>CANSNZ010000957.1:1547500-2177500 GCA_947646795.1 Beta lomatogona | reverse complement strand
TCTTCTCACTCCTCTTCGTGGGGGTAGTGTAGGGTTTGCCCCTGCTGCTGCTTGTTCGTCACTCCTCCACCAAAGAATGTTGTCGGCCTTCTGCCGCCGCACCTGCTGCCTTCCAGTTCCTCGCTGCCACCGCCCTTCTCCTCTCTCCTCTTATGCTTGTGTCAGTTGGAAATTTTGGGGAGGAGGAAGGAAAGTGAAGGTTGGGGTGGTGATTTTGGGAAAAGGGAGGAAGGAGAGTGGTGGTTTGCGTGGTGGTTGCAAGTAGGATGAAGGAGGTGGTGGTTGGGGTTGGTGTTCAGGGAAGGAGATGGAGTGAGGAGAGAGATTGGAGGGTGCAACTGACGGTCAACGCACAATAGAAGGTTTCATTTCGCAAAATAATTTAGTTTTAGGTTTCATTTCGCAAAAAAGTTTCAAAAAAGGTTGTAAGTTGCAAAAAAACTTTTAAAAGGTTGTTTTTCGCAAAAAAGTGGTTTTGAAAGGTTGTTTCTGACAAAAAACTCTTATAACCTGATTTTTTTTATTCACGTTACAAAATTTTGTAACGTAAAACGACCGTTCGAAGAAACTACAGCAAAAAAGAGAAAGACCCTCCGCGTGGCAGCAGCAGATTGCTGCTCAGTGGCCTCTGACGCGCGTCAGAGCCACTGACAACAAATCTGTCACTTGGCCCAGCTGTGTTCACGCATGTGTATTGAAACGCACAGTTTTCGCTTTCTCCACCTTTATTCCTTCTCCCTTTGCTTTTTAAACTCAGCATTTAAAGGGTTTTCAAAAAAAAAATTCCCGCCAGCTTTCTTCACCACGCGGCGTTGCACTACTTGTCCTATGCATGCCATCTGAGGTGCATCTGGTCTGGAAGTCTAGAGCAACCAACTCCAAGGGCCAATTGCCTCAATAATAAAACTAAGTAAAAGCTAGTTTTACTATTTCCTAGACTAACTAAAAACCCACCAATTGTAAATGCTCTTACAAGCTAAAACAATGATAAACATTCATATTCAAAAAATAGTATCGACCTAATTCCCTTAGGAAAGTACCCAGTGGCTAGTAGTACTTCTATCCTTATCGTTAGAGACATTTTGAAGGTTTCTTTTAGTTCTTACTCTCTCTATTCCCAAAGAGCTTTATAGGTTAAGTTGGGTTCAGTGAACTTACGACATATTGTAATCTAGCAGATCACTTCTTTTACCATATATGTTTTAAAAAGTTAAACAATAGTAAATCTTGTGTAAAAGCACTTTATAATGAAATTATGGTAGACCACCTCACTTTGTTCCCTAAAAGAGTCACTTTGTTCCCTAAAAGAGTCGCTCTATAAGTTATATAGGTCATTTTTAGATAATAGATCACCGTGTATCTTCACTTTTACTATAGGTTACTATTAACACCTTTACCACAACAAGTTACCCTTGTTTATCATAAATCATGGTGAAGCAATCTTATACTTCTACTTCCTCCGTAACAAAAAAAAAACGCAACATTTGCTATTTTGGGATGTAACACAAAAACTGCAACAATTTCATTTCTTACTATTTTAGGTAAGTTTTTTAGTATGAAATTGCCAAAATGCCCCCAATTATGAAGATTTAAACATCATTAACAACTAAACTTTAAAAACATTAACATTAATTATTTCACCCTAATTTAACATCATCATCCTTCCTCCACCGCTGACCTCACCAACCACCACCTGCCAAACTGCCACCAACTGCCAACAACCACCCACCGCCTACCTCACCACCCATCGCCTACCTCACCACAAACCGCCGATCTCACCGCCAACCACCAAATCGACCGCCACAAGCACCAAATCGATCGCCACAAGCACCTATTTCCACCACCACAATCATACCACCAAATCGAACGCGATTTCGTGGTTTGGCTTTCGAACTGCCAAATTATTTAACGGAAAAGTTACTTGTAGTTATAATACATAAGTCCGACCTTTATGAGTTTCACCTAAATTATAAAGAAAAATATGTCCTATGAAGTTTTATATTATGAGACTTAGATAGATGTGATATGATTTATAAATCTAGAAATATGAACAATGTGAAAATTGATATTACTACATGGTGACTACTTAAAGTTTATGTAAGATTTAAGTTCTATTCTGCGATTATACTCTTTCGGGAAGCTGTGACTTGTTGACTTCAGTTATGAAAATTAATAAGCTCGTAGAATTGAGACCACATTTCCTTTAGAGTCCGCATTTGAGTATTTTTCATCAAATAAATTTTATAAAAGGTTGTTTATACTAAGTTGTTGGAAACTAGAGTATTTATTAAGCAAATTTAAGTTTTGTATGTAAAATGCCTGAGTGCAGTTGTGTCATAAGATTTTGATAAATCGGATTCGAGAATCCTGAATTTGATATTCGAAAATTATTGAATTACAAGTTTTGTTTTATAAGGGGAAGTGAACAACATTTGTAGAGCGGGTTTGTTCGTTCGATTTCGATTTCGTTCGATTTTCTGGGTTTGATTTCGTTCAAATTTTCTGGGTTTGATTTTGTTCGAATTTACAGGGTTTGATTTTGATCGATTTTCTGGGTTTGATTTCGTTCGAATTTTCTGTGTTTGATTTCGTTCGATTTTCTAGGTTTGATTTCGATCTATTTCGATTTCGTTCGATTTTGATTTGGGGTTGTGAAGGTGGTTGTTGCGGTGGCAGTGGTGAAGATGGTTGTTGCGTTGGCAGTGATGAAGGTGGTGTTATGGTGGTTGCGGTGGCAGTGGTGGTTGATGTGGTTGTGGGAATATGAAGGTGGTCCGATGGTGGTTAGTTTTGACCCACTTTCTCTCTCCTCACAAGCCTAATCATACCCCTAATACTCTAACCAAACCCCCTAATACTCCATTAAGAAAAACTCCCTAGGATTCCATGCCGAGCCAAAATTTTGTAATAATTTTGTTACGGAGGAAGTATAAGATTTTGTAATTAAACAATATAATGTACTACACTACTAGTCAATAGTAGGGCTGTTCAGAGTGCGGTTTGGACCGCACCAAACCGCAACCCAAACCGCATTTTCGCAGTTTGGGTTGGGTTGCGGTTTCAAAATTGCGGTTTGGGTTATGATTTCAAGCAAACCGCGGTTTGCGGTTTGGGTTGGGCTTGAATTTTTATAAACCGTAACCGCACCGTAAACTGCATTTTTATGTGATTTTTTTTTTTAAAATTTATTTTATGTATTTTGTTTTTTTTTTACACTTGACAATACTAATACGCTATTAGGTTAAGTCTTTGGCTCTTTACAGTTGCAGTCAATCAGTCATATCATTCTCATCTACTCACTTCTCTGCTGCTCCTATTTGCAAATCCCCTGCCACCGCGCCCTTACTTCTCTGAGATCTACACTCATCTGCTCTATTCTCACCGAGTCACCGGTGACGCCACAAGAAGTTTGCAATCCCTTGCGACTACAACTGTTGTCTATACTTCTCAGTTCTCTCTCACATCTGCGGCTAGGGTTTTACCCAACTTTCTCTTAGGTCATCTCTCTCCTCCTTTCTCACTTCCTTGAATTATATTTATTTTTTCACGCTTGATTGTTTATCTTAATTTATTTTATCAATTCTTTGAATTATGAATTTATGATTCTTGCTGTTAAGTGTTAAATGTGTTAATTGCACCCCTATTTAGAAAATGGAAAAAGGACAAAAGAAGATGGTTATGAGTTGGATGCAATTAACACATTTAACACTTAACAACAAGGAATTTTTTCCTTGAATAATGCAAAATACGATTTTAATTCCAGAAATATGCTGGAAGGGAAATTAATTCATTGAATGTGCCCGAAAGGAAGTGTGTCACTGTCCATGGAGGTTGCGTGCAATCATGACTAAGTCGTACTCATTCAAAATTGTACGATATGGTGGTTCACATGCAAGCAATTGTTTGGGAGACATAACATGTGGAGACCATCCTCTCATTTCATCGGATTTCGTTCTGGATCTTATCGAGGATTTCATTAGGACTGATCCTTCATTCAAAGTTCAGTCCATCTTGACTTTTGTGAAGAACCAATATCAATTTTCAATAACATACAAGAGAGCTTGGTTAGCCAAACAAAAGGCAATAACCAATATTTTTGGTGATTGGGAGAAGTCTTATCAAGAGTTACCTAGGTACTTGCAAGCCTTGAAAGAGTCCAATCGAGGCACTGTCGTTTATTGGTGTACGATCCCAACACAAGATCCTAGTACGAACATTTTTAAGAGTGTCTTCTGGGCCTTTAAACCCTCCATTACCGGATTCCGTCATTGTCGACCTCTTATCACTATAGATGGTACTCACTTGTACGGGAAATACAAAGGCAAATTATTGATTGCTATGGGAACAGATGCTAATTTCCAGCTATTCCCACTTGCCTTTGCTGTCGTGAAGGAAGAAAGCACGGAGGACTGGTCTTGGTTTTTAGCTTGCATTAGACGTTCTGTCACAGATAGGAAGGATTTGTGTGTCATCTCTGATCGTCATGGGGGTATCCTTGCAGCTATGAACGAGCCTCAAAGTGGATGGGAAGAGCCATATGCCCATCACCGACTTTGTGTGCGACATCTTGCTTCAAACCTGAATACTAAGTATAAGAATGCTGTCATCAAGAATCTATTCGGAAAAGCTGCATATGCTAGGCAGAAGAGGAAGTTTTTGTACTATATGGATCGAATTGGCTCCATTAATGTCGAGGCAGCTAGATATCTGTTGGACATTCTCCTTCATCTATGGTCTCTTCATCATGATGGTGGATGTAGATATGTGTGCAAACCACGAACATGTCTGAAGTGTTTAATGGCGTCCTAAAAGGGGCAAGATGTCTTTCGATCACTGCTTTGGTAAGAATGACTTTTTATCGTGTCAATTCATATTTTGCTACAAGGAGAGAATTGGGTAGAAAAAGACTTGAGGAAGGCCATGATTATAGTCCGAAGGCGACTACCATCATTGAAAAAAACATGGAGAAGGCAAGTGCTCATGAGGTGATTGTGTTTGAATATGAACGAGGGCTATTTGAGGTCACTACTGGACGTGGAAACCGTATTGCAGGGAAAGGTGGAAAGAAACACACGGTGAACTTAATGCAGAAGACATGTACATGTCAGAAAGTCCTAATATATAAGTTGCCGTGTTCTCATGTCCTTGCGGTCTGTCGATACCGGAGTTTGTCATATAGTGGTTTTGTGGACGCTTCTTTTATGACTACCGAGTATCGATCTACTTATATGTCCTTTTTCAAGCTTGTGCCCGATATGCATAATTGTTCTCCATATTATGGTCCGAGAATTATAGGCGATGAGGGGCTAAAGCGTGGAGCCGGACGTCCAAGGTCCACTCGAATACGAAATGAAATGGATGCGGTGATAGGCCCTAAGAATATAGATGTAGCATTTGTAAGGCTTCGGGACACAATAAGCAAAGATGTCCTAATAAGAATGATGAAGGAACATCTCGGGTAAATCTAATTTTTATTAAAATTGCTAAATTTATATTCTTATCATAGTCCTCATTGTGTTACTAACCTTTTTGTTTTTGTTTTTTTCCTCGGGTCGATGGCGCGGCCCATCTATCCCGGCCCACCGATCGCAGCGTTCTCACCCCTCCCGGGATAAGCATCGGAGTGAGGATGCACGGAGGGGAGTAGCGGACACGGTATTATCGTGTCGGTTGCATCATCATAGTCTCACTCATGACCGGGAGGTTCACGATAGGGTTCTTCGGTATGTTGAGCATCTTTGGTTTTCTTGGCATACATCGTTTGGTAGGGGAGGTTTGGAGCTTGATCGACCACTTCTTACGGCATTAGTGGAGCGATGGAGGCAAGGAGACCCATACCTTCCATTTGACTGTTGGGGAGGCGACGATTACTTTAGGAGATGTCGTTGTTCTCCTTGGATTGAGAGTGCACGGACCACCCGTTATTGGTAGCGGCGAGGGTAATTGGGTCACGTGAGTGCACGAGTTGTTAGGGGTATGGCCCACCACTGCGGAGAACGAGCCCAAAGTTCTCCAGGGGTTCGTCTTTGAGGTTGACATGGTTTCGGCTTCATTTTTTTCTTGTTCTTAGAACGATGCTTGATGAGGTGACTTGTACGACGATTCGCACGGGCTTATATTCTTGTCTTGATGGGGTCCATTCTTTTTGCCGACAAGAGTGGAGATACAAGACAGTGTTTTATCTTCCACTTTTGGCGGGTCTCGACGTAGCGAGGACATATAGTCGGGGGTAGTGCGACCCTTGCATACTTGTATCGACAGCTATGTCGGGCATCACGAGGCGTGCCGGGGAGTTAGGTGGTCCCGTGTTGTTGTTACGGCTTTGGACATGGGAGCACGTACACATCGGCAGACCTCGAGATTTCGAGGTTGCGGGACCCACCTCCACGGTTTGACGATGCCGTTCCTATTTTAGGCTCCCAAGATGTTCCGGGGGTTGACCCCTTAGCTGTCGGGTAATATGCGGTGTCTCACATTTGTTGACATTATTTAGTTTCATTTTTCGAAGGATATTAATGTGTATTTCTTTTCGGTTGGCTTCGGGTACACCTTAGTAGGTCCCACTTAGCAAGTGGGCTATCTTACTACGAGGGATGCACTTGACCATCGACGGACGAACGGCGGTACATAGTCTCACATGCCTAACTTATATACATTGGTAGACATCTCTCACATGCCTAATATTTGCAACATTCTTTATTTGTAGATGACTTGGCAACCATATACCGATGCGAGACTAGAGTTGTTGCTCGCTATATGTCGAGCCGATCGACATGTATGGCGCACATTGGCTCCACTTATTTGTTTCGACATTGTGGAGTTTCATTGTCTCGATCGAGTTATGCGCCGGTTTGGCTTCGAGCGAGAGGATTCCAAAGCACCTTGTGATACAAGCCACGACCCTTTATGGCATAGATCGGAGGTCGAAGAACAAGAATTATCCGCTCGAGACATCGCCCTTACATAGCGCAGTGGGATGAGCGCGAGAGATGTGTTGTTCGGGGCACTCCGTTTGCTGGTCGTACTCATGCCATTGAGGAGTATATGGTGTGGTATCGTCGCATCACGAGGTTACGCATGACAGATCCATTGAGGCGACCTCCTTCTACACATTATCAGCCTGCGTCTGCAGATGTAGTATTGGTAAGTGCCATGATTTGTAGTTATACTTTTATTTATTTATCCGACTATATAATATGTATTTTTCTTTCTATGCAGGCACATACTTTATCTGATGTTGCTCATAGGTGCAGCACTGTACTAGAGGCTGCTGTGTCATTGCCTTCACATATGGGGCGCTAGTTGTTTGCACAGATCTTGCAGACCATGAGGGGACTGTGTATTGATGTTGTTAGCCGAGCTGGACATGGCCACATCTTACAGGGCGTGCCTACCTCTGCTGCACATACTTCGACTTCTACATCTTCTATGTCTGCTGCTCATACATCTAACACGGCACCTTTGCTTTCGCCTCCAGTCTGTCAGAGGACCTACCGACGCCGTTCTGCCACCACTCCATCTTCTCTTCATGCCATTGCAGAGTCTAGTGAGACCACACCTAGTTCATCTAGACCTTCACAAAAGAAGAAGAGGGGGTCTTAGCACTTTCATTTGTTGTTTGTATAGTTCGTTAACACTATGTTAAATATTAAACTTTGTTTGTGATTGACATATTTTCTTAATATTACTTCGTAATTAAGAAATTATTGGATAAATGTGAATGTGGATGAACTTGGTGTTTGGTGATTGATGTATGCATAAACTTGGTGTTGTTGGATGGAATTTGGTGATGAAATTGCAGGTTGGATAGCTTTTTTTATATATTTCTGGCATTTTGGCTAGTTATGGGGAAGCAGCTATGAGAGGCGTTTTTTTTTTTTCATAAACCGTTATCTCAAGTAGCGGTTTACATATTGTAGAGTATGACTTGTGTGCAAGATCTTGACCACGTAAACCGCTACTTGAAATAGCGGTTTATGTGTATAAACCGCTACTTGAAGTAGCGATTTAATTTAAATAAACCGCTACTTCAAGTAGCGGTTTAATTTAAATAAACCGCTACTTCAAGTAGCGGTTTATCTGGGATTAAAAAAAAAAAAAACATTTTCTCGCGTGCCGTCCTCGTACGCAGGGAATTAATTTCCCTTCCAGCATATTTCTGTAATTAAAACCCTATTTTGCATTATTCAAGGAAAAAATTCTAACAACAAGAATCATAAATTCATAATTCAAGGAATTGATAAAATAAATTAAGATAAACAATTAAGCGTGAAAAAATAAATATAATTCAAGGAAGTGAGAAAGGAGGAGAGAGATGACCTGAGAGAAAGTTGGGTAAAACCCTAGCCGCAGATGTGAGAGAGAACTGAGAAGTATAGACAACAATTGTAGTCGCAAGGGATTGCAAACTTCTTGTGGCGTCACCGGTGACTCGGTGAGTATAGAGCAGATGAGTGTAGATCTCAGAGCAGCAGAGAAGTAAGGGCGCGACGGCAGGGGATTTGCAAATAGGAGCAGCAGAGAAGTGAGTAGATGAGAATGATATGACTGCAACTGCAAAGAGTCAAAGACTTAACCTAAATACCTAATAGCGTATTAGTATTGTCAAGTGTAAAAAAAAAACAAAATACATAAAATAAATTTTTTAAAAAAACAAAATCATATAAAAATGCAGTTTACAGTGCGGTTACGGTTTATAAAAACTCAAGCCCAACCCAAACCGCAAACCGCGGTTTGCTTGAAATCATAACCCAAACCGCAATTTTGAAACCGCAACACAACCCAAACTGCGAAAATGCGGTTTGGGTTACGGTTTGGTGCGGTCCAGACCACACTCTGAACAGCCCTAGTCAATAGTCATACCCTCAAAGTTGTTAATATTTGACCAAAATATGCTTATCTTTAACCATCCGTTATAAATTTATAGCACACCAGAAGAAAAAACCATACTTTATACTTTTGTATCACATAATTTCTACATCCTAACATAGTGAGGAGAGAGAAAAAAAAAAGAGCAGAGAAGAGATGTGCACAGTAGAGAAGCGAGGCAATCTGTACATCCTAACCCTAATAGGCAACAATGAACACCGTCTAAACCCAACCTTAATCACCTCAATCCGCTCATCTCTCTCCCAAATCAAATCCCACGCCCTAAAATCCAAAACCCCATCCGCCCTAATCACAACCGCACACGGCAATTTCTTCTCTAACGGCTACGATCTTTCATGGGTAAACTCAACTCCAAACCCTACAATTTCGAAACAAATCGTCGATTCCCAATTACAAACCCTAATTTCCGACCTAATCTCATTCCCAATGCCGACAATCGCCGCCATTAACGGACACGCTTCAGCAGCAGGGTTGATCCTAGCAATGGCGCACGATTATTTGGTGATGAGGAGAGAGAGAGGGTATTTGTACATGAGTGAGGTGGATATAGGGATGGTGATTCCGGCATGGTTTTTTGCAATTTTAAGGAGTAAGATTGGGGGGTGGGAGGGAAGGAGGAAGGTGGTTTTAATGGCGGAGAAAGTTACGGCGGAGAAGGCGAAGAGAGAGATTGGGGTTGTATATGAGGTGTGTGATGGTGTTGAGGGGACGGTTAATGGGGCTGTCAAATTAGGGGAGGAATTGATGAAGAGGGGGTGGGATGGTGTGGTTTATGGTGAGAATAGAAAGGGGTTGTTAAGTCAGGTTTTGGATTTGATTAGTAAAAATGATGATGATGATGCAAAATGTCACGGGATTAGGCCTCGCCTCTAGGCTAACCTTGATTATTTGTTGTATGCGGAAGGTACTCGGACTGAGTTATCATGACATCAAAACACTTCTCATGACCCTTGAAATTTGGAGTATACGACACATCTATAGAGTTGTAAATAAAGCAGCAGATTGGATAGTTAATCTGAATTATTTAGTTGATTCTTGTTTCTAAATACATCCTTGTAATAATTCTGCCTTACACACTATTATTGTAAATGATGTGATAGGAGTTCCCCTCATGGGGAGGGTTTCCTAATCTTTTTTCTTCTTACCTTTATTATATATATATATATATATATATATATATATATATATTTTTTAAAATTTGGTAAGATAAATTACATTAACGTCCTCTCACCGGACACCTAAATACAACTTACCACAAATCCTCCCAAACCCCCTTGATGAGAATCGAACCCACAACATGTGGGTCGAAGATGAAAGGGTTTACCACCCTTCCACTCCCTCATTCTCATATATATATATATATATATATATATATATATATATATATATATATACACCATTTCAATATACAATGAAGAATACTATAACTTGTGCTTATTGTATGGCAGTATGATTTTAATCAGCTATGTTATTTATCGTTTGTATTTATTTAAAATTCGGGACCGTCTTATACATTTCAGAGGCTTCGTAAGAATTATAAAATTGGGCCCTTGAACCTTTTTTTTATCAAAAAAGATAATTCAAATTGATTATTGTATTTTCATTTTATCATCATGACATCTGAATAAACAATACTTCAAATCATTCTTAAAACTTTTTGGCAAAAAAAAATTGCATAATTCCTTCAATCAAGAATTTATTATGAGCAAAACCCAAATTCCAAAAAATTTAAGGCAACTAGATTAACAAAGACAATGGGTTGATTAATATAGGCCATAAAATCTTTATTTAGCAACCATCACAACCTTTAACTTAAACTTCGACTGAACAAAATTAAAATTTCATTTTTTGAAAAATAAAAAAAAGCATACCTTGTAATTTGTATTACCGAACAGTTGAAATATATTGGAGAAACTTTTCTTTATCACCATAGTTAATTAAACGATTCAAACAGGAAGGTGATAGGGTTTAATTATAGAATCTTTGGCAAAAAACAAACATCTTAATTACGAGAAATAAGAAAGATTTTGAATGGAAGGATTCAAAATTATAATGGGAAGTTAAAAGAGATAAATTAGGGAAAGAATTAAGGGGGATTAATGATCTTTGGAACTCATGAAGATTTACCCGCGTGAGACAATTCCAGAACTAATGAGAGCGAGAGAAAGTCAATAAGGGTTACTGTTTTGGGCAAAAAAAAAAGAAAGACAGGGCTCCATCATTTTGGGCCCTCACTATTGTGAGGCCCTGTGCTATTGATCTGTTTGCACAGGTTAATATTCAGCCCTGTTAAAATTATCTGTATTTTTATCTTTAAATACCACCCATGCTTTCTCTTTTCACCCACATTCACCCCACTCCTCATCTCTCGCCTTTCACCAACATTTACTTCACCACCACAAGAGGACCATCACCACCAGAGAAATACCACCAATGGAAAAATAGCACCACCATCGGAGCACCTACTTTACCAAAATGTCCGACGAAGAACCCTTAACACCACCATGATCACCGGAACGGAATGTGGTTAGTTTAAAAAAAATTTGCGCCACCGTAACACAAAAACAAATTGAATTTATTAACGAACAAACTTTTTGTTCCCTCCATGGAGGAAATAAACACCTTTTTTCGTTTCCACCATGGTGGAACTGATCAAAATTCAGTTCATTTCCATGGTCTAGAAGTTTTTTTTATGTACATGTTCATATTATTAAAGATTATTTCATAATTAGTAGTTATTTTACAATTAACGAATAATTGTTGTTTTGATTAATAATTGATAACTAATAATTAGTACTTTAATTAGAAAATTAGTGATTAGTTGGGGAAATTAGTTGAATCTTTGATAATTACCGAGTATTAGTGATTATTGCATGTTTATAGTGATTAATTATTATTACATGATAAATAGTTTGTAATTATGACATGTTTTATGTTCATTTTGTTTATGAATATTTGCTAATTAGTTGCAAAATTGATGATTAGTTAATATTAGAAGTTGTGATTAATAAATAATAGTGATTACTAGTTACGATAATTTAGTGAATAATTTTATGATTAGCAAATATTAGTGATTATTGCATGTTAATAGTGATTATATGCTGTCTAAATTTTAAATATTAAATATTGTAAGTTTATTTGCCGAATTTTGGAGGTGATTATAGAGAATATAATCATCTGTTTTATAAGGAAATACTTTTGGATGAGAAAAAAGGATGCACAAAATTGGTGTAGAGCGAAGGCACATGAAATTTGGTTTGTGATCGTAATTTCGTCAAATAAACAACATTTGCCTGATGGTCGACCATATGTTTATATGAGATGTAACCGGGGTAAGAGATATTGAGGTGAAGGTAAGGATCTTAGCGTAGCAGGACGTATAGACACAAAAACAAAAAGATGTGGATGCAGAGCTTACATTAGGATATATTTTTTGTATTACCCTACTCGAACAGGATGGTTGATTACTAGTAGTCCAGAAATAACCAGCATGCACAACCATGAGTTTATTCATTATCCTGAGGTCCACCCACCCATCAGCGGTCTTAGTCGAGCGGCAAAAGCTTTCGTTCGCGATATGAACAAGTCGCACATTAAGCCTGCCAGTATAATGAAAGTTACTGAGGAAAAATTTCAAGATGATCATTCAAATCTGAAACACTTGTACAACTTGAAAGAAAAAGATAGAAGGGAACCAATGGATGACAAAGACGTGATGCAACAATTCCTCCACCTTGCTCGGGAAAACGACTACTTTATTGGATAAGACAAGACGAGGAGATGAGTGTCATGACACAAGCATTCGTGGTACAACCTAAGTCGACAAATGTCCTCTGCATTTATTCGCATGTTGTCGGTGTGGATGCAACTAATAAAATGAACAAATATAATATGCTATTTTTGAAGCTCGTTGGGATGACGCCTTATAACAAGAACTTTCTGGTTGGGTATGCTCTGATGGCCAACGAAACAACTGATAGTTATAATTAGGTGTTGGACAAGTTTAGGTTGTTGATCAGCGTAAATGTTGTCCCTGTTACACTCGTAACTGACCGTGAGTTGGGTCTTATGAAAGCGATCTGGAAAGTATTTCCTAACTCCACACATTTGCTATGTAGATGGCATATCAACTCGGATGTGGAGACTATAGTCAGTAAACTAATGCGCGACAAGGATGCGGATCCGAAATTCATGACCCAAAGTCGGTATCCTACATTACCTCGACCTCTGAGAGCCACCGTTGAGAACATGAAAGATATTTACAACAGATGGCCTAAAGTTGTCAATTATGTGGAAACAACTTGGCTTGTGTACAAGGAAAAATTTGTTCGGGCATGGACGAACAATGTTCTTCATTTTGGGGACATGTCCTCTAGCCGAGTTGAAAGCGCACACTCAGCGCTGAAGGCTTGGGTCTAGATTAGTACAGGTGCATTGGACACCCTATTTTCTGTTACTCACAGTGAGATAGAAAATCAGTTGAAAAATAAGATGAATGACCTGGAGGAAAGTTGACGTCGACACGGGACCATGTACAAGACCAAGGCTTTTATATAAATTAAATGGCCTAGTATCGCATTATTGTTTAACCCTCTTTAGAACGAGGAAATTCGTATGCGGGAGTTGGCCAAGGAGGTATATAAGCGTCGCGATTACTCGTTGGGGACTACGCATGCCATCCCTTGTGCATGCGGCATACGCAAACGACGCTTGGAGGCGAAAGAGAAGTTGTACTTGTTAGATTTACATCCTTATCAGAGTACTTTGTTTCTTGATTTTGTATCTGAGAATCATGTACTGCCTCAAATACAAAATCGGGGTTGTTAACTCCATCACGAAGAATCAAAGTACTACAATAAAGATGTAAGTCTGTCAAGTACAACCCCTCTTTCGCCTCCAAGCATCTGCGAATAGTGCATGCACAAAGGATGGCATGCGTCCTCCTCAACGAGTAACCACAACGCTTATATACCTCATTGGCCAACTCCCGCATATGAATTTCCTCGTTTCCTAAGAGGGTTAAACAATAACGCGAAACTCGACCATTTAACTTATACAAAGACATAGTCTTGTACATGCTCCCGTGTCGACGCCGACTTTCCTCCAGGTCATTCATCCCATTTTTCAACTGATTTTCTATCTCACTGTGAGTAACAGAAAATAGGGTATCTAATGCACCTGTACTAGTCCAGACCCAAGCTTTCAGCTAGCGCTGAGTGTGCGCTTTCAACTCGGCTAGAGGATGTGTTCCCAAGATGAAGAACATTGTTCGTCCATGCCCGAACAAGTTTTTCCTTGTACACAAGTCAAGTTGTTTCCACGTAATTGACGACTTTAGGCCACCTGTTGTAAATATATTTCATGTTCTCAACGTCGACTTCATATTCCTCCTCGGAAGTCGAGTTAATGATAGGATACCGACTTCGGGTCATGAATCTCGCATCCGTGTCCTTGTCGCGCATGAGTTTACTCATTCTAGCCTCCACATCTGAGTTGATATGCCATATATATTGCAAATGTGTGGAGTTAGAAAACACTTACCGGATTGTTTTCATAAGACCCTGTAATCCCCCATAATTTTATGAATTTTATAAATATATTTTAAAATATATTTATATATATTTTAGTATTTAAATAATTAGTTCCTTAAAGTGTTGACCATTTTTAAAGTCAAAGGATTATTTAATGTTTTTAAATAATCAAATATTTTAGTGAATCATACTTTGAAAGTTATTTTATAATTTAATTAGTTGAGTTGAAGTACAAAGTTTTAATATTGGGTAGAGGAGTCCAAACATCTACAACTTTTATATGATCACCTTTCATTTAAATAACCCATAAAGCCCAATTCTCTTTTGGACCCCTAATGGGGGAACCTATAAATACTCCCCTCATTAACAATTTTTGCCACATTACAAACACCCTAATTTTCTCTCCTTCTCTCCTCTCTCTCACGGTTCACTCTCTCCTCTCCTTACTCGTTTTCTTTCTTCCTCCTTCATCCATGGCAGTACCACCGGCCAGCTAGCGCCGCCAGCCAGCCGGTGCCTCTTCCTCTCCCTCTTGTTGTGTTTCTTCCTCTCTCTCCTCTTGGTTATTTTATCTTCCTCCTCTATATTATTTTAATGATTAGTTTTATGTTTTAAGTATTGTTTTGATGTTTTAATAATAAAAGTTTGTATCTTTGATTATTCAAATATAGATTTTAGGTTATATAATTAGTTTAGTAAAGAAATTAAATTTCATATTTTAATATATATGTTTAAATTAGCTTTATAAGCATGAAAGCATGGATTTTTTTTTTGATGTTTTAAGAGTTGAAATTTGTAGTACTATGAGTACTTTAATATTTATAACTATGTTAGAGTGACTTTAAAAGGGTTTAAAGATACTATAAGTGACTAGAATTTTTATTAGCACACTTATGTTGGGTTGTTAAATATCAAAGAATGAATTTTTAAGGGTTTAAATGACTAGTATGGTAGTACTATACTATGGGGTACTAAAGGTTGAAGTCTTAATGTTTAAGAAGGTTTTAAAACACTTTTTGAGAGGGTTTAAAGTATTTTAAAGTTGCTGTAATTTTATTAGATTATTAATACTTGGATGTTTTGGTATTTGGTATGCGGAGATTATATCTTAAGTGATTTCTAAGGTTGTGAAAGTGGCCTCTCGTTTCGTCTACACAAGGTACGTACATATCTATGTGTTATTAGACTAGTATCATGTCCTAAGATTAGGGTTTGATGTACATGTATAGGGAACTTTTATAGTTCATACATGACTTATATTCAAGTGAAATTGCATGTTTTATGCCGTTATGTGAAGCATGTTGACTATGATGAATATTATATGTTTGTATGGATGATTCATGCAAGCATGTGGGATAGTGAACTTTTATTTTATTAATTCACATGAGGTTGGATCATGAATCGTATCACGTTGTTCCCTTGGATTATTATTATTATTATTATTATTATTATTATTATTATTATTATTATTATTATTATTATTATTATTATTATTATTATAATTATATCTACTTTATAAGGATTAATTGTGGGCCTTGTTTTGTAAAGTTGGTTATTCACCTATCGAAAGGTTGGTTAATTGTTGATTTAAGTCAACAAATAAATATTGGTTGGTTATTAACTAAGTAATGGGATTATTCTTGGATTATAAATTAAATGGCCTAGTATCGCATTATTGTTTAACCCTCTTTAGAACGAGGAAATTCGTATGCGGGAGTTGGCCAATGAGGTATATAAGCATCGCGATTACTCGTTGGGGACTACGCATGCCATCCCTTGTGCATGCGGCATACGCAAACGACGCTTGGAGGCGAAAGAGAAGTTGTACTTGTTAGATTTACATCCTTATCAGAGTACTTTGTTTCTTGATTTTGTATCTGAGAATCATGTACTGCCTCAAATACAAAATCGGGGTTGTTAACTCCATCACGAAGAATCAAAGTACTACAATAAAGATGTAAGTCTGTCAAGTACAACCCCTCTTTCGCCTCCAAGCATCTGCGAATAGTGCATGCACAAAGGATGGCATGCGTCCTCCTCAACGAGTAACCGCAACGCTTATATACCTCATTGGCCAACTCCCGCATATGAATTTCCTCGTTTCCTAAGAGGGTTAAACAATAATGCGAAACTCGACCATTTAACTTATACAAAGACATAGTCTTGTACATGCTCCCGTGTCGACGCCGACTTTCCTCCAGGTCATTCATCCCATTTTTCAACTGATTTTCTATCTCACTGTGAGTAACAGAAAATAGGGTATCTAATGCACCTGCACTAGTCCAGACCCAAGCTTTCAGCTAGCGCTGAGTGTGCGCTTTCAACTCGGCTAGAGGATGTGTTCCCAAGATGAAGAACATTGTTCGTCCATGCCCGAACAAGTTTTTCCTTGTACACAAGTCAAGTTGTTTCCACGTAATTGACGACTTTAGGCCACCTGTTGTAAATATATTTCATGTTCTCAACGTCGACTTCATATTCCTCCTCGGAAGTCGAGTTAATGATAGGATACCGACTTCGGGTCATGAATCTCGCATCCGTGTCCTTGTCGCGCATGAGTTTACTCATTCTAGCCTCCACATCTGAGTTGATATGCCATATATATTGCAAATGTGTGGAGCTAGAAAACACTTACCGGATTGTTTTCATAAGACCCTGTAATCCCCCATAATTTTATGAATTTTATAAATATATTTTAAAATATATTTATATATATTTTAGTATTTAAATAATTAGTTCCTTAAAGTGTTGACCATTTTTAAAGTCAAAGGATTATTTAATGTTTTTAAATAATCAAATATTTTAGTGAATCATACTTTGAAAGTTATTTTATAATTTAATTAGTTGAGTTGAAGTACAAAGTTTTAATATTGGGTAGAGGAGTCCAAACATCTACAACTTTTATATGATCACCTTTCATTTAAATAACCCATAAAGCCCAATTCTCTTTTGGACCCCTAATGGGGGAACCTATAAATACTCCCCTCATTAACAATTTTTGCCACATTACAAACACCCTAATTTTCTCTCCTTCTCTCCTCTCTCTCACGGTTCACTCTCTCCTCTCCTTTTTCGTTTTCTTTCTTCCTCCTTCATCCATGGCGGTACCACCGGCCATGCTAGCGCGCCGCCACCGCCCGGTGCCTCTTCCTCTCCCTCTTGTTGTGTTTCTTCCTCTCTCTCCTCTTGGTTATTTTATCTTCCTCCTCTATATTATTTTAATGATTAGTTTTATGTTTTAAGTATTGTTTTGATGTTTTAATAATAAAAGTTTGTATCTTTGATTATTCAAATATAGATTTTAGGTTATATAATTAGTTTAGTAAAGAAATTAAATTTCATATTTTAATATATATGTTTAAATTAGCTTTATAAGCATGAAAGCATGGATTTTTTTTTGATGTTTTAAGAGTTGAAATTTGTAGTACTATGAGTACTTTAATATTTATAACTATGTTAGAGTGACTTTAAAAGGGTTTAAAGATACTATAAGTGACTAGAATTTTTATTAGCACACTTATGTTGGGTTGTTAAATATCAAAGAATGGATTTTTAAGGGTTTAAATGACTAGTATGGTAGTACTATACTATGGGGTACTAAAGGTTGAAGTCTAAATGTTTAAGAAGGTTTTAAAACACTTTTTGAGAGGGTTTAAAGTATTTTAAAGTTGCTGTAATTTTATTAGATTATTAATACTTGGATGTTTTGGTATTTGGTATGCGGAGATTATATCTTAAGTGATTTCTAAGGTTGTGAAAGTGGCCTCTCGTTTCGTCTACACAAGGTACGTACATATCTATGTGTTATTAGACTAGTATCATGTCCTAAGATTAGGGTTTGATGTACATGTATAGGGAACTTTTATAGTTCATACATGACTTATATTCAAGTGAAATTGCATGTTTTATGCCGTTATGTGAAGCATGTTGACTATGATGAATATTATATGTTTGTATGGATGATTCATGCAAGCATGTGGGATAGTGAACTTTTATTTTATTAATTCACATGAGGTTGGATCATGAATCGTATCATGTTGTTCCCTTGGATTATTATTATTATTATTATTATTATTATTATTATTATTATTATTATTATTATTATTATTATTATTATTATCATTATCATTATTATTATTATTATTATTATTATTATTATTATTATTATTATTATTATTTCTAATCTCATGATAAGCAAGCCCAGCGGGCCCTGCCTTAACCTGTCCCTAGACAGTCAGCCCTCGCTTATTATTATTATTACTATTATTATTATTATTATTATTATTATTATTATTATTATTATTATTATTATTATTATTATTATTATTATTATTATTATTATTATTATTATTATTATTATATCTACTTTATAAGGATTAATTGTGGGCCTTGTTTGGTAAAGTTGGTTATTCACCTATCGAAAAGGTTGGTTAATTGTTGATTTAAGTCAACAAATAAATATTGGTTGGTTATTAACTAAGTAATGGGATTATTCTTGGATTATTTGAGTTGTTGATCACCTTATATAATCCTAATTTAAAAATGGAAGTTTTGTGTATCCATGATATTTATGTTGGTTGTCTTACTTTGTGAGTCACAAACAAATAATAATTTATTAATAACTTAAAGTGGAAAGTGAATATCAATAAGATTTAGCCTTGTGCACGTCTGAAGTGTTGGACTAGTATGAGTTGGAGTACATAGTGGTAGCCCATGGCTTTTCTTGGGACCGGATTGATCACCGTGTCCTATTTTATTTAATTAGTACCTCGATATCGTTGGTCACGGGAGTACGGAGTCGCGCCCGTACTTCGTCTTCTAAATTGAAGACATGGTTTGGTTTGGACAACTCTATCCATTGCCTATTCAATTTAATATTAATGAACCATGGTTGTGGAGTCAAGTTCGGTATAGTGAGTCTGTTATATTATGTTGTTAAATTATTGTTTATCTTTGATTTAGTGTTCATTAGTATCATGTTTGGTTTTATATTTTATTTAGTATGTAGTAATCAACTTTGCTGATTACGTGCTTTTCTGTGTGTCGATCATGGTTGTGCCTTATTGATTATGTGATGACCCTTTTGGTGAGCAGTCATATAGGATCAATAAAGCATAAACCAATTCAGGTTTGAAGATGATACATCATTGGGTGCTGGGAACAGTGGAGCGCTTGTGCTTAGACTATTTATACTTTAAATAAATGTTGGTTTAATATGTTGTGGTTGACTTTTGAATTGGTTTGACTTTTGGTTTGGTTTTGAAGTTGACCTTATGATTGACTAAGTTATTTATATTTTCAAAGTTATTATTTATTTTCGCTGCAAAATTCTGAATAAGCCGATACCTTCTCACACGGGCTATAATACTTTGGTAATTATCTAAGTTTTATATGAAAAAGGTATTTTATAAAATAGATAATTGTCGGGGTGTTACAAAGTGGTATCTTGGAGCTTGGGTTTTTATTGGCCTTTCGTGCCAATCTTTTTTTAAGGTGCTTAGTTACTTAAAAAGAATTTCAAAGAAAATGAGCTCCTACTTATTCGTTGTGCTTAAATCATTTTATAAATTCGAAACATGTTTTCAAAGGGTTTTAAAATTTTGTTCGAAAATTTTTGTGATAGCCGAAATTTTTTTCCGATTTTCTATTTTTTTTGAAAATTATTAATTAATTTTAGTTGTTTATTTTTTGTACTTTTAGTTTTATTTTATTTTACTTTATTAATGTTGTGAGAGATGGGTAGAATAGGAAGGGCATATAGAATAGAAATATTGTATGTCTGCATTTAAATGTTTTGTTCAGCATGTTCAGTGTTTTCTCCCTGCTTAATTGTATGATATCATTCCTGGCTTTAAATTATATGTTGATTCTTGCTTATTATCTATTGTTGGGAATACACGCTAAGTGAGGGTATTATGTATTTATAGATGTCGTATTCATCTATTAACAGACCTCTAGGCATGTCTGATAGTGAAGCTGCCTGAGTAGGAAGCTACTCCAACCCTATTGTGCTTAGTGATGATGAGTCTGATATGGAGAGCTACACCAACCTAGATATTGTTTTGCGTCGTGTCTTGAAAGTAGGCGGCCCTGATAGCGACGATGAGGTAATTTAGAAGTTTAATCGTGCTAGAGGGCAGACCCAAAAGGACATCTACAGTGCTACTTGGAGATCTTATCTGAGCGATGTGAGTGATTCAGAGTCGGACGAGGATGTACCTCAACCCAAAAGGATTCGAAGATCTACTATAGCTAGGAATCCAGGTTATAGACTCTGAAGACTTTAAAGATGAAATATATTTACTCCAGAAAAGTACAAAGAAAATAAAGATAAGAATGATGACGTAACTCCATAGAATATTTTATTCATGTTCTAAGATTAGTAGTTGAAAAAGTAGCTTAGCTACAATGGTTTAAATTTCTTTCTTTAACATCTTTATATTGTTGAGGAATAAGTTGGTTATTTTGGATTGGAAAAAAAATATTCTTATTATCGTTTGAGGAATAAAAGTTATTATTTAGTTATTTGAGTTGACTGAGCATTTACTTTAGTACGCGAAAAGAGGAAACATTTTATTTAATTATTGTGATTGGTTTCATTTGATCCTTACGTGATTACTAACGTGAATAATTACTCATGCGTGAATATATGATTGTTATGGTTCATAGTGTGTGAACTTAGTGCTATTGTAATTCCATAAGAATTTTATTTTGATGCGATCTTGTATGGTCAAATCGATTCATGCCTTTGTAGAGAATGACAAGTAAGTTGTGAATCGAAACCTAAAGCAGATTTACGTTAAATTTCAGGTCGCAAAGTACAATGACAAATAACGATACCACATTAGCCTCTGCTATTCGCCTGTTGGCTGAAAAACTGACTCAAGAAAGGACTGAGCGTCCTGACCCTACGGGGGATATGTTTGAGAGATTAGCTAAGATTAAGCCGCCGTTCTTTAAGGGGAAGGCTGACCCTATATTCTTAGATAGCTGGATTAGGGAGTTCGATAATATTTTTGGGGCTGTGAATTGTTCTGAGGCTATGAAAGTAGGTCAGGCTGTGTTGTATTTGAAGGATGAGGCTGATTTATGGTGGAAGAAAAATGGAGATAGGATTAGTGCTGTGGAAGGGTTTAATTGGGATTCCTTTATTGCTGGTTTGAGAAGAAAATTTTACCATGCATTTATGAGAAAGCAAAAGGCTCAGGAGTTCATAAACCTTAGGATGAGGAGTATGACCAACTCTGAGTATTATAGCAAGTTCAAAGCATTGTCTAGATTTGCACCTGAGGTTGTAGCGACTGAAGAGCTGAAAGGTCAGAGGTTCGAGCAAGGGATGACTGAGGAAATTCAATTGGGATTAGGTGGTGAGACCTTTGTGTCCCTAGATGTTGTTTATGGGAGAGTTTTTCATATTTATGGTCTTCAATCAAGGTGAGACAAGAAGAATGTTGTGGTAGGTGAGAAGAGAAATGATTTCAATTCTGGTGGAAATCAAGGGAATTTTAAGAAGAATAGGAATGGGAATGAAAATTTCCAAGGAAGGAATGACCAAGGTTTTAATGGTAAGGGCCAGTCTGATAGAATTACAACTGTAAGAGGTGTAACAAGAACCATCCTAGTAGAGACTGCAAGGGTGAGCTAGTAACCTGTCATTACTACCAGAAGAAGGGGCATAAAGAGTTTGAGTGCTCCACCAAGCAGAAGAAAGAGAAGAATGGTAATGGGAATGGTAATCAGGGAATGTCTGGGTACAACCAAGTGAACAACCAAGGGTCGAAGCCTACGGGACCGCAGAATGGTCAAGGAAGCTACGGAAGCCTGGTAATGAGAGCAACAACAACAACCAGAACAAAGCTCCGGGTAAAATTGTTCGTGATGAGCCGTAATGAAGCCGAAAAATCTGCCGACGTAGTTTGTAACACCCTGTAATTTTCACCCTTTATGTTTGGTATTTGTTTACATTAAAATGATATTTTTCGTAAAAATAAATAATTTATTATTTAAATTATTTTGGAACGTGTTGTGAAAATGTGTATATATATTTATATGTTGTGATATATTTATATATATTTATTTTAAGTTGTTAGTTATTTATTATAAAGGTTATATTAGTTTCATTATTTGTTTAGGCGTTTAGGATGCAGTTTTGTCGTGTGGCGTTTTTGTAACGTTGTTGGACCCACTTGGGTGATGAAATGTTGCATCGCATGTGGCATGTCATGCTGGCCGAAAATCAGCAATTATGGTGTGGAGGATGAAGAGTTATGGTGCTTATTAAGCTAACCTTTGGATCTCTTGTAACCCCCTATTTATTTCCCCATTAACCCACCTTTATAATCACCCTTTAAACCATTGCTTAATGAGGTTATTAATCAGGTTTTTGCTGCATTCTAACCCCCATTTTCGCCCAACCCTTAGAGAGGAAGAGAAAGAGTTCTTCTCTCTTCTCGGATTTTCGTCCATTTTTGCACACCTATTTTGTTTGCATCATATCTCCTTCGTTTCTTATCCAAATTGAATGTGTGAGTAGACAAAATCCATCTACTCGGAAAGATATTGCTTGTGGTACAATTTTTTTTTTGAGGAAAGGAAAAGACGCAACTGCATTTTTCGTTTCAATCAGACGAGTCATCCGGTTTTTGTTCCCTATCATACCTTCACGAAATTAACCATATCCGGAGATCTAACCGTTGGATCATTCTCAAATTTGGACACCACATTTATAAAATCTTGATCTTAAGTTTGACCATAGGGATTGTGAATACGATCTTTCAATCACCGGGAATCATTGTTGGAACAGTGCAGTACGAAATACGAGTTTTCAACGTTCAAGAAGAAAACGCCCAGTGACTTGTTGCTACAATTATCGTTCGTTGTGCTTTGGGGTTAGAAGAGGAATTGGATTATATGCGTAACTCTTAACTATCTCTTCAGACTCAGCTCTCCTCCCGACGTTCCAGGTAACTAGTAGTTATCTTAGAACGATAGAGATTAGAGTATTTTTCGGTATTAGATTATTACGCTAGGAATTGTTTAAAATACTTTTTGAATGAAATTATTGATGAAATTTGACGTGGATATACTTGATGTATGATTTATGAATATTGTATGCAGAAAAATAATTTTAATATTTATCCTATTTACTTGGTAATTTATGCGTTTATGGCTTATTTGCAAAATAATTATTGAACGAATGTTATAATTGCTGAAATTATTTTTCGTGAAGCATGTTATGTGTGTAGTATGTATTTCATGCCTTGGAATAATTTTTGCCTACTGTTTACAGATTTATTTAATTGATTTATCTGTTTTTGAATTTTCGTGTTTGTTGGTATTTAAATCATGAATATTATTTTTGGAGGCCGAAATTTCTTTGCATATTATGTATTACCGTGGGTTTATACATGTTATGTGAATTTTTGGTAATTTTTGGGAGTTTATTTCTATTTTTAATTATTATATTGGTTTTCTTGAGTATTATGTAAATTAACGTTTATTATTACTTTTAGAGACCGAAAATTAGAAATAAAATTTGTACCATGTCAGTAGAGTCATAATGGTCGTATGAATATTTTTGTGATAATTTACTGATCGTATTTATTAGTTTAATAATTTTTATTGTGTTTTTGATATGAATTTGAGGATATTCTTTTAAATTATTTAAGGGTTTAATAATTAGAATTGAGACCTTTTAGTTCTTGGAAGTTGATGATTTGTAGGTTACTGTGGTTATTATTGAGTATCATTATGTTTACATTTGGTTTATGTAAAAATGATTAGTCGTGTACGTTTCATTGATTTAATAAGCCTTGGAGTTAATTGGTGGTGGCGTCAGACGTAGTTTGGTTAGTGCGCCAGTCAAACAGTGTGGTGCTGAGCGCAAAGTTTTGTGTAGTCTAATTTTTCATATGATCTTGTACATATGTTCTACTTCTGGTTGGTGATCTTATTTGATATGATGCATTTCTGATTGATACTGTTAGTGCTGTAAAAACTATTTCATTATCATTGTTGATGCTTAGTGATGTTCAAAGTATTGTGGTTGGAGATATTTGTTGTAAGTTTGTAAGTTACTACTTTGGGGATTTTTGAAGAATTACTTTTGATGAATTATGGGTATAAGGCCGGGTGGCATCCCTTTGACGAATATTTTTGAGTTGAATGATACTTTGATTATGTTTATGAATTATGATTTTATTTTTGAGATAAGAACATCCGGTGGGATAGATGTAGTCCCCGGTGAAGAATATGCCAACTACCTGGTTTGCGAACTAGGGGGTAAACCTGGGTTAATTGTTGTCGTCCGAGAGGTCAGGGAGTTCTGCGTGTTCTACCCTGCATCGGGAGTTTGGCCATTCTTAGACACAGGCAGTGGGGAACGTAAGCCCATAGATTGACCTGGAGATTGCGATATGACAAACCTTAGGAAGTGAATTGCGATTAGCGTTCGGTTTCTGACTCAATCACTTGTTTTACCTATATTTTTATTTTTATAAAAGTACTCTTGAGATGATTTATTTATTTTTATCCAATTCACTTGCTATTTATTATTCATTTGCGTTACTTGTGAGTTATATGGAAGTGGATGCATATTGTAGTTGACTTGACTTTATTCTTTCCTTTCTTACTAATCTATGTCTGGAATATACTTTGATTTCTTTTGTTCTGGGAGAACTGCTAGTTACTCCCCACTGATTGTGGATATTGTTGTATATTTTTACAGGTTTTGTTGATGTGAATCTTCTTTGGTTTTCGGCTCTGGTTGAGATGCGAGAATGAAATGATAGTTGTTTTAGGCCTAGACTGCTAGTTAGACTTTCTCATTTGGAATACTTTGAATTAGTTATTTATTGATATTATTTATTTAAGTTGGTCTCTTAACATAGTTATTTAAATACCTTTGTATGAGAAGTGGCATTCCCAGAAGACGATGTTTCCGTCATCGTCCTATAATACTATTATTATTTCTTTCTTTTTCCGCTTTAAAATTCTGGGGTGTTACATAGTTTCTGGTACTTTTTCTATTAACTCCGTTCTAGTTAAAGCGTTATGTGATTCTGGAGCGACCTATTCGTTTGTTTCGTCGTCCACTAAAAAAATTTGGGGTTAGTAGACTTTGAAGTAATTGACCTGCCCATAAGTATACCTACTGGAGAAGTTATAAGGTGTACAAAGTTGTACAGAGACTTACCTATGAAGATAGGAGACTGTGTTTTTCCTTCTAATCTGATAGAGTTCAATTTGGGAGACCTAGACGTTATTCTGGGGATGAATTGGTTAAGTTCCTATAAGGCCAAGATAGATTGTGAAGCCCAAAAGGTAGTGCTGAGAAAAAGTTAACTTCATACTGACGATTTTGGAAGCCTAAGAATTTTGGGGTCATTTCCACAATGCAAGTGAAGAAGTTGGTAAAGAAAGGGTGCCAGTTATTCTACTGTAATGTGCAAGATGTGAGAAAAGAGGTTGAATTGAAGATTAAGGATGTACTGATTGTGAACGGATTTATGGACGTGTTTCCAAGTGAGATTTCTGGTATGCCGCCTAAGAGAGCCGTTGAGTTCACCATAGATATAGTTCCTGGTACTGCACCTATTTCTAAGGCACCGTATAGAATGGTGTAGACACCAAATTTTGTTGTTGCGCATAAAATTTTAAAAATAAAGATTTTGAAAAGAAATAAAAATAACGAAAACTGTCATGCATCGTGGAGCGCGTGCCCCGTCAAAGGCACGTTTCTCCCCGGAACGCGAGTTTCATTCCATCGTATGGTTTTTTTTTTTTTTTTTTTGCGTTTTAGTCATACAATTCCGGCTTAGGAATGTAATTTTCCGTAAGTCGTAGTCAATAACTACAACCACCGGTTTAATAAAATGATTCGTAGTATAATCATTCTCGTCTTTACTAATTTGACGAGTTTTCGTTAATTGTTTTAACTTAGTTTTTCGAAAAACAGAAAAACGAGTCACAATTAGGCACCGGGATTTTAATCGTCTCCCAAAACCGGTAATAATCACTTTTCTTGATGGTCAAGTAATTGTTCATTGGATAAAGAATAAGAATATATTCTTTAACCACCAATCACATTCTTTTATCCATTAGTTAAGGAATAAGAATAATGAAAAAGAATAAGAATAAGAATCAAATCAAAGTGTAAGAGCCAATGATCCGATTTTTTTCGGAAGATTCGAACTGTGTGCCAGGCACATGACCATGCGCCAGACGCATGATCATGCGCCCAGTGCACAACATGTTCCTGCACTAGACGCAGGCCAGTGCGCCTAGCGCACGATGCTGTGTCAAGCGCGGGACTTTGCGTTAGGCGCAGTTGGTCAAGTCAGCACTTCTTTCACGTTTTTCGATGCATTTCTATGTAGTTGGATGTATTTAGGAAAGAATATTTTCTGAAAATCTGATTTTGCCTCATTGATGAAAAAATCTAAAGAGAAAAAGAATATTTGTATTTCCAAAGAGATTTGATGTTGTCATTAGGGTGATGTCATTAAGGTAATTTAGGATGGAAAAAAATCTGATTTTTTGGGCGAAAAATCTGATTTTCTACCTTCTTCAAACCCTAATTCACCACCTCATTTTCCTATAATTACCCTCCATATTTTACTTCAAAACACAACTTGAGCTTCAAACAACTTCACAACACAACAATTTCACACAACTTCACTTAACTCTACTAATCTCTTCCTCCTTAATTTCTCCATCTAAACAAAAGTTATAATTAGTAAGTAAAGAAGCTCATCAAAAGAAAAACACAAAAAAAAGAGTTTAAATTAGTAATTAAGTTGATTTAGAAACTCACTTAGAAATTAAGAAAATCACAAAAAAGGTAGAAACCTTTGCAGAAAGGAAGTGCATCATTGAGCTAGCAAGGTAAAGTTGAAGCTCTTGTTATTTTTTTTCTTGATTATCTTCTTAATTATTTTTATTTTTTATTTTTTGAGTGATTTAGGTATGCGAAAGTCCTAATAGGTTCTCAACCTTAAATCACCCCACCTGGAATAGTCAACTATAATGGGGAGACTCTTAGGAAACAATGTGTTTATGTAATTTTTTTTAATCAAGTTGTTGTTCATCACTTAAAAACATGTTTTCATAAAAAAAATTCAAGAAGAGTTGTGCATAAACATCTCCATAAAAATGTGATGTAATTATGTTCAGTTTTAATTTTGTATTTTATTTCACTTTCCGTCTGCATTAACTAAATATTTTATAGGATATAATATTTTTCCTATGAAGTGCAGGATGTTTCCAGCAACTGGGCTTTGGAATTTCTAAAAAAGGAATTTTGTATAAATAATTAAAAAGCATACAACTTTGTTGTGCAAAACTGATTTTGTCTAGTACCACGTAAGCTTGTTCTATTAATAAAGTTTAAAATACACTCATTTAGATAAAACTAAAAAAATGAAGTTTAAAGTAGACATCAGTAGCTTTTCAAAAACTTAAAAATCATGTTCATATGAATTTTATACAATTTTATATCATTTTTACAAAAATGCTCATGTAAATCACTAAATTCAAGAAAATTGATTTTCTCTTTAGTTAAGAAAATGAATAAAAAAGGATCTTAAAAATGTCCAATTCAAGTGAAAATCTCCAGTCTAGTTGTTCAAAGTGTCTAGAATGTTCATACCAAAATGAACTTCAAAATAAGTTCAGCAAGTTGGATTTCAAAGAATAAATTGGATAAAGGCCATGTTTTGACCAGTTTTGGCATAAAATTGACTGACATATCCATAGATGTATCACATGCTCAATTTAACACTTTGTACAGAAATTTATGAATTTTACAAATCAGTACAAGAACAAAAGTGCAATCTGGAAAATAAAATAAAGTGATTAACTCGACCTTCATAAAAAATGTGTGTTTTCTTTTCACACGAAAATGTGAATTAAAAGTCATTAAATTTTAAGTTTCTCTTAAAATGACTCATTTTTATTATATAAATAAAATTCTCTAATTTTCACAAGTTTTACAAATAAGCATGACTTTCAAAGCCCATCCAAGGAGATGCAGATCAAGGAGCATCATGGTGAAGATCAAGATTGAAGACTTTGTATAAATCATAGAATTTGTACATATTGTTGTGATAATAGTTTTTTTTTTGTAAATAGTTATTACATCACTCATTAATGAAAAAAAAAAAAACATGGAGATGTTTATGCATAATTTTCATAAATAATTCCACAATCCTTTTGAATAAAAAGAGCAACCAATGTTACAAATGATGCATGTTGGGCCCAATACTATTGGCCAGATATAGCTAGCTATATTATAGTGATGCACTTGGTGGTTAGAAGGATAGTGGTCTATATGTACTTAGAAGTATTTGTGGTACTAAAACAAATATTTATTAGTTGGGTTTGATTAAGTACATTTTGGTTTTTGTTAATTAGCATTTGTTATGTATACTCTTAATTTAATTAGTTTTGGAAATTATAATACAGATTTGACAATTATTTTTGGCATTTCAAGAGTATTTTGGCATTTGTTGCATCGTTACTAATATATATACAAGGCTGTAGTACTATAGGTTTTTAGTAGGTTACAGTAATAATCGTTGCAATATCCTCACAAAAAAGAAAAAAACAAATCCGTTGCACTAGCTTAAATCCGTTGCACTAGCTTAAATGGTAGGAGTTGCACTAGCCAAGAATGTTGCATAACCAACCACTAACAAAGCCGTTGCAAAAGATAGCTGATCTAAGGCAACGACATGTTTATCCGTTGCAATAGCTCTAATAGTCGTTGCATTAGGCCTATTGCAACGCCAACAAATGCGACGGTACAAAACCGTTGCAGTAGGCCTATTGCAACGACTTTTAGCCCTATTGCAAAGATTTTGGTGTGTTGCCTTTGCCCTTTAATGTAGTAGTGTCACAGGGGTGGGGTCTTTCTCTCTCATCAACTCTGGGGTGAGTTGAACTTTGTGATTTAGGAATGGTATAAGTTATAACTGTATGTTAATACTCACATGGCGTGAGTATTAACGTACAATTATAACTTATACCATTGTATTGCATCACCCTATACTAGAATAGGAAATCTGGCCTATTTTATTGTTAGTTACTACATTGACTGTAACTATAGTCTAATGACTCAGGTAGCGTCATCTTTGAAGGTTTGACGTTCGTAAGATTTGACAGCAGAAAGATGCATGAATATTTTTGAGCAGTAATTGATAGATAAGATTAAAATAGGGAGCACATGGATAACTTATATTTATGACATTTCTTTTTCAGCATAGAGTTGCTAGGAATGGTTTATAAGTTATAACTGTACGTCAAACTCAATCGTCTATGTTCCATTGAAATAGTCCCAAGTTAGACCCTTGAGTTTATTAGGTAATCCAAATTGAAGTATCAAGTACTTGTTCGAACAACTTACTCAAGGCCGATCACTATTTCAAAATATAAGGCACTTACGCTATACGAAAATTTGCGTTGACCACAATTATATCTTATAATTTGACTATTTAAATTACTAAAACTATACCAACATATTTGTCTAAAAAAATACTATAATAATATTAATTTCTTCTACTTTTTTTATCAACATGAATTAAAAGTTAACAGTCAAAGTTCGACCTCGAATATCGTAAATGCCTCACATCACATTATCAAGTGGAAAACTAGCTAAGAATAATCTATGTTATTTAATAAGAAAAGGCAAATAATAACGAAAATATATGTATAAAGGTTTTGTGTGCGTGCCACAAAATCATGATCCAAAATCTTGCAAATAAAAGTCCAAACGGTCCAAGTTTGTAATTTCTTTGGAAAATATCTGGAATATGTTAGCATACAGCTAAGAGCTAAGCAATGCCAAAAAAAAGCTTAGATATTTTCATCTCCATGAGACCATGACCACAGATTTCAATGTCATTTACCATGGTCCAGGGGGGTGGGCCTTCGCTGAAAAGTTGTTATTATAGACACCATATTCTTTCTTTCTTTGTTTTATTTAGTAGGCCCGTAGACTTGAATTTGTAGTCAACTGATGTCTCCAAAATTTTCAAGTGGAAGCCTACTTACATGATTTGTCCAAATTGATGTTACATTGTTACCAACACTAGTTTCTCGGAATCTAACAACTTAACAAGCATATCTCTATTATATATGGGAACTCTTGAGCACTTTGGTGTCCACCTGAGTTCCCTAAAATACCCTTTATATTTTTATTCTTCCAAGATAACTAATGAGGCAAAAAATTCATATAACTTTTTTTAAAAAAAACTCTAATGTAATTGCCAGATTTTTTTTCCCCTAAAAAAACTACCACATTTTTTTTAGTGAACATAACTTCCAATTTTCGAAAATAAAAGAAACATGTACAATATCACCGCGATATTCGCGCACGCATCGCGTGTAAAAAATACTAGTATAAACCAATCTAAACTAGTAGGATAGTAGGAACATGTTTTTAATTCTATCTGTAGATATCAACCCTACTATCTTTTTGAAGGAATGTGATTCCATGCCGGTTGTATTGCATCAAGTAAACGTTATATACAATATACAAGAGCTAAGTTAGGCTACAAATTAGCCAACTAATTAGGAAACTAATGATACACTAACTAAATCAGAGATACACAATATATACAAGGTATATATTCTAACACACCCCCTCAGTCGAAGCGGGAGGTTCTCGTATGCTGAGACTGTCCCTGAAATCATCAAATAAAACGCGCGGAAGCCCTTTTGTAAAAATATCAGCAATTTGGTAACGGGACGGGACATGAAGCACACGCACTTCGCCACGAGCTACTTTTTCACGGACGAAGTGAATATCCATCTCAATGTGTTTAGTGCGTTGATGTTTAACAGGATTGCCGGATAAGTAGATAGCACTCACATTGTCACAATAAACGAGAGTAGCCTTTTGAATAGGACAATGCAACTCTAAAAGCAAGTTTCGGAGCCAGCAGGTATCGGAAACAACATTAGCAACACCTCTGTATTCTGCCTCAGCACTGCTACGGGAAAGGGTAGGTTGCCGTTTTGAAGACCAAGAGATCAAGTTGTCCCCGAGAAATACACAATATCCAGAGGTAGACCGACGGGTGTCAGGACAACCTCCCCAATCTGCATCGGTGTATGAGATAATACGATCAATTTGGGACTTGTACAAGTGTAGACCAAAGGAAAGAGTGCCCTGAATGTAGCGTATGATACGCTTAAGAGCCCGCATATGCTCATTAGTCGGAGCATGCATATGAAGACAGATCTGTTGAACAGCATAGGTGATGTCGGGCCTAGTAAAGGTGAGATATTGAAGAGCACCTGCAAGGCTATGATACATAGTCGGATCATCATAAGGAGTGTCGGCGCTGGCACTAAGTTTGGACTGAGTGTCAACAGGAGTAGCACAGAGACTACAGTTAGACATGCCTGCACGTTCAATAATTTGAGCAGCATACTGTTTCTGAGATAAGAAAAGACTATGAGCATGACGAGAGACGGCAATGCCCAAAAAGAAACTCAGAGGCCCCAGATCCTTCATAGCAAACTCAGAAGCTAAGAGAGTCATAATATTCGTATGCAGACGATCAGAAGAAGCTGTGAGTATAATGTCACCCACATATAACAAAATATAAGCAACATCAGAACCATTCTTGTAGATGAGTAAAGAGTGATCTGACTTACTGTGAGAAAACCCAATGGTAGCAACAAAATCAGCAAATCTTTGGTACCAAGCTCGAGGAGCCTGTTTCAAGCCATACAAAGATTTCTTCAAAAGACAAACATGATCAGGATAAGTTTTGTTACGAAAACCCATGGGTTGATGCATATAGACTGTTTCATTGAGATGACCATGCAAGAAAGCATTCTTGACGTCCATTGGATGAATGGGCCAAGATTTGGAAAAAGCAATACTAAGAACTGCTCTAATGGTGGCTTGTTTGACCACTGGACTAAAAGTCTCATCACAATCAATGCCCTACTGCTGAGTTTTTCCATCACCTACAAGACGAGCTTTGTAACGCTCAAAAGAACCGTCAGATTTGTGTTTATGACGAAAAATCCACATAGACCGAATAACATTCACATTAGGTGGCCGAGGTATTAATTCCCAAGTCTTATTGTCAATTAAAGCATTAAATTCATCCAACATTGCATTCTTCCAATTTTGATCACGGATAGCACTAATAGGATTTTTCGGGATAGGAGAAATAGCCATAGTGGTAGAAACATGAAGATTGGAGGAATATTTGGGATTGGGTTTATAAATACCATTGACGGCACGAGTAGTCATGCAAGTGGACATAGGATTTGTGGGCCTTGGTGGATTCGGTGTAGTGGAGGGAGATGGGGGAGTAGGATCAGCACGCTGTGGAGAGGAGAGTGGGAGAGGTTGGGCAGCACGCTGAAGTGGGCTGTGAGGAGGAGAAGGTATGCGTGCAGAGGGAGAAGTGGGCTGCAAGCCCAAGTGAGAGGGGAGAGGGGAGAAGCGTGGAGCTGGAGAGGAGAGCTCACGTGCTGGGCTGGGGGAATTAGACGGCCCAGTGTGAGGAAGAGGGGAGGACGGCCTAGGAGATGGCAGTGGATTGGGCTCAATGTGGTGTGGATTTTTGTTTTGAGAGATAAAAGGAAGGATGGAAGTAGTAAAATTATCACTCAAACAATCATAATCTATAGGAAGGGGTTTGTGAAGTTTAGAGAACGGAAATTCATCTTCAACAAAACGAACATGGCGACAAATTATGATTTTACCACTAGATAGCTCATAGCATTTTGAACCACGATGATTTGGAGCGGGTCCAAGATAGGCACAAGGGGTAGATCGTGCTTGTAATTTGTGAATGGTGGTAGAGGGGGATAAAGGGAAACATAGACACCCAAAAACACGCAAATCCGAATAGGAAGGGTCACGTTGATAAAGAATTTGGGCGGGGGAGAAGTAATTTAATACTTTGGAAGGAAGTATATTGAGGAGATATGTGGCCATAGAGAGGGCATGATGCCAAAAGGAGAGTGGCATAGAGGCATGAGAGAGAATAGTGCGTATGATATTATTTATGGATTTGATATGTCTTTCAGCCTTACCATTTTGAGGTGATGTATGAGGACAAGAAAGACGATAAAGCATGCCATGGTGATCAAAGAACTGTGCAAGGGTGCCATTAACATATTCCGTCCCGTTGTCACATTGAAAAGTTTTTATATTACGTTCAAATTGGGTCTTGACGAAAGCATGAAAAGAAATAAACAATTGCTTAACCTGAGATTTTTTGGCAATAGGAAAAGTCCACAAAAATTTGCTATAATCATCAAGAAATAGAACATAATAACGGTGTCCGGAAGAGCTAGTAACAGGGGAAGTCCAAAGATCACTATGAATAATATCAAACGGCAAGAAAGTATGAGACAAAGAATCAGTAAAAGGGAGTTTAGTATGTTTCCCAAGAGGACAAGATGAGCAAAAACTGTTACAAGCCTTATTACAATCAATAAACTTATTACTACGAAGAGAATGTATAATAGCATTGCCAGGATGGCCTAGCCGATTATGCCAAAGATCATGAGTCATAGCAGTAAGAGCTGATTGGTTGAATGGTATGGCTTGTGAGTTTGAGAAAAGTGGATATAAGTCCCCAACACTGTCACATCTCATTAGTCGGGTCCCCGTCTGTAAGTCATTGACAGAGAAGCCAAAAGGGTCAAAAGAAATAGAAACCATATTGTCAGTGGTAAATTTACGAACAGAGATCAGATTTTTAATAAGTTTAGGAGCATGTAACACATTTTGAAGGACAAAGGGAGGATGTGGTGAGGGTAAAGTAGTGCTACCGTGACCAACAACAGGAATTACATGACCACTACCAACAACAATGTTATGATTTTTATTGCTAGAATTGAAATAAGACGAGAGAATACCTGTATCCGCCGTCATGTGAGATGTCGCTCCCGTATCCATGTAGTAATTTCCATCAGGTTGAGAGAGCGATAAAGCATGCATTGCGGCGTCAATATCGGTTGGCATGTACCCAACAGTAGAAGGAGTAGAAGGATCACAAACATTGTATGCTTGTGGTCTGGACCCAAGAATCCCAAGCCCAGTTGGTCGTTGGGCCGAAACAAATGGCCTAGGCTGCCATGAATAAGCTGGGAAAGGGCACGGTGGAATCGTCCACCCTCCCCAGCCATTTGACCACTGTGGCCAGGTGGCGGTGGGGCCTTGCTGACGAGGCGGCTGCTGACTAGACTGTTGACTGGGCTGACCACCGGTGGATCCATTATGCTGACCGACCCCTTTGCCTCTCCCTTTATGTTTATAGTTATTACGTCCCTTGTTGTTATGATTATTATGGGTACGTTTAGAGGAGGTGGAGGAGGGCTCAGATGAGGCAGCGACCAAGGCGGCACCGGAGCGGTTTCCATGACCACCAGACTCGCGTGCTATACGAGCTTTAATGGTGCGCTCTGTCATCTTCAACCTTGAGCGACAACTTTCAAAGGACGGTAACGGTTCTTGATTTTGTATAAAATCTACGGTACCACCAAAAGCTTCCGGCAAGGAACCGGTGAGGCGTAAGACTAACCTGTTATTTGATACCAGAGCATCAACATCAGCAAGTCGGTCGGCAAGAGATTGAAGATGGTTGCAGTAGGTGTCAATGGAGTTAAAATCTTCAAATGCAGCATTAGTAAAATCTTCTTCAAGGTGGGTAGCACGGGAAGCTTTATTGTCTTGGAATAAGGCTTCAAGACGCTTCAATGCCGCCTCGGCGGTGTCATCACGTTTAAGGATGGCATGAAGAAGATCGGGAGAGATAGTGCCGTGAATCCATTGAAGTACGGCGGCATCAAGACGGTTCCATAGAGCAAGGTCAGCGGTTTTGGCCTTGGCATACGCGGCCTTGGCGGTTTCTTCCGTTGGTGGAACCAAGTGATCATAAAGATCATGAACCCTAGCAAGATTAGTGAAGAGAGCAGCCCAAGAGTGATACATACCCTGCTCGTTGTCTAACGTGACGGGAACGAGAGACTTCACATTAGTGATGGTGAGAGCGGGGTGAAACTTTTGAGAGTCGGCCATGGATGGAATGAAGAGAAAAGATAGAAAGAAGGAGGAGAAGATAGGCTAGGGTTGGAAGAGGATCGAAAAAGTATGATACCATGAAGGAATGTGATTCCGTGCCGGTTGTATTGCATCAAGTAAACGTTATATACAATATACAAGAGGTAAGTTACGCTACAAATTAGGCAACTAATTAGGAAACTAATGATACACTAACTAAATCAGAGATACACAATATATACAAGGTATATATTCTAACACTTTTTATTTTCTAATTATAGTTTAGTTAAATAGTATATTTAAACCCCTCAAAAAAGTACAACAATCAATAAGATTAAGTGGTACAAATAAATGAGACAAAAGATTTTTTTCCCATGACAAAGAAGAGAGGGATAATAACATTTTACCAAATAAATAAAATACTTTAATGCTAACAAAATGAAAATGATCTTGACCAATAAAAACGACTGCCACACAAAGTAATACAAACTTACAGGACACAAGATTATTTGGGAAATTTTTAATGGTAACTCCGAGCTTTGGCTTTTTCTCTTTGGTAACCAAACTTAATGATAATTCTCAATGATAACCCCGTGTTAATGATTATACTTGAGAAAGAGATATTGTTAGCCATTTGTTGTTATAAAGAGTTGATCAAAGGGTTGTTTATGTTTTTTTTGATAGGAAGAAAAAGGATTTCATTCTTAAGGGATAGCCAAACGGCACTTACAATCAATTCCTGAAAAATAGAAAATTCCAACACAAGTATATAACACCTTAGAACTAGATACATAGCAGATTTGATTAAAAATAGCTTTATCTGAAGTAATACAATCTGTGAGCTATAAGTTCGCTCTGATTCGGCTTAACTTCCGCTGATGCATAGTCGTTTGGGTGAAAATACTTCCGTGGTCTTCTAGATTCTTACAGAGAATAGAGATTGTTAGATCTTCCTCCTTCATCAGACGAACAAAAAAAGAAATTGAACACTCTATAATAAATACCATCTTAAGGATGGGATATACTTATTGGAAGCAATTAAAGAGGTTTTTGGGGCTTACCACCGGTACGAACACCAGTGGAATCCCCTACAAAGATTCACAATTGAGGCCAAGAAGAAAAGAGATGAAAGAGAAAGAGAAGAAGGGCAGAGAATGAAGTAAAAAACCTTCAAAAAAAACCTAGCGATGGAGGCTAGGAAAAAAACCCTCCCAAGGAGAAACCCTAGAGAGAAAAAATCCTCCCAAAGAGAAACCCTAGAAGGAACCAGATTGGTCAAAGGGTTGTTTATAAAATAATTAAGGTTTTTTAAACTAGAATGACACAAGTTTCCTTAGAAAAATTGATTTTTCCTTTTTCTCTCATTGAAAACGTATTTCATTAAGGTTTCTCAAAACTCCTCTTAGTAGCTAGAGAGTTTCTCACTCTAGAATTCTCTCTGCAATGGCGAGAAATTCAAAAGTGCATAAGACATCAAATGCTAGCAATCGAAAGCCAACTGGTCCGAGTTCTGATTCAAATACGAAGAAAACAAAAACAATGGATGAAATGCTTGGTGTTACAGCCATGAACAAGCATCGAAGGAGGAGGATGTGAGAGCAGTTCAGCACAGCTTGAATACGCATCGTTTTTTCTCTGAGTGGCTCTCTTCAATTCACTCGAATGCTGAGAAAGTGCAACAAGGAAGGAATAGTGGGATGGCGGAGAGAACGGTTCGTGTAATTGAACCGATTCCAATTTTGCAAATGTCCGATAATGAGGTAACGTTTGAATTTTCTGATCATGATGTTGATAATGATAGAATGATTGCTAAAGTAAAAATTGATATGGAAGATGTTCAATCGGAGGTTGAAAACTGGAATTCTTCCGTAATATGCTATGTGGTTGGAGCTAATCCTCCATCTTATGTTATGGAAGGATTCATTAGGCGAATATGGAGGAATTATGGTGTTGATAAGGTTGCAATGTTGAAGAGTGGAGTTTATATTGTCAGATTTACGTCCATGGAGAAAAAGGATTTGGCGTTGACTGAATCGAACCCATTTTTTGACAATAAACCGATGATTGTAAGGGCTTGGGAGCAGGATATGGACATCACTAAGGATCAATTTGATGTGACTCCTACATGGATTCAACTTAGGCTTGATTTTAAGTATTGGAGTGATAGATGTCTAGCAAAATTGGTTGCACCTATTGTTAGATTTTTGAAGGTAGATGGTGCTATTGCCAAAAGAGAGAAGCTCCAATATGCTAGAGTCTTAATTGAGGTTAAAGTGGGGCAGGATTTTCCAGATTAGATCAGTTTCGTTAATGAGGAGAGTATTGAAATGGTGATTGATGTTTCCTATGAATGGAAACCAGTGATTTGTGCTGTTTGCAAGAAATTGGGGCATACTTCAGATGATTGTAAAAAACCTGCACAGAAAAAGGAATGGCGAGCAAAACAGAATGTTCAACCAGTTGTTCAACATCCTGTTGTTCAACAAGATGTTGAGAAGAATGTAGTGCAAGCTCAGAATCAGGAATTTCAGCTAGTTCAGCGAGTTAGAAGAAGTGAACAGCCTGTTAAGCCTATCTCAGTCACAAACTCATTTACTGCGCTGGAAATGATGGAAGATCAAGTCATGGTGGGCACTGTTCCATGTGTCCAGGGTGTTGATGTTGATGACAGGAGGGGGGGACTCTCCTGACAAGAATGGATAATAATTTTGTGTGGAATGTCCGAGGGATCAATTGCTTATCAAAGCAGTTAGAAGTTAAAAAGATAATAAATAATGGATCCCTTGGATTGATTAGTCTCATTGAGACTAAAGTTAAAGCAAAGAATATGGGAAAGATGTATATGGAGCTCTTCTCAGGGTGGTGTTTTAGCTCAAATTCCTCCTACCATCCTGGTGGAAGGATTACTATTGCTTGGAATCCTCTTAGTTTCCAGGTGGATATTAAGTGGATTAGTGCACAACTAATTCACTGTTATGTGAAACCTCAGAATAGTTCTGCTGGTTTCTTCTGTACTATTGTGTATGCTTTCAATAGTGCAAGGGAGAGGGAAAGCCTGTGGGAGGATCTAAGGATGCTTTCTGTGTTGGATAGTCCTTGGATTGTGACAGGTGATTTCAACTGTGTACTGAGTAGGGATGAAAGAATTGGCAATCCTGTTAGGGATAGTGAGATGTTTCCTTTCAGGAATTGTATTCTGCAATGTAAGCTTGAAGATATCAAATTTTCAGGGTGCTTCTTCACTTAGAATAACAAGCAGCAGGGTTCTGATAGAGTTTTCTCTAAGCTGGATCGTGTTTTAGGAAATGATGCTTGGAATGACACATATCCAACTTCTGAAGCCCAATTTATGACAGAAGGAAGCTTTGATCATTCTCTTATTTCGATCAAAGTTCATAATGAGGTTACTATGGTTTGAGACCTTTTAAATACTTTCATAATGAGAGTTAGGAATGCTTGGAACACTCCTATGTATGGCTGTGAGATGTTCAAGTTTGTTAGTAAGCTTAAAATGGTTAAGCAAAGCTTGAAACAATTGAATAAGGAGGGTTTTAACAAGATTCAAGCTAATGAAACTAAGGCTTTGCAAGATATGAAAAGGGTTCAGGAGAAGATGCATCAAGATCCTAATGATGAGAATCTAAAAGCAGCTAACCTAAGGGCAGCTAAAGAATATAAACTGGTGAATGAGCAATATAAATCCTACCTAAGACAGAAAGCTAGAGTGCCTTGGATTCAGGGTGGTGATGATAATACAAGATTCTTTCATCAAGCCATAAAGTCTAAAAGACTTCAGAATACTGTGTATGGTATTGCTGACATAAATGGAAGATGGGTTGACAATCCTGTCTAGGTGAATGAAGTTTTTTTGCAACACTACATTCAGTTGCTGGGCACAGCAAGGAGTACTAGAAGTAGAATTCAGAATGCTGTTGTGGAAGCAACAGGTCCTGTTTTGACTGAAGAGCAGGGCAGGTCTCTAATGCAAGGTTTTACTCATGTTGAAACCAAAGAAGCTATCTTCTCCATTCCTGGTGATAAGTCACCAGGGCCTGATGAGTATGGCTATCACTTTTTCAAAGATGCATGGGAAATCATTGGTAATGATTGTATTGCTGCTGTTTTGGATTTTTTTTAATTCAAAAAAATTACTAAAACAGATTAATCATACCATTCTAACTTTGATTCCCAAAGTTAAATGCCCTAGCAATGTTACTGAATTTAGACCTATAGCATGTTAACCAGGGTGCTTTTATTCAAGGAAGGTTCATTGCTCATAATATCCTAATCTGTCAGGATATAGTTAGGCATTATGGTAGAAAACATGTTAAGCTAAGCTGCATTATAAAAATGGTTTGAAAAAGGGTTATGATTCATTAGACTAGATCTTTTTGGAAGATTTGTTAAGAGCCTTAAACTTCCCGGATGCATTTATACAAATGATTATGGAGTGTGTAACTTCTCCTAGTTACTCCTTGATGATTAATGGATCCTTGGTGGGTTTTTTCAAAGGGAAGAAAGGGCTTAGACAGGGGGACCTTCTCTCCCATCTGTTGTTTGTCATTTGTATGGACTATTTTTCTAGAACAATGAAGCAAATGGCTGAGAGAAGCACTTTTCAGTACCATCCAAGATGTTATGGTGTAAAGTTGAATCATTTGTGCTTTGCGGATGATATAATCATGTGCAGCAAGGGTGATTATGTCTCAGTGTTAAGCTTATTGCAAGGCTTTAAGCATTTTTCAGAGGTTTCTGGCTTAGAAGCAAATAAACAAAAGTCTGAGATATATACTGCTGGCATGAAGCAACAAGAGATCAGAAGAATTTTAGACATCTCTGGTTTTAGCCTTGGTACTCTGCCCTTTAAGTACCTAGGTGTGCCCATATGCTTCAAGAGGATATCAGCAAAGGAATGTGATAATTTGACTGAAAAAAGTACTGCTAGAATCAGAAGTTGGAGCAGTAGACACCTCTCATACCAGGGTAGATTAGTTCTAATCAACTCTGTATTAATGAGTCTTCATGTTTATTGGTCTCAGCTGATGGTGATTCCAAAAAGAGTTATACATGATATAAACAGTATCTGTAGGGCCTATTTGTGGAGTGGGGAATATTTCACTTAAAGACCTGGCAACATTCAGTGGGATCAGGTGTGCACTCCTAAGGAAGGTGGTGGTTTAGGGGTGAGAAGGATCATCCAATGGAATACTGCTGCACTAGGAAGGTATGTTTGGGCTGTTTCTGCCAAAAAAGATAGTTTTTGGCTCAGATGGATCAATGCTGTTTTTATTCAAGATGCCACTTGGTGGACATATGTCCCACCACAAGATAGTAGCTGGTACTGGCGCAAAATTTGTGAAGTAAAGGAATCTTTGAAACCAGTCTTCTCAGATCGATCAGCAAATGAGATCTTTGCAAAACTACTCAATTCAAAGCTGTTATAAAAATATGGGGGGATATTATCCCAGGGTGAACTGGAGGTGCTTTGTTTGGAATAGATTATCAGTCCCAAAACACAGATTCATCTGTTGGCTTGTTATGAATGAAAAATTGCACACAACTGAAAGGATGTTTAAAATTGGTATAACTACTGATCCACTATGTAAGCTATGTGGTCTCAGGGAGGAAACACATCTTCATTTATTTTTCTCATGTGAGTTCAGTAGTGTTGTTGCTCTAAATATTTCAAGATGGATGCAAATGGATGTTTTTGGAGCTGACACAAATAACAAGATAGAGAAGATCAACGAGGGAGAGGCTCGAGATTTCAAAAGAATGTCCGAACTTATCGTTACGAGTGCTACTGTTTACCAGATATGGATTGCAAGAAATGATGCTATGTGGAATGGCAAAGTAGATAGAATCACTGCCCATGTAAATAGAATACAAAGAGTTTGTATAGATAGAATTTATAGTATTATTCCTCAAAAAGTTACTAGAAGAGAGAGAGAGATTGGCTAATAGAGCTTACTTGTAATATGCCAATTTGTAATTAGTTTGGTTTTTGTTTTCTTGCCTTGGTTTTGAGGGAGTCCAACCAAGTTGGTTTGCCTATTCCTTGGTAGGTTGGTTGTAGTTGGTTTTGGTGTGCAATATATTTCTTTCTTAATTAGCAAAAAAAAAAAAAAGTATTTCATTCCCGTATTTAGAAAGAGATGAATGAGAATATGTTTTAAAAGGAAAGTTATGTCTTTTTATACTCTAAAATACTTATTTAGTTTGAAAACAACCCTTTTAGCAATTGTATATAACAACAAAAAAATCGTTAATAATACCACTTTCTCAACTATAACCATAAATAGGGGGGTACCATTAAGAATTGAAATTAAGTTTGGTTACCAAAGAGAAAAAGGCAGAACTCATGGTTACCATTGTGAATTCTCTTTTCTTTTCGGAAAAAAATCTGTGTAAAACTAAACGCCATATCAATATTCAAACATAAGTCATCTTAATTAGCATGAAAAACTCAATCCTATGGTTTCTCCTCAATCCAATGAAAAATGCTTGAAAATTTATCCTTTTCATTTTTCCTAACCTCCTCTGTCGCACCAACGATCCTAAGCACACCAAACAATGGTAGAAGCAGCACCAATTACCTCCTCAGCTGCGGGGGATCATCCACTACCTCATCAAACTATAACCAAACATGGTACACCGACGCGAACACCACAATTGCGCCTCTCGCAGCCTACAAAGCAGCCACGGCAGCCGCAATGCCACCAAAGAAGCTCCTTCCTTAACAGGCTAAGCATTTTGCTCCTGATCAGCTCATATATTTTATTCACCATTATTCACCTACTCCTTCCCTATGTCAGCCGGCCCCAAAGTACAAAGTCAAAGTTCAGGGGTATATGAGGAATTCCCCAAATGTGAGGGGTAATTTGAGAATTACGTCAAACCTCAGGGGTACTTGAGGAAATTTCCCATTAAACATTTGGTAACTTATTTGGTTTCAATATCCACCCTTAAATCCGGTGTCAAAAAAAAAAAAACCACGCTTAAATGATTAGTGTTGATGGAAAAGTAATTCAAGTATAATTCTAGGAGCTAGTATGTATTAATTTACATTAAGATGCTACTTTAATTTGAGTACTAGATTATCAAAATAAGGAACTGAAATTATTGTTTCACAAGCATTCTGTGGGATTACTTGGCCTCTTGGAGACCAAGGTGAAGTCCTCTCATCTTGGTGAGTTATATCAGAGGATGCTTGGAGGGTGGAGCTTTTCATCCAATATTAGTCATCATGCTGGTGGCAAAATCTTGTTAGCTTGGAAGTATGGTGTTTTTCATGTGAACATCCTTAAAGCATTAAGTCAAATGATGCATTGCTATATTCAGCCTGTCAGTGGAGTGCCTGCTTTCTTCTGCACTTTCGATGCTTTCAATCAAAGTGTAGAGAGATCTATTTTGTGGTCTGATTTATGTGCTTATAATACAAATCAAGCTTGGATTATTTTTGGTGACTTTAACTGTGTGAGAACTCCTGAAGAAAGAATAGGTGCTGCTGTTAGAAGTCGGGAAATGAATCCTATTAATAGCTATCTTGCTGAGTGTAAATTGGAGGATATCAAATCTACTGGGAGCTTCTATACGTGGAACAACAAGCAACAAGGGTATGCTAGAGTATACTCAAAACTTGATAGGGTGTTAGTTGATGTAGCTTGGGAGGCTCTTTATCCAACTGTTGAGGTACACTTTATGCCAGAAGGTGAGTATGATCAATCTCCTGCTCTGTTAGCTGTGTATCCTCACATGGATACTAGGAGAAAGCCTTTTAAATGTTATACTACGTGGAGGTTTTCTCCTCAGTATAATTCTATCATCTCTACTGGGTGGAGTGAGGTTGTGAATGGCACTAAAATGTATAGTGTGATGCAGAAATTGAAGAGAGTGAAGAAAGATTTGAAAGAGTTAAATAAGAGTGGGTTTAGTGATGTGCAAGTTGAAGATAATAGAGCTTATCATGCAATGATTATTGAAGCTCAAGAAAAGATGCATCAGAATCCTAGGAGTATTGTTTATGCTGATACTGAATTGGATGATGTTAAAGCATACTAGTTGAAGCACAAGATTTACATAGAATTCTTGAGGCAAAAAGCAAAGATGGATTGGATCATAGATGTTGATAAAAATACCACTTTGTTTCATCAAAGCATCAAAGCTAGGAAAGTGCAAAACCATGTGTATGGTATCAAGGATATGCAGGGGTGTTGGCAGGATACTCAGAATGGAGTTGAACATGCCTTTCTCACATATTATTAGCAATTACTTGGCACTACATAATCCAACATGAGACATGTTATTCAGCAAATAGTTCATTGTGGTCCGGTCATCAATGAAGCTCATAGAAGCTTATTGAATGCCCCTTTTAATTTATAGCTGAAGAGGTTAAATGTGCTTTGTTTTCCATCCCTCGAAATAAAGTTCTAGGACATTATGGTTTGGTCCCAGTTATACAAAGACAATTGGGATGTGGTGGGAGCTGATATTACTGCAGCTGTGTTAGATTTTTTTGCTCACAGAAAACTCTTGAAGGAGATCAATTCCACAGTAATCACACTTATCGAATACATTAAATGTATCACAAAGCTCATCTGTAGCAGGCTGAGAGGTATTCTTCCTGATATTGTTGTTGAAAATCTAGGAGGTTTTGTGCATGGAAGGTTTATAGTTCACAACATAATGGTTGTGCAAGATTTGGTGAAGCAATATGGCAGGAAATTAGCTAAGCCTAGTTAATTGATCAAGCTGGATCTTCAGAAGGCCTATGACACTGTTGATTGGCAATTCCTTCAAGAAATGTTAGTGCACTTGGGTTTTCCTAACTCTTTTGTGGAGCTTGTTATGGAGTGTGTTACAACACCCAATTCTCATTGATGATCAATGGTACTATGAAAGGGTACTTTATAGTTCATCCAGGGGATTAAGGCAAGGAGACCCAATGTCTCCCTTGTTGCTGTTTGTATTATGCATGGAATACTTGTCAAGAGTGCTTAAATTGATGAGTTATCTGGATCATTTCAAATTTCATCCCAAGTGCCATCCTATGAAGTTAACACACATGCATGTGTTTAATTTGCAGATGACTTGATACCTGCAAAGGTGATTCTTCCTCCATTTACCTTCTGTTGCAAGCCTTTAAATTATTCTCTAATACTTCTGGCCTTAAGGCTAGTATGAGTAAGTCTGATTTTTATTATCATGCCATGGAGGAGAGTGTTATTTAGAGAATTATGAATATTTCAGACCTTAAAAGAAGTTATCTTCCCTTCCCATTTGCTATAAAAGAGTTTCTAATGCATAATGTGAGGTTGGTTGAGAAAATGGTGGCTAGAATTAAAGTGTGGAGCACTAAAAATCTTTCATACTCTGCTAGAGTTCAATTAATTGATTATGTGCTTATGAGCTTGCACATATATTGGGCTCAAGTTTATATCTTGCCTAGGCAAGTACTCCATACTGTTGAAAAGGAGTGTAGGGCGTTTTTGTGGTCTGGTGAGGCATACACTTCCAAACATGATAACATAGCTTGGAATAGGCTTTGCTGTGGGAAGGCTAATTGTAGTACCCCTCATGATTGCTTTAAAGGGATTTAGCAGGCTAATTATTCCAACAAGATGCATCTTTCTTTTAGGGAGCTCATTTTCTTAGTTACTCCACAGTTAAGCGTGCTTGGCTGGGAGTAGTCTTGGGATGGGTGACCTCCTGGGAAATTTCTCGGGGTGCGCATGAGTAAGGACAAAATGCGCCGGAAGAACTTGTGTTGGTTATTGAGGACAGTTGTTGGCCCTGGATGCGCATTGGTGACGATATACTCGACTCTGTATTGGTCGGGTGTTACACTAATGGTGGGCTGGGCTTCAGGAATGTTAATGTTTGGAACACTGCAAGTATGGGAAAGTATGTGTGGGCTTTGGCTACTAAATAGGATAATATAGTGTGTGGGTCAAATGGATTCATGCTGTGTATTTAATGGATGCTGATCGGTGGGATTATTCTCCTAGTTCTAGTGGAAGCTGATACTGGAGGAAAGTTTGTGAGGCAAAGCAAGTACTATAGCATGGATAACTATTCTATCAAACTGGTGTACCAGAAGTTGTTAGGTGATTCCCAACATGTGCATTGGGACCATTTTGTCTGGAATAGACTGAATACTCCTAAGCATAGGTTAATAGCTTGGTTAGCTGTTCAAACAAGGCTTCAAACTATTGATAAGTTGGCAAAGATTGGTTTTGCAAGTTCCGATCAGGGCTTTGTGCTACTGCTCCTGAAAAACATGATCATCTTTTCTTTCAGTGTGCCTTCAGTAAGAGATGTCTGCATGATGTTAAGACTTGGTTGGGTCTGGAAGCTCAGAGTACTGATATGCATAGGCTGATTCAGTGGATCAAGAGGCAAAGGTGTTCTAAATTCAAGAAACAAGTCTGATATGCTGGCATAGCTGCTCTTATTTACTTTGTGTGGCTGAGTAGGAATTCATCTTATAGGAATCAACAAGTGCCAACTGTTGTTGCTACTGTCAATCGTTTGAGGCAATTTGTAAAGAATATAATTATAGTTATACTTCCACAAAATGTTTCTAGGAGTGATTTTAATTGGTTGTAAAGTTTGTAAATGTGGTTGAGGCTTTTGCTTTTGGTTTGTGTATAGCTGGTTGTGCTGGGCTAGAGTAGTGGAGTCCAACCTAGTTGGTTTGCACTCTCTAGTCTAGTTTAGGTTGTTCTATTTGTTGGCTTTGACTATATACTATACTTAGAAGAAAAAAATCTAAAAATTAAACAAGCTAGTTAGAATTTTAATATAAGGTACTCAATTTCAACTACATCACCTTTTCTTTCTTTTATTTCTTTACACTTAATTTATTCCCTTTTTTCGTGTTTGCATCATACTTAATTCCTCTGTTTCTTAATATATGCATCATGTTGACTTTTTACACTATTTTAATATTAACTTTGACCATATTAAAACTAATTTATAAAGATAAACGTAATTATTTAAAATGGTTGTTGGGTTGATCTCGTTGCATATACTCAATATAATATATAGTTGAAGTTATTGATGGTCATAGTTGTGCATCGACAAGTGTATCAAGTCAATATGATGCCTCTATTATCAAACCTATGAAGTATTAATTACCACAAACTTTTTTACAATTCCCCTATTCAATTCCTAATGATTTGTTCACAAATCTATGCCATGCCAAAAGAACTTTATCGATACTCATCAATTACCAATCTCCATTTAGGGCCATCAACCATTGAGACAATAGCCCGAGTAAATGTAGGCGGTATTGACGTAAGTTCGACATTAGACACCGGTGGAAGTTGAACGTGGTACAATGATGACAATTACTTAACAGGGAACTTCAAAGGGGCAACATCTAATTGGAATCTAACCAAGATACTTTATACGGCGTCGGTGTCGGAATATAAGGCACCGAGCTTAGTGTATGGGATATCTATGGTCATGGGCCCGAAAATGACAACATTGAGCTCAATAATAATAATCTTACATGGTTATTTCCTATTGATTATGGGTTTTAGGGGGGGTCGAATAACAAAACCACTTGCAAAAACTCGAGACTACCTTAGGGTGCCTCAAACCGGACTAAGCCTCGAGAAGTGAAGCTTGCTCCACTTGCAAAATACAAGGCTTTAAGTCTAATTTATACCAAATTATGTAAGAGCACCAATTTCGTTGGTCAATGTAGTGGTACCACCAACACTACTTTTGGATGAGAATATTTCCCTTGAGGTGGAAAGATCCCCTCAATCACTCGTAATATTACCATCTTCCTTATCATTACCAACAATAAAACTTGTAACCCCATTGTTCTCAGCAGTTTCTTGAAGGTGTAATGCAAACTCTAGGTACCATACTACCTCTTTCATGGATGGTCGTTCGTTCCCGTGATCACGTGTGGCATTTTGATACCACCAAGCCGAACAAATTCCAATGTGTTATATATGGGTCCACTATCTCATGAAGAATGTCTTCATTGTAGCATCTTTGAGCGTACTTAGCTAAATTCACTTGCTCTATCTCTAATGAGCGACTCTTTGCTGGCCGAGCACATATGACCTCAAATGAAACCACACCAAATGAATATACATCAGACTTATCCGTGAGTTTCTCTAGTCTAAGATACTCTGGATCTAGGTAACCAATGCTACCCTTTACCAATGTACTAATGTAGATGGGACCACACTCTATTGAAGAGGGTCCTAGCTTAGACATGCCAAAATCGGAGACTTTGGCAGTCCAATTGTTGTCCAAGAGGATGTTAGAGGACTTGACATCGCGATGTATGATTACCCGGTTTGCACCTGTATGAAGGTAGTGTAAGCCTCGTGCTGCCCCAATGCAGGTCATGAGACGTCGCTTCCATGGCATTGGAGCATAGTTGGTGTTGTCTACAGTATTGTCATCGCTTCTTGTGCTATATGTGCGATAAAGATGATCTTGAAGGGGGCCTAGAGGCATGTACTCATAGACCAACATCATCTCACTGTTCTCGTGGCAATACCCTATTAAAGAGACCAAATTCACGTGTCTTAAAGCACTTAGCATCTCAATCTCGGAGTGGAACTCTTGAGCCCCTTGCTTCGCCAATTGGTTTAGCCTCTTGATTGCAACCACAACGTTGGTTTCCCCTGTCAGAATATAAAGAGTTGTCAGAGTAATATCACTGAAACCATATAATAACCAGAGCAATCAAGAACACAAGAACCAATTTCTTCAAAAAAAGAAAGAACAAAAGAAACAAGAAGTATCAAGACAATTATGCTTACCATCTATTGTGATGGATCCTTTATAAACCTTGCCAAATCCACCCACGCCAATAACAAAATCATCATCAAAGTTGCTTGTAGCGAACTTCAACTGTTGCAATGTGAAGCACTTGCATAAATGAGACGGTAGTAAGGAGGATCCAGAGTTGTGATCAGAACCAAGGAGCTGCTTACACTCGATTGTGCTTAGTTTGCTTGTTCGCCAATAATATATCAATACAATAGTTAAGGGAATAAAAACAACACTGCCTAACACACCAGCCACAATTTCAATTATAAGTAATTGAGCTGATTTTCTACCTCGAGAGAAATTGCTTCGTTCACTCGGTGGATTAGTATTATCGGTTAGAGGAGCCGGATTAGGTATGGCAAGATTCCCTTCTGATTGATTCAGCTTGAAAATTTCCAATCTATTCAATAGGACATCACACAACCTAATTAAGAACATATTGTACTTTTGAGAATATTTTGTGTTGTTGAGTTAATTGAGTATATTGTATACTATTAAAAAAAAAATTATTTAATATAATTAAGGAAAAATTAACATTGATAATTCAACTTTCATCGATCTTCTTAAAATAATTCAGATTTTGGATTATTCCAGAATAATCCCAACTTTCAGGAAACATTTTTAAAATAACTCGTATTATCAACTTTCTTACCTGCACTAATCCATTTTAGGTCTATAATATTTAAAAAATTAACAGATCATATTATTTTCAGAAGACACCCCTTATAGCTTGGATTACTCCAAAATAATCAGAAGTTGGGATTATTTCGAGAAGATAGGTGAAATTTGAGATTATTTATGTCGATTTTTTCAATAAGAAAAAAATTGAAACATCAGTCTTTATATATTAGTTATTAAACATGGTCAAAGATAGTATGTTAAGATTAGGAGTATATTCTTCAGCATATTATCTTCTATGTTAGGATAATATCTTCTTGCCATTCTTGTAATTATATTTTCCTCTTTGTAAGTATCTTTATGGGCTTTGTACGTATACTTAGGCTGTATATATTCTTCACAAGTCTAATGTAATGACTCAACCTTTCCCATAATATTGTCATGGTAATCAGAGCTAAAAGAACTTCCTGAAATTATTTTTTTTCGGCCATCTCTACAGTCTTCTTGACTACTTTTGAGGTATTTCGGCCATGGCTCCCGACCCCGACTCCAACACACCATTAAAACTGGATGCTTCCAGCCCTTATTTTCTTGGTCCTCAAGACCGACCCGGGGATTTTATTACTCCGGTTCGCCTTCAACTTGATAACTATGACGCATGGTCGTACTCCATACGCGTTGCTCTCACTTCTCGCCGCAAGTTCGGGTTCCTTGATGGTTCCATTGTTGAATACAAACCTCCTTGCACGAGTGATGACTGGCTCACCATTCATTGTATGTTGGTTTCTTGGCTTCTAAACACCATTACACCAGAGGTACGTTCCATGTTATCTAATTATGATAATGCCAAGTTATTATGGGATGATTTGAAAGAACGCTTTTCCATTGTTAATGGACCTCGTATCCAACAATTAAAAGCGGATATTAATCGCTGTGAACAATCTAAAACAATGACCATTGCTGTTTATTTTAGCAAATTAAAAGTTCTATGGGATGAATTAGATAACTATGAACCCTTACTTTCTTGTCATTGTGGAAAATGCACCTGTAAGTTGGGCAATGCTCATGAACAACGTCGCGACGGTGATCGCCTTCACAAATTCTTGCTTGGCTTGTACTCAAATTATTATGGGCAAGTACGTTCTAATCTTCTATCCCAGGATCCTCTTCCTACCCTCAATCGGGCCTATCAACAACTCACCCAAGAAGAAAGGGTGCGTGGTATCTCTCATTCCAAAGATGATAGACCTGATGTGGTTGGCTTTGCGGTGCGCCATGAAACTCGCACCCCTCCTCTTACTGTGAAGACCGACGACGTCGATCGCCTTTCTCTTGTTTGTTCCTACTGTCACAAGAATGGACATGAGGAAGAGGTTTGTTTTGTTAAGCATGGTAAGCCCGAATGGTGGTACCAACGTTACGGCAAGCGTAACTCTCGTGCTAATAAGGGTCTTGTTGTCCCATCTTCTTCCAACACTACAGCTCGTGGGCTCATACGAGCCAATGCTGCCCAGTTTGCAGCACCCTCACAATCAGCATCCCATGATGCCCAGCAACCCACAGTGCCCCATTTTAGTGCCTCTCAATGGCAAGCTTTGGTTGCCGCTTTCGGTAATCCTCAACCTCCGTCATCACGTCTCTCGGGTATGTCTTCTCATATTCCTTGGATTATAGATACTGGTTGTTCTCACCATGTTACGGGAACTTTCTCTTGTCTCTTTGACGTTGTGGATGTTACTCCATGTCCGGTGGGTCTTCCGGATGGTCAATCTGTTCTCGCCACAAAGCAAGGCTGCGTTCGTCTTACCGAGACTATTATTCTTCCCCATATTCTATTTGTGCCAAAACTTAATTGCAATTTAATTTCTGTGTCACAACTAAATGATGATTTGAACTCCTTTGTTCAATTTAATTCTAACTTGTGTGTTATTCAGGACCTACACTCGAGGGAGACGATTGGAACGGGTGAGAGACGGGATGGACTGTATTATCTTCGGCAAGGCTCTACGGTTCAAGCGCTTTACGTTGATAGCTCATCGTCATTGGATCTTTGGCACAGTCGCTTGGGTCATCCTTCCAAAAGAGTGGTTAAGTTGCTTCCTTTTCTAAATAAATGTCGTGCTCATTTAAAACAAGGTTGCGAGATTTGTCATCGAGCTAAACACTCTAGGGATAGTTTTCCTACTAGTGACAATAACGCTTCTAGTATTTTTGATTTGATACATTGTGACTTGTGGGGTCCTTATAATACCCCCTCCTCTTGTGGAGCTCGATATTTTTTGACTATTGTGGATGATTTTTCCCGTGCTGTGTGGGTTTATTTGTTGGTTGATAAAACTGAAGTGTTTAAGATGTTTATGTCGTTTATTGCCATGGTACGACGACAATTTTCAAAACATTTAAAAGTTGTTCATAGTGACAATGGTACCGAGTTTAACTGCTTACATGACTATTTTGTGGCAAATGGCATATTATTTCTTTCCTCATGTGTGGGTACACCTCAGCAAAATGGTCGTGTTGAACGCAAACACCAACATATCTTGAATGTAGCTAGGGCTTTACGTTTTGAGGGTGGTTTGCCAATTTGTTTTTGGGGTGAGTGTATTCTTGCTGCAGCTCACCTTATTAACCGCACTCCATCTACTCTTCTCCATGGGATTACTCCTTTTGAATGTCTGTTCGGTAAAGCCCCCACCTTTACTGAATTACGTGTTTTTGGGTCTCTTTGCTATGCGCATAACCAACGGGCAAAAGGTGATAAGTTCGCTAGTAGGAGTCGGAAATGTGTTTTCTTGGGTTATCCTTTTGGAAAGAAAGGCTGGCAATTATTTGATTTAGAGACAAAGGAATTTTTTGTGTCTCGGGATGTGAAGTTCTATGAGGAAGTATTTCCATATTTGAATGTTAAGGACACTAACTTTGATCCTTCATTTGAGACCATGAGTGATGCATACATTAGTGATTTTTGTGATGATCCTCCTTCTTTTGCGTCTCCTACTCCCCTTCCTGCTGATACTTCATTACCTGCTGCCACTGATATCTCGGCTTCAGTTCCGGATCCTATGCCTGCTGCCACTGATACTTCATTGCCTGCACCAATGCCCTCTACGCTATCTCATGATCCTATTGTGCCCTCGGATTCTCAACTAGGTTGCGGTTGTCGTACTAAAACTCCGTCTGTCAAGCTCCGTGATTTTGTCACTCATACAGTCATTTCCCGTCCATCTCCTCCTTCACCTGGTTCCGACTCTACTTCTCCCTCAGGTACTCCTTTTCCTATTGCACACTATGTTAGTTGTGATAAATCTACTATGCCACACCGAAATTTTCTTGCAGCCATCACTGCAGGTCATGAGCCTAAATCTTTTAAGGAGGCTGTTAGGGATCATGGTTGGCGGGAGGCAATGCAGTCTGAAATTCATGCTTTAGAGAAGAATGGAACTTGGAGTATGGAGAAACTTCCCCCAGGGAAGAAAGCTCTTGGGAGCAAATGGGTGTATAAAATCAAGTATCATTCTGATGGCAGTATTGAACGCTTGAAAGCTCGTTTAGTGGTTTTTGGTCATCACCAAGTAGAAGGCCTCGACTACAATGAAACTTTTGCTCCTGTGGCCAAAATGGTTACTGTTCGGGCTTTTCTTGCTATTGCAGCTTCCAAGAATTGGGAACTTCATCAGATGGATGTTCATAATGCCTTCTTGCATGGTGATCTTGATGAAGAGGTATATATGAAACTCCCTCCTGGTTTTCATTTTGATAATACTGACTTGGTTTGTCGTTTGCGAAAATCCTTGTATGGCCTCAAGCGAGGCTCCTCGGTCTTTGGTTTGCTAAACTTGTTACTGCTTTGAAGGCCTATGGGTTTCTTCAATCCTACTCAGATTATTCTCTCTTCACATACACTAAAGGGGATGTGCAACTCAATGTCTTAGTATACGTGGATGATTTGATTATCTCTGGGAATGATCATACCACATTAGCTGCATTTAAAGCTTACTTGAGCACTTGCTTTCACATGAAGGATCTTGGTGTCCTCAGATATTTCCTTGGAATCGAAGTTGCGCGTAGCACCTCCGGCTTATTTTTGTGTCAACGCAAGTATGCTCTCGATATTATTTCTGAGGCTGGTCTATTAGGTGCTAAGCCATCTATGTTCCCGATCGAGCAAAACCATAATCTTGGGTCTGCTACTGGGGCTCTCATTTCCGATCCTGAACCCTATCGCCGTCTTGTTGGGCGCCTAGTATACCTAGCGGTCACACGCTCGGATTTGGCTTACTCAGTCCATATTCTATCCCAATTTCTTCATGCTCCAAGACAGGAGCACTGGGATGCGGCTCTTCGTGTTGTTCGATATTTGAAAAATCGTCCCGGGCAGGGTATTCTTCTTCGCTCAGATAGTGAGCTTACTTTACAAGGATGGTGTGATTCTGATTGGGCTGCATGCCCTCTTACTCGACGATCTCTCACAGGTTGGCTTGTGTTTTTAGGGAACTCTCCTATATCCTGGAAAACGAAAAAACAACACACTGTTGCTAAGTCTTCCGCTGAAGCTGAATATCGTTCTATGGCTGCTATCACATGCGAGCTTAAATGGTTGAAAGGGTTGTTACTGAGTTTGGGTGTCCAACACCCTAAAGCTATTCCTCTTTTCTGTGATAGTCAGTCAGCCCTTCATATCGCTCAGAACCCCGTTTTTCATGAACACACTAAGCACATAGAGGTTGATTGTCATTATATTCGTGATGCTATCCAGGAAGGTCTTCTTTCCCCTTCTTATGTTCCCACTACAGTTCAGTTGGCCAACATATTCACCAAAGCTTTGGGCAAGAAACAGTTCGAATTTCTCCTATCCAAGTTGGGCATTTGTGATTTGCATGCGCCAACTTGAGGGGGGCTGTTAAGATTAGGAGTATATTCTTCAGCATATTATCTTCTATGTTAGGATAATATCTTCTTGCCATTCTTGTAATTATATTTTCCTCTTTGTAAGTATCTTTATGGGCTTTGTACGTATACTTAGGCTGTATATATTCTTCACAAGTCTAATGTAATGACTCAACCTTTCCCATAATCTTGTCATAGTATGATCTTACTAATGCAAAAAGTCAGTACTTAGTATGATGCATCTATTAATCAAGATTTGGAGGAAATATATCAAAAAGACTATTTTAAAGAGACATTTTGTTAGATTTGTATCAATGTATTACCTCCATTTCAAGATACATGCACCATTTCTATATGACACATAAACCAAGAGTGAGGAGAGAGAGGGTTGTGATTGCATTTCAAACTCATGTGATTATGTTAAAAAGAGATGTATTGTAAAACATCCAAAAGAGGAAATAATATATTTTTATAATATCAACTTTTACGAATTGAAATCATACGTAAGCAAAATAACAGAGGGGTTAAAGCGGATCGAGAAACACTTACGAAACCATTGCAGGATGGAGGCGATCAACAGAGGAACTTTGGTGCCATTACTTTGACCATACAAGCTTACAACATAATCTCGGAATACTGCAATCCTCAATCCTCCAGTAATGTCCCACACATCAACCACATCTCCATATTCATTATTGATCGAGAACCACATCTCCGAAAACTATATTGTATTGCACTACTCTATACGCAGGCCTATTTTACTGTTACTTCATTGACTGTATCTACAGTCGAATGACTCATGTAGCGTAATCTTTCAAGGTTTGGCGTTCGAAATATTTGACAACAGAAAGATGGGTATTTTTAAGTAGGAATAAGGAATCAATATATAAGATTAAAACAGAAAGCACATGGATAACTTATATTTATGACATTTCTTTTTCAGCACAGATTGGCTAGGAATGGTGTAAGTTATAATTATACGTTAATACTTAATAGTCTATGGTCCATTCAAATAGTCCCAAGTTAGAACCTTGAGTTCAATAGGTCATTCAAATTGAAGTATCTTGCATTGTTCAAACAACTTACTCAGGGCCGATCACTATAATACACTCTCTATTTCAAAATATAAGGCTCTTATGCTTTACGAATATTTGCTTTGACCACAATTATATTTTATAAATTGACAATTTAAATTATTAAAACTATACCATTAGCCTTGTATCGAAAAATACTATGATAATATTAATTTCTTCTAATTTTTTTTTATCAACATGAGTTGAAAATTAACAATTAAAGTTCGACCTCGAATATGGTAAATGCCTTATATTTTGAAACCTAGAGAGCACTTAATTCGGATCGTCAAGTGAAAAACTATGTTAAGAATAATCTATGTTATTTAATCAAAAAAGGCAAATAATAAATGAAAATATGTATAAAGGTTTTGTGTGCCCATGTACCACAGAATCTTGATCCAAAGCCTTGCAAATCATAGTCCAAACGGTCCAAGTTTGAAATTTCTTTGAAAAATATCTGGAATATGTTAGCATACAGCTAAGAGCTAACCATGCCAAAAAAACTTCGATAATTTCATCTCCATGAGACCATGACCATAGATTTCAATGTCATTTACCATGGTCCAGTGGGGGGACCTTCGCTGAAAAGTTATATTACTTTATAGTTTATATTATAGACACAATTTTCTTTCTTTCTTTCTTTCTTTGTTTTATTAGAAGGGTGCCGAAGTAGAGGAATGATCGGGAGCTAACCGTTAGATGTAAAAAAACATCTAACAGTGACACGTTGGTACCAAAGTGTTGGAACACAAGGTGACACTCAAGAAGGGAGGGGGGAGGGGTTGAATTGAGTGACTAAATCTAATCGATTTTCGCCAAAACACCTTTATAGCACAGTGCCGTGCACTATGTTATTCACTCGTAAAATCTCCGATTAATGTTTTTGCTCAAACGAAACTTAATCAAACACTAAAACAATTATATCAAATAATAAAACATAGAAATTTAACGTGGTTCAATCTCACCTCTGAGATCTACGTCCACACAAACTACTCTTTTATTATTTGAATCGTAAAATATCAAACTCTCGATACAATTCGATTCCCCCACTACTAACTCTAGTAGTGCTCCCCAACACTTAACCCTAAGTGTTGCTACTCTCTATAATATCAGAAATTACAGAAAGAATAATCCATCAAAAGCGTGCTTCTTATTCAAGCAAATTAGAGGACAATTACAAACGTTGTTTAGTTTCCTAATCTGACTAGAACTCTGTGATATACTCTGTGCTTTAGGAAATCGTTTTCAGCTCTTAAAAAGCTTAAACTCTATATTATGAAAACGTGAGATTGTATATTGATTTCTATCCCCTATATATCTTAGTGAACTGAATAAAAATCCTTCTCCAAGATGTATTATCTTTTTGAACAATTTTTATTCCTAAAATAAAGGGATAAAATTCTTTTCCTATTCAAAAACCAATTTGATCTTTTATAAAAACTGATTTCTCAAATTCTTATAGGATAAGGATTTCTCCATATCTTATATTAACTAGATCGATTCTTTAAATCAGATTTCTTATCAAACAAACTTGATCACATCAGTTTTTATGATATATTTCGAAAATTCTTTTTCCCAAAACTATATTCGAAAATCTGATTTTTTATCACAAACTTGTTTTTCGAAAATCTTTTTCCTTTTATATAGATATATAAAATTAACATAATTATTTATTTCCTTAACTCTAAGAAAATAATAATTATCCTAATCTAATATTTCTATACTTGGCACATACTATATCACCTAATTCAAGTATATTACATTTTGCATATAGTAACTAAACTTAGGAATATGAACTTGGACTTCAATCTTGATTCTTCATTTCTTCAAAGTCTTCATTGAGTTATTCATTTCTCAACCATCTGTAACGAACTTTTATACTATAACATATTATATTATTTTTCATCATCAAAACTCAACATGCACATGCACAACAAATTCCCCCTTTTTGATGATGACAAACAATGACAAACATTCAATATAATATCATTCAGTAATCACTTTTCCCCCTCAAAATATGCACCATTAATCTCATTAGGGAAAGTAGCATAACATCATTCACAAACATCCACAATATCAAAACACCATAATCCAATAGCCAACATACCAAAGTACATACCCAAACATTAAGTTCATTAAACTACATACGAGATTATAATTTCCTTCCTAAAGCTAAGCATTATACCTATCTTCCCCCTTTTGACATTATCAAAAAGGAGTGAGATCCAGGCAGCTACACTGAGCGAGAAAGGGTTAATTAGCAAAAAAATGCAGTAGCTCCAACACGGAAGCTAGTGATGCTGGTGCTACAAGTTCTACCAATTAACAATCTTCCAAAAAAAATCACAAGAGTCAACCACAAAGCATCACCAAAAAACAGTTTAAATGTAGTTTAGTTATCCAAAAACCAGAACCCCTAGAAAAATCAGGAAGCAACAATTGAAAATCAAGGAGCGGGAGGATTGAGGAGTAAGTTGAAGTTGGACATGACTTGACGATGCTGCTGGCCCACCAACCGGTCCCTAGCACGATCACGAGCAAGAAGTTGTTGAAGATACTTTTCGACATTAGAAACCCGCTCTTGCATCTTAAGACACCCAGCACACGTCTCTTTCGGCTGGAATCCCAAGAAATCCTTTTTCAGTAGCTCTCCACTCAACAAACACAAATCCATTTTGCTTAACACACCATCACTCATAATATCCCTACTACTAACCCCTTTGGAGGTGACATCCACAACATCATAAGCCCGAAACAACTTTGTTAGCCACAAACCATATGGTAAATAAGAGGGTGAAGAGGGTAAATGTTTCATGTGATGGATCATAAGGTGAGGAAGGCTAATGGGGTGTCCCTAATTAAGCAACCACAACAAGATTTGGTCCATGATCAAGCAGTCCCCGCGATTTTCAACGCTAGGAAGAAGTGTTTTAGTAACCATGCTACGGGCTAACTTAAATTTGGCAGAGAGTAGGGAAGCAGGGAATGTTTGAGCATGGGGAAAGGGTTAAGCAGAGAGTGTGTGGGAAATAGTGGCATTGTGAACCCCCGCTATGAAGGGCCAAGTTTTTGTGTTATAATCAGTAAAACCTGCATATGGAACCCCTAAGGCATGGGTGAGGGTATGAACATTAACAGAGATCTCAATACCATTAACAGTGGAAATAAAACCAAAATCATCATCAAAGACCAAATTCTTGTAAAATTCTTGCACTTCACATTCATATATTGCATCATTATATTCCAATATGGAATTCCAGCCTTGAGTAGTAACTGAATCATATAAAAAGTGAAATTCGGGGCTACACAACCAAGAAGTCGGAAAAATTCTACCTAGAAGAATTTTCACCCCGTGAGATGGGGTGGAAATTTTCGACCTCTTGGTGTTCTTGGAGGTAGATGGGCGAGATTTGGCTTTACCTGAAGGGGAAGAAGCCAATTTGCGCTTCTTCGTGAGTGGCGGCGATGTTGCAGGTGGACCAGACGGCGTTTCTTGCGAACCGGCGGAGCGACAGGTGGTCGGAGACGCAGCAGCAGGTGAGGGTTGTGCGGGTGGGTTGGAAGGTTGAGTTTCAGTGGTGGGGTTGTTTAATGGAGGAGGAGGAGTGGGGTTTGCATGAAAGGGAGAATGCGGTGGTGAAGAGGAAGGTGGTGGGGAAGGGTTTTGTGATTTCTTGGCTGGGGTTTTTTTCTTTGCCGGTGTTTTAGGTTTCACCGGTGGTGGTCGAGTGGGTTTCTTGACTAGTGGTTTGCGGGGGGTCTTCACTTTCACCATGGTTAGGAAGTCTTGAGAATGTGAGAGGGTTGTAGTTTGAAAAAAAAAAAACTGAAGGAGAGAGAGAAAGTTGGAGAGGGGGGGCGACGGGTTGTGGGGTAATAGGGGGCTGGGTTTGAGGAAAGGATGGGCTTCAGTGCTTAAGGAGTTGGGCTGGTTGAGTGTATTTGAGTGGGGTTAGAAGAGGGAAGCTGCATACTGACATTAGAGAGGACCTGAACTTTCGAAATATTTTTACGAAAAACAATTTTTCAAAAACATTTTTATTTCAAATCAATGTCAATTTTTTTAAAAAAACTAGTGATGTATGTCGATTTTCAAGGAAATTAATGAAGCAACTTAGGTTGAAGTTATCAGGACAACATCAATAGCTCTTGTGTGAGTCCTTAGAATTTCACAGAAACTAGTTCTCACCCAGTTTGACAAAACCACAGACTTGGACTCCAATTGACATATTTAAGGAAGACAACAGGCATAATACTCAACTAGGTTCCAGAAATTAATCCCAAAGCCACTCTAAGTTTTTCAAAACGTTCACGAGCAAGTGGTTTGGTGAAAATATCGGCTATTTGATCATCAGTGCAAATAAATTCAAGTGCAATATTACCTTTTTATACATTATCACGCAAAAAATGATATCTTATTTCAATGTGCTTGGTGCGTGAGTGTTGAACAGGATTTTTTGAGATGTTAATCGCACTAGTATTATCACACATAATTGGCACATTATCCATCATAACTCCGAAATCTCGTAGTTGTTGTCTTACCCATAATACCTGTGCACAACATGAGGCAGCTGCAACATATTCAGCTTCGGCGGTGGAGAGAGCAACTGAATTTTGTTTCTTGGAGGCCCATGATATTAAGCATGGACCTAAGAAGGTGGGCGTTCCAGATGTGCTCTTTCTGTCTACCAAAAACCCGGCATAATTTGCATCAGAAAAACCAATCAAGTCTAAATTTCCTTCTTTAGGATACCATAAATACAGATTATTGGTCCCTTTTAGGTATCAAAGAATTCGTTTCACAGCCTTAAAATGCGATTCTTTTGGGCAGGATTGAAATCTGGCACAGAGGCACACACTGTGCAGAATATCCGGACTACTAGAAGTTAAATAGAGAAGTGATCCAATCATACCTCTGTAAATCGTCTCATCTACTTTCTTACCATTTTCATCAAGATCTAGCTTGGTAGCAGTATGTATAGGGGTAGAATGAGTCTTGGAATCTTCCATACCATATTTTTTCAAGAGCTCCTTCACGTATTTCTGTGGATGTATCATTATTCCTGTCTCAAGTTGTTTGACTTGTAACCCTAGGAAGAAACTTAATTCTCCCATCATAGACATTTCAAATTCACTTTTCATTAGTTCAGCAAAATAATGACACAATAATTCGGTTGTTGCCCCAAAAATAATATCGTCAACATAGATTTGGACAATCAACAATTCTTCCCCCTTAGTTTTTAGAAACAATGTCCTATCAACTGAGCCTCGTTTGAACCCATTTTCCATTACAAAGATAAATAAGCGTTCATACCAAGCTCTAGAAGCTTGTTTTAAACCATAAAGAGCCTTGTCGAGTTTAAAAACATGGTTAGGAAAATCATGATCAACAAAGCCGGGGGGCTGCTCTACATATACAGTTTCTTTCAAATAACCATTAAGAAATGCAGTCTTAACATCCATTTGATAGAGCTTAATATTCTTAAATGCAGCAAAAGCTATCAAAATTCTAATAGCTTCCAATCGAGCCACAGGAGCAAAAGTTTCATCAAAGTCAATTCCCTCCTGCTGATTAAATCCTTGACATACAAGTCTGGCTTTATTTCGAACAGTCATCCCACTATCATCTAATTTATTTCGAAAAACCCATTTTGTGCCAATAACTGATTGATTAGTGGGACGAGGTTCCAAATGCCAAACTTCATTTCTTTTAAATTGATCAAGCTCATCTTGCATAGCAAGAATCCAATCAGGGTCAGTCAATGCAATTTTATAATTTGGAGGTTCAATTTCAGATATGAAAGCATTAAAAGCACAAAAGTGATGAAGAGATGAACGAGTTTGTACCCCCTTGGCAATATCAGTAAGAATTAGGTCAGTAGGGTGCGAACTCTGATGTTTCCACTTCTTTGGAGTGAAGGGCACGTTCTGTAGCACAGTGTCGTGCTATGAGCTGTTGTTATCATGTTCTATTCTTGGAGTACGACAGTCAGCTGAGGATTCTTCTTGTGGTCTTTCTTCATCTACCACTGTTATTTCTTCCAGTCTTTCACTAAGATCCCGTTCATTTGAATTTTCAGTTTGTTCTTCGGACTGTGCCACAGACTGTGTTGCATAAGGTGTTTCCAACCGTTTTTCAGCATAACGGTCCTCTAGTGCATCAGATGTTTCTCTAATCAGTCCAATAGAGAAGTCTTCATCATCATCTACCTGCACTTCTTGAGAATTTCTGTCAGTTTCATCAAAAATAACATGGACACTCTCTTCCATATGCATTGTTCTTTTGTTATATACTTTATATGCTTTGCTATGAGCAGAGTATCCTATGAACACCGCTTCGTCACTCCTTGGATCAAATTTACCCAAATTATCCTTACCATTATTATGAACATAACAAGTACATCCAAAGCATCTAAGGTGAGAAATATTTGGTTTTCTTCCTTTAACGAGTTCATAAGGAGTTTTATTCAAAATGGATCGTACTTTTGTCCTATTGTATATGTAACATGCGGTACTTACGGCCTCGGCCCAAAAGTTTCTAGGTAGGCCACTATGTAAAAGCATAGTTCGTGACATGTCTTCCAAAGTACGGTTCATTCTTTCTACCACTCCATTTTGTTGTGGAGTTCTTGGAGCGGAGAAGTTATGATCAATTCCATTTTCATTGCAAAACATTTCAAAATCAGTGTTTTCAAACTCAGTGCCATGATCAGTTCTGACAGACAGCAATTTGCAATTAGTTTGATTTTGGACTTTACGAATATGGACTAGAAATACTTCAAAAGTTTCATCTTTTCCACCAATAAATAGAGTCCATACAAATCTAGAGAAATCATCAACAAGTACTAGTACATATTTGCTACCACCTCTACTCCTTACTCCCATAGGACCACAAAGGTCCATATGAATTAACTCCAAAGGTTTAGAGGTGCTAACAAATTTCTTTGACTTAAAAGAGGATCGAACATGTTTACATCTAGCACATGCTTTACAAATTGTAAACCATCAACTAAATCCATTTTTCTCAACTTGTTAAGCAATCTTGAGCTTACATGTCCAAGTCTTTTATGCCAAAGTAAAGGATTATCTTGCAGCACACTCATGCATGAAATAGTATTGTTAGGTAAGTTATTTAAACATGTTAAGTAGACATTATTTACCCTCTTCCCTTCCAATATTAATTCATGAGAATCCTTGTTAATTATTTTGCAAATATCAGCATGAAATTCAACAACATTACCTCGGTCACACAATTGTGAGATACTTAACAAATTGTGTTTCAACCCATTTACCAGCATTACATTCTCTATGGAGTGTGTTAGGGATTTGCCGACGTTTCCAATACCGATTATCTCTCCCTTTTTGTTGTCGCCAAATGTTACACACCCTCCATGGTGGGCTACTAGTGAGAGGAATTGAGATTTATCACCAGTCATATGTCTTGAACAGCCACTGTCGAGATACCATAGGCTACTTCCTCTCACATTCGCCTGCAAAAAGATCACTTGTTAGTTTTAGGAACCCAAATTTGCTTGGGTCCCTTTTTCTTTCGTTGAGCCTCTAATAGATATTTTCTAACCCATATTTGATTTACATACTTAACATTTTTGGTAACACTCTTTTTCTTGATATTGCAGTTATCCATAAGGTGTCCATTCTTTCCACAGAAGTTGCAAATCAAATACTCATGTAAATCAACATATTTTCGTTTACGAAAGTCTCTTTCAAAATTTTGGGCACTGTGCCTTACACTGTGCCTATGGTCTGTATAACCTAAACCAATTCTGTTTCGATTGCTAGTTGTACTGGAAATATAGTCTAGGGCTTTTTGACCATCTAACCATTTTTCATACATTTTCCGAGCAATAGTCAATTGTGATTCTAAGAATTCAACAGAAGTGTTTAGATCGATATTCTTTTTCTTGAAATTTCCAAATCTCTTTTAGCTTTATCAAGTTCGTCATTTAACTTAGCATCATGAGGCAACATAAGTGGAACAATTTTGGATATTTGTCTAGACTCTTTTACTTTAATTAACTTAAGTTTTAAAGATTCAATTTGTTTTTCAAGATTCGAATTTTTAGCTTCTAGCTCAGTGTACGGCACAGTGTTATCAACGACTTCTTTTGTGAGAGACTTTTCGTACCTTAAGGCACTTAACTCAACATTTATTTCTTCGACAGTTTTATCCAGTTCATCATTCTTTTTCATCAGTTCCTTACATTCCTTTAATAAATCCTTATATTCCAATTCCAACCCAATCTTTTGCTTAGTCAAAATTTTTACTTCTTTTTTCATGTTTGAAAAATTATCATTTATTTCTTGACAATCATCAATGACATTACTAAGCAAAGTAGCAAGTTGGTTTTTCGAAAGAAGATGCATTGAAGGTTTTAGGGAGATAAGACTTACCTCACTGTCTTCCGTTTCGTCTTGGGAATTCGTGCTTTTTTGCCATTAAACACAAGTGTGAATCGTCCTGGCACTGTGCCCTTCTCTGTGATGTCTGTACAGCATTCAGACATAGTTTTGCTTCATGGCACTGTGCCTCTGACTGTTCTTCATCAGAATCCGAATCTACCCAAACGGCAGCTATCATGGCCTTTTTGAACTCTTTCTTGGATTGTTCCCTTCTTTCTTTGGGCTTCTTATTGACAGGCTAAAGTCGTATCACCTTATCAAAAATAACCTAAAGTCCACTAACAAGTAGTCAGGGAAGTCAGGATCGAATCCACAGGGAGAAAGTTATATTATTGTATCTGAATTCTAATATTATACTAACTAAATCAGTTGAAAATGGGTGTGTGACTAATCTAATAGGCAAATGATAGAACTAAATATGAAGGTATGAATCAATTAATAAAGAACTAGGACTATGGATCACTATGCATACAATTCAGGAAATCAGAGACGAATAATAACTACCCAATAAGTCAATTTATCTAGGGCACATGTAATTTCTCTCGAACATTACCTCCCTCAAAGATCACCTAGCCGCTCTCGCATGGTCAAGGATCACTATGCCTAATGATTGAAAGCCTATACGAAATCTCTCCTCTCGAAGCAGATTCAATATTGCGATAATAGAAGTACAAATCAGGCCTAATTCATAAATCTAGCATGAACGATTCAATCACAGGAAACAATTGAAATATAGGGTAATTATACTAATCTATCAATCCCTCATTGCATATATAGATCCCCACAATCCTAGAAATAAAACTACTCACTCATACTTGAGAAAACAATAACAAGTTCCATATAAAAATCCATACTTTGAACTATTGCAAATAACTAAGAAACTAATCTAATCAATAATAGAGAAGCAAATAATAATGAAAAGAACAAGGAAGAAGATTACCAAATTAATGAACTATATTAAACTTGCGAATAATCCAAAGGTTCAATCTTGAATCACAATGAAGAGTAGTAAAAAGCTAGGGTTCTTGAGAGAAACTATGAGAAATAAGAGCTAAAAACAAAGATCCCTAATAAATGTTCTAATTTTTCTATTTATACTTAGTGCCCGAAATCATTAAATGAGTGCGCGGAGTCTGCCGCCCGATCGGGCCAAATAAGCCCGATGAGATCGGGCTCAAACGCAGCAGCTGGGATCAAAACAGGACATCGCCCGATGACATCGGGCCGACCCGCCCGATGGAGTCGGGCCGCACACCAACGGTTCCAGGGACAGGCGCAGAACATGCTAAGGACGCCCGATGAGATCGGGCCTAACCGCCCGATCGGGCTCCTCAACGTAATAACGATCGGGCACCGTTGCCCGATCGGGCCCGCAACGACTCCTGTCTTCTGTATCCCTGACGATGACCGCCCGATCGGGCGTGTGGCGCCCGACCCGATCGGGCTCAGGTCCGATACTCAATCCTTGGCTTCAAACGCCAAGGTTTCAATGCTTCTTCGCTCAGAGATCCCGAAAAGTATCCTCAGGACTTTGGAACTCATCAAATATGTCTTCGAATCTCTCCAGTCCAGTGAAATAGTCAGATAGTGGTAGAGAATAGAGAGATAACTCCCTCAAACCTGCAATCAGACACAGAACAGAAAACCACAACTAGATGGAGAGAGTTAGCATAAAATGGCTCCTAAGAGCACCATTGATACACATTTTAGCTCAAATACAGGGGGAAAAACACTATATTAAACCATCACATCACTTATCATCCCATAAGGGACATTCCTTAATCCTGTGATTGAACTCTCCACACTCATTCGTACCTTCGTGGGCCAACTCCAGCGTGTCCCATATTTCTTTTGCTGTAGTGCAAGCGGAAATCCTTGAGTATTCATCAGCTCCAATTCCATATTGGAGAATACTCATTGCTTTGTAGTTCTTTTCGGCTTTTGCATAGTCGACCGAATCGTAGTCATCTTCATCCTTGTCGACCATCTTTCCTTCAGCGTCTTTTCCTTGGATAAGGATTGGTCCTTTTCTAATAACTTTCTAGCATTCATAATCCGATCCTTGGATGTAGATCCTCATCCTAGCTTTCCACCATCCGTAGTCTTTTCCGTTGAAAATCGGGCACTTGGTGTGTCTATCTCGAGAGTCATCTTGCATATTCATGATTTCTATTCTCAAGGGATGAGCCTTTCGAGAATATCCTACTCTGATACCACTTGTTGGAACACGAGGTGACACTCAAGAAGGGGGAGTTGAATTGAGTGACTAAATCTAATCGATTTTCGCAAAACCACCTTTATAGCACAGTGTCGTGCACTGTGTTATTCACTCGTAAAATCTCCGATTAACGTTTTTGCTCAAACGAAACTTAATCAAACACTAAAACAATTATATCAAATAATAAAACACAGAAATTTAACGTGGTTCAATCTCACCTCTGAGATCTACGTCCACACAAACTACTCTTTTATTACTTGAATCGTAAAATATCAAACTCTCGATACAATTCGATCCCCCCACTACTAACTCTAGTAGTGCTCCCCAACACTTAACCCTAAGTGTTGCCACTCTCTATAATATCAGAAATTACAGAAAGAATAATCCCTCAAAAGCGTGCTTCTTATTCAAGCAAATTAGAGGACAATTACAAACGTTGTTTAGTTTCCTAATCTGACTAGAACTCTGTGATATACTCTGTGCCTTAGGAAATCGTTTTCAGCTCTTAAAAAACTTAAACTCTATATTCTGAAAACATGAGATTGTATATTGATTTCTATCCCCTATATATCTTAGTGAACTGAATAAAAATCCTTCTCCAAGATGTATTATCTTTTTGAACAATTTTTATTCCTAAAATAAAGGGATAAAATTCTTTTCCTATTCAAAAACCAATTTGATCTTTTATAAAAACTGATTTATCAAATTCTTATAGGATAAGGATTTCTCCATATCTTATATTAACTAGATCAATTCTTTAAATCAGATTTCTTATCAAACAAACTTGATCACATCAGTTTTTATGATATATTTCGAAAATTCCTTTTCCCCAAAACTATATTCGAATATCTAATTTTTTATCACAAACTTGTTTTTCGAAAATATTTTTCCTTTTATATAGATATATAAAATTAACATAATTATTTATTTCCTTAACTCTAAGAAAATAATAATTATCCTAATCTAATATTTTTATACTTGGCACATACTATATCACCTAATTCTAGTATATTACATTTTGCATATAGTAACTAAACTTAGGAATATGAACTTGGACTTCAATCTTGATTCTTCATTTCTTCAAAGTCTTCATTGAGTTATTCCTTTCTCAACCATCTGTAACGAACTTTTATACTATAACATATTATATTATTTTTCATCATCAAAACTCAACATGCACATGCACAGCACAAAGTCTTAAGACTTAGGTACCAATGTTGTTTTTTTATACTTTATGTTGTTCAAGATACCAAAAAGGTTGTTTTCTATACTTTATGTTGTTTTTCATGACATTGGTACCTAAGTCTTGTTGGTACCAAATTTTTAAGACATTGATACCAGCGTGCCCCGTTAGATGTTTTTTTACATCTAACGGTTAGTTCCCTATCATTTCTCGCCACATTAGGCCCGTAGACTTGAATTTGTAGTCAACTGATGTCTCCAAAATTGTCAAGTTGGAAGCCTACTTACATGATGTGTTCAAATTGATGTTACCACCAACACTAGTTTCTCGGAATCTAACAAGCATATAAACATAATCTAGACTAGTATGATAGTAGAAGCATGGTTCTAACGCTATCTGTAGAGATAATTTGGACACATCATGTAAGAGCGAACCATGCCAAAAAAAAAAAAAAACTTTGATAATTTCAACTCCACGAGACCATGACCATAGATTTCAATGTCATTTACCTTGGTCCAGACTCCAGTGGCCTTTCGCTGAAAAGTATTATAGACTCACAATTTTCTTTCTTTCTTTGTTTTACTTAAGGGTGCCGCAGTAGGTCCGTAGACTTCAATTTGTAATCAACTGACGTCTCCAATATTGTCAAGTTGGAAGCCTACTTAGTCTTACATGACGTGTCCAAATTGATGTTACCAATACTTTCTCGGAATCTAACAAGCATATAAACCAATCTAAACTTAGTAGGATTAATTGTAGGAGCATGTTTATAAAATTCTAACGCTATCTGTAGTCTGTAGAGATCAACCCCACTATCTTTCGTTTTGCTTATTATTAATTTAGCTAAATAGTGTATTTAAACCCCTCACAAAAATTAAATCAACCAATAAGATTGAGTAGTACGGATAAAGCAACGGTGAAAATAGATAAGATAGAAGAGTTTTTCCCCAGTGATAAAAAAGAAAGGGAAAATAACTTTTTACCAAATAAAGAAAATACTCCAATACTAACAAATAGAAAATGATATTGACCAATAAAAACAACCGGCACATGAAGTGATACAAACACCAAGCAAGGTTTGGCCTAGTGGTAAGGTTTGGCCTTATGATTTCAAGGTCATGGGATCAAACCCCACTAGGAGCTCTTTGGGGGTGAGGTTTCCCTTACTATCCCCCCTCCCTCCAAGGAATCTGACCTGCAAATCTAACTGGTTATACCTGTACGAGGTGTCAGTTCAGTATGATCCTTCATCTTACCAACTTAAAAAAAAATGAAGTGATACGAACTACTACAACCTCAATTTCTTTTTAATCTACATATTTATTTTGTCTATTTCTTTTTAATCTAGACACTGTTACTATTTCTATTTTTGGTAACATATCCTATCTACTTTTTCTTTTTCCATTCATGTCATCAACTTTTTTGATATTTTAATTCAATTTTTAGTTTATCTCTCTCCACTTTTTCGGGTTCTCTGATTTCATACTTTTGTATTCCCTCCTTGGTTGTACCCTAAAGTGAAATAAGTAAACTAAAAAGAAACGGAGGGAGTAGAATAAAAAAGAATTCCCCGAAAAGATCATACGCAAACATAACTCATCTTAATTAGCATGGAAAAATCAATCCTATGGTCTCTCCTCAATCCAACGAAAAATGCCTGAAAATTTCTGCTTTTCATTCTTCCTAACCTCCTTTGTCACACTAACAATACTAATCACACCAATCAATGGTAGTAGTAGCAGCACCAATTACCTCCTCACCTGCGGGGCATCCACTACCTTAGACAATAACCAAACTTGGTACACCGACGAAAACACCACATTTGCGCCTCTCGCAGCCTATAAAGCGGCCACGGCAGCCGCCAACGCCACCAAAGAGGATCCTTCCTTAACAGACCAAGCATTTTGCTCCTCAGCTCGTCTGTTTTATTCACCCTTCACCTACTCCTTCCCTGTGTCACCCGGCCCTAAATTTGTGCGCCTTTACTTTTGTGCCGTGGCCACCTACAACACCACCTCCACCGAACACTTATTGCTCTCTGTTCAAGCTAATGGAGGTGATGCTTCCTTTAATCTCCTACATAACTATAGTGCATATCTTCACCAGCAGCAGCTCAAGGACTCCTTCGCTGGCCCCGTGGCGAAGGAGTTCCTCGTCATGGCTACAACCTCGCTGCTCAAACTTACCTTTTCTCCTACGTTGGCTGGTTCCGTAGCCTTTGTTAATGCCATTGAAATAGTGGCTGTACCTTACGGCCTCTATGATTATTTCAATTCTCCATCTGTTGAAGAATCTGGAGCACCTTCTTTCAGGTTTATATGACTAACAATTTTATAAATTTATAATAGGCTCTACTCTTGATTTAAAATAGTTCTTAATCTTTACATCATGAATACCTTCTAGATTTTGATGAGCACATTTATATAACAAGTACTTTATAGTACGAATAATTGGTCTTTGCAATGGGTTGCTTTTACAATTGGTTACTTCCACAGTTGTTTAAGTTCAGCTAATAACTTATTAAACTAATTTTATTAGTCAATTTTGCCAATTAAACATTTGCTAACTTAATTAGTTTCAATGTCCACACTTTAATGATTGGTGTTGATGGGAAAGAAATTCAAGTATAATTCTAGGAGCTCGTGTGGATTAAGATGGTACTTTAATTTGAGTAGTGGAGTACTAGATTATCAAAATAAGGAACTGAAAATTATTGTTTCTAGCAATCTCTATCTACATCTTATTTTATCGTAAAAGCTAATTCTAGAAACTTAAACAGCTAGTTAGAATTTCAATATAAGGTACTCCTCAATTTCAATTGCATTACCTTTACTCATTTCTATTTCTTTACTCTTTTATTCCCTTTTTTCGTGTTCACATCATATATCCTTTGTTTCTTAATCGATGCATCATATTGATGACTTTTTACTCTATTTGAATATCACCTTTAACCATATCTTAAAACAAATTTATAAAGAGAAATGTAATTACTTAAAATGGTTGTTGGGTTAATCTTGATGTATATTTTCAAAATATATATAGTTGAAGATATTGATAGTCAAAGTTGTGCATCGACAAGTGTGCCAAATCGATATGGTGGCTCTATTAACAAACATATGAAGTATTAATTACCAAGAACTTTTTACCATTCCGCTTTTCAATTGATCGTAACGATATGTTCACAGATCTACGCCCTGCCGAAAGAAGAACTCTGTCGATACTCGATTACCAATCTTCATCTTAGGGCCAACAGCCATAGAGACAGTAGCCCGACTGAATGTAGGCGGGATTGACGTAGATTCGACATCAGACACCGGAGGAATGTCGCGAACGTGGTACAATGACGACAATTACTTAACAGGAAACTTCAAAGGGGCGACATCTAACTGGAACCTAACCAAGATACTTTACACAGCGTCGGTGCCGGAATACACGGCACCGAGCTCAGTGTATAATACATCTAGGATCATGGGCCCGGTAAATGATAACATTAAGCTCAGTAATAATATTACATGGTCATTTTCTGTTGATTATGGGTTTCAGTACCTGGTTAGGCTCCATTTTTGTGAGATGGACCCTCAAGTTACAAAAAGTGGTCAGAGAGAATTTGATGTTTTCATTAATAATAAGATGGCTGATAATATGGTTGACATCATAGATTTGACTGAAGGTCAATGGGCTTCTCCGGTGTGTATGGACTATATGGTTTCAATATATGGTGCTAGTGATGAGAGCGCAAACAAAGCTAATCTATCGCTCACTCTCCGTCCTGATATTGGGTTTGTCCGCCACTTCTCGTAAGTTCGTTACTTTTATATATATGATCCAAAATATATTGTTATTAATAGTAATAGCTACTAATTACTCTTACACAGATTCAATATATACGATATATGCTTTACACTATTGATTAATGGTGCAACGTAGATCATTGCTTTGCATAAACAAGGTTATTGATTATAAAACATAGAAGTAGTATATAGGGATATTGATAAGCATTAGTGAATTTGTAATGAGGTTAGTGTTAATGTATATAAGGGGTTAATGATAACTGATAACCACAAATGGGGTTGTGGGGTTACTCAGAATTAATGTTGCACCATCGTTTAAGTGTGTGATGCATCAAATGAAGACGAGTTGTTAATGTTAATTATGATTATGATTGTAGTTAGTCTAACTCTTTGTGTTTTTTTTTCTTAATTTGTCCCTACTTTTGTTTATAGTTTGTTTCTGTTTTTGTGGTTTCTATCCACAGGAACATCTTCTATTATGATTTACTTGATTCCAACACGTCTCGTGCATCATTAGCAGTATTGAATTAATTATATTCAACAAACTTTTTTGTTTTAATAGTATACAATAAACTTAATCAACTCAACAATACAACAGTTTCTCAAAAGTACAACCTCCTATACATGTTTTTGAGTTTTTCTATACCAACAAAACATTTACTTATTACTCCTACTAAATTATCATTGGCTAAAGGTATAAGATGTTCTTAGGTATCATGACGTCATATTGAATGGATTGGAAATCTTCAAGCTGAATCAATCAGAAGGGAATCTCGCCGGACCTAATCCGGCTCCTCTACCCGACAATACTAATCCACCGAGTGATCAAATAAATTTCCTAAGAGGTAGAAAATCAGCTCACTTGTTTATAATTGAAATTGTGGCTGGTGTACTAGGCAGCGTTGTTCTTATACCGTTAACTATTGTATTGGTATATTATTGGCGAACGAGCAAACTAAGCACAATCGAGTCTAAGAAGCTCCTTGGTTCAAGTCACAACTCTGGATCCTCCACCACAAGCAGCGGCGCCTCCTCACTACCGTCTCATCTATGTAAACGCTTCACATTGCAGCAGATGAATGTTGCTACGAGCAACTTTGATGATGATTTTGTAATTGGTGTAGGTGGATTTGGCAAGGTATACAAAGGATCCATCGCAATAGATGGTAAGCATAATTGTGTTGACTTTTCTTGCCTCTTTTTTTTTTCTTAATTGCTCTCGTTATTACATTGTTGTATCAGCAATATTACACTGACAACTCCTTATATTCTCTTAGGAGAAACCAACGTTGTGGTTGCAATCAAGCGGCTAAACCAATCGTCGAAGCAAGGGGCTCAGGAGTTTCGCACTGAGATTGAGATGCTAACTGCTTTAAGACACATGCATTTGGTCTCCTTAATAGGGTATTGCAACGAGAACGGTGAGATGATGTTGGTGTATGAGTACATGCCTCTAGGTCCACTTCAAGATCATCTTTATCGCACATATAACACAAGAAGCGATGACAGTACTGTAGGAAACACCAACTATGCTCCAATGCCATGGAAGCGACGTCTCATGACATGCATTGGGGCAGCACGAGGTTTACACTACCTTCATACAGGTGCAAACCGAGTGATCATACATCGCGATGTCAAGTCCTCTAACATCCTCTTGGACAAGAATTGGACTGCCAAAGTCTCCGATTTTGGCATGTCCAAGCTAGGACCCTCTTCAATAGAGTGTGGTCCCATCTACATTAGTACATTGGTAAAGGGTAGCATTGGTTACCTAGATCCAGAGTATCTTAGACTAGAGAAACTCACGGATAAGTCTGATGTATATTCATTTGGTGTGGTGTTATTTGAGGTCTTGTGTGCTCGGCCAGCAAGGGGTCGCTCATTAGTAATAGAGCAAGTAAATTTAGCTAAGTACGCTCAAAGATGCTACAAAGAAGACAGACTTCATGAGATAGTGGACCCAATTGTAAAACATGAGATTGCACCAGAGTGCTTAAGGAAGTTTGGAGAGATTGCAGAGAAGTGTGTACGTGATCACGGGAGCGAACGACCATCCATGGAAGAGGTAGTATGGTACCTAGAGTTTGCATTGCAGCTTCAAGAAACTGCTGAAAATAATGGAGTTGCAAGTATTATTGTTGCTAATGATAAGGAAAATGGTAATATTACGAGTCATACAGGGGATTTTTCCACTTCAGGGGAAATGTTGTCATCCAAAACTAGCTTTGGTGGTGCCAGTACCACATTGACCAACGAAATTGGTGCTCTTACATAATTTGGTATTAAATTTAAAGCCTTGTATAACATTTGCAAGTGGAGCAAGCTTCAATTCTTGGGGCTTTGTCCGGGGTTTGAGGCACCCTAAGCAGTGGCGGATCCAGGATCTGACCCACGTGGGTTCGGAGTCCTTTAGAAAACCTAAGATACAAACTAAAGTTTTTATGCATCAGTAATTATGTAGCACAATTATGCAGGACAATTATATCGTAGCTAGGTATTAACTATTTACAAATTGAAAATTGGAAGGAAGAAAAATCCAAAAATAATATGTAGAATCACCGTAATTCATTAGTTTGGGTTTCAAAAATAATTAAGAAAAGAAAGTTCAATATGAATAGTCCATATATATTTTCAAGTCTTGGGATGGTTATCATAATAATCCAAACTCTAATTTTTTTTGTTGGCACTATTACATATTGGGTATATTGTATATACAAAATTGAGAAGTTCATATTATTTCGATAAGATAGCACACAAACTTGGGTGTTCTCCAAAATAATCAAAAAGTTGATATTATTATAAGATGATGGGTAAAATTTGAAGTTATTTAGGAAATTTTTTCCAAAAAAGAAATAAACAAAATGCTCCATAAAACTCAAAACTAAAACAAAACATAATTAAAAAGAAGAAGACAATCTAAATCCAAAAAAAAAAAAGGAAAGTTATATAGAAAGAAAACAAAAAATAAAAAGCAAACTCTCTGCCAAGATATTAGCACCAAAAGGAAAAAAACAAGAAAGGGAAAAAAAGGACTGAAAAGGCAAGAGTCAGTTCTCCGTGATATTGAACCCGCGTCGATGAGACAAAGGCTGAAGATCAGCAAGCCAAACAAACCACTGAACCAAACATCAAAACGTTGAAGTAACGCGGCGCAATAAACTTATATCTGTTTTTTCTGTTTTGATTTTCTGTCGATTTTCTTCTTTTTTCTCCAGATTTCCGTGGGTTCAGTTAAACCCACTGAACCCACACTGGATCCGCCCCTGACCCTAAGGAAGTCCCGAGTTTTAGCAAGTGGTTTGGAATTTGCCTTCGGTTATTAATACTTCATGTATATATAAGTTTTGTCACAAAATTCTGAACAAGCCATGTGATAAATAATATCGAAAATTGTTGTCACTACAAGCCTCAAAACCGTGACTCCGTGGATGATGTAAAACATTGAAGCTAGATTTCTTAAAATTATTATCTTTGTTTATAAAGGTATCTAATACTCTCTCTTTCATATAAACTATCTCTGTTATTTCTCTATTTTTAACACTTTGACTTTTACGTTTTTCAACATATAATGTTGACCAATAGTAGATATATATCACTGAAAGTATTCTAATAAATCGATATTTTGGAAAATATACTTTGAGAGAAACCTAACATTTTAAATTACCTAAGTACTAACATTTCCAATAGAAAGATAAATAATGATAGAATTTTATAAAGTGATAAATAAAAGTACGGTGAAAATAAATATATAAATAATGCAAGTCGAAATGCAATTTTAAAGAAACAATAGAAGTATTATTCACCCCTTTTACAAATCGTTCTTTATGTCCGGCGTGAAACTTACAATTAGAAATTTGAAAGCTTTAACGAGATGTAAGTGGGTTGAGAAACAATCGTCAATGAGATTGCACGACCACGCAAAACCGAGCAGCAATAACTTAAGAGCTTGCTATTGCTTATATAACTACTTTAAGAGCTTCAATTTTGCTGATTTAACCACCTTAAGAGTTAAGAGCAATAGAAAATTAATCATACCAAAGCTTCAATTTTGTTGAACAATCGTTCAATCATGCACATTTCATTACGAATTACAAGCCATATTTTCACAGAGATCCCAATTGAACAAAATCCCCAATTTCATAAGAACCCTAACTCACAAAATTAAAACAACAATCTTAATTTACTTGGTTGAAATATGATGATTAGCTACCCCTAGAGTGAAACCAGAATGTGCAACATTCTACCAATTTAGGTATTTAAAGATTGTTTGGAGAGAATTTGAAAAAAATTTGAGGGCCATCATGCTTGAAGAAGGAAGAAAAAGGTTACAACTTATAAGTAGAACTATCGAATAGAATTTTGAAGGAAATGGAAAAAAGTCATAAGTGGGCCCCAGATAACGGATTTGTGGACGGCATTGGTTAAAGGGTAGCAAATCCAACAATTTAAGAATTTGAAAGGTAGTTAAATAAGAGAAAAATTTAGGAAGGTAGTTATTTCAAGAATAGAATATAAGAAAGGTAGTAAAAACCAAATAATCTTTTCTTTTTCTCAGTTTTCCATTTTCCACAATCATTGTGTAATACGTGTTCCCTATTGTTTTTGTTCTCAAATGTGTTTATTGCTTCAATGAGTTTAAAATTAGGTTTTAATATAGGAACACTCCAATTCCAGAGTTAGGATTAATTGATGAAGACAATATAATGTTTTCATGAAGCCTCCACTACCCCTTCTTCATCAGTTAGGGGCTACCATGGATGATTTCATCCATGGTAAGCCCATTTTCCCCTTTTATTTTCAGTTTTTAATTCATTTTCTTGTTTTGTTTAATAAATTAGTCTTTTTTTATGAGTTTTTTTCAAACCTTGTTATGGGGATTTTAGTTTCTGTTTTGGAAATTTCCTTCTCCCCTATGGGAGTTGTATGTTTTTTTTGTTTTTTGTTTTTAGCACTAGTATGGAATTGGCTTTAAGCAACGCATCAAGATAGCCTACTACAACGCTATAAAGCGTCGCAAGCACTTTTACAAACGCACTAAGAAGTGCTCCGCTTGCTTGTGTCGCTGCACCCTGTAGCTACGCTTTATTTATGCGTCGGTATAGCCAGGATAAATGTGTCGCTAGTTCGGAACGCTTTCAAGCACGCTGCTTGGACACTTTATTAGTGTTGTAATAAGGTAGCTACGCTCCTAAAGCGTTGAACAAGATCTGATACAACTTACTATTTCCTATAGCTATAGAGACCCACTAAAAGCGTCGTATAATCCTTTCCACACTTTTAAAGTGCCGCTAGAGCTAATTTATGATCTCAATGCTAAAATTACAAATTGGTTTAACATTTGCAAGTGAATCAAAATATATTATATTGATTAATGAAAAAATTAAATCGTTTAATACTCCGTATAAGCAATCTTCAAACTAAAAATAACCAAAAAGTCTAACTCATTTAGACAAACTCAAGGTACAACCTAATGTACGTAGAACAACAAATGTTAAAATTTATAATCGAACTAAATAATAACAAAACTTAATATATCTTCATTCTTGTGCCCAAACAGAAGTTCCAATGTCCTCAAATCTTCAACATTCACTTTTTCATTTTGGTGCATCCAAAATTAATCTGAGGGGCAAAAAAAATGTCAACAAAAGTAATTAAAAAAAGGCCAAAAACATGCAACATATATACTAGTTTAACAAACAATAAATAAGATCTACTAGGAATGTTACCTTTCGACAAAAATCCAACTAGCTAATTAGATAATTAATGAGAGTTGTCATTTCCAGAAGATGAAGCGTTATTAGCAGCCTACATCCAACAAGAATAGAACTAACAATTAGCATCGAACATGTATGAATCATATGACAAATTTGCATGCATGAGTATTTTGCAAAAGTTTGGGTAGCATATCCCTGTAAAAGTGCATCTTTTGCAGAAATTTCGACAGCATCTCCCCATAAAAGTGGTTAATCCAAACAACTCAAAGTTGTTTTCCAAACATGTGCACTAAGAATATCAATCCCAACATTGACATAAACATAATTTCAACTCAATTACACACATTTACACATTTACACAACAAACAAGGATTTTTTATTCCAACTTCACCATAAGAGTACCATCATTCTTTAACAATGTAAATGACTTCAATTGTCGTACCTCTATACAATCCTACATTGGTAATTGCATTAGAAAAAGAAGGTTTGATCGTACCTTATCAACAGTAGGGATGTCAAAATCTTCTTCTTGGTTTGAATCGGTACCATCCGAACCGATTCGGTTAAGTCATCACTTAAGTCATCAAATTCGAAATCATCAAAGTCTGAACCTAAATGCTCTTGGAGCTTCCTTTTCAACTTCAATATTGTTGCCCCCTGATTTTTAACACACCTCCTTAGTTCGCGTAGATAATACAATATTGCTCCTTCATCTTTGGAGGACATCCTTAGGCCTTTACAATAGGAAGGAACAGAAGGTTCTACAAAATTTGATGGCTTAACACCTAACAATCCTAAACCACGAATGCGACCATATTTATCCTTGCCCAATACCTTTGAAACAGGATCATTATCTAAGTTAACTTATTGGTCCCCTTGTTCAGTAACAATGTTCTTAATTTGATTCTACAAATCAAATATACAACAAACCTAACGAATAAAAATAACTCGTCAACATAAGATTATTTGATATTAATATGCAAATTATAAGTCACATGTAAGATCATAGACACACACCGTAATTTCTGCTTCATTTTCATGTTGGTGACACTCCAAATAAAGTTCAGTTCTTGTTGGACTCCTATTCAGCCTTTGTTTCTTTAAAATATATCAAATTAGGATAAGATATTAGAATATGGTAGAAATGGAAGAATAAATATGTACACAAATAAAAAAAAAAAAAAAAAACTTTACCAATTCTTCACGAACACGAGCATGACTCTTTGTACCAGTTGTAGAGATTGGCTTTGCTTTAGCCTTTGCAAGTGATTATTTTCCCCGTTTGCTTCTCTTCTGTAAAAATTGAAGCATCAGCATGCATAAGAATGTACATGTCATGGTTCACAATTCACAAAATCATATTCAACACCTTTAAATAAATGAACACAAATAAACGCACCTGTCCGTCATCCGGTCTCCAGAAATTAACAAGGCTAATCCACTGATTATTATCTACATGCGTTGGACACCGATTATGCAAAATGGTAATGTCTTCATCGCCATTATAATATTTTCCTTTCAAGTAACACTTGTAATCCTTCCATTTAAATCCAACTGATTTCAATATCCAATACTCACTAGCTTTTGGATAAAGAAATCTTGCCTGAAAAATACACGAGTAAAAAGAATAGTAGTATATAAGGGAGTTTGAAACCATAATTAATGTCCAATCTTTCAAAAAGTAAAAATATAAAATTGAGATTGTAATTTTGATTACCTCAACTTCCTTCAATATCATCTTTTCATTGTTCTTATTGCAGCCTTTTTTCAGATGATCCCATCTTGTATAGCTTAGAGAGCAAAGATCCCCATTTTTTGCAATTGTCCCTAAAAAAACCACCAAGTACCCCCCTTCTTCTCCTACAGGTTGCATCTCCTTATTGACATCAACAACAATTTGATAGCCTTTAGGTAGATTCCATACATCTGCTAACACAGTTTTTCCACGCCTTCTATTTCCATTGGAATCTGTTTTCATTAAAAGTGCAACATAATATCATACTTGCATGAGCCCAAAGACAAGTTAAAAGTTTGCATGTATTGTAGAGAGTTTCTACTAGAACAATTATTGAATACTGAGTATATGCTAAAGGTCACTTAGAACACACTTCCATTAGAAAATATACTTAGACTATATAACATGGCATAACTCATAACTTGTTGGTACAGATGAGCTACTATAGAGCATTACTAGTTAAAAACCTCACAAGAATTAACTTAGAGATAGATATGGAAATACTTTACCTTGCACAATGTAATCATAAACTCGACGTTCCTCAGGTTGATCATGAGATGTAGACCCTTCAATATCTCCTTGATTTTGGGCAGAAGAAACACTTTGATGCTGCTGAATCTCATCCCTAATTCTTGAGTTATTTGACTTTGAGTTGTTTGGTTGCACTACACTTCTACCAATTGTTTCATTCATAGTTGTATTAATCGCAGTCCTTCGTAACCTCTTATGACCCTTGTGATTAGCCGTTAACCTATAAACAAAAATACAAGATAATGACAGAAACAGAACACTAACAATAAAAATTAGATTATCAAATATATAAGAGTGTCACAAAACAAACAACCAAAATGCACATAACCCAGATAATAAATAGTTTTCATCATAATATCCTAGAAACTAGAAAACTATAACCAAATTAAATAAAATATCCATACAATCAATATAATTATTTAAAACTACTCATCATCAACCTCGATTCCTTCCACACCCGTCCTAACCCATCTAGTATTCCCATCAGCATCACTAGGTATGGTATTCAAAAAAGAAACATGGTATGGAATTGTCTCACAATCTTCCTCCATATCATCTTCACCTAAGATATACACGTCCTTGGGCTTCATCTTTATAGCAACGGACCAATCCGCATCAACATGATCTTGTATGTAGAATACTTGTTCCGCTTGTGTTGCAAAAATATACGGCTCATCTTCTAATCTTTTCCCCGTGTCTGTCAAGCGAGAGGTATTGACAAGTGTATAACCAGAGTTGTCCTTTTTTACTCCCCTTCCAATGGTAGCATCAAACCAGTTACATTTAAATAATACCACTGAATACCCTCCTAAGTATTTCAATTCGATGACATCTACTATTTGCCCATAGTATGCAACATCTCCCAAAATTGGATTCCTATCATTTGCACTCTCATAACTTGATGTCTTTGCAATTACAACGACACCACTATTTTGAGTACACTTGTCATAACGTTTGGCTCTATAAGTAAAACCATTGACACTGTATCCTTGATATTTTGTGACAACATCAAGTGGACCTTTTGCGAGCATGCGTATTTCTTCTCTCAGAAAACCTAAGGTATTTGTTCTCTCCAATTTATCCACCTATTGAAAATGTAGTACCTTTAATTATCAATGTAATGAATAAATTAAAAAAAGTCTTAATTATGATGCTTACATGTTGCTTAAACCAATCATGAAAGGATTCATGTTGTAAACGCTCAATATCTTTCAATGATAAGCGTCTTGGACGACTACGTCTCTTAAGTTCTGAAGCATGTTCTCTACATACACAATTATATGTTAGGATAGAATTATTAGTAGGTCACTAAGTAGCATGTTACATAAAATTCAAAAGATATTAAGATACTAACTTGAGATATTCAGCGACTTCTGAACAATTGAATAGCACGTAACGATGTGCTTGTATCTTGCTCATTTGGGTAATAGTGCGTGTCATACGCTTCCCAATAGGCTTTCCAACTTGTGAGAAGAATGAAAAATCTCCTGGAATAACTGAAGACTCTACTTGTGCAACATCGTCAGATATTCCCAAAACTTTACTTAATCTAGAGTTGAATACTTGAAGGTAACATGAACAAAAATTGGCAAATTCAAGAGCCGAGATTGCTTCGGCAATGGAAGCCTCAGGATGAGCCTTGTTACGCACATGGGACTTTAATGAGCCAAGATATCTTTCAACAAAATACATCCACCTAAACATCACTGGTCCTGCAAGCTTTGTTTGGGTTGCTAGATGAACAACTAAATGCGCCATGACAGTAAAGAAACTAGGTGGAAATATCATCTCGAGGTGGCACATGATGATAGGTATTTGTTTCTCAAGTTGTTTAAGGTCATCCACACGTACATTCTTACTACATACTTCTCTAAAATAGCCACATAAATCAGATAAAACTCCTATTACATCCTCTGAGAGAAACCCTCGTAATGCAATTGGAAGAATTTGTTGCATTAAAATATGACAGTCATGGCTTTTTAGCCCAATCAACTTGGCTTATTGAAGATTTACACATCGAGAAATGTTTCCAGCATAACCATTTGGAACTTTAATTCCATGAAGTGTCTACAGAAAACTTGCTTTTCATTTCTAGACATTGTGTATGCAGCAGGTGGCAAATACCACTTATTTGAATTTTTCTTCTATGGGTGAAGTTCCTTCCGTATTCCTAATTCTTTCAAATCAAGGTGAGCTTTCAGATTATCTTTAGACTTTCCTTCTACGTTCAACAATGTATTAATCACATTATCACACACATTTTTTTCTATGTGCATAACATCTAAGTTGTGTCTAATTAAGTGAGACTCCCAGTAAGGCAATGACCACAAAGGACTCTTTTTCTTCCAAGTATTCGAACTAGAGAAGTCCGAAATCTCCTCTATTTGGTGCAACTCATCTGTCCCTGTTCGATCCGTGGGTGGTGCTCTTAATTCTTCCTCTCCATTAAAAGCTTCCTTGTTCAGTCGAAATGCATGGTCGAAATCTAACCAACGGCGATGAGCCCAAAAACAATACTTGTGACCATTTGTTAACCACTTGGAAGCTGTGTCAATGTTGCAGCAAGGACACGCCTTTTCCCCATGTACACTCCAGCCAGAGAGCATTCCATAAGCTGGAAAGTCGCTGATTGTCCATAATAGCCCAGCATGCATATTGAAATTTTCATCCTTAGAAGCATCAAAAGTCTCACTCCCAATATTCCAAAGCTCAAGCAACTCCTCAATAAGGGGCTGCATATATACATCAATTTTGTTTCCAGGACTAGTTGGACCGGGAATTAGTGTTGAAAGGATAAGAGATGACTTTTTTAAACATAACCACGGGGGCAGATTATACGGCACCAAAACTATAGGCCAACAACTATGAGTAGAGCTCATCATCCCCAAAGGGATTGAAACCATCACTAGCAAGTCCAAGCCTAACATTGCGACTCTCTTTACCAAATTCAGGATACCTACTATCAAAGTTCTTCCAAGCTTCTGAATCAGCCGGATGCCCTAATACCTCTTTGTTCTCTTTACGTTCATCATCATGCCACCTCATCAAGGAGGCAGTGTGCTTCGACATAAACAATCTCTTAAGTCTAGGCTTTAAAGGAAAATAGCGTAATACTTTCGCGGGAGTTCCTTTTTTCTTCTTTCGTCCTGTTGAAATAGTCTGCTCACTTACTCTTTTCCACCTAGAAGCACCACAAACTGAGCAATTATCATCATTAGCCTTATCCTTATAATAAAGCTAACAGTGATTTGGGCATGAATGTATTTTAACATAGCCAAGACCTAACTTCTGAGTGACCTTTTTAGCCTCTGCAAATGACTTGGGTAAATTTGCACTATTAGGAATTGCAAGTTGACAAAATCTTAGAAGGTCATTAAAAGACTTATTAGTCCATTTGTTAGTACTCTTAATATGAAAAAGAAGTACTAAAAATGACAACTTGGTTAATTCACATCCGGGCCATAACTCTGTGTCAGCGTCATTGAGAAGTGTATAGAAGTCTTGGGCTTCTTTATTTGGCCATGAGTGCTTTGGTCAACGTTCTCGCTTATGTTTGGATCATCACCTCTATGACCATATGCGTCATGCACCAACTGTCGCATATCTATATACGGCAAAATCTCATCTTCTACCATAGGTTCGAAAGGACTTGAAATTGGAACTTGATCCACTCTTTCACCATGAAAAATCCAGATAGTGTAATTATGCATCATTCCTAAATGAAGCAAGTGGAAATTTACATCATCTGGACTCAAAAGCTTGTGATTAATGCACTTCATACAAGGACATCTAAGTTTACCATCACATGTTAAAGTCTTAATAGCATAACTCATAAACCCTTCAACTCCTAGTATATATTGTGCTGCCTTTATTGGCCAAGTCAAATTTTCTTTAATTGGCCTCAAATCCATGATAAACTAAACTGGAAAAAGGAAAAAAGGCATTCACTATTTTAACACAAATATCATGATTAATAATGGGTTACATATAACATATACACGATAAATTATCTAATAAGAACTTACAAACTAATAGATTTCAAGCAGGTTTGCAAATGAATGAAACTTCACTTAGACAATAGGTCTGCCATAGTTCAAAAGCAGGCTGCCATAAATAAACTTGTGACTATTTTTCATCTGCAAAATAAAGTGAGAATAGGTCTATTAGTGTGTAAGTTCTTAGTATAGGTCTGCCAATTCACTTTATTTTGGCCATAGAGAATAGGTCGGCCAATTCACTTTCTTTGAGAATATCTACTTCCCCACATTGGAACAGAATTGAGGACTTTAGATAGAGAATTGGTTAGACAAGGCTTTGTATCATACAAAATGAGTTTCTCGAGAGGGAGATGCCAGCCATTAAAAGCATATAACCTATATTAAGCTACCAAACATGCATGATTACTCCATATGCTTTGTGATTTTGACAGTCCATTTCGTGATTTAGATGGCTAGAAGCACAACACATGCATCTGATGTATTCTAAAATATCTCACTTCCTCAACCACATGATCTTTCTAAAATTTGGTCAAAAGATTGCAATTTGCATGTAGAAAAAAATTGAATTACACATTACCAACTTTGGATAACACCAACTTCAAAACCAATATATACTGAAATTTTATTGCTCGTTAAATTTAATGAAGTAGTCAAGTAGATTGTTTTGGGACAAAGTAACTAGTTAATGTTTCCCTGCCCTTGGTTCTTATATGTTAACAAATATGTCTGCTCTGGCAATTTTGTTTGGTATGATGCAATTTTGTAAAAGTTACATCAAGCTTGACTGCTAATGTAAACAATCTTTTAGTATACTGTACATTCCTACGTTTTGCTAAGTTTTGCGGCTCTGAGCACCTGTATTTCTAATTTTGAAGTCAAATACTTGCAATTACATTGTATCCATATAGCAACCAATTATCTTCCCTCCCATGCCCCTGGTTCTTATATGATATTAAAATCACGCACAATTATCTTCAACCTTCTTATTAGTTTAGTTCCAAACAACAGCCAATCAAACAATGATCCTGTTGGAGTTAAGGCTTGGAAAAACCTTGGCTCATTTTCTTGTTTGTCCCACATTGCTTGTGGGAGGGAATTTCTTCATGTTTATATATTTCCTCCCTCCTTCCATCTATTGAGTTGTGACTAGAGATGCTTTTGTGGTTGGATGATATGTTTGGTTTGGGCTTGCTATCACACACACACGCGCCGCTCGCCCGGGCCAGGGCCATGGGCCTTGGGCTTTGGGCTATGGGGAATAAACTTAACTTAACTAAATTTTTGGACCCGGGAGCTACGCGTGTGTGGCTGTTGGAATTCTGTAACGTTTTACCGTTACAGTATTCATGGCAATCCCTAATTATCCGCCCATTGATTTCTGTCTTGATTGCTATCCGTTTTTTGGCTTGATTCTTCCCTATAAAATCAGTGCCATCCTGTTCAGTCAGACACACACAAAAAAAAACAACAAACACTCTTCTCTCTTCCCTTCTCTTCTCTATTCCTGGGTTTTCGTGCTATTCTCTAAAGCTCAGTTTGCTAGTGGTGGCATTCTTAGCTGCTGTGTAAACCTTGGGGAGCATTCCGGCCAAGATCGATAACCACCATTGTCGGGCCGTAATTGCTTTCAAGTCGGTGATCTCCTATCACGGCACGGCCTTTGAAAGTTATCTATTTCCGCCTTTGCGAAACTCTTATTCTAACAATTTGAAAGCAATTACTAATATTTGCAATGGCGAGAAAGTTCAACCAAATCAATGGCTCATCTGTCCAAACTTGAGTCCCTTGATGGAAATAACTACAAACGCCTGGGCTCGAAACTTCTTATGTTTATCGAGCAACCGGATATTGACTATGTCCTGTTCAATGATCGTCCCACTGCCATTACGGCCTCGCCGATTCATCTTCTCCTTCGGCTTGTTGTCATTAAGCGGAATGAGGATCAAATTCGAAATATGAAAAAGATAATAAAACAGTTCGTTTCCATCTCCTTAATCCGATGACTAATAATTTGTTTGATTTGTTTATGGTTCATAAGTCATCTAAACCGATTTGGGAGGCCCTTGAGAAAAAATATGGGGCCGATGATGCTTGGGAAACAGAAATATGTTGTAGGAAAGTGGTCGTCTTTCCAAATGGTTGATGACAAACCCGTCATGGACCAAGTTCATGTCTACGAAAATTTATGTGCTGATGTTCTAAATGAGGACATGAAAATGCGTGAGGTTTTCCAGGCTAATGTTCTGCTTGGAAAAATTTCCTCCTTCCCCGGAGGGAGTTCCGTAACAATCGAAGCATAGGAAAGAGTTCCTATCTCTTCAGAACCGATCGACCATATGAGGATTGAAGAGGCCAACCGGATCAAAGATGATCGGGACTCGGCTCTTGTCAATGTTTCCAAAGCTAATCTGGTGGAATCTGTTGCTGCGCCAAGTTCTGATAAGTTCAAGGGTAAGGGCAAGAAGGTATTCAACAAGGGTAAGAAGCAAGGAAAAGTGAACAAACCAAGTGGTAAGATTCAAAAGAGGACCTTTGTGTGCTATGTGTGTGGAAAGCCCGATCATAAGGCTTACCAATGTCCTCAACGCCAAGGTTCTCGTCCAAAAAGAAACTCCTCAAGCTAACCTTGCTTGTTTCGGATGATGTTATTGCTTCTTTGTGGTGGTTGAAGCAAATCTGGGTCGAGAATCGTTCGACCGGATTCGGACACCGGGCTTCAAGGCATTTCTGTTCGAACAAAGAGCTGCTCCATGACTTCCGGGATGCAACGAAGGTGAGTGCGTCTACATGGGGAATGCAGCAACTGCTGGAGTGCTTGGACATGGAAAGGTCACTCTAAAACTTACCTCTGGAAAAACCCTCTCCCTTTCAAATGTCTTGTATGTTCCTACTATGCGTCGTAACCTAGTGTCTGGTGCCTTGTTAAACAAAGTCGGTTTGAAAATTGTTTTTGAGGCCGACAAGGTTGTAATGACTCGTGGTGGGGAATTTGTGGGGAAAGGGTATCCGAGTGGGGGTTTGTTTATTTTAAATGTTGCTTCTTCGTATCTGCTATTAATAAAACTGTTTTGTGGTTCTCGCTTATATTGTTGAGTCTTTAAATTTATGGCACGGTAGATTAGGACATGTGAATGTTGCCTCTATTAAGAGACTAAGGACCTTAGAATTGATTCCTAATCTGTCCTCAACCGAGTTCTCTAAGTGTCCTATTTGTGTTGAAGCAAAATTTACCAAGAAACCTTGCAAAACCGTGACTCAAAGGACCACCCAACTTCTAGAATTGGTTCATACGAGACTTAGGCGACTTTCGAACACTAGAAGTAGAGGAGGAAAATTCTGGTATATTTCCTTTGTTGATGATTACTCGAGGTTCACTAAGTTATACCTTCTTAAGACCAAAAGTGAGGCGGGGAAGTTTTTTTGAAGTATAAGGCCGAGGTAGAAAACCAACTTGATAGGAAAATCAAGAGGGTTAGGTCCGATAGGGGTAGAGAATATGAGAACTTCTCTTGGAATGACCATTGTGAGAAATTGGGAATCATTCATGAACTTAGTGCTCCTTATGTACCCCAACAAAATGGTGTAGGCGAAAGGAAAAATAGGTCCTTGAAAAAAATATGATGAATGCTATGCTTGTAAGTTCTGGGTTGCTCGATGAAATGTGGGGGAAGTCTGTTCTTTCAGCTTGTCATGTTCTTAACCGAGTTCCTCACAAAAGATTAGATAAGACCCCTTATGAGCTATGGAAGGGTTATCCTCCAAACTTGAGTTTTCGAGAGTGTGGGGGTGTCTAGCCAAAGTTGGGCTTCCCGACTATAAAAAGTCAAACATAGGACCTAAGACTTTTGATGCTTGTATTCATTGGTTATGCTCATGCTGCATATAGATTCATGTCTCCGAGTGATAGGTCTATCTCGTGAGTACGGAGATGCTGAGTTTTTTGAACATGTTTTTCCTTTGAAAAAAGGGTGATGTTGCATCTGTGCCTTCTTATTCTTCTCCCGCTGTTGATTTATCTACTTGTTCTACGCATGATGTTCTACCTACTTGTGATACTCCCGCTGATTTGACTTTGAGTAGTAGTTCGGTTGACATGCATGCTAGCGGTTCCTCTGTCGTAGATGAGCCTAGGAGAAGTAAGAGACCTAGAGTAGCAAAAGACTTTGGTTCCGATTTTGTTCTTGCTTTTCTATCCGAAAGTTCTTGTGTTGACTTGTTGAGTGATGAACTAGTTTATGCTTTCATGATAGAAGAGGACCCAAAGACCTTTGATGAGGCAATGAGATCTGTGGATGCCGCTTTTTGGAAAGAGGCCATTAAGAGTGAGTTAGATTCCATAGTGTCTAACTCTACTTGGGAGTTAACCGACTTACCTAAGGGATCAAAGACCATAGACAAGTAAATGGATCTTTAAAAAGAAGTTGAGACCCGATGGAACTATCGAGAGGTTTAAAGCTAGGCTTGTCATCGGGGGCTTCACTCGGAGGAAAGGACTAGATTACTTTGACACTTATTCTCCCGTGACTAAGATAGCCACTATTAGGACCCCGCTTGCTCTTGCTGCTATTCATGACTTAGTTATACATCGGATGGATGTTAAGACCGCTTTCCCGAATGGTGACTTAGAGGAGGAGATTTACATGTCTCAACCTCGAGGGTTTCGTGGTGTTAGGTCAAGAAGATAAAGTGTGCAAATTGAGGAAGTCCTTATATGGTCTCAAACAAGCACCAAAACAATGGTATGAAAAATTTGATAGTCTTGTGGTGTCAAATGGTTTCATTGTAAACAATTCCGATTCTTGTGTTTATTCAAAATTGATAGGATCGATTGTGTGATTATATGTCTTTATGTGGATGACATGCTGATTTTTGGTAACAACTTAAAGGTGGTTAATGATACTAAACTTTTCTTGTCTTCAAAATTTGAGATGAAAGATTTGGGGGAAGCAGATGTGATTTTAGGAGTCGACTTAAGAGAGTCTCCTGGTCGCATTTCCCTTAGTCGGTCTCATTATGTGGAAAAAGTGCTTAAAAAGTTTAATTCCTTTGATGTTGTTCCAGTGAGTTCTCCCTATGATTCCAGTATTCATTTGACCAAGAACTTAGGTGAAAGTGTCTCTCAAAGTGAATATGCAAAAATCATAGGTAGTTTGATGTACCTCATGAACCGTACTCGACCCGACATAGCTTATGCAAGTGAGTAGACTTAGTAGATATACACATAACCCTAGTAATGAACACTTGGAGTGCTCTTCATCGTCTTCTCGAATACCTAAAAGGAATCGTTGACTTTTGTTTGCACTATTCTAAATTTCCTCGCTGTTCTTGAAGGATTTTGTGATGCAAACCGGGTATCCGGTAATGATGAGATTAGTTCAACTAGTGGCTATGTGTTTACCCTTGGTGGTGGTGCTATATCGTGGAAGTCTTCGAAACAGGACTTGTATAGCACGTTCCACCATGGAGTTCGAGTTCATTGCCCTCGAGTTGGCGGGCAAGAAGCCGAATGGTTGAGAAACTTGTTGTCCGATGTTCCTTTATAGGGTGGACGGGGTTCACTGTCTCTCTTCATTGTGATTCTCAAGCAGCCATTGGTGTTGCTAAGAACAAGTGTCTACAATGGTAAGAAGAGACACATACGGATCGGACATGGAGTCGTCAAACAACTCCCGAAAAATGGGGTGATTTCTTTGGACTATGTGAGGTCCGAAAGAAATCTTGCACTCCCTTTACTAAGGGGTTATCTAGGAGAGTTGTCCTAGAGTCGTCGAGGGGGATGGGGCTAAAGCCCATTAGTTGAGATCTTATGGTGGATACCCGTTTGTGGTCAAACGAAGCCATGAAATCTTAACTTGCACTACATTTCCCATCCCTATGACACATGGTAGTGCTTTTATCCATAGCCTATTGGTGGTGCTTCCGAGACGCACTTGATGGATATACATTGAGAGGTTGAGCATTTTGCTCTTAATAGTTCCATATCCCTCCGGGTGGTGTTATTGAGAAACACTTGATGGACTACCTACGTAAGTGTGGAGGTTAAGCCGCCTTCTATGAAAGACCAGTGTCTTTCTAGAGCACTTATTAGACCCAAGGTATGCGCATGGCTATAAAGCGCTTGTGATGTATCGCGGAGATTGCACGATCTTAAGGTAGGTATGTGTTGTGAGGGTCTCAACGGAACTCTGGTGAGTTCAAGAGTAATTCACTCACTAGATTGTAAGTTGTTGCCTCATTTCACTATGCATCAATTCAAATCGAAAGATATTGGTGTTTAAGTACTTTCCTTTCCTTACCCAGGAATTTCTTTTGCTTTTCTGAGCCTTTGTGGGGGATTGTTGGAGTTAAGGCTTGGAAAAACCTTGGCTCATTTTCTTGTTTGTCCCACATTGCTTGTGGGAGGGAATTTCTTCATGTTTATATATTTCCTCCCTCCTTCCATCTATTGAGTTGTGACTAGAGATGCTTTTGTGGTTGGATGATATGTTTGGTTTGGGCTTGCTATCACACACACGCGCGCGCGCGCCGTTCGCCCGGACCGGACCGAGCCAGGGCCATGGGCCTTGGGCTTTAGGGAATAAACTTAACTTAACTAAATTTTTGGACCCGGGAGCTACGCGTGTGTGGCTGTTGGAATTCTGTAACGTTTTACCGTTACAGTATTCATGGCAATCCCTAATTATCCGCCCATTGATTTCTGTCTTGATTGCTATCCGTTTTTTGGCTTGATTCTTCCCTATCAAATCAGTGCCATCCTGTTCAGTCAGACACACAAAAAAAAAACAACAAACACTCTTCTCTCTTCCCTTCTCTTCTCTATTCCTGGGTTTTCGTGCTATTCTCTAAAGCTCAGTTTGCTAGTGGTGGCATTCTTAGCTGCTGTGTAAACCTTGGGGAGCATTCCGGCCAAGATCGATAACCACCATTGTCGGGCCGTAATTGCTTTCAAGTCAGTGATCTCCTATCACGGCACAGCCTTGAAAGTTATCTATTTCTGCCTTTGCGAAACTCTTATTCTAACAGATCCAATCAAAGTTTGAATTTCCTAATAAACTTTTGATAATAAAAACCAATCAAAGTTTGAATTTCCGAAATAAAGAAGAATTTTTTTGCAGCAATAATTCGAATTGACTGAAAGTCACATAGAAAGAGATACCAGCAAGATTCATCTATAATTCGAATTCAATGAAATTCGTACCAGCAACATTAATCCATAAATCGAATTGCAATTGAGTAAAATTCTTTGATAAAAAGAATACATACTTGTTGAGAGAAATACGGGATTGGAGTCTTGCCTTAGAGCAGCGAAAATTCAAGGAAACTGGATCTTCCTGAAAGGAATTGGAGTCATTCAAATTTCGAAGCATGAAACTGGATCTTGTTCGAGTGAATTTCCAGAGAATTTCGATTTGCTGAACGGGAAGGAGTTGGAGGTTAGTGTGTCGTGTGCGTGATAGAGTGAATTAGGGCTTTGTATTTTCTTCGTAGTTTAGCCTTACCTGCTTTAGTGGTGGGAGTTTTGAATTTTTTTTATTTTATGCGCGGCTTTTTTGTTCACGAAAAATTGGAAACTGGCAACGCTTTGTTAAAAGTGCTCCAATTTGTTCCATCAATTCTTGGAGTCAACACTTTTTTTAACAAGTGTTGCTATTTAAGCTCTCCTAAAGGCTATTTTTCTAGTAGTGTAGGTATGAGAAATTGTTCTCATTGGTTGAAGTTCGAAACTCAATATGAAGGTATTAGAATCTCGGATGCGTTCAACACGACTCGATCAAGAATGTTCTTCCCAAACTATATCGAATGATAGACTTCCTCATCAATAGGCTGCTTGATTCAGCAAATACAAGGAATTGTGTTGTATTGCTTCGATCTCGGTTCATTGTAGTTTCTTCGAAGATGAATTTGATTTAGCCTTGTTTAATTGTATCTTGTTTTTCTTTAATACCTATTATAGATGTCGTTTGACCTTCAATTAATGAAATTTCTCTTTTAAAAAAAATATAATGTTTCCATGAAAATAAAAATACAGACCTAAACATTCACGGGTCATTTGGGGAATCAAAAGAGTATTATATAATGATTTTTAGATTTATGATAATACATAAATAAACAATTAAACATCTATTGGGATGATATTGAAACTCATAAGTCATAAGTCATATCTGAATTAAGGTTCGACATTTCTTGACAAGACCTATATATATATTTCCACCAAACCCAAATATTACAGTTTCTAAACAATACAATCGCTTGGCAAAAGAACAAAAAACAAAGATTATTAATGACGTAATTAAAGATCTGTTTAAGAAATGCAAAATAAATAACATAAATCTTCACTTCTTATACCTCTGAAAGTGAACAACCATATTTATTCATAATAAAGATGGATTTATTCTCATCGAATTCAGAGTTGTGATTATTCATAAGAATCACCGGTTATCCTGGGACAATTCTGCTGAAACGTGCAGTCCCGTGGTGCGACATCTGATTGTTTCCCGTAAGCAGCATTATACATTCGATACTGGCAAGACGTGCCTGCATCACCACAAGCAGACTCCTCCTGAAAAGTACTAAGTTTAGAAAAAAAGTCGCGGAAGTTGCCGTAAGCCTCGACATTGCCGCCGCCACCGCTGCCGCCACCAGCAACGATCCCAACATACGGTGGTAATGTACTCTTGCCACGTGTGGTGGACGTAACACAGACAAGTATGACAAGGATTATTAGTATCTTCATCATCAACGGATATTTAAAATGCAACTTCTTTTAACAAGTGTATGTGGTAGTAGGCTAGTAGCTACTACAATCTTTGTTCGAAAGATTATATACTATCAAAATGAACGATAATATCTACGATTTGGATAAGTATTGATTGGTTATTTATTTGTTCATTGTCTAGTAGTACTTGCCTTCCACTTTGTTTCAATTATTGTTGTAGACTTGTACTACAAATAATATGGCACCCTACTCGTGTATGACTATGTATGGTGCATACACATTTTAGTAGTGAACTTTCAGTAGTGTGCGTGTTTGACCCTTCACATGCACGAATTACTGTATGTCTAATGTCTGTATTCATATAGTAGAACATGATAAGGAAACATGTGGTAGAAATTTAGAGGACGACTTTTCATTCTCTCTTCTCCTCAAAACCATCCATACTATCCAATATTATGGTCAAGTCTTCTCTTAATGTAAAGTTTAGCAGTTTGAAAACTACTTCTTTTGGATCATACACATAGCTAGGTAGACATACTCCATCTGTTCCTTATTAATTGCAACATATGCATTTTCATACTATATATACACAAAACTATGATCACCATCAATTGTGATTTTTACATACGGAGATATATAGTCATGTGGGGATCTTGTTTGATTCATCTCAATATAAATTTCAATATATCAACTTTTATAATTTTTATAGCTCAAGTGGGGATCATTATCACTTCAAACCTTCTAAAATCATGCTAATGAAGTATAAGTACGTGATATGAATTTAGGAATTAATTTGAGTGACATAGACTTCGGAAGCTAGTTAGAGACTAAAGTAAAAAAGTCGTTACATGGTTTACCCGTAATCTTTAGATATTAGTGTTATTTGACATTTGGCCCATGGGTTGGCCCACATGCATGTTTATCTATATTTACAATTATTTGTACTGCAATATTTTAAATGGCTACAGATAAAGAGCGATTGCTTGTATATAGTGTTGCTAATTCGTAAACCTTAAATTATTTAGAAAATAATTTTGTTCTAGATCGATTGAAAAACCGTGAAGAGTCCAGCTCATTGTCGTCTTTAATCTTATGATCAATAGAATAATCTCCTCAACAACTCATAGTATAGTTCTATGGTTCAAATACCCTCTTTGTTATTGCAATACTTTAGGAAGAGTTATCTTCTAAAGTAGTTAATACATAGTTATTTTATCTGTAATATCTTAGCAATTTAATTCTCCAAACTTTCTTAGAGAGAATGCAACTTTGCTTCCATTTAGATCTAGGTAAAATAAGATAATTCCACCACCTATACAACCCTTGTAAACCATTCCAAGCTAAGTCCTAACCCTGTACTAAATGGATGTGTTGCGATCAAGATTGGGCCTAAAACAGCTGATCCAAATATTAGGTTGTGTTGGGGGCACAGGTCAGTTCGGCCCGTTGGCCATCTATTTTTGCATTAGAAACAAATTCTAAGCATAAGCTTAATTTCAGCATATGAAATTCACTTGGCCCATTATCACGAGAATTGTTGCTCCACATCTAGCGCAATTAGCCAGCCCGTGAAATATTACACTCTTGCGTGATGTGGCAACTTAACCCGACCAATGTATGATCCCCTATTCCCAAGTCTGTCTCCGGCCCGTTCTTTTGGATTTATTTTCAGTAAAAATAAGTAAAAATAAGTTCAGTTCAGCAAAAATAAGTTCAGTTCAGAAAAAATAAGTAAAAATAAGTTCAGTTCAGCAAAAATAAGTAAAAATAAGTTCGGTTCGGCAAAAATAAGTTCGGTTCGGCTTAAAATAAGTTCGGTTCGGCAAAAATAAGTTTAGTCTTGTCTAATGTTGTAATTATTATTTTTGTTTTCAATATTACTATTACTATTGTTATTATTATTATTAATATTATAATTAAAATAACGATGAAATTGTATTTTTTATTTTTTTATTTATTATTTAGTATTTATTATTTATTAATTATTATTTATTATTTATTACTTATTATTTATTATTATTATTATTATTATTATTATTATTCTAATTATTTATTATTTATTATTATTTATTATTTATTATTATTTATTATTATTATTTTTTTATTTTTTTATTTATTAATTATTATGTATCATTTATTATTATTATTATTTATTATTATTATTGTTATTATTATTATTATTATTATTATTATTATTATTTATTATTTATTATCTATTATTTATTTATTATTATTATTATTTATTATTTATTATTTATTATTATTATTATTATTTATTATTTATTATTTATTATTTATTATTATTATTTATTATAATTATTTTTTTTATTATTATTTTTATTTATTTTTTATTTATTTTTTATTTTTTATTATTAATTATTATTATTATTATTTATTAATCATTATTTCTTATTATTAATATTATTTTTTATGATTTATTATTTATTATTATTAATATTATTTTTTATTATTTATTATTATTATTATTTATTATTTATTACTATTATTTATTATTATTTATTACTATTATTATTATTTATTATTATTTATTATTATTATTATTATTTATTATTTATTATTATTATTATTATTTATTATTTATTATTTATTATTTGTTATATTATTTATTATTTATTATTATTATTATTATTTATTTATTATTATTTATTATTTATTATATAAAATAATAAAATAATAATAATAAGTATTGATAATATTATGTTAATATTTATTGATTATTATAATAATAAGTATTGATAATATTATGTTAATACGGTTTAGTTCAAAAAAATAAGTTCAGTTCAGCAAAAATAAGTTCAGTTCAGCCAAAATAAGTTCAGTTCAGCAAAAATAAGTAAAAATAAGTTCAGTTCAGCAGAAATAAGTAAAAATAAGTTCAGTTCAGCAGAAATCAATAAAAATAAGTTCAGTTCAGCAAATATAAGTTCAGTTCAACCAAAATAAAATAAGTTCAGTTCAGTTCAAAAACAAGTTCAAAAGAACAGGGCCTTAGTAAGAGATATTTACTGCACATTACTGCACAAATGAAATTTTGCATCTTATATAATTTATACGTTTATTGCAGCACCTGGGTTGAAGAGCTCTGTAATATGCAAGAAGGGTGCTAAGGAGACTGCCCTTGGGCTTGGGAAGCTAGACTAATTGTGGTTTACACTTTCTCTGCGGTCGGCCCATCCTCAATTCTATCCAATACTGCAGCTTCTTTGCCATTTTCAGCCATGCTGTCTTTCACAGTTGCCAGTAACATCAACGGAAAAACTTGCACAATTATACGATATACAAGATCTTTTTTCTTCCACACGTTATGGTTGGCGTACGTCAAACTTAGTTCATCATATATGAACAACAGCACCTGCTTGATAATTGTTTTGCAAATATGTAACCCAACAAGAAAGTCATTGTTGGAGCTAATAGTTCAGATCAAAGAAACTATTTCCCTGTAATCAGATTGTTAGGTCTTGCCATTTGCAGCGAAACTCAAGCTCACCTTCCATTATTGTGGTCAATGGGACTAGTATGCTTCATGGATCATCATAGCAATATAGCATAATATTGAGTTTGAACAAACGAACTTTGATACCAACCTTACCTACCTGAAGAATTAAAAATGTTGTGGCATTTCCTTTCGGAAAAAAAAAAAAGAAATGTTGTGGCATTTATGTTATATGTTTGATCAATAAGGGAACTGGATATACCACTCTAAGGCACGGAAACTACGCTGTCCTATTAGTTCAATTTCACCCCTCTAGGATCAACGGTTAACACGAAATAACCAATGATATATAATGGAGAGAACAATTTACAAAGATAAGTGAATCAACAAGAAATTTGTGTTTGTTGTTTGTGCAGAACATTTGAGAGAAAAAAGTACAGAAGTCTCTCTCAAGAAAAGCAAGTTTGTGATATTATGAAAACTGATTCTTCCAACCCCTCATATGAATGGCAAATGTTGTATTTATATTACCTTCTTATATTAGAGTAGTTATTGCCTGAATATCCTTCTCATTCTCTGATTAACTTACCAAACGTCATCATTAGTATAAACGTACACAATACAATGGATATAACCCGTTCACGCAAAAGTTCACGCTCCGAATCAGGAAGCACGTCGCGACCCGCGAAACAGATCGCGAACCACGACAGCACCTAGGTCGCGACCCGCGACGGATGTCGCGACCCGCATTCACCTTCCTGCTTTGCTTGATTGTTTCACGAGTTTTGCGTCTTCTAATCTTAGCATACTAGACCTCCTCCTTTTCTAGAATCTAGTATAATACCATATGAACTTAAAAACCCATTACATTATAAATGTTCCAACAATTTATTTATAGTTTCTAGATTGACCCTTTTTTTGGATCGATTGATCCTTATTCAGTGTGCTACACCCTTTCTTCTCCAACATGTTTGAGTTATTAGTTATCGAGTAATATAAACACCTGAAATTAAGTGTTTAAGGTGTTACTAGCTAGTCTTTAAAATTGCTCAATGAAAATGATCATGTCGAAAGCAACATAACCTAGACGCAATGCATTTAATGTTTTACGTTGATCTTGGCTAGGAGACTAGCAGACAAACAGGCGTAGGCTAGGATCGGAGACTGGGATCTTTCCGTAGATATAACGTTGTTGCAAAGTCACGTATTAAGTTGATCAGTTCTTTAGAGATAACATTGACAAGTTAAAACCATTGTTGAAACAGCCTTGAAATCTCAGCAAAAATACAAGATTGAGGGAAAAAATGAAGTGTTTTCTGAATATTGTGTTTCTGGTAGATTACTTATAAAATGAAAATTTTACAATGGCCTTCTTTAGAAATAGACTACCGGAATACTTTAATGCAAGCCAAGTATTTGTACACGTCAGCATATGGCTAGATACTATAGATAAAGTCAAATAAAACATTTTTGACTTTCCAAAATTAGTTAAGATAATTTCTTAAATTATACATTTATACTCTATAACTTTTGAAACTAATTGTTTTTTTATGTTAAATTTGATATGATATATAAAAAGATCAATTATAATTTCTGAAAAACTTTAAAATATAATAAATTAGTTTATAATCCATAAAAAAATATGACAACTTTTAGTTCAACAATTTATAATTTACTTCAATAATATTTTCCGACATAGCTACCATCTGCAAGAGCTTTGTCTGACTGATCTAGACTTGGGTGATCTGGATGTATCATATTTGGCTTATGTCATGCTTCAAAAGTGTCCCTTTATCAAGATCTCAAATTATCAGTAAGTTAATCAAGAATATTGAAAAAAGTAGCTCAAACTCCTTAATTTAGCCTTATTAGTTATTAATAACATGGGAAGAGTACAAAGTAAGAATGGTGAACCCATAAGAATTATTGATATACATAATATCAATTTCAGAAAAATATATGGAAAAAAAAAAGACAGTGCCAGACTTTGGGAATTTTAGTGTTCTTTACAAAACCTGCTAAATATCAATTTCAGAATTTATAAATTGTTATTTAGAAAATAATTCATAACTAATTTTGAAAAGTAAAAAACTGCTTTAAATACATATTGTACATCCTGTGATTAAACTTCAAAGAGAGAATATCACCAGACTTTTGCTGCAGTTTCCAGACCAAGTTCTGTTGTGCGACAGATGAAAGCATTTTGGAGTCCCGAAATTGCGGAGGCTAAGAGCATAGCTATAGGTAGAGCTGTCAAAAAATGACCTGATCTGACAACCCGACCTGAACCTGTAATGACCTGTAACCAACTTGCACCTGAAATTTTGGTAAAACAGGTCACCTGAAACCTAATTTGATAATACAGTAACCGATACATGATCTTGACTCAACAATCTATGACTTGAACCTGAACCGACACCCGCCCGAAAAAGACCGGTAACTGATGTGAGCAGACCTGACAACGATCTGAACCCGATTCGACACCTGACCTGATTAGGACCTGAAACCGATTATAACTCGACATAACCTGTTATTGTCCCGACCTGTTACCTGATTTACAAGACATGTTGCGACTTGGTACATGGTTTTACCCGACTTGTTGCTACATGTTACCCGACTTGTTGATTTTCGATAACTCGACTTGTCATTGATTTCACCATATAGTAACAATAAATTATAAACTAACACTATTACAAAAAGGCATATAATTAGATGAACTATTTAAGCATTGATTTTTAATGAAATATTAAATAATGAAAAATTTTGAAGCAGTGACACACAAGTTTCATGACCCATTCCATACCCTTAGCTATCCGAAACCAAGTATGGCACAACCCAATAACTAACGACCTGAACTTGACTCGAACATGACCCAAACCGTTATTCTCTTGACTTAATAAGTATCCGAGCCAAAGTCGGACTCGAGCCTGAAAGCACCTGCTACAAACTTGCAATAAACCCGACCCGACACCACATGACCACGAAAGATGACCTGTCCCGAAATTGACCGTGCCGAACCCGACCGAACCTGAAAGCAGAAACAAACCGAGTCAGACCCGACCTGTTTGATTTATTGACCCGACACGACCGGACCGAACATGACTTGAAACCTGAGATGACCCAACCTGATCCCGACTCGAGTAACTGAATTGACAGCTCTAGCTATGGGCTATGGCTATTCGGCTGGGCAAGTCCTTTAATTGGTTATGATGATATTATACTAGAGTCAGATTGCCAAATGGTTATTAACCACCTTTCCAAGAGTGTTCTCTTTCTTTCGGACCTTGATATTATCCTTCATGAGATTTTAACTTCTTGTACTTTTTTTAAATCTATTGCTTGGTCACATGTTAAACGTGATGGGAATTTTGTTGCCCACCACTTAGCAAGGCTAGTTTCTTTTGGCGTTGAACAAATTTGGGAAAACCACTCCCCTCCGGAGGTGGCACCCTATGTATTGTTGGACAATTTGTCCTTAAGTTAATCTAACTTATTCCCCCCCTAAAAAAATCTTATTCATTGCCTTCGGTGAAGGTGTAGACGGTAGACATGTGCATCATCAATGACTCGATTTACCAACAATGCAAGGGGTATCGAGCAGTGGCGTATCCAGGAATTATATTCAATCATATGGGTTCGGAACTGGTCAAAAAATAAGCTACAATCATTTAATTCAAAAATTCAATATATTAATTCAAATATCAAATTACAATTAATAAATAAGATGTTTTCACATTTTGTATTGGATTTTGAGGTTCTCTCAATATAGGAGAAGAGCAAGCACACTATTTTATAGACTTCTCGGCACGATCTTTCCAAAAAAAATTTAGTAGATTCAAGAGTCAAGGTAACTCACTTGGCCACAACTTGATGACGTATGCACTCCCTCAACATGGAGCCATAATGCAGAACCATGTCTGTGTTGCATACTTGTGCAAAAGTATTCAGACAAGAATCATAACTCATATGATTGATTTATGCTACAAAGAAAAACCCTCAAGGATGCAATTCATATACCAAGAAGACAAGTAGGTATATAGGATGTGTTGTGCAAACAGTTAAATGATAAATCGGCACTAGAAATATTTTATCATTGAAGAGAAAACCTGTCAAAAAGAATCGGTTCTAGTTATCTCGATGCCATTAACATACGTTGTTATAAGAATATCTATCAGATCTTTGTTTCTTTCCAGGTAATCACATGCGATTAAAGGAGAAATGGAGAATGAACTTGTTGCCTTGCAAATTAGCAACAATTTGAGTGGCACCTTTACGAGCCTGCAAAAGATTATCCTCACACAATTTGGCTTAGAGATTGGAGAAATGTGTGTGTGGCAGAGGCAGTAAAGATTAAAAAAGGGCAGGACCTAGACTTTACATAGAACTAAAAGCCAAGAGATGAAAAAAAAAGAAGAAAAACATATTGTGAATTGCAGGAGTCGAACTTGCGACCTCGAGCCCAATGCAAGCGAACTAAAGTAACAAACAAAACCACCCCGCCTCGCTTAGGTTTCATGTTCAGTTCTACGCACAAATCGTATATATCTATTACTACATTTCTCTCTGGCAGGAAAAAAAACAAAAACTGCACAATTTTTTTCCAAAATTCATTGGGTTCATCTGAACCCATAGTAGATCCGCCCCTAGTATCAGGGATATGATGCGATTGTACATGAGGAAAGATTAATATTGGCAAGCCTAATTACATGTGACATATTAAATCCATGTCTACAAAAACTTGATTCTAACATTTCATTAAGCAATACATATAAAATAAAGTGACTTCCTGAATTTTTATGTATTCGATGTGTATCAACGAGCATCACATTCGATTTTTGTTGTCTCTCTTTTTGGCCTGATAGTTCTTGTTTTAATTAACAATTTTGTTGGGCGGAAGACAAGTTGGAGCATACTTGCTCTACTCCACCCTTGAATGGAATATTGGAACCCAGTATGGTTGTATTTATAATGTATCCATATACTTCCTCCGTTTCATAATACTCGCTATACTTTTCATTGTGGGAAGTTTCACATTACTTGCTATACTTTCTTTTTGGGCAATAAACTCTCTCTATCTCTCTCCTCTCACATGAGTCCTTTTTCTTTTTTACTCTCTATCTCTTTCTTCTCCAAAAATTGCCTAGAAGTCCGTGAATTGAGAAATATAGCGAATAATATGAAACGGAGGAAGTATATATGATTGGAGGATAATTCTTGTATAATAACGTACGAAATGCTTTTAAACTAATTATTGCCATTTTTCTCTTGAATAACTTATTTGTCAAGATGATTACATTTCCATGGAAAAAAAATATTGCTATGAAATATTTTTTAAAGTATCATATATTTACTAAAATGGATTACTATATCATTGTTCTCACATTCTTATATAAAATTGTTCTCCATTTTTTTGTTACAGGAAAAGAGTAAACTAGGTCTGGTTCCTAATATAGGACCAACCTACAGCATCATTACGGATGATGGTAGGAAAATCCGGGTTAGAGGAAGAAAACCAATACAACAAAGATGGAGCATCATGACCTCTATGTGCCATAAAATCCGCCACGTGATTCCCTTCCTTAAAATAATAGTTGAAAGAGACCTCTTGGACATTCTTCACGTCTTCAACCGTATCAAAAATCAAAGAGATTAATTTCCTAAGTAACTTTCTAGCAACGCTTGAGAGAGTTGTTGACCACCAAGTTATCCCCTTCAATAATGACAAAATAGTTGTTGAGAAACCTTGCAGCTAGGGATGCAGGTGGGTGGAGTCAAACAGGAAACCCTCCCCATCCCCGCCCTAGTGGGGTGGGGATGGTTCCCGACTTGGTGGGTGGTGGGGCGGGGATGGGGATAAAAACCATACCCGCCTCGGGGATGGGGATGGATTTTAAGTTATACCCGCCCCATCCCCGCCCCACCCCCGCCCGCCCCGCCAATATCCACCACGCCCTGCAATACCCACCCCACCTACCCCATCTTTAAATAAGTTTGAGTTAAAAGTCAAAAATATCAAAAAGCCAATGGGCCTTTACATTATTTTTGGGTCATTTTATTATCTATGTATTTTTAGGCCTTTTATATTAATCAATGTCAAAAAATATTGTACATGTTTCTTTCCTTTCAAGGTGGGTCTGAGGTGGGGATTTGGAGGGTGGTGGGGCGGGGAAATTGGGGATTAGGCGGGTATGGATACCCACGCGGGTGGTGGGGCGGGGATGGTTTTATGTTCATACCTTCCGGGCGGGGATGGGGATAGCCTTTGTACCCACCATGGGGATGGGGATTATATTTATAGGTGGGGATGGGGATGAGAAGAACAAAATCCGCCCGCCCCGCCTCAGTTGCATCCCTACTCGTAGCCTTAACACCTTCACGCAGATCCCCAAGCTTCTGCTTGTAGAATTGAGCACTTCAAAAAAAGAGCTATAGCACCAGCAAGACAAAGATCACCAAGATTTTTCCTCACAGTAAAGCCAAAAAAAAAAAAAAAAGCTTTCCCATTAGCTAACTTTTTTTTACGAGATCCCATTAGCTAACTTTGAATTATCAAAAAACACAAATTCTTAAAAAATACGGTCTCTCGTTATTGTTAACTTGAGACCAACTGATATTATGCTAACAGTGGAATTAGTTAAGCGCTTGGACCTATTAGTTATGCTAGTAAAACCATCACATTTCTCCCTCAATTTATATTTTCTATATACTATGTCAACCCTCATTTCTCTCTCCTATGCCCCTCTCCTCTACCAACTCTCATTTCTTCTCCTCTACCCCTTCCATTTCTTGCTCCTCTGCACTGCCTTTCCCTCTCCTCCACCCAACTTCCACTTCTTTCTAAAGCTTACATCTCTTTCTTTTTCTTTTTATCCTTTTTCGAATATTTGAAATTTTCAACTAATGTCCTTTTTCATGTCGTCTTCAATCTTGATGATGCTTCGTTTAGTTTCTCCCGCACAAACAACGACATTGTTGCATCAAAGTCAAGTAAGTATGTTCTTAATTTTTCTAAAAAAAGGTATATTGTTAATTCTCAAAGTTCATTGTTTCCCTCTATCAATGGGTCTAAACTGTAATGTATCTTTTATTATATGAGTTATGGTTTTTAGCTAGATAGTTACAATTTTCATTGTAATATATGTTTAAGTTATTGTTTTCTGGTAACTAGTTATCGTTTCCTGGTAAATAGTTATGGTTGTGTTGTTAAGGGTAAATAGTTATATTTATAAGGTTAATAGTTATGGTTTTTAGTTATTAATAATTGTTTACACGTTATTAGTTATAGTTTTCATGTTATTAGTTATAGTTTTGGTACTGGGTTAATAGTTATGGATTAGTTATTAGTAATAGTTTACACATTATTAGTTATAGTTTTGATGTTATTAGTTATAGTTTTCAAGATAAAATATGGTCTTGGGTGGATATTAAATAGTTATGGTTGACTTGTTATTTATTATGATTTTCAGGTTAATAGTTATTGTTTTGGATTGTTAGTTATAGGTTTAGATAAAAGTTATTGTATTTGGGCTATGATTATGGTGGCATAGTTGATGTTATGATTTATTGGTTAATATATTTTCATTAAATAGTTGCACAATTTTTGCAATTGGTTATTTTTTTATAGTTTACTTATCAAATTGGTCATTAACGATTTCCACTCTTCAAATTAAACCACTGATTACTTTTAATGATTTATATAGTAATTCCCATATAATTGAATCGCCAATGTTGTGGACAGAGAACGGAGAAGGAAAACAATGCAGCTTCAACGACGTCTCGATGGATTAGAGAAGAAGTAGAGAATGATTTATGCGTGATACTGAAATTAGGGCAAATGAAATGCGTTATAATCTGGATTCTATGATATAACTAATATACTTCAACGCTAAACTAATATATTTCAGCGCTTAACTATTATAATTCAGCGCTTAACTAATATAATTCAGCGATTAACTAATTTATCCAAAAGCAATTTAACATTAACATAACTAATAGGTTCAAGCGCTTAAATAATTCTACTGCTGGTTTAATGCACTCGATCGCATGATGTCAACATGACATCAGTTGGTCTCACGTTAACACTAACGTGAGACCGTCTTTTAAAAAATGGACTCCTATCAAAATTAAGCTTATAGACATAAAACTATTCTCATTGAACTTTATTAAAGTTATATAATATAGAATTAATATAAAAATTATTTCAATATTCCAATTTCTTCATTAGTGAGTGGGACTGTAGGAAACTACCGACGACCACCGAGGCACCAAGCCACCAACCACATGGTCCACATCACCTAGATTACACATCATTGTAATAAAGTTATCAGGAACCAAAATGGTAGACGTAAGATGATAAGTTGAGTCAAAAGTCAGAGTTTTGTAGAAAAATCTCATCAAAGAAAAAAAGAATTATTCATGGAGAATTCTAGACACTTGTCCTACTATAAATATAGTATGTGGGATAGATGAGCTTTCATCGGTGAAACAACCAAAACTCTCTCTCAATCCTTTGATCTATCTGTTTGTTGAGTGTTAAAAATTATCCATTTTCATCAAATTATTAACATATAGACATGGGAATCAAGGTTCATGGAAGCCCTATTTCTACAGCCACACTCCGTGCAGTGGCCGCTGTTGAAGAGAAGGGACTTGATTACGAATTTGTTATCGTCGACATGAAATCCGGCGCTCACAAGCAAGAACCTTTTATCTCCCTTAACGTAAGCTTTCAAATTCATCGTCTTCTGGTTATATATGCTTAATTATGCTAATTATGCGTCCTCCCTTCATTTTTTGTTGCCAATTTTACGCTTCCTGTTGCAATACTCTGATTATCAATATTTCTATCAGTTACTTCTCCGTTCATTTTTTTTTTTTTTTTTTTTTTGAGGGGTACTCCGTTTTTTATTAATCACAACATATTGGTTATGCGGAAACAAAAAAAAAAAAATGATAGATTGAGGATCAAGGTTGGCTTAGTGGTTGTGAGGTCTTCATTTTATCCGTGTAACAGGGTTTTGAATCGTATTCTAATAAGAAAGATTCTCAATTTCTCCCTCTTCTTACAAGGAAATTCTTCTTACCAAATAAAAAAATAATGGGTTAGGATAGAAGTATCCATATGGGTAGGCAATTAATAGAAGTTTTAGTTAGATTTCGGAAGGGTACCCGATAATCCAATCCAATATTTCAATTGTATATATCAAAGTAAATAAGGTGTATGTTGAGGGTGCGTAATTATCTTAGATAGAATATCATACTTCTTCTGAATTAAATACAACAAATGTACTTTTTTACTATTTATATTTTTCACTGTAAGTCTGTAACTAAGATTTGTGATTCATACATAATAAAAAATATAGTCAAGTGAGATCTTGTTAGATTCGTTTCGTGCATACTTTTATAAAATGTAATTTTTATAATTTTTACTTATATGTAATTATAGATATTTGTGGTCAAAATAATACTTCGAGATGCATAAAAGTATATTTATTGTATTTACTCCAAAATGGAGGAAATATATGATATTATTATGATAATAGAAGATTAGAAGTCTAGTATGAGGAGATATGATTAATTTGGAGTCTAATTGGCTAACAGTGTAGGATATAGTTTAAGGTGAGAACTGGTGTAGAATAAAAAAAAAAAATCACATATGCTTTTATAAATATAAAACGAAGTAAATGGACAAATGGTGTAGGATATGGTGAGAACTGGTGAGGGTCACTTCTATGTCTTTTTCTTATATAAGTACCAAAAATATTATTCTGTGATCTGTAGTTCCGTACAATTTCATAATGTCACGTTATAAAATAAAATGGAATTTCTTTTGCGCTGTAATAAGATTATAAGATTACCTGACTTTGATTGACCTCGAAAGAGCTTAATTAGTGGTAAAAAAATATAACAATTTCATTATTGATGTCATGTTATAGAATAGACTAGTAACATGACAGTTTGATAGAAAAATGATTTTTGTAGTTACCTTATATAAATACCAAAAGTATAGGGATTACCGATTGAATTTTCTTTTAAAAAAAATTGTTCTGTTATATAAAAACAAATGTTATTATGTAAGATGTTATTGAATTTGTCAATAGTGAAGTTATTTTTTGAAGTCACAAAAATTTGAAACCCTCCTTTCAGATTTTTTTTTTCTTTTTAAGAGATACTCCTATTAGATAGCGGAAGATTTGTGTATGGGCAAAGGTGAAAGTCAAGAATATTGTAGCATTTTTTTTTTTTTTTTTTTTTTTGAGAGGAAAAGCTTAGAAGTGCATTAATTCATGGACAAAGCGTCCGAGAGTACATAGGGGTAAATTTCCCCTGGGTTATTTCTGTTTAAGAATATTGTAGCTATTTCATAATGGATTGAGTATATTTGACATAAACAGTAAATTTTCTGTTTTTTCAAATCTTTATTTTAATTTTAAAAGCTTTGGTTTCCTTTAAAATATACTTTTATGAACTTGTGTCTACTAGAACACATACGAATTATTATGTTAAGCTTGAGTGGGAAGATGGCTTGCTGTTCGCTTTATTAAAATAAAGATTTGATTGTCAAAGTCTGCTTTTGAATTAATACCTTGTAATTATTGAAAGAACCATTTTTTTATTTCCACTAGTCTTCACGTTTCACATCTGTTATTCTAGAAGACACCTTATTTAAGCTTTTCTGTTCACATAATTGCAGCCATTTGGTCAAGTACCAGCTCTTGAAGATGGAGACGTTAAGCTCTTTGGTAAGATGCTTTACCTTGAACTATTATGGATCACCTATGTCACAAAAAGAAAATACTATTACGGATTATGGACATAACGATACTATAATTCGTCCTTCACATGTTTCTTTTATTGAAAAGAATTTGTGACAAAGATTTCATTCTTAAACAGAATCAAGGGCGATTACACAATACATAGCATACACCTATGAGAACAGCGGAACTCCTCTTACATACAAAGACGGAAAGCAAAGGGGAGACCTTGCTGTTTGGATGGAAGTCGAGGCTCACCAATTTGACCCAGTAGCTAGTAAACTCGCTTGGGAGCTTGTTTATAAGGGCATGTTTGGCATGGAAACAGACAATGCTGCAGTCGAGGAAAATAAGGCTAAGTTAGCTAAGGTCCTTGATGTTTATGAGGCACGTTTGGCTAACTCAAAGTACCTGGCTGGTGATTCTTTCACCTTGGCTGATCTTCATCACTTGCCTACCCTACATTACGTGATGGGAACAAAAGTGAAGCAGTTGTTTGATGAACGCCCCCATGTGAGTGCTTGGTGCAAGGATATTTTGGCTAGGCCTTCTTGGGAGAAATCTTTGGCCTTGCAGAAACAACATTAAAAGTAATATACTAATATTACTACCTATGTTACGTGGACTCTTTGGTTTACCTCAACTATCCTATCATATCATTGGACCCTTTCATCAAATTGTCAAGTCGGATACTTGGACACATATCTTTGCCCAACATTAGAACTTGAGTATGAGTAACATGGATCTTCACTATAGCTTGGCTTGTTTTCATGTAATGAAGTGTCTTGCAGTTCCTCCTTATAGCATTAGATGAATCGCTTTGTGGCGTGCCAAATTTTACGTTGGTGTTTTACTTTTTGTGAGGTGTTTGTGAAGTGATCTCTATTATGCTAATAAAATTACCAGTTATTAGAGTTTTTTCAAGAAGAGTTCTAAACCCTAATAGAATAATAATGTTTTGCTGCGGTTTTTTAGGGTTTATTGCTGCGGTTTTCATATCGCAACAAATCAAGGGACACCAATAAGGTCGACAGCTGTTGCTCCGGTTGTAGATTGAAACCACAACAGTAGGTAATCACTTAACAGAATTCGCTGGCAACTACAGGCAGAATCTTAACAGAATATAACATAACATAATATTCGACCTTATATGGTCTTAATTCATATCTGAATCATTTTCCTCCTTTAGTTGTATCTTGCCCATTATTCATTTTAGCTCATAAGCTAGGCCAGCTAAAACAAATACCTCTTTCTCCTTATTATACTCAAATCATATTTCAAGAAACATAAATATTTCCGAATAATTTCCAATAATAGAACAAAAGTAATCATTTATAATCATTCAATAATAATTCACAACTAACTCATAAAGATGCATATATAACTATGGCCATGTCTATAAATGATATATAATATTAATAATAAAATACAACACGGGCATGTAAATACATTTTACTGAGCATAAAGATTACCTCTAACGCAAACCAATTTCTCTATTAACAATTGTTGAGGTTTAGGTTTAATGTTTTTCCTATCTCGCATTGATTCTCCTTCACAATATATATTACAAGTAGTTTAGGCAGCTAAGGATTCTTCCCAAAGAGAATTACATCAAACAATATTTGTTTCCTAAAATATCTAGCTCAATACCCCCCCTCAAGTTGGAGCATGAGGATCATAAATGCCCAACTTGCCAAGAAGAGTGTCAAACTGAAGTTTCCCAAGAGCTTTGGTGAAAACATCGGCAAGTTGTGCCGTAGTATGCACATAGGATGGAGCAATGAGACCATCGGTGATAGCATCACGAACGAAGTGACAATCGACCTCAATATGCTTAGTGCGCTCATGGAAAACCTGATTTTTGGCAAGGTGTAGAGCAGATTGGCTATCGCAAAATAAACGAATAGCAGCGGGATGATGAATGCCCAAACTCAAGAGAAGACCTTTTAACCACTTCAACTCACATGTAATAGCGGCCATAGAACGATATTCAGCCTCGGCGGATGATCGAGACACGGTGGCTTGCTTCTTGGTCTTCCAAGCAATGGGAGAAGCACCAAGAAACACTAGCCAACCAGTAAGAGAACGGCGAGTGAGAGGGCAAGCAGCCCAATCAGAGTCACACCAACCAGTAAGAGTAAGATCACTATCAGCTCGCAAAAGAATACCCTGACCAGGAGTACCCTTTAAATAACGAATAACGCGCAAGCAAAGATCCCAATGATGCGTACGAGGTGCCTCGCATGAACCGAGAGAGTATGTGCACGAGAATATGCCAGGTCGGGACGAGTAACGGAGATAGATGAGACGACCAACAAGACGTCTATAAGGCTCGGGATCATCAAGTAGAGCACCAGTAGCAAGACCAAGCCGATGATTCTGCTCAATCGGGAAACCAGCAGGCTTAGAGCCAAGGAGACCGGCTTCGGATATGATATCCAAAGTGTATTTGCGCTGGCAAAGAAATAAGCCAGAGGCACTACGAGCCACCTCAATGCCAAGAAAGTATTTTAAAGAACCCAAGTCCTTCATCTTAAAACAGTCGCAAAAATAGGCTATAAAAGCCCTCAGAGCAGTAGAATCATTCCCAGCAACAATGAGATCATCCACATACACTAAGACATTGATCTGAACAGAACCCTTGGTGAGGGTGAATAAAGAGTAATCAGAGTAAGATTGTAAAAAACCATACCCTTTCAAAGCAGACACAAGTTTGGCGAACCAACACCGAGGGGCCTGTTTAAGACCATAGAGAGATTTGCGTAGACGGCAAACCATATTGGGCAGAGAAGATTCAAAACCAGGAGGAAGTTTCATGTAAACTTCTTCCTCCAGATCGCCATGTAGAAAGGCGTTATGGACGTCCATCTGATGGAGCTCCCAATTTTTAGCAGTAGCAATGGCAAGAAAAGCACGAACAGTGACCATTTTGGCCACGGGAGCAAAGGTTTCGTTGTAATCAATGCCTTCCTTTTGATGATTTCCAAGAACCACCAAGCGAGATTTCTGACGATCCAAATTGCCGGATGAGTCAAATTTGTTACGGTAAACCCACTGACTACCAAGAGCACGCTTACCGGGGGGCAATGGCTCCATAGTCCAGGTGCCATTATCCTATAACGCCTTGATTTCATCGTTCATGGATTTTCTCCACCCTGCATCCTGCATAGCGTCTTTAAAAGATTTGGGTTCCGTAATAGATGTGACATTAGCAAAAAACTTTCGATATTTCACAGAAAAACTTTAACAATTAATGTAATGTGCTATAGGATAAGACTTACCGGAGAAATGCAGAGGGGCAGAGGAAGGCGAAGATGGACTCTCTACTGTAATGGAGTTAGTAACATAATCTCGAAGAAGAACCGAGGGGGTCCGTGTACGAAGACCACGGCCCAGATCAGATGGCGCGGCAGGGGGCCCAGGTGAAGGCCCGACAGAGTCAATGTCCATAGGAGTGGATTCTGGGTCAGCAGTATTTTTGGTAGAGGAGGGGGCTGAAGTGGGTTGATGGGTTGAGTTGTGTGGGTGGGCTGAGGAGAAGAGGAGGACGCGGGAGTAGCGTCAGCAGGAGCGGTGATGGGAGTGGGATGGAGTGCATCAGTTTGGGCCGAATTAGGAGAAGTAGATGTGGGAGCGGAAGTGTGGGCCTGGGATGGCTGGACAGTAGGTCCAGTAGAGATGGGTTCGGGAAAGGAAAGAGTGATGGTAGGGGGGTCATTTGTGGTGGGCTGGGTGAGAAGATTATTTTGTGGAGCTGGCACATTTGTGGTGGGCTGGGTAGGAAGGGTATTTGGTGGAGGGGACACATTTTGTGGAGAATAAGTAGAGTCAAAATCAGCAAAGTCGAAATGGACATCATCATAGTGAGTGACCAAGGTATAGGGATCAATGTTGGCGGCTTCGGGGTCACAAAAGGGAAAGGTGCCTTCAAAAAATTTAACATCCCTTGAAACAAAGAACTCTCGGCTATCAAGATCAAATAACTTCCAACTCTTCTTCCCAAGAGGATAACCGACAAACATGCATTTGCGACTCCTACTTGCAAATTTATCTCCTTTAGAACGATGATTATAAGCAAAACATAAGGATCCGAAAACCTTAATAGCATCATAGGAAGGTGGGTGATTAAACAAGAGTTCATAAGGAGTTTTATTTTGAAGTAAAGAAGTAGGAGCGCGATTAATGAGATGAGCCGCGGTAAGAATGCTCTCACCCCAAAAATAAATAGGAAGATTAGCATGAAAACGAAGAGCTCTACCCACATTCAAGATATGTTGATGTTTACGCTCAACCCGCCCATTTTGTTGAGGTGTATGGGTGCATGAGGTTTGAAAAAAAATGCCATGTGCAGTGAAATAATCCTTAAGGCAGTTAAATTCAGTGCCATTGTCACTTTGCACAATTTGAATAGTTTGGGAAAATTGACGATTAATCATAGCAATAAAGGCCATAAACATAGAAAAAACTTCAGTTTTATCAACTAACAAATAAACCCAAACAGCTCTAGAATAATCATCCACTAAAGTTAAAAAATACCGAGCACCACAAGAAGATACATGTTTATATGGACCCCACAAGTCACAATGAACTTTGCCAAAAATTCTACTAGCTTTATGATCACTAATGGGAAATTTAGTGCGAGGATGTTTAGCACGAAAACACACCTCACAACCCTTATTCAAACTACCATGCAAATAACGAACAGGGAGAAGTAACTTGACGATCTTCTCTGAAGGGTGACCCATGCGATGATGCCAAAGTTCCAAGGAAGAAGCAGCCTCGCCAACCGACACATGAAGCACAGAAGTCCCACCTCCAAAGTAGTAGAGTCCATTTATCCTAACCGTTGTTCCAATCAGATTCCTCGACGGGTCCTGTATAACACAAACATCAGAATTGAATTGAACAACACAATTCATAGTCGCAGTTAATTGAGAAACTGAAAGTAAATTGCAATGTAAATGAGGCACATATAGGACATGAGTGAGAGTAAGAGAGGCGGAGAGATGAACAGAGCCCTCTTGCTGAGCCATAAAAACAGCACCATTAGGTAAACCCACAGGACAGTCAGGAATACAAATGAGGTCAAATAATAAAGAAGCATCTCCTGTAACATGATTAGAGGCACCTGTATCAACAATCCAGTCAGTAAAAGGGAACATACCATGCAACCGATCATCGGAAATTTTATTATTACCAAGAAGACCGGCTAATGCCTTCCATTGTTCAGCGGTAAAAAGAGAGGAGGGGGTGGCAGCAGCCCCGATAACCACGCCAGGTGCCTCGGCAGCAGCAACATTAGCGCGCACAGGCTCTCGAACTCGAGCAGTAGGGGCAGCAGTGGCTCGGCCACCACCACGATTGGCAGCAGCGACTTTACGTTCCTCCCACCAGGAGGGATAACCATGAATTTCAAAGCAGGTAGTCATCTCATGCCCCGATTTCTTGCAATGAGCACAGTGAAGATGTGACTTATCTTCGCGAACTCGAGGTCGAGTATGGGACGAAGAGACTGCAGCAGTGCCGCGTGGGGCTGTACGGACAGCAAAGCTAACCACATCATGTGGTTCATCGGGTAGAGATTTAGCGAACCGAACCCGTTCCGCTTGCACAAGTAATTGATAAGCCCTATCAAGAGTGGGAAAGGGATCTTGGGAGAGAATATTAGAACGAACTGTGCTATAATAATCGGAATCAAGACCTATCAAAAATTCATGAAGTTTACCATTAGCACGACGTTCCTCATGTAATTGTCCAGCAGAACAAGAGGAACAACATGTACATTCAATAAGAGGTTCATGCTTGTGAAGTTCTTCCCACAAAGCAGTCAATTTACAAAAGTAAGATGCAATAGTCATGGACTTAGTTTGTTCACATCGTGCAAGAGAGGATTTTAATTGATGGATTCGAGGACCATTGGCCATAGCAAAGCGAGATTTTAAGGAATCCCATAATTTTTTAGCATCACGATACTTCGAAAGCGTACCTTTAATCTCCAGAGAGATCGTGTTCATGATCCATGAGATAAGCATGGCTTGAATAGTACTCTAATCAGAGGAAGTACATGGCGGGGAAGGAGAGGTGATCGTGCCATCTCAGAACACCCACTTGCGCCGGACTTCGAGGGCCATTTGCACGTCGGATGCCCAGTGCTCATAATTCTCGGCTGTGAGTCGTGTAGGGGTGATGAAGTCCCCTGCCCTGTCTTGAGGACCAAGGAAAAATGGTGAAGTAGGAGGAATAGTAGTCGGCGGTGGAGGGAGCTCCTTGTTGGAGTCGTTAACTGCACCAGTCATGGTGAGAGATTTCGGTGGACGGCTAAACCAAGCTTGATACCATGTTGAGGTTTAGGTTTAATGTTTTTCCTATCTCACATTGATTCTCCTTCACAATATATATTACAAGTAGTTTAGGCAGCTAAGGATTCTTCCCAAAGAGAATTACATCAAACAATATTTGTTTCCTAAAATATCTAGCTCAATAACAATCCTCCAAGAATAACACCAATTAATCTTCAAGAACAATCCTCGATCCCCAATATAGCTTGATCTACACAAATCCATATCCATAATCACATTACCAATAACAATAAGAATTAGAAAACATTCTATAAATTTAATACATGAAAACTAATCTAACTCACTCTTATAATCTAAGCTCATTCATAAATCTCATTCAATTGCCATTCCTATACACATACTAATTAGTCTTGCACTTTATACCCTAACTCAACAATAACTATAACCAATATCCACGCCAAAACCAATCCCACAAATAATGCTAACAACATATAGCTACCCTCTAGCAAGTAGCAACAAGCTAAGAAAATCCCTTAACTAATATATTTTTTTGCTAAGTAATAAAATTTTCATTGCATTAAAATGTTTTACACCAAAGCAAAGCCAATTCGAGGTACCAACTAGGTTGGACCCTTGAAAAAAGGCAAGGCAATACCAATTGAGTTACATCAAGCTACAAACATTCTTCTAGAGACTAACAAACCAGCTGTAATCTTGTCTACTAATCTTTTTAGGCATAATCAAACTAATTCTACTTCTTACAATTTCTTTAATCTGCTTAATACTACTACTGATATTGGGAGAAAACTGTAGTCAATAGCTTTTATTCCTGCCTTGTCAGATGTAATAGACCACATCAGCCATTCCTGCGGCTGTAACGTTCTTCTTGAATTTCGAGTTATTGTTATTCCTGAGCCATCTGATTATACCTTGCAATGAAGTAGCATTAGTGCTCATGTGAAGCTAGCTCTTCATTTCATCTAAGCATTCCCTGACGAACTTGCATTGAAAAAACGAGTGTCGATGCGTGTCAATCCCAAAGCCGCGAGATTAGACATTGGTTTGATAGTTAACCTTTACGTAGTTTGCAGCTTCTCTTGTACAACTAACCAACATATGAATCTATGTTTAGGTATGCTTGAGTCTATTCCAAATTACCTTATCCCATGGAACCTGCATCTCTCTCCCTCTCGAGTTTATCATAAATGTGCTTTGAATTGATTACACTAAAAGTGTACTAAACTCATGCCCAGTGAAATGATCAGCCTTCAACTGCTCCTTGACTCTGCAAATGCATTTCCAATACCAACTCACCCCTGTATTAGGTGTGTAATGCCACCAGTTTTGCCCCTTGATATAAACTGAATGGACCCATCTAATCCAAACATTATCTTTTTTGGGAAGAGATAGCCCAAACATATTTGCCTAAGCATGCCACATTCTATGCTATCACATCCCTAAATCCCAATCCACCACATTGTCTGCTCCAACATAGTTGCTCCCATGCTATGGCCCCCGGTCTTTGAGAGTAAGCTTGACTACTCCATAGGAAAGCCCTACACACCTTCATGACTTCAGAGAGAACACTTCTTGGTATAATAAAGACTTGTGCCTAGTATCTGTGTAAGCTTAAGAGTACTGCATTAATAAGCTGAGTTCTAGCACTGTAGGACAAATTCCTAGTGCTCCAAACTCTTACTCTAGCAATCATTTTGTCTATGATCAAATCACATTGTGCTTTTGATATCTTCTTGGAGCAAATTGGTACCCCTAAATATTTAAAGGGTAAGTTTGCTTCTCATAAAACCGGATGCATCTTCAATTCTCTTCATTTCTCCATCTAACATCCCACAAGAATATACAGCTGATTTGCTCACATTTGCTTTAAATCCAGAGGAATTTGAAAATAGTTTAAATGCTTTCAAAATTAAGTAAGCTGTAGATGAAGTAGTTCGGGCGTGATCCGTTAAAAAATGCCATTTGACAAGAGATTCCGCTTATGAAGATTATGCTATAGCAGAATTCGAATTTGATGAAAGACTTTTCAATCAATTAGTAAGATTGAATTTCTTTTTTTTTTATACTTTTTACCCGCAAATTCACCCCTACAACATATTATTAGGTCGTCTGGAAAAGACATGTGAGTAAGTTGTACTTCCTTACATCTTGGATGGTAGTGAAATTGTTCCAATGAGCTCATTTTGTGTACTATCCTGGAGAGATACTCCATGCATACCACAAATAACAAGGGAGACATAGGGTCTCCTTGTCTCAATCCTCAAGATGACTTAAAATAACCAGTCATGCTTCCATTTAGCAGCAAGGAAAACATAGGAGTGGAGACACAAGTCATTACCAGTTTCACAAAGTGCTCAGGAATCTCAGTTGAATGAGCATTTCTTCTAAAAATTGCCAGTTAACTGTATCATAAGCTTTCTGTAAATCTATCTTCATGAGCCAACCTGGACTCACTTTCTTCCTGCCATACATCTGGACCATATCTTGGATAATCATGATATTATGGACAATGAAACGTCCATGAACAAAACCTCCCTGACTTTCTATAATTATATCAGGTAGTACTTGCCTAAGTCTTTCACACAACACCCTAGTTATACATTTATATAGTGTATTGCAGCAGGAGATAGGTTTGTATTCAGTTACATTATTAGGACATCTAGTCTTGGGGATCAAAGTGATTGAAGTATTATTCAATTCCTTCAATACTTTCCCACTTTGCAAAGTTTCCAGCACATCATCTACTATATCATGTCCTATAATACTACATGCATCTTTATTGAAGAAAGAGTCAAAGCCATCTAGCCTAGGAGCTTTGCTCCCTGGGATAGAAAACAAGGCTTTTTTAACTTCTTCTATAGTGTAAGGTGCATTTAAAATGGCAAGGTGTTCATCAGATACTAAAGGACCTGCTTGCACAATTTGTGGTATAACATGAGGTCTATGCATCACATTAATACCAAGCAAAGATTTATAATGAGACAGCAAAGCTTCTGAGACTGCATCTGCTGTGTCATACGAAACACCATGGTCATCATTGATATAGTATACCTGATTTTGTAGCTTTATGGCTTTGATGCTTTGATGAAAGAGTTTGGTATTTTCAACTCCATCATTTAGCCAATTCATTTTGGCCTTCTGACTCAAGAAAGATAGGTAAGTTGTATGCTTCTCTTTGTATTCCTTGATTGCTTCTAGTTCTGCTGCTGCTAACAAGGTATCACCAGGATGCAACTGTAGTTGTTTCTGAGCATCAAGCATTTGTTGATGTGCTTTGATCTCAGCCACTTGTAAATCCGAGAAGCCATATTTATTCAGCTCTTTTAGTGCATACTGGACTTGTTTTAACTTCTGTGTAACTCTAAACATCTTAGAGCCTTGAATTGTAGAAGTATATGCTTAACCTACAATATTCAAAAACTGAGCTGTTGCTTTCCACATAGTAAAAAACCTAAAAGGTTTTTTTACCACGCCCACAATAGGAAATACAGAGAGTAATGCAGGTGAATGATCAAATTCACCCTCACATTGAAAATTCACTTCAGCTGATTCAAATATCTCCTGCCAAGCTTGATTAGCAAGCATCCTATCAAGCTTTGAGAAGACTCTAGCTCCCCCATGTTGCTTATTATTCCAAGTGAAAAACCTACATGAGCTCATAATGTCATTAACAACACATTCAGCCATACACTCTATAATATCCCTGATTTCTATTTCCCTTACTAGAGATCCCAATCTCTCATCAGTGTTCATGACATTGTTAAAATCTCCACATAACAACCATGGCTGCTAAGTGTTGATTGCTTTCAAGTCATCCCATAACTCCATTCTCCTTCCACTTTCATTAAATGCATAGCTGAAGGTACACAAAAAGCAATTAACACCACACAAAGGCTGAATGAAGCAGTGTAATAACTGACTTGTACCCTTAATTAGTTGACTGTGAAACTTCCTGGCTTCCATGCTAAGACTATTCTTCCATTATTATGATAGCCAACATTGGAAGTGAAACACCAACCTGTAAATATTCTTTGATAAAGGCTCCCTAGATTAGGAGTCTTTACCTTGGTCTCCAAAAGACCAACAATACCAATAGGGAATATGTGAATGTATTCCTTTATATCTCTCTGTTTCTTAGTATTATTGATCCCTCGTACATTCCAGCATAACAACCTATCCATTGTAATTAGGGAAAGATTCCTCTCTTCCATCATCATCTGTCCTGTTGTCATCAACATCCTACTGTGTGATATCATGCTGCAGTGCTTCAACTTCATAGATTAAGGTGTTAAGAGAATTACCAATACTAGTAGGTTTAGTATTAGTAATCCTCACCTTAATAGGCTTAAGAGCCTTTTGAAAGCCTTCTGGGTCTACCTCAGGAGCTTTAGTTGATCGTTCAGTTAGTTTAGGCTCCACTTGTGTAGGGAGTTGCACTACTGGTGGCTGGACTTTCTTAGGAACCTAAATCTTTTTTCACTATCTGAATTCTGCAAGCAGCAGTTTCATGGCCAAAGTTATGACAAGCATTGCATCTTGTGGGCCTCCATTCATACTCCACATTCACCTGAATCCTCTCACCATACTTATCCAGGAAGAAAATATGATCAGGGAAAGCTTGATCAATATTCATCTCTACTAAAATTCTAGCAAATTGAAGCTCCTCTCTATTGCATGTTGCCTCACCTCGTTTTATCGGGTCTCCTAGTTGTGCCACAATCTTATGCAATGATTTTTGTCCCCAATACTTCTGTGCAATCTTCAACTGAACCCAAACAGGAATGGTCTTAATTTATTCTTTCTCAAAATCAATTTCAGGTGACCAAGGTTTCACTATCAATGGTTTTTTATCATAAAAATAATGGCCACTCACTATCTTATCTCGTTAATCCATTGCTGGAAATCTCACCAGATAGATTATTTTTTTAATTACTGTCACTATATCCACCTTGAAAGACTTCCATACTCGCCTGAAAAAGCCTTCCATTACATGTATTGGTGGATTAGCACCTAATACATAACAAATGATGGAGGAATTCCAATACTGAATTTCATCCTGAATGTCTTCTACTTCTCTCGCTGATCTCTAATCATTGGAAGCACTCCGATGAAGAGATTGCAGCCATTCATTGAGCGTATGCCTTACATCAGGTTGTTGTTGTAGTTGTTGAATGGACGATTTTGGTGTCAGAATCTCTCCAATTCCTGATCCAAAATCCAAGGCCTCCACTCCTAAAATTTCAATCATCGCCTTCATTTGAGGTTCTTGAGATTCCGATGTTGGTCCTTTAGTTTTTTCTTTCTGTTTCTCGGAGTTAGCACCTTGAGACTCTCCAGCCGCCTTCCTTGCCATGGTGACGATGCACGTTGGATGAACATACACCGAGAGAAAGTTAGCTCAAGGTTTTCTTCCGAAAATATTGTTGTTATTAGGGTGATTTCTCTTCAGCATCCCCTTAACTAATATTTACCCACTTATAAAATCATTAGTAATGAATCAATATTTCATCCTAAAATCAGATATACTAAAATGAAGATTGTAAGCTCGAAAATTCATTTCGTCGATGCTAAATTAACAAAGTAATATTCAACCAAAGCTTTCATAATGGTTGTTGAAATTCCATTCATAAAACAAGTGTATGGGTATAGCCCAAGTACGTTAGCGGACTCCCATAAGGAGTCCGCGAACATAATGACGGACACGAATATTGTAAGTGTCGCCTAGCGCTTTAACAAGTCAATTCATTGACGTGGTCCGACAACGTTGGCGGTCGCCCAACAAGACAAAATAAGGGAATCTTCCCAAGTGTCAGGTGCACCACAATCGTACACGTGTAAAAGGATTACGCACCCTGTCAGAGGAATAGTACTTCTATAAATATCCCACTAGTACTATTCTGCAGGTACATTCTCTCACACTCATAATTCTTATCTCTCTCTCTACTTTCTCTCTCTAAATACAAATGGGCCACGTACTGACTTGAGCGTCGGAGGGGGTTTCCTCGCATTCCCCCGAGGGTAGTTCACGTTTGCTTCCTGTGCAGCTATTCCCAGAGGACGACAACCCTAAATCTTTGGCGGACTAATCAAGACCGCCAACCGTTTCAATACCGAAACAACTTGGCGCTAGAAGGAGGGGCCTCCTATCCTTGTGAAGCAGTATGGAAAAGACAAACGATACAAGTCGTGGTCCACCGGGATTTGAGATCGGCCAAGGATCTTCTCATCCTGCAATTACCGGATCCGTCGGTGCACCCAGTTCCACCTCAGTGTGCCCGAGAGCAACAATGATTAGCGTGCTCCTGAGAATAATGTAACTCAGATAAACCCTGGTGGCGTCCCTTTTAATTTGGCTCAGTTGAGTCAATTTTCTCCGGATCAACTGCAAACCGTGGCATCCTTCATCCAAATGTTACAAGGCACTCCTCAGCCTAATAACACTCCTGCTCCTAACACGAAAGGCGTTCAGCACCGTAAACGATAACTGGCTATGACTGGTAGAAACGTTGACGGTACGCCAGTAAGGAGGATGCATACGTTAATGCAAGAAGAACGCCTGATGGAAAAACAAATTGATGACCCGGAGTACGAGGAAGTCGACTTGGAAACTGAGGAGCTTAACAATTCAGAAGAGAATCATATCCGCTCATACCGAGAGTACAGCACCACTGGTGTTAGTAACTACTCGGGTGGCGGACATCTGTTAATCAAGCCCAAACTCTCCCCATTCGTGCCGGAGTTTCTAAATCACCCAATGCCGAGAATCAAAATGCCATCATGCAAATTTGACGGTAGCTCAGATCCCGACGATCATGTCGCAGCCTACGAGGGGCACATGTATCTATACACGCAAGTAGACGCTATCTGGTGCAAGGTTTTCCCGTCCACTCTTACTGGCATAGCTCAAACTTGGTTTAAGAGTCTCAAACCTGGTAATGTGTCCAGTTTCTCTCAACTTTCATCTATGTTCAGTACTCACTTTGTAAGCAATAGGCGCCGTGAGCGCACTACTGGGGAATTGTTGTCAGTCAGGCAAGAGGAAACCGAATCTCTCCGGGATTACATTGGGCTTTTTAATGTAGAGGTCGTATCTATTCCTAGGTTGCAGCAAGACGTAGCTGTCCTAGCCTTGATGACGGGATTAAGAGAAGGTACTGCGTTCAGGAGTTATCTCGGCCGAAAATCTTTCACGTCACTAGGGCCAGTGCTGGGCAAAGCAAATGATTTCATAAGAGGAGAAGAATTTGACAAGGCAGCTAGCAGCCAACATCGTGAGTCCGACAAGAAGAAAGAGGATAAATCACGGAGGGATAAGGGTCGTGAAGTTGATCGTGGCCGGGATGAAAGAAAAGAATCTAATATGGTCAAAAAAGGAAATACCGAGAGCGTGATGGCCAGGAAAAAAGTGAACGCAAAGATAGATTTGATGCGTACACCCAGTTCACTACTTCCCGGGCACAAATATTCACCATGAACAAAGAAAGTGACAAATGGCCGAGACCAAAGAAGATGTTTCACAAGAACCGTGATAAGACTAAGTGGTGTGATTTTCACGGAGATCACAGCCATGTAACTGAAGACTACCGGCACCTAAAGGATAATCTGGAAGATCTTATCCGCAGAGGGTACTTCACTCAATATAAAGCTCACACCAATGGAGGCGATTTGATGAAACCTAGAGATCAGAATGTTCAATCTCGGATAGGAGAATTTCATGTGATTAGTGGCGGTCCAATCCATGGCGGAAGTGTTAGTGGGGCAAAACAAGTCTAAAAAAGTTCCGGCATCAAGTAAACTTTAATGAGAGTTGCCAGTGGAGGAAGCCACCAGCCATGCCGGCCATGTCATTTTCATTAGAGGATGCAAGACATGTGATTTACCCTCATGATGACCCGCTGGTGGTCACCTTGAAAGTTGCCAACTGTTTGATTCATAGAATTTTGGTGGATGGAGGAAGTTCTACTAATATTCTTTTCCTATCTACTTTCGAAATGTTAATGATAGGCCGGGAGCACTTACAGCCAGTCCGATACCCAGTGATCGGATTCACTGGAGCATCCGCGATACCAGAAGGGATTATAAAGCTACCGATCAGGGTTGGCGAGAACAGTGAAGCCAGAGATGTGATGGCTGAATTCCTAGTAGTAGATGTTCCGGGAGCATATAATGCAATAATAGGAAGACCGCTAATTCACGATGTTCAGGGAGTGATATCTACTTATCACTTGACCATGTTATATGTATCCAATTCGGGTACGACATCGAGGATCAGGGGAAATCAGGAAACAGCAAAGTCATGCTATTTAACGGCTTTAAAACAGCCGGCAAGAAGAGTTCTTGTTGAAGAATTATGTCCGCCAACAAGGAAGGAAAAAAGAGCTAAGGAAAAGGCCTTGGCAAAAGAAGAGCAATCTGAAAAGAATGGAGATGCTATGGACGTAGCCATGGAGGAGCTTGAAGCTCGGCCAGAGGATTTGCCAAGACCCAAGCCTGAGGGGGAGTCCAAGCTAGAAATGTTGGCGGATGATCCGGAGAGGACTGTGGCTGTCGGAACGGATATGGACCGAGAGGTCAGGATCAACCTGATAACTCTCCTACGGGAAAACGCCGATGTATTCGCGTTCTCGGCGGATGAGATGCCAGGGATAGACCCGACCGTGATGGTCCACCGTCTGAATGTCGACAACTCGGTTCGTCTTGTAAAGCAAAAGAAAAGAAACTTTTCAATAGAAAAGAATAAGGCCGTTAAGGAAGAAGTTGATAAATTGCTGGCGGCTAACTTTATTGAAGTTTATGATTACCCGGAATGGTTAGCAAATGTGGTTATGGTAAAGAAAGCAAATGGCCAATGGCGGATGTGTGTCGATTTCACAGATCTCAACAGAGCGTGCCCGAAACACTGCTATCCCTTGCCAAGGATAGACCAGCTAGTAGATTCTACTAGCGGACATGCGCTATTGAGCTTTATGGACACGTTTTTTCGGGGTACCACCAAATCAGTCTTATGGAAACTGATAGGAAGAAAGCATCTTTTATCACGGACTGTGGAGTTTTCAATTATAAAGCAATGCCTTTCGGCCTGAGGAACGCCGGGGCCACATACCAGAAGCTGGTCGACAAAGTGTTTGCCGTCCAGAAGGGAAGAAACATAGAAGTCTATGTAGACGATTCAATCGTCAAGAGCAAAACTGACCGAGAACACATTGATGATTTAAAAGAGACTTCCAGTACTCTAAGAAGATACAAGATGAAGCTCAACCCAAAAAAGTGCGTATTCGGGGTGAGAGCAGGAAAATTCTTAGGCTTTTTGGTCAGCAAGAGAGGGATTGATGCAAACCCAGACAAGGTTCAAGCCATTGTCGACCTACCTCAGCCAAAAAGCATCAAAGATATTCAGAGGCTAACAGGAAGAATGGCGGCCCTCACTCGATTCATCTCAAAATCAGCTGATAAGGCTTTGCCTTTCTTTGCATTGCTTAGGGGAAATAAGAAGTTCGAATGGGGAGAGGAGCAAAGGAGAGCATTCATGGAGGTAAAGGAGCATTTGAAGAAGTTGCCCACCATCACAAGGCCCGAGATTGGAGACGTATTACAACTGTATATCTCGGCCTCGCCAAAAACAATCGCGGCCGTGTTGTTGGTGGAAAAAGAGAAGAGGCAGCAGCCAATATATTTTATCAGCCACATCCTTAACGGAAAGCCGTTACCAGCTGGTAGAAAAAATGGCTTTGGCTGTGATAATTGCCGCCAGGAAGCTCAGACCATATTTTGGCTGTCATCCCATCCAGGTTTTAACTAATCAGCCGCTAGAAAAAGCGTTGCAGAAGATGGATAGTGTAGGTCGTTTGCTGAAATGGGCCGTCGAACTGTTGGAATATGATATACAGTATAAGCCCAGGACCGCTATCAAAGCGCAGGCCCTGGCAGACTTTATCGTGGAAGCCTCATATAAGGAAGAAGAAGTGGAGCAAAAGGAAGTCTGGCTACTGGAAGTTGATGGATCCTCCGCTGCTAGCGGATCTGGGGCAGGAATAGTGATGACTAGCCCTGAGGGAAACTCATACCAGTACGCCATCAAGTTTGTTTTCCGACATCAAACAACGAAGGTAGAATATGAAGCGGCAACCGCGCCCTGAGGATGTGTCCCCCGACAGGCGCTAAGAATGTACTCTTAAAGACGGATTCGCAGCTGGTTAGCGGCCAGCTAAGAGGAGAATTTGAGGTCAGAGAGCCTAACATGTCGAAGTACGTAGAGAAAGCCAAGGAGTTTATAGCTCAACTGAACCACTTTGAGATTCAAGCAATACCAAGGGCCGAGAACACGAAAGCAGATGCATTATCAAATTGGCAAGTTCTGACTCATTTAGCATCGACAAAACCGTCACGGTGGACATCTTGAGGGAAAAGAGCATCACGGAAAAAACTGCGACCGTCAATAGTGTTAACCAGCAAGGGGAATGGTTTAGTGAGCTGGTGGCGTACAAGTCGACGGGGACGTTTCCCGGTGATCCTTCGTCTCGCTAAGAAACCGGCGACAAGCCACCGGGTACGTCATATATCAAAATGAGCTATACAAGAAATCGTTCGCCTACCTCTCGCTTAAGTGTGCAACCGCATGGGAATCCGCGAAGATTCCGGAAGAAATACATGAAGGTATTTGCGGCAATCACATTGGCGGTAAAGCCCTAGCATTGAAGGCACTAAGAGCTGGATTCTATTGGCCGAGTATGCTGACGGATGCCCAGGGTTATGTTAAGAGGTGCGACAAGTGCCAGAGATATGCCCCTGTCATCAATAGGCCAAAGAAATGATTTGCGGCCTATCCTCGTGCCCAATTCCGTTTGCCCAGGGGGAATGGACATCCCGGGACCATTCACCATAGCAACCTGGAGGGAGGAGATTCCTAATAGTGGGCATTGACTACTTTACAAAGTGGATAGAGGCGTAACCTACAAAAAAAACAAGGCAAATCAGGTTAAGAAATTCATCTGGCAGAACATTATGACAAGATTTGGGATTCCCACTGCTATCGTCTTCGACCATGGCGTTCAATTTGATTGTCGCCCCACACAAGCTTTTCTAACAGAGTTTCGCGTGAAGTTTGCATACTCAGCCGTTTGCCATCCCCAGAGCAACGGACAAGCAGAGGCCGCGAACGAACATATCTTAATTGCCTTGAAGAAAAATCTAGATGAATTCAAAGGAGGATGGGCTGACATGGTGCCGGCAGTGCTATGGTCAAATAGAACAACAGAGAAAGAAGCGACAGGGTTGCCAGAAACAAGGCTCATGGCGGAATTAAGAGCAGCCGCGTACAAAGATAGAATCAGCATGGCTTACAATAAGAAGGTCATGGAAAGGCCATTAGATGTTGGCGATCTGGTTCTTCGCTGAACAGCAGCTACTGGCAAGGCTCATACTGAAGGGAAGTTAACTGCTAACTGTGAAGGTCCTTACGTTATAGCTAAGAAGATTGCTCCCAGCACTTTCATTCTAAAAAGCATGGATGACAAGGAGCTTAGAAATTGATGGAATGCTAGCGTCCTAAAGAAATACTATGTTTGATTCCCAAGTGTAATAGGCCGAGAGCCACCCTTTTTTTGCATAAATAATACAAGCTTACGCCAGCAAATTCATTGATTGTCTTATTATTCTCATGTATGTTAACTGACCATATGACAGGTCAATAAATTGAAAACAAAAGCCATATGACAGGCTCAAAGTACGTTAACAGTCATATGAAAGACCTAGCACATTACTAAGGCCATATGACAGGCTCAAAGTGCGTTAACGGTCATATGACAGACCTAGCACATTACTAAGGCCATATGACAGGCCCAAGGTGCGTTAACGGTCATATGACAGACCTAACACATTACTAAAGCCATATGACAGGCTCAAAGTGCGTTAACAGTTATATAGCAGACCTAACACTAGAACAAGCCATATGACAGGCCCATGTGTGTTAACGGTCATATAAAAGATCGAATGATAATTATCGTTGACAAATAAAAAGATTGGTGCACATACAACAATCAGATGATAATTAAAGCGACAAAAACGCAAGATATAAAGTACTTCCCATAAAATAAAAGCTACTGGCTTGGCGGCCAACTACAGACAAAAAGAAGGCGGCCTAATAAAAGGCTTTTAATTGGAATTGTACTTATAAAATTAAGACGTTAACATTTACAAACGCCGACATGGGCCGAATAAAGAGTTCAAAAGATTACAAGCTACAAGCTATTGGAAGAACAGGAAGAGCTGAGTGAAGGCCGCCAAAAACTTCAAGATGGGGGCTTTCTGGTCTGTCAGCACCAGATCCCGAGGGTCCGCATCTGCTATGGCGTCTTCATCGGCAAATTTTGGATCCCCCTCGAATGGTGATAGATGTTGGCCGGAAACATGAGCCTCTTTAATCACATTCCAGTCAAATCTTGGAATGGTCTTACACACGCATCTCATGGCAGCCGCCCAACCGCCATCATACCTCTTGTGAAGGACCGTTGCGTACTCCTCATATTGCTGAAACTCAGCAATAGCCTGAGCTCTAGCTTGTGTCTTGGCGTCCAGTACTGCAATTTCCTTTTCAGAGTTAGCGGTCTCCAGAGCCTTGGTCAATGCATTAACATTTTCCTCGGGCTCTTCCAGCAAGACAGCCCTTGGTCTCAGGGTTATCAGCTCATCTTCCAGAGGTTGTAATGCTGCTGTCTTCTCTGCCTGCTTGTCCTCCTTCTCCTTCAGCAGATCCTGGCAAGTCTCCAGCGACTGCTTGTAGGTGTCGATTAACTTCTGGTACTCAACATACTGCTCTATCAACTCAATAGCAGCATTGTTGGCCTGCAAAGATGAAAAGGGGACGTTAAAAAAAAGTGAATGATAATAAAACAAGTGCAAAAACGTACCACAAGTTGGTCGTGAGCCAACCTACCAGCAGGTGTCACCAAGGTCCTGCCGGCCTGTCCAAAGGCAGCTGCATGCCCTTCAGAATACAGTAGGCAAGGATGCCACCGTTCTCGGGGTTGTCGGCATGCAGCGATTCAACCTCCCTGACGTCCCAGTCAAGTTGATAAATCTTACCGGGAATGATAGGCCAGCGAGCAAAAGAGGACGACACCGTGTCACTCAACGGCACCTCCTTCTTCTCGATCCACTCATGGTACCGAGAGAAGATGCTGGGAGATAAGTTGGATAAAAAACTGGGCATTGTAATAAGCTCCCGAATCTTCTCGCGGAGAGAAGAATAAGAGCCCGAGAGCCAGGAGGCGCCGCTAACATGACCAAGGGCCAGGGGCCGTGACAACCTGCTCTCGGACATCTGGAGGAGCATCCATATGTAAGTCCTCTATCTGAATGCCCTCATCAGCAGGGGCAGAAGTCTCAGGATCCCCCGTGGCCTCGCCTCTTATTAGCGGGACGTATCCGCCGCAACCGACTCACGCGGCCGCCTCTCGTTAACACCACCACGGGCAACAGCCGGGAGGTGGATGACCCGATAGGGACAACAGGGGATGGTTGGCCGCTAGTTCCAAAGAATAAAGGGCGTAGCGCCCTGAGCGGGAACGCGAACAACATTCGCCCCGCCGCGACCTCGGCAGATGTTTTGTGGCCCGTGGCGGTTACCTCCCCGACGACCGTTAGTAGTACCGTGCATTGTCTCGTATTCGTAGGGGGGAGGAGGCGGCAAGTGCGTTAGCGGCTTGAGGTCCTCGTCAACGCCAAGTGCGTCGAGGTCAAAACCTGCAGACAATCAAGAAGCAGTTAAAAAAAATGTATTGCTATTTTCATCAAACGGACCAGTCCGGCAACAGTACTTACCATTTTCATGAGTAGGGCAGAGCAGCATGGCCGACAAGGGCTTGTTCCCAGGATGTACTTGGAATGAGGAATCCAATATTTGGGCTCTTTAACCCTCGCCTCTTTCCCGTCCTCATAGGTAACTAAATAATCCTCCGTGTCAAAATAATCAAAGGCCGCTAACTCTTCCCTAGTTAATGGAAGAATGGGTAAATGCTCCATATGAGGACGGGGCTCGGTAAAATGACGACGCACAGGATAATCTTCAGGAACCCGCAACCAAAAGAAGGCATCCTGCCAACCTTTTAAACCAGTCATTTTAGGTTGGACGGTCATCTTCTTGTTGGCTGTAGTTAGCGACCACCAACCTGCCTGCCTAGAGGACCCATTTTTCTTCAGCCAATGGATATGGCGGGGCAAATTTAACGTTTTCGGGAAGTCCAAAAAGCGTGCAACCCAGATGTACGTGATCAAGTTCCGGATCGCTAAGGGAGTCAATTGAGCCAAGCACACATTGAGCACGTTCAAAATCTTTACCAAAAAAGAATCAAGAGGAAAGCGGAGGCCGAACTCGAAATGATGAGTATACACGGCCACATGACCGGGAGGACATTCTGTCACAATAGCCCCCTCTGGTGGAACTATCAGCCGATAACCCTCGGGAAAATTGTATAAAGCCCGAGCAGCCCGGGGATAGGAAAGAACAATGGCGTCCTGACGCCATGGCCCGTCGATCTCTACACTAAGAGGACCATCACTATAATCAGCAGGCAACCAAAGAGCATCAGATCCCGGTCCAGTCTCAATCTCATCCTCCATTTGATTGGAGTCGTCAACCCTTAATTCGGCAGCACGGGAACTTTCCCCAATTATGTGTGCCGACAAAGGCACAAAATCAGCCGCGTCCTCAGTAACGCGTACAGCAGGACTCGCAGCAGCGCTGCGACGGTGGTAGACAGTATCTTGACGGACCATAACGGTAGCAATGGAGTCGCTGTCGTCACCTAAATCAATAATATGATGAGCTTTATAACACAGAGGTCTTTATTTGTTACCCAACAACAAGCTTTCCTTCTCAACATATATCACGGATCATCATCAACCCACGTGTCAGCATTGCAGAATAGAAATATCAACATTCATAACTAACTCTCAAGAGAGACCATTGACATCGGGAATAGATTCAAAGATTTACACAAAGCTAGTGCTACACACCTTGTAGGATTGCGAGGAGTCTAGAGTATAAATATCACTACTAAAAGAGAGTTTGCAAGCACAACCCAAAAGGCAGGAATGATCCATGAAATTCGCCAAAGCTCGCTCAAAGGATCAGTTGCATGTAAAATTTAAACCCTAAATCCATGAAATGCCGGAATCCTGAAAGATCTTATAAGAACCTGTAAAATTTAAACCCTAAATTCATTACAATTTGAAACTGATGTTGTCATCTTGGAAGCCTAAAGCATAAGAATCTAGATATGGCATGCATATGCAATAAGCTTAAAGTACATGTACATTCATCTAACAGTCCCTATAAGTTGTGCTTCTTTTAGGACTTAAGTCTCTAGCCAAATGTAGTTGTGCCATGTCGAACATGGGTATGCGTCTAAGTGTCCAACTCACCTATATTATAATGGCTTTTCCACGATATTAACTCCAAATGGAGTGTCAAAGTATACATACTCATGCGATCCGACACAGGTATCCAAGGCAAATTGAAGAGCCCGAGCAAAATATAAGTACATAAGAAAATATTACTCGGACGCACTTTGAATACTTTCATCCTATCTAGTGCTAAGCCACTTTTTATCTTCGCTTGTCTAATGAAATACTTTCTTAATCTATCTGCATCAGGGCTAAATGCTAATAACATGAGCAATTAAAGTGGGATTAGTAGATTTGATCACTTGTAGACGTTCACCAAATAGGTAAGACAAAGATGCTTACCATATGCATTTGCTATGTTTGTGGTACTTCTAAAAGTTGCAACCGCTACAACACACATAACCATCAAGAACCAGTTGATGACAATGACAGGGATGTAAATCTGACCCATCAGTTTCTTGGAGGTGTGGATTATCTTTAGCCTTGGGAAACATGACAGAGCCATGGCTTGTTTCGTGACTGAAAAGGTAGCAGATATCATGGCCTGTCTGGCAATAACAGCAGCGAGTGTAGCAATCACAATGACTGGCCAGAAAATCCTTCTATATGGCAGAAACTATGAAAGTGTTAGCGAAAAGCACATATGATCCGAGAAGATAGTTTAGTAACTTCATCAATTTCAAGGATTACCTGGTACACTTTCATAAAATATTCATTCAGATGAGGCTGGAAACCTCATTAAAAACGGTGCTTGGCTCATGTAAGCTAGCAGAAGGCAAGGAACATGACACAAATGAATGCAATATGCAAGTTCATCATATATTAAAGATATGCAGTAGTGAGAGAAATTTGGAAGAAATCCACTTCCATGCAACTGAGAACTGAGAAGGACCTGTCTAAAATGGATCATACAGAGAAGCAAGTGACCTAGATCAGCAAACATTGCTTCAGGTCCTGCGATCACATAGCTCCCACATATTACAATGGTAGCATAGCAAGTTAACAAAACGCCAGAAACTTCTTCAAAAGTAATTCAACATATCCTTTTGGCTTTAAAACAGTACTTGTTAGAAATTTTTCACTGAATTAAAACAACTTTATTTGGTTAGGAAAGAACCAAGGGGACTTTGTCTGGAATCCTAAATGCAAAATTCAGTAAGCTATCAACATAAGTGAGGAGAAATGAAGTAAAAATGGGAGAGGAGAGGAGAGGAGAGAGAAAATGAAGGGGAATTATCTAGGTTAGAGACGATATTAATGGCATTCATATATCGTATAGAAGTTAAATTATTACACAGCCAGAGAATTCATTTTTATGCAAAGACAATCAAAAATTCTGTTCAGATTTTTGAGAGATCCAATAGCCAACACAGGGTACATTACATACCTGTTTAGGTTCATCATTTTTACCACCGATTGTCATCGAAATAATGTGTCCGATGACAGGACCGTTGCTGTCTACCACTGTAGAAGACAACTGCACCAAAAATCAATTCAATTTCTAACATCAGATGCCACACACATATACAAATCTACCACAAAACAAAATAAAATATCAGGAACCAAAATCAACTGTTGGATTTCATCCAGGTGAAACGCGAAGTTTCTGGCAAGGGTTTGCCGCGACTCGCGGTGGTCGTGTTCCCTGCCTTGTGTCGCGGTAGTTTGCCGCAAGCTTACCACGACTCGCGGTATATTCCGCGATTCGCGGTTCCCGAGGAAGTCGAAATCTTTTATTTTCTTCTTGTTTTCGGATTTATTTCGGAGTGGTTTAATAACCCTTATATAAATATCTTCTTGGCTGTTTTCTCCTCCCTCTATGGGTTTTTCATTAACCTAAACACATGGCCAACCTCTCTCTTCGAGTTTTGAGCAGTTCTTGAGAATCTCCAATCCTTGATCCGGGTGCACGGAGTCGGGGATCGTTGTGTGAACCTTGGGGGACGAACGTCATCAGGAATCTGCACCGGAGATGGCGAAATTCGTTTCTAAGGCAGTGGCCTCCATACCACGGCGCAACTTTGTTCTTGTGGAATTAAATCAAGTTCAGTTGATTATTATCTGCAGATAAGTTTCTTCTCTATATTGTGTATCAATATAGTTTATATATTTGTTCTTCATGAATACATTAATCTAACTCATATTTCCGACAATTTAGAAACGAATTTATTATGATTGTTGTATTCATGTTGATGAACAATTTATTCTAACCTAATTTCAATTATCTACCTTGGAAAGAATCCTTGAGTACTGTTTTTTTGAATAGGTATGGTTAGAATTATTAAGTCTTGTGAATTGACTTATTAGGGTAATTTGTGGAGCGAAGTTACCGTGGAACTCATGTTGGACATTGCTGGCTCGTAAAGATTGAATCTTTGATCTAATTGTTGCCATTGAAATTATTCCTGCTGTCGTATTCCTTCTTCGAGTTCTCGTCTTTGAAGAAGTTCTCAAATGTACTTGATGGATACTCAAGCCTTTTATTATTTGATAAATAATTTCTGAGAACAATTGGAGGGTTTTTGATATTGATGGAGGAAGTCAACTTCATGTTTATACTTCTCATTGAGTTCTTGATAGCAAAGAAGCTGCTATCAAATATTCAAGTCAACTGGATATTGTTCATAAGACGTATTAGAAGGGAAGTTTGCTCTTTAATTTAATTTAATTATGTACTCTAACTTATTTACATGAATTATTTTATGTAACCCTTTCATATATAACAGTCAATTTTGTGACATGTTAGGTTTGTAAGGGTTGAGTTAGAGGTTGAAACTTTCAAGCAAGCAAAGGGGAGTTGGAAGAGTGGCAACTATATGGAATTCATAGCACCTTCAGCAGGCCAGCTTGGCTAAAGGGAAGTTTCAAATCTATCTTATGGCTAATGTCCCAAGTTCAGCTTAGTTGTATAATTTATTTTATGTGGCACATTGTTTGGTATCTAATTTATACCTGCGTTTTAGCAATTGTTGTGCCTGTTGAGAAAAAAATTAATGTTTGGGATTGGCTAGTGAGTTAGTTAGCCTCACTGTGGGAAGTGGGGGGGGGGGAAGGGAACTTCCATGGGATTTAATACAGTTGGGAACTCTTATCTGTTTCCTTGAGCTATGAATTATATACTTCTGCTTGTTGTATTGTATATATTGTATACAAGTCGTATATTTGGTTCTTTAGAGTTGCTTTGTAAGACTCTTGTAGTATAGGGTTTAAATTTGTTGACCATGTCTAGTCATATGGACTTTTGGATTGGTGGAATGACCTTTTGGGTAATCTAATTGCAATTCTAGTGCTAAGTCGTGTCTTGGAGTAACCCAATAGTTGTGTCTATTAGGGTTATTGAATTATTTGAGTTAATTCTTGAGGACTTAGCTTCTTTGGTAAACTTGGAGTAAAGATTGGTGAATGCTATCATATTTCATGTGTTGATTGATTAGAGGCTAGCATTCCTATCCTTTTGTTAAGGGTCTAGGTGAGACCATTTGGGACTCCTTGTAAATAAGCAGAATTTTCAGGTTAATGGTGGTTGTGTGCCAAGTGAGTGAAATCATTCAAGGATAAAGCAACATGAGGGTTTTAAGAGGGTCGTGAGTATTCTTCAGACCATCTTCAGGTATCATCTCTCATGTGGGGGTTATCGTCATTTTCGGCAAGTTATGGCCTATGTAAGATAAGCTGATGAGCTGTTAGTTATTCTCCATGTTCTTATTGTGGGGGTTTCTAGCTATGGTCGAATTTCTATCCTTCCTTCACACAGTTGGTGTGAGGATTTAGTTCTATGTGGTTGTTCTTATGCTGAATTTGATTATGTGTTTATTTCTTCTTGAATAAGCTGTGTTGGATGAATCTCATGATATCATTGATGATTTGTTAGTCATTGATATGATTGTTCAGTAGTCATGATTATGTGTTTGTTGCCTGATTCTATTTGGTGTCTCTCCTAGGATTGTTGATGTGTAGTTCTACAAAGGAGCAGCAAAAGGTTAATTCTCTAAGTTAGCATAGTCTAGTCTTGCTTGTAACCTCCGTGGTTAGAAAGTTGACATTGTTGATCAACTATGTGAAGTCTATGGGTTATTATCTGGTGGTGATGATCAGTTCACAAGGGGTTTTTATGACTTCTGATTGGGACTAGTGCTTAGAGAAAAACAAGCTTGAACATGACTCATTAGTGACCTGTCATACTCGCCGTGTATGTCTTTGTCGGACCAGAGTTGATACTTTGGGTGTGTGTTAATCTTCAATAGATTTTGAAGTTGTGAGCCTGAAAAGCTATGGGTAAGGCACATGATTCTGAGGTTCATTAATGTTTTGATATTGACCTATGTAGTTATCTCACCTGTTGCTAAGTTTGCCTAGGCCAGTGGCTGTGTTTGCATTGGGATCGTGTTAATTGATTGCGTATCGATTTGATTCGTAAAGTGCATACTTGAATGGTATCTTAGAGAAGGAAGAGTCACTAGATTTTCCAGGATTTGGAGCTGACCTGTAAATTTTACTTGGTGAGAAGACTTGAATGGTCTGTAGGTGGTTTATGGTTTATACCACTTGTATAATTAGTTCCTTGTGATGAACTAAGTTTTGTATCTTGGTTTTTCAAGACAGTATTTGTTTGAGTGATATTGATCAAATTGACATTGTTTGGTGATCATGTGTCTATGATTGATCTTATGTCTTTGATGTTCACACTCTTGATGTCTTTACGAAACTGAAGGTTTCGATTCTTGAGCCAAGATGAAAGTTGGGGATGAGGTAATTCATGTGGTTCATGGATGTAATGCCAATGTATTATTAAAGGCACCTTTTATCTCAATCTTGTTAAGAAAACATGGTTTGTAACAGGTTCAACTAGAAGGTTGAATAGTTAGCATGAACTATTATGTTCTATATGCATGTTTATGAACTGTCTCTAGAAAGTGGTTTTCTAAATGTTTATGCTTATATGTTTATAAGTGTATGTGTTGGCATATTGTTCTTGACTAGTTGCATTGTTGAGGAGATGCAAAGAAAGATGTGTTGCAGCGTCAACCATAACATTAAGTTCATTGAGTTGAACTAATTGGGTCAAGAAGCCGACTGATAACGTATTTACATTGTGATATTTTAAGTGCTTGTGTACATTGTCATGTGAAGGCAATGGAGGCACATATGGACAGGAGTGTGCATAGGTTGGTGTTGTGTTCACTGAGAGGACCTGATGGATGCTTTTGAGGTCCTTTGTTGGGACTAGCCATGCTCATGTGGGGTCACATAACCATAACCAGTTTGGTGGCTCAGCTAGTTCAAACTTAATGGATGTGTGAGGATCCATTACCAGACTTGGTGGTTTGAATAGTGAGCTTGATGGTATAGTAACAGGACAATCCATTACCTTTGTGCTGGCTTACTTTGTTTGAGCTTAATGGATTGATGAATCTATAACATTTGGTTGGTTCAACTGGCAATTGAACTTGGTAGATTCATAGATATCAAGTTGGACAGTGATTGTCCTTATTGTGTCTATAGTTCTAAGACATGACTTATAGACACACCTGGCATACAATGTGATGTTGTATGTGGCATACAAAGAGATACTGTATGTGAGGTTGAGCTTGACCGCTCTTAATGTTTCCATATCCCAGCAGGCTTGGGTGGTCCTTGGAATGGACTTGATGGTTACACCGTTGTGATGCCTTGTGCATGGTCTCACATGGTCGGTATCATAGTCCTGTTAAAGGGATGGTCTACTTTGTTCAAACCTAATGGATTGTGAGAGTCTATAGCCTTTATGGTGGTTTGACAAGTGGAACTGATGGTACTCGGCGACAACCGGCAGAGGTTGTGTTGGAGTCCATGGCCTTTATGGCTGATTCAATCTAATTGAACGTAATGGACTTGATGTTTCTATGGTCTATGTGGCTGATTCAAATTTCATTTGAACGTAATAGAACATCAGATTAGAGTGTAAAGGGATGGCCTCCTTCTGTCGAATGTCGTACTTGTAGGCATTCTAGAGCGCTCACGGGAATCCCAGGGTGATGGCCATGATTGTTGAACTGTGGGTATGTTCACAATCATTTGAAAGACATGTGACTTGTCTTAAAAGGAATATGAATTGTATGATCAACAGTGTTTTATGTTGTTCAAGAGGCAATTCATGGATAACGCGGAGTTTCTCAAGCTCAGAGGGTACGATATGTGTTATCGGGTCCCTTCTCTCTCCTGCAAGTTCAATCCAATGGACACTTGTAGGTGAAGGGACACCCCATCTCACTAACATGCTAGTTCAATCCTTGGACACTAGTTTGTAAGTATCAAACCTTCCTTTTACTGCTCATTTCTTGTTTCTCTTGTATTCGCGTTTGTGGGGGATTGTTGGATTTCATCCAGGTGAAACGCGAAGTTTCTGGCAAAGGTTTGCCGCGACTCGCGGTGGCCGCCGTGACTCGCGGTGGTCGTGTTTCCTGCCTTGTTTCGCGGTAGTTTGCCGCAAGCTTACCGCGACTCGCGGTATATTCCGCGATTCGCGGTTTCCGAGGAAGTCGAAATCTTTTATTTTCTTCTTGTTTCCGGATTTATTTCGAAGTGGTTTTATAACCCTTATATAAATACCTTCTTGGTTGTTTTCTCCTCCCTCTATGGGTTTTTCATTAACCTAAACACATGGCCAACCTCTCTCTTCGAGTTTTGAGCAATTCTTGAGAATCTCCAATCCTTGATCCGGGTGCACGGAGTCGGGGATCGTTGTGTGAACCTTGGGGGACGAACGTCATCAGGAATCCGCAACGGAGATGGCGAAATTCGTTTCTAAGGCAGTGGCCTCCATACCACGGCGCAACGTTGTTCTTGTGGAATTAAATCAAGTTCGGTTGATTATTATCTGCAGATAAGTTTCTTCTCTATATTGTGTATCAGTATAGTTTATATATATGTTCTTCATGAATACATTAATCTAACTCATATTTCCGACATCAACAACAACTAATATTAAAAATCAACAAGTCATAAATAAACCTAATCTGACTCAGCTAAATGCTCTAAAACCTAAAGTCCTGAACCAGAACGAGAAATTTACAGTTCAAATAGGAGTACAACAATTTTTCCAGCATAAGGTTCTGCAATAGTACTAAAATCAAGCACATTTCAGATCTAAAAAGCTCACAAAATTAGGTACAAAATCAAGTAAATTACAGCTAGAAATAGAACGAACAACAAGATTACGCAAAAAAAAAAAAAAAAGAACAACATGCAACACCAATTCATACTTACTGCACATGAAATAAGTCCATCACATGGACTTGTTAACATTTCTAGCAACTCTAACCAAGTAACCATTTGGCTCATCTCAAAATTCCAACGCTGTTAAATGTAAAATTTTCAAAAACAACAATGAAAAAATATATAGAAGAATGATAACAATTAAAGACTTAAACATTCAGCATCAACCTTGGCCAAGTCCAGGTTAGACTAATGCACTATGTTTGGCGAAATCCTGATTAGACTCAGCCCCGTTTCTGAGTATATGGTGGCCTAAGGGAGAAATAAAAAATTGGGCCCTAATCGACAAGTAAAATAGAGTTCCACTTCTATGCATATAAGTAAAAAAAAATTTACATATAAATGACGATTTTTATTATACTCAACCAACAATCTAATAAAATGTAGACTAAAATACAAAAATAGACTACAGTAGCAAAATATTAAAAAAGTCGATTAAAATTCGATGTACAGACTACAGTAGCAAGAATTGATATCAACACCAATTAAGAGTGATGTACAGTCGCAAATAAAATAAAAAAAATCAATGAAAATTCGATGTACAGACTGCAGTAGCAAGAACTGATAATTTGATATACTCTAGGGAAATTCCCACTGGTAACCCTGTACTATGGAACATTTGCAATGGTAAACCGTTTTTTTTTTCAGTTTCAAAAATAACCCTATACTTAGTAATATTATACAAAAGTGACATTAATGATGGTAAAACCGTTAATTCAACCGTTAGTTTTATTGGTAAAAACTGTGGTGGTTGGATGGGATGTCAGTGGGCTGGGTGGTGGTTGGGGGTTGGGGTTAACCTGGGTTAGGTAAACCAATAAAACTAACAGTTGAATTAACGATTTTACCATCATTAAGGTCACTTTTGTATAATATTACTAAGTATAGGGTTATGTTTGAAACTGAAAAAAAAAACGGTTCACCATTGCAAATGTTCCATAGTACAGGGTTACCAGTGGAAATTTTCCTACAATATCAACATTCAACACCAAGTAAGACTGATGTACAGTAGCAAAATAGTATAAAAATTTAATGAAAATTCGAAACTCAAAAGAGTAAGAGTGATATACAACCTTGAATCTTTGCTTCTATAACCTTGATCAATTGAAGGAGACTTATTTATATGAAAAATTAGAGTTCTTGATCCCGTTAAAAATCAAATTTTGATAAGATCGTTTTGAGTTCATCTTAAATAAATTGGAGATTTGTTTGGAGATTAATCAGGAAAGAAGTTATAGAATATAAAAAAATCTTAAAGATGAGATTATAATTACATAGAGAGGATTTTTATGATGCTGAATTTTTTTAAAGGAAGTTTAATTGGGAAATTGAAAGGAGTGAGAATGGATAGGATCGAGAATGAAGGAGTGGGAATAGGAAAGCTTTAATTGTATTTTTTTAAAAAAAAAAATTGGGGATGGGGCCCTGGGCTTCCTCTCCGTTCGCCCTGGGCCAAATACGGGCCTGAGTAGACTAATGCACTAATTAAAGACAGCTTACTTTGATATTTCAGTAATTAAGCTGTGTCAAACCACTAAGCACCAATTTTGATCTTTTAACACTTTCAGAGTCAAAAGGCCTTGGCCAGATAGACCCTTCCAAAATCAAGAATCTCCCCTTTTTTAAAAGCTTTTCATATCTCTTACGCAAATTATCCTCTTAAAATTCAAAAACTCTAAAACATGAAATTTCATGAAAGAAAGCCAGATCTGTAACAAAACCGCATTCTTCTAAGAAGAAACGATGTAATAACCCATTTATAAGGAAAACCCTAAACCCATTTTTTGAGTTACTTGATAGTTGGTTATCTAGTTTGATTTCACTCATTGACATCCCTCTCTGAGTTCTAAAAACATAAGTGGCAATGGAGATTGAAGAAAAAAAATGGATGAACAAAGTGCATAAAAATCAAATTTACTTTTTCCATTAAAATGAAACACTAAATTATGAAATATCAGGCCTTTGAAAATAATAAAATCCGAAACTAAAATGGAACCCTAATACATAAAACAGCAAGCTTTCAAAAATCAACAAAAACGATAAGCTTTTCTTACCTACATAATACCATCATTTCCATGTCAATCTTTAGTTTTAAAGCAGAGCAATGCAAGCTTTTGTATCAAATCAACACAAGTGAAGAGAAATGAAGTAAAAAGGGGAGGAAATTGCATATTTTTTTACTAATCTCTAACAATTTGGCAAACTCCACCAATTTTCTCTGCTAATCTATTGCCTCCTCTTTTGATTGAACCAATTTTCTTGGTGTTGGCAACAGAAATAAGAAACCATTTCCTTTACATATTGTTTGATATATGAAGGGTGGGGTATTGGTTTTCGTTTCTAAAGCGCAACTATTTCCTACTAATTATTACCCTTCTCAACCCTATTGTAGCGACAATCTCCATGAGCTGAATCAAACATGCAATTAAATTTTAAAAACATCTTTCTTCCACTTACGCTCAATAGGCATTGAAATTCTCCTCACTAACTCTAGAACATCATCAGTAAAAGGCCACATTCAAATACACAATGATACGAACCCCAAATCCAAACATACAAACCAAGGAAAAGTAACTATACAATACAAGCAACCAACAATTATTTCCAGTTGTTTAAACAAAAGATAGGCACTCAAGTTAGGCAAAGAACACTTCGCCGAAACCTTGCTCAATTCCATAAAGCACCACACATCGTCCATTGCGGAGCACTGACTATTAACAAACATTATATGAAACTTCAATACCCAAAATGAAAATTAAATTTTCAAGAGCCATATAATCCATTACTGACCTTAATATATACTTCATACATAAACCATCATGTTCAACCATAAGCTAGTATAAGTGAATTTCTAACATTAACAAATCATGGCTAATATAATTGAATCATTGTTTATTTATGATCTAATTGCAAATTCGCAATAAACCCATAATTGTCATTAAAAATAAATATATTTCAAAAAAATAAAAGTAAAAATACCTTGATGAAACCAATTTCCTTGGCATTGCTACGGAAGCATTGCTTGCAATACATCAAACCATAGTTGCGGATGGTCGCCTGAAGGTTTTCCGCAAACACGACTGTCCAAAAAAAAATGGAATTAAACAACAAACTTAATCGATACAAATTCAAGTATATATAGTGTGGAAAAACTAAAAGAGTGAGAGTTTTTCAAACAATGTACGCTGCATAAATTGAATCGAAACTACAATCAGAACCGAATCAAGATCAAGATAAAGATCAACTACACAACATCGTGATCGGAATCACCTGGAATTCGCCAACAAATCGTCCTCAATACCTCCTGCACTCAAATTTTATTAACAAACTTCAATTAGAGGAAAAACTTAATTGAGTATCTCATTGCATTTCACGTATTCAAACCACGATCCGTAATCAACACAATTAGGTTAGTACTTTAGTTTTTTCCAACAATACCTGTAAGAATTTGCAATAATCCTAAACACCTCTGATGAATTCCAATTGAACCCAAAAACTTCAATCAAATAACGAAACCTAATTGTCAAATCACAACATTTTTCATGGCATTTCACATCGATTTTAATTGATACATGGAAATAAGAAGAAGTAGGAGAGAGAAACCTTGCCGGCGAAAAAAAAGCTTACCATACCAGAAGCATCAAGGTTCGTTTTTATCTTTTCGATAATTTCCTCAGATATTCCTGAACGTTGTATATGGACTCAAGATACCTGTACTAATGAAGGAACCCTAACGCCGTTATGTTTTTCTCTCTCCCCTCTCAGTCTTCATCTTTTCTATCTCTCCTCCCACCATCCTCCATTAACGACATCCTAAACATTCGATGTTCTCCCTCTCCTCCCGATCTTCGTCTTCCTAAATTCTTCCTAAATCCATCTAATTTCAACATTCAATACAACAATTTAACACATTAATCAAAATAACAACAATTAATCGACTTAAACATAATTGAACAAGAAAAAACACAAATAAAGTCAATAATTCTAATACTCCTATAAGTTTTGTCGCCGATATTATCAGTCCAACAATGGTCGTTTGGGTGAAAGCACAACCATGATTGATTTTGGTGTTTGAATATGAAATTAGGGGTTTGATTAGAATTCTTAATTGATTAATGACATGATTACTATTTGTTTGCATTCTAGTTGGCCTCTTGGATGTTTGTTTTATTTATACCTTAATCAAGTCGAGAGAGAGAATGAGGTTGACATTTATACTATTATCTTGCTTAGTAACTCATGAGAGTGAGATTTGATCTGTGAGGGTTTTGTGGATTGACATTGTGATTATCCCTTGGTTGCATGTTTGAGCCCATGAGAGTAACTTAATTATGTGATCTAGGTATTTTTATGCACCCTTGAGAGAGAGCTTAAAGCTAGTTAAGAGTCAATAAACTCAATTAGTTGCTTTGTTTTCTTTCCTCCATGTTTTACCCTTCTAATTGCCTAAATAATAAATGTATTGGTGTTGGATGCCTTTTCCTAGTCCTATTTGATCTTTTGTATGGTTAGTTTGGTTTAATAGATTTTAATTGGTAGTTGACACCTTCTGACTCTTTTTTGGCCCAGCTTATTGTTTAATTAACACATTTTGATGTTACGTAGTCCTTTTGAAAGAATGAATATTGCTTGCCATTTTACTTAGTTTAGTGGTTTAGTTAGGTAGTTTGACTTTAGGATATTAATGATGATCTAGTTTTCCCTATGTCAGTCTAGCTTCCATTCACTTTTGAAACAAATAATAAAACAATTAAGGGTGTGTTTGGTTGGGAGGAAAGTATTTTCCAAGAAAACTATTTTTCTCACTTTCCTCAGTTTGGTTCGGATCAGATCAAGAAAGGGAAAATATGGGCTGAAATTCATTTTCTAAGGGTGGAAATTTACTTTCCCTAGAGAGGCAAGGGAAGCCACACTTTACTCCGCTCTATCAAACAATAACACAATACAAATAAAGGAAAATGGCTTCAAAGGACAATTACTTTCTTTAGAACCAAACAAAGGAAAATCAGTCTAGTATTGAGTTTTCTTCTGGAATAGTTTTCATGAAAAACCACTTTCCGTTGAAATTTTTTTCCGTCCACCCAAACACACCATAAATGGAAAAGCTTCTATTTTGAAAATTTTCCATCAATGCGCCCGATCTTTTGTAATACGACTTTCATCATCAAAACCCGCTATAACAATTAAATTGTATACAGATTTTAACTACCTTTTCTTATAACACTTTTTTTGTTTCTCAAATTTAACTAACCTTTTTGTTTCTAAATCATTGACTTTGCATCCTCTTAACAAAATCCGTCCAAAAATATATGAAGTATGACCCACCAACCTTCTTCCCTCCATTTCATTTCAAAACATGCTCGATTTTCTCCATAATAGCTCAAAGGCTACAACTTCAACAACAATTGGAGATTTTTTTTTCTTGAATTTCAAAATCAAGCAACCTGATTGGCAAACTAAGGTTCTTAGGCACTTGAAAGCTAAGGAATTTGTTGCCCTAATACTTCAAATAAAGGTAAGATTTGCTTTAAAATTTCACAAATTAAGGTTTATGAAAATTGGGTGTTTCATCAAATAAGGGTTTTATCACTTTGAGGAAATAGTTTAGGACGAAGACCTTATACTACAAAGAAGAAAATCGAATCAAAACATTAATTTTGCTCAACATTTTTGCAATTAGGCATAATTCATAGCTAGTTTCAAGCCCTAATTTTATTAAAGTTCCAATTTTACACAACTTTTAATTTCTTAAGAACCCTAAACTATGCATACAATTAAAACAAAATTGGTCTTAACACCCCAAACTATAACTTGGGTGCACGTAATACTACAAACTTTGGCTAGGAGCCAAAATATCTTGAACTATTGGATTTGGTGCAGCGCGTATCCGTTAAAGGGTACAAAACCGACAATTTGGAAACATGCATTAGTAATTAACTTAGATAAAAGTTAAGAAAGATAATTATTTTATAAAGGTGATATAGAAAAGGTAGCTAAAACCAAAAAATCTGACCTGTAGCGTGGCATTGCAGTAGCTGTCTAGTTACATTGACTTGAAAAAAAAAGTACTTTATCTGTTCTATCTCTCTCCTCATCATATGGGTCCCCCTTTTTTTCTCTCTCTATCTCTCTCCTCTCCTAAGTCCCCATGTCAATTCCCTACATCTCTATTATATAAGCGAAGAGGGGAGCATGGTGTCCCCCCTATGAATTGACATTTAAACCCTTCTATATAAACAAAATTACAAACAACAGTATTAAAAAAATCCAATTAGCCTTAATTAGCATCACAATCAATGCAAATTGCACAACTATCTTTGAACAAAATAATAAAATCAAAAACTTACCGTAACAAAATAGGACACTGAAACAAAAAAAATACACATAAATAATTTGAATTGAACAATACAAAATCGAAGGTGCTTATTTAAAAAATACTAATTTCAAACGCAAACTCAAAAAAAGCATTAGTATGTTGCCGAATTGCTTGCAACATCTCAACACTCTCAAATTCTGAATACTACACTTTGAATCAAGGTATGTAATTTGTTTACTTATCTTCTTGTTCAATAGCACATGCTTCCCACTCTATATTTACAAGAAAAATAATGAGTTACAACTATGAATAGCAATTAGAAATGTTAAGTGAAAGCCTTGAATAAAACTTTTCTTTGATAGTCATGAAAAAAACTTCCAAGTTGTGCAATAATATATACCAATGGAAATGCAAACAACCGATAGAGGTCGGCAATCTCTGTAATAAATTTTTTTAGTTGTAAAATTAAATTTAAAAAAAAGGAATATAAAAATCAATTTTGGGAAAAAAACGTAGAAGTCGCTGATACCCATTGAATTATTTTTTAAAAAAAAGATACATAAAAATTAGAATTGTAAAAATTAAATTACAAAAAAAGATACACAAAAGCTCGTTTCATCCGGCTCTCGCGGTGTCTAACATCCGCAATCATATCTCCATCACTCTTGAAATGGAGAATGTCCAATATTCGACATGGGCGGAGCTTTTTAAAATTACCGCACGTTCTCACAAGGTCCTTCACCATTATTCCTCCTGAAAAGCTGAAGGTCCCCACTACTGAGGATGAAAAGGAATTATGGTCCACTCTTGATGCTACGGTTCTTTCTTGGATTTATGCTACAATTTCTAATGATCTCTTACACACCATAATTGAACCAGATGCGTACTACGGCCATGGCCGCTTGGAATAGACTATGTGACATCTTCCAACACAACAAGAATTCCCGTGTGGTAACTCTTGAAGCTGAGTTCTCCAATATCAAAATGGAGAATTTTCCTAATGTCTTGGCTTATTGCCAACGTCTCAAGTCCCTTGCCAATCAATTGAAGAATGTTGGTGCACCGGTGTCGGAAACTCGCCTTGTGATCCAATTGGTCTCGGGTCTCAAAAGGGCCTACCGGGGCGTCAGAACCTTGATCCGCCAGAGTGAGTCGCTGCCCCCCTTTTATCCGGCTCTTTCTATGTTAACCCTTGAGGAGGCTGGTTTTGCTAAGGAGGCCGCTACCGGGTCCGACTCGGTCATGGTAGCATCCGAGGATTCGTTTGTTCCCAAACCCCCTTCGGATCGGTCGCACAACCGAAGGAGAAACTCCGACAACAACCGAAAATATGGCGGCAGTGGTGGCTGTGGTTCTGGTGGGGGGGCAAGGTGGTAGCGGTGGGTTCCGTGGAGGTTCCCAGCAGCAGCAACAGGGGTTCGTCCCTTGGGGGTTGCAGCAACAGTGGGGGTATTCCCATCCTCCTTGGAGTTGGTTTCCTAACTGGGCTTCTCCTCCTTGCCCATATCCAACCCAAGGTTGGTCCCGTGGTTCAACTCCTCACAAGCAGCAGCAGGCTGGTATTCTTGGGCCTAATCCACAACAACAACAACAACAAGCCTTTGTTGCTGCACCAAATGGTCAGTCAACGTCTTATACTCCAACAGATATTGCCTCGGCTATGCAGACAATGGCTCTGACTCCACCCGATCCGCCTTGTATATGGACACCGGTGCTACGTCTCACATGACATCTTCCAATGGTAATTTAATTTCTCGTCTTATTTTAATTTGAGCAATCATTCTAGTGGTATTATTATCAGAAATGGTCATACTATTCCAATTAATTAGTGGTTACGGTCATACTTCTTTACCTTCCTTTAACCCCCCTTATCCTTGAAAAATGTTCTTCATGCTCCCAAAATTATTAAAAATCTGATTTCTGTTCGGAAATTCACTATATATAATTCTGTGACAGTTGAATTTGATCCGTTTGGGAGACCAATTTTGATATGTGACAGTCGGGGTGACTTATATCCTCTTACCACTCTCACCAACAATCAAGCTCTACCTTCTACCTTTGCAGCTATCTCTTCTTCTCCTGGCATGACTTTCTAGGTCATCCAGGTGCTTCTGTGTTTAGATGCTCTTAGGCACAATAAAAACATTGATTGTAATCGTACTACTTCTTGAATTTGTCGTTCTTGTATGTTTGGTAAACATGTTAAGTTACCATTTGTATCTTCTAATTCGAGTACTTGTATGCCTTTTGACATTATTCATAGTGATCTTTGGACTTCTCCTATTTTGAGTTCTATGGGGTATAAATATTATGTTTTATTCTTGGAAGATTATTCTAATTATCTTTGGACTTTTACCTTAGCTAAGAAATCGGATGTCTATGAGAAATTCTTAGTTTTCAAGGCTCATATTCTCACCCAATTTGAACATAATATTAAAAAAGTGCAATGTGATAATGGGAAGGAGTTTGATAATCGCTAATTTTGGGATTTTTGTAAAACCCATGGCATGTCCTTCCGTCTTTCTTGCCCTCATACCTCTCCTCAAAATGGAAAAGCCGAAAGAAAAATACGTACTATAAAAAATGTCACCCGTACTCTTTTAGCTCATGCTTCTCTTCCTCCTTCCTTTTGGCATCATGCTTTACAAATGGCTACTTATCTTCTCAATATTCTCCCAAGCAAGCTTTTGGGTAATGTGTCACCTCTTCAAATACTTTATCAAAGGTTCCTTCCTATTCTCACATTCGAGTTTTTGGTTGCTTATGTTATCCTCTTATTCCCTCTAATACTATCAATAAATTGCAACCTCGGTCTACTCCTTGTGTATTTTTAGGATACCATTCGAATCATCGTAGCTACAAAGGTTATGATTTGTCATCTAATAAAATTATAATTTGTCGCCATGGGTTATTTGATGAGCATGTTTTCCCTTTTGCAAACTTGCATACTCCATCTTCATCAACTTATGATTTTTTATGTGATGAGATTTCTCCATACACAATGCATCAATTTGAAATCTTCCTCTTGCTGATTTTAAGCAGTCGACAACGGCCCAGCTAGAACCGTCCCCACCATGATTCTCCTTCCTCTATAAATGACCGGTCCCCCCCCTTGGCCCATCTCTCTCTCCGTTTGAGATCCCCGCTGGCCCACCCCTTGCTGGCCCATCTCTTTTTCCCTGTGAGCCCCGCTGGCCCAACTCCCTCTCCCTCCATGAGCGTCGTTTCAGTCAGCCCTGCCCCACAATTAAATGCCAAGCGTGCCCCACCCAGCCCTCTTCCTACCAGCCCACAAAATTCCCCTCCACCTACACGCCCATCTCCCACACATACGAATCCAACATCAACACCGGTACTTTCCCCAACCCACGACCCACAATGGTCACAAGAAGCTAAATGGGTATTTTTAAGCCAAACAAAAAATACTCCCTCGCAGTTACTATTACTCGGTCCCCTTTACCTCGTGCCCCAGTTGCAGCCCTTCGTGACCCAAATTGGAAGATGGATGATGAGTATGATGCTCTTATTAAAAATAAGACGTGGGAGTTGGTACCCCGTCCACCTAATGTTAATGTTATTCATTCCATGTGGATTTTTGCTCATAAGGAAAAATCTAATGGTGTGTTTGAGCGGCATAAATCCCGTCTTGTAGGTAATGGGAAAACTCAGCAGGTTGGCATTGATTGTGGCGAAACGTTTACCTGGTGGTTAAACCGGCTACGATTCGTACAGTTCTTTCTCTTTCTCTCTCCAAAGCATGGCCCATTCATCAGTTGGATGTAAAAAATGGTTTTCTTCATGGTGAGCTACAGGAAACAGTGTATATGCATCAACCATTGGGATATCGGGATCAATATCATCCAGATTATGTATGTCTTTTGGTAAGTCCTTATATGGTCTCAAGCAGGCACCTCGTGCATGGTATAAGCGGTTTGCTGATTATGTCATCTATCTTGGTTTCACTAATAGCAAGTGCGACAACTCTTTGTTTATTTATCGCAAGGGATCTGACATGGCTTATATCTTATTATATTTTGATGATATAATTCTCACTGCTTCTTTTAATGCTCTCCGTTTGTCTATTATGGGTCTTTTTCTTAGCTCGGAATTTGCTATGAAAGATCTTGGTCCCTTGAATTATTTCCTTGGCATTGCAGTTTCTCGACATAAGGATTGTATGTTTCTTTCACAACGTAAATATGCCGAGCAAATAATTGAGCGGGCCGGAATGTCTTCTTGTAAGTCTTCCACTATACTCCTATTGACACAAAGGAAAAACTTAGTACTACTTCTAGTACTCCTTTTGAGGATGCTAATCTATATAGAAGTCTTGCAGGGGATCTTCAATATCTTACATTCACCCGTCCGGATATTTCTTATGCAGTTCAACAAGTGTGTTTACATATGCATGATCTGAGAGTTGATCATATGCACGCTCTCAAGCGCATTATCCGGTATATTCAAGGTACTCATAATCATGGCCTCCATCTCTTTATGCATCGCTAATTTCATCACTAGTTTCTTATACTTATGCTGATTGGGGTGGTTTCCCGGATGCACGACGTTCTACTTCTGGCTATTGTGTGTTTTTGGGTTATAATTTTATTTCTTGGTCGTCCAAGCGACAACCTACTTTTTCTCGAAATTTGTCCGATTAAAAAGGCTACACTTGTTTATTGCGACAATGTGAGTGCAATCTATTTATCAGGTAATCCCGTGCAACATCAACGCACTAAACATACTGAGATGGATATTCATTTTGTTCGTGAAAAAGTTGCTCGTGGCCAAGTTCGTGTTCTCCATGTTCCTTCTCAATATCGAATCGCGGATACTTTTACCAAGGGCCTTCCGCGTGTTCTTTTTGAAGATTTTCGAGACAGTTTCAGTGTCCGCCAACCTCACGCTTTGACTGAGAGGTGTGTTAAATATATGTAAATATAGTTTTGTATTTTGTAAATTAGGAAAGTCAATATTCTGTTCCTAAGAATTACGCTTCATGCATGCAACTGTTACTATATACTCCTTAGTATTAGGCGTAAGGCATGCTTGTGGATTTGCATATATTGACTCTTATGTGAATAACAACATTTGAGGAAAATATTCTATTATTACTAGGCACATTCGGGAAAAAAAAGTATGTGTTTGTAACTGAGTTTTCGTTGGAGTTATATATAAATCAACAAACTATGAATTTCTCTTTGTAGTAAACCTGCTTGCTTATAGAGTAAGTGAAGGGCCTCATCATTATCACTTCAAAACCTATAAAAAATCACGCTAATGAAGTATAAATACGTGATATGAATTTAGGAATTTTAGTAACATAGACTTCGCAAGCTAGTTTAAAACTAAAGTAAAAAGGTCATTACATGGTTTACTCGTAACCTTTAGATATGGTATTATCTGACATTTGGCTTGTGGATCAATCTACGATCTCATTCAAGACTGAACAAGACTTTGGGTTGGTCCGCTTGCCCGCCCTGTCAGTTATGTTTATGTCATGTCACATGCCATGCCATGACAATTTTTTGGAATTGCATGGGCTCGGCCCATGGGTTGGCCCACATGCATGTTTATCTATATTTACCTTTTGTAATTTTTTAGGTGGCTGCAAAGCTATAAAAGAGCGATTTTGCTTGTATATAGATTTGATAACTCATCAACCTTACATAATTTAGAAATAATGTTGTTGTAGATCGATTGAAAGCACAATTAGTACGGGCCATCTAGCACTAGCCCATATAAAACGGTGAAGGGCCCAGCTCATTGTCATCTTTAATTTTATCAATAGAAATATCTCCTGAACAACTCATAGTGTTATAGTTCTATGGTTCAAGAACCCTCTTTGTTACAATACTTTAGGAAGAGTTATCTTCTACAGTCGTTAATACATAATTATATTATCTGTAATATCTTAGCAATTTAATTCTCCAAACTTTCTTAGAGAGAATGCAACTTTGCTTCCATTATATCTAGGTAAAATAAGATAGTTCCACCACCTATACAACCCTTGTAAACCATTCCAATCACGCCCATAGCAATGATTGAGTTCTCACATGAAAAACCTGATATGGGCCAAGAAGACATGCAAGTTAAGATCCTAAACCTGTACGGTGTATTATATAAATGGATGTGTCCGGATCGAGTTGAGCCTAAAACAACTAGTCTAAATATTGGGCTGTGTTGGGGCATGGGTCAGTTCGGCCCATTGGCCATCAATATTTGCATTAGAAACAAATCCTACGCATAAGCTGAATTTCAGCATATGAATTCACTTGCTGCCCATTATTACGCTGAAGACAGGCTCAACAATTGTTGCTCCACATTCAACGCAATTAGACAACCCGTGAAATGTTACTCTTGCGTGATATGGCAAGTTAACCTGACCAATGTATGATCCCCCTATTCCCAATTCTATCTCTGGCCCGGGCCAATTTGTATAAGTTGTCACAAACAAGGAACTTCAAATGATAAATGTTAACTAAATGCAAATTTTCGGTAGCTTTTATTCTAGGGTGAGTTTAAATGAATATTGTTAACTAAAACTCCTCCTACTCCCCAAAGTTTTTCACCACTTCACACATTCATCTAGACTGTTATTAAAACGTGTGTGGAACACTTGAGGTCCACCACGTGTCATCAAATCAAGTATGATCCAAAAACGAGTGTGAATAATGCACGGCGCAATGGAACACGGCCAACAATAATAGGGAACGCACGAACGGGGAAGACACCAGAGAACAAGAAGGCAATCCACCAAATAATCACTCATAGTGAGGTAGATCGCACCATATAATAACGCACAACGATAGCAAAAAACATAACTGTGGGTTTCAGTAGCGATAAAAGCAGACGAAGAAGGCCAAGGGGGGATTCACTGTAACCTATCGTTCACAGCACCTCAATCTTAACCACTACACCAAGACATCCTTGGTCTAGTAAAATGTCTGTGATACAATGTTAAACTAAGAACAATTACAACTCTATGAGTGAATGAACCTAAAACTCCTTTCTAATAATATTACACACAGTAGGAAACTTTCCTATCATTGGGATTCTAAACACACTAGAATTTTAAATAAGATTTGGCATAAAACAGATAATCCATATCTTGGGTTGGGTTGGGGGCACGGGTCGGTTCGGCCCATTGACCATCTATAATTGTATTGGAAACAAATCCTTAGCATAAGCTGAATTACAACATATGAAATTCACTTGCTGCCAATTATCACGCCGAAGACAAGCCCAATAATTGCTGCTCCACGTCCAGCGCAAATAGACAGCCCGTGAATAATTACACTCTTGTGTGATGTGGCAAGTTAACCCGACACCGGACAAATATATGATCCCTATTACCAAGTGCGTCTCCGGCCCGGGTCGATTTGTGTAAGTTGTCTCACAAACAACAAGGATATTCATAATTGAAAGTTGAAACCTGATTTCTTTTAAAGTATATTTTCTCATCATCCCAAAAATAGAATTTATTGTGAAATACTAAAACTCATACCTAAAAGACGAGTATGAAAAAACTATCTCAATCATAGAGAAGGAAATTTCTGACTCGTAACAAATTGTTGTACAACCGTATTAGATAGTTGTTTAATTAAAAGGTTCTCTTCACGTACTTTTAATCTATTAAGTTCCAAAATAATACATTCTTCATATCTACTATATATAGGAGAAAAAATAGAAACTTGAAAAGAATTAAAAAGACTACATCTTTATATATTTTTCATGCAAAAATGAATAAACAAGGAGGCTTTAAATAGGCATACAAAGCACGACTAATAACATCTTAACTATGAGCCACTAAAGAGAGAAATTAGGAACATTCACACTACTTGCTATCCCACTAGATAGACCATTAGTAGACCACTACTTACTAACTAATTACTAGCAACTAGTCCTAACTATTAGGAGAACTATTTGACTAATTTTGGAGCATAATCCAACATGCAATACATGTGTTATTTTTTTACTACTATGTAGTAGAATAATACGCATATGTCAGTATATGGTGTGATAATAAATGAGATAACTTAAATACTTCCTCTATTTTATTTTATTATATACACTTTATTTTTTTAATTAACTTTGGACCTTTCTTAACATAAAGTGTAAAAGATTGACACTGAAAATAACAAAATATTTTATTCAGGATTATCAAATTCGTAGATAATTGAGTAAAATCCAAACTCTAGTTTTGTTTTATTTTATAACAATAAAGAAGTTATAAGAAGAATATGAAATTAATGTAATTCATATTTGATCTTATAATCCTACTCTTGTATTCATATATATATATATATATATATATATATATATATATATATATATATATATATATATATATTACAATTTTTATAGGTTGTATAAATAATTTATTATGCACCATTTATGTATCTAATTAAAATAAAGAATGAAGTATACTTTACTATTCATCTATATATAAAAGTTGTAAAACTATATTGTCATTGGATCTTATTTCAAAAGAATATTTTAAACACTATCTAATGGTTTTATAATTATATATTCTTAATTATATAGCACAAGACCAACATTTATACTTAAGTTACATAGTATGATAATTTAGGTTGTTTATTTAAAAACAAACTCTAATGTTCTCTTATGTAAAGGTTCTATATATATATATATATATATATATATATATATATATATATATATATATATATATATATATATATATATATATATATATATGTTTAAAACCCTATTTTAATAAAAAAAAATAACCAAAAAATAAAATGATGATGTAGCATGTTAAGTGACGCCCTCTATGATCTCGGTATCTTGAGGAGCTCCCTATACTCTCGAAAACTTCCTCTTTATACGGATTGTTCTTTAGGTTTATTATTTATGTCATCAAAATTTGAAAAAACTTTGGCCATATCTATCTTATGCAAGAAAAACATCAATAATCATGTTCTCATGTATGGTCTTATCAATTAAAATCGTTCTAATGAAATTTTCAAATTAACAACTTCTCATAATTTAACTCAAGCATAATTAAGAATATCAATAGACAAAGTATATTGGAGACTGTAAAAGCAAACATGTAATAGTGAGACATTCATCATTTAGAATAAAAAGTAATAGTAAAATAAAATCTATAATGTTAAAAGTTGTGCATTGCAAAATGTATCAAATCCTTCGGATACAACTTTTAAATATGAAAAGTATATATTAGTAATATAAAATGTGATCAAAGTTAATTTATAAAATTAGAGAATTGCAAAACAAATACTGCAACTAATGAAAAAGGATGAAGTACCTTTCAAGTTTCATCAGTGTCCTGATACATAGAAATTATGGAGCAGACGGCAAAAGGAATATTAAAAGTATCATGATTCATTTATATCTTTTTTTTATTGGTAATATTGGAATTAATTTCTAAGCGGTAGTAGTTTGTTTATCATCATGATTCATTTTTATTTTGAAAATTGACACTGGGCTTCTAATTATGGATCATTGTCTCTCATAGGTCTCAACTATTAATTATTCTATGTAGGACTTAAGTATGGGTTGTTCTAATTTTAATATGGTCAAAATGGGTAAATTAAAATAACAACGGTCCACATTTAAGTCATATGCAAACAATTATAAGTAAGTTAGGCCCTATAAAAATTACATTAACTCATATTTAGATCCTATAAAGATTAATCAATAGTTAAGACCTATAAAACGATGACCCATAATTGGGACCCATGATCAATTTTTTCCTTTTTAGATTGGTAATATTGGAACTTTTTTTAAAAAACCAGTAATATTGGAACTTTTAAGCGCTAGTACAGTAGTACTTCGTAGTTTGTTAGTAGGAGGAGACTAGTTCACTAGAAGTACACAAGTGCTTCAAGAATTGATCACTCACGCGAAGTCCTAACTTCCAAACGTGGACAACTGCTAATCACAATGAACAACAAGAACTTTATGGGTCAGTCTCACCTCTATATGGATGTGAAATTTTCACAACGTGGAAAATTGCTGATCGCGACGAAGTATTAAGAGCACCCTTAATAACACATGAAAAAAAATTATTGCTCCAATCTTTGACATTAACAAAAAAGAATAAAAATTGTTCCATGTTGATCAGCATATAGAAGCATCACACGACTGAAATCATGGCCATGTTGTTCCATGTTGATCGGCATATAGAAGCATCACACGACAGTGTCCTGTGTGCTATGGAAAGTAATTTTTTTTTGGCTAAGTGTGGCTTTGGCTGAACCTTAGCCAAAACGCGTCGTTTTGGCTGATACTTAGCCTAAAAAACTTATTTTCAGCAGGGTTTTGACGCGTGCGTCATAGCCTAATTCACTATCCACTACTTGTTGCCCACTTGTAGGAGAGAAATATTACCATTGCATATGCATACATTGCAATGGCTATATTCTCCAAAATACAAAGAAACAAATGGCTTTGTTTTTCCGAGATATAAATATAGAGACCCATTTTTTCAATATTTGGGACAAAAAAATCTCTTTCCTTACTAATTTTCTGTAATTCTGCTTATTTTATATCAAATTCTTCCATTTTCTTTGTCAAAAAAATATCATAATTATGAAAAAAATCAAAGTAAAATTACTCCAAAAAAATAATTATCACATTAGTATTTACAATAGTATCAATCATTAATGTTTATTTTATAATTATATGCTATAAATATATGTATATAGTGAGTGGACAATGAAAGAAAAAATGTGGTAGAGTAAGGTAAAAGATCAGTAATGACAGTAAGAGAGAGAAGAGGATGATCTTTTTTTTTCTTTGGTCATTGCTAAAGAGTATTATTGAGAAAAGATTATAAGATGATTTTTAAAGAGAGAGAGTGGGATTATCTTTGTTTTTTATCACCAAAAATGGTGCTCTACTATTCAAGCATGTTGGAGGTTTAGAGTATTTTATTGATTGGATTCATGTTACTTAGTTTAAGTCAAATGGTTAAGGTGTAGTGACTTAAACTAAACGTAGGACATAAAAGTTTCCGATGTGGAGCGTCACATCGATGATAGAGTATTCGATCGAGTTTGACATAAAACAAGCGAAAGAAGCAAAGGTGAATTTGGGTCATGGAGCATCCACTCCATATATGCAGGAGCGCCCACTCCAGAGGGGAGTAGTATTCACCTTTAATACTACCTCCTTTCTTTTATAATTGCAATATATTTTTTTCACGGATTCGAAGATAAACCTTGACCATTAATATCGTTAATTACGTAGAAGCAAACATTACAAAATACCCGAGTCTTGTTTCGTAGCAAAGTATTGCTTGATGTTTTGAGCAATTATTCTTATTTTGTCTAGGAAAACTGCTTGAATCTAGGCATGGTTTAGCATCTTGATATAAATGAGACTCTCATATTCATGAAGATTAAGAAAAAAACTTCTCATATCAATAGCACACAAAAGATCAAATTACACAAAGATCGGAATTTCCGCATCTCAAATTCCTTCATCATACTTGTTCCCATTAAACGGTATTCAGAGTGAGCGCAAACATGGTTGTTCTTCTTGTATTATATCTTGGAGGTGAATTCCGTGAAACACATGCTCAAGATAAGGGTCGGAATATTACTTTTGGGAAAGCGATATCTCGCTTAGAAGATTGATCGCTTTATGTTGCTATCTTGAGACCCTTGCAATTGTAATTTTCCTAACAAAGCAATAATCTCCCTCCACATACTTCTCCCAAATCTAATTTAATTTTTTAAAGTTACAACATGGAAAAGACACAATTAAATTACCTTTGTGATAAGAGGATGAATGTATGATATTTTAATTGTGATGTTTGTTTAGGCTCAATTATTGGAGTACCAACAGGGGTTTATATTAGGAAGCGGGAATTAGGAAGGGAGCAAAATGAACATGACGAAACAGCAGGGTGTTGCTAAGTGTGATTAGGTTATTTTGTTATTATTTTCAACCCTTTTACTTCGCATTCCAAATCAAACAATAGAACTACGATAGATAAGAGTGAAAAAAAATACATTACAATCTATGTCATAGCCCATAGGTGTTAAGTCCACATTTTACTCTTATTTTGGCACATTTTGAGGGATATTATGTTGTGACTTGGATGGATTTGAGTAGATTTGTACCCAAGTGATAGGAATTGATGAGAAATGTTAAATTATGAAAGGAGTATGCATTTGTGGCTCATTTAGAGGTTTAATGGCACCATGCTAGGTCCAAGATGGAAGTAATTGGGCTTCCTACAAGGTCCAATTGGGTTGGAAGCCGCACTTAAAGAGTCCAAGGAAGAAAAGAGACATTGGTTCTACCACGAGTCGCGGCGTTGGCAGCAGCTCGCGGTGGAATGCCGAGAGCTTACCGCGACTCGCGGTCATGGGCGCGACTCGCGGTCTAGGCCGCGACTCGCGGTAGACACCGCGGATCGTGGTAGCGCGGGCAGCGCATTCCGTTATGTTATTTTCTCGCTTTTATGTTTAGAGTAGTGGATTTTTCTTGGTAGTTTTTTATGCACATTATTTTAGAGTTTTTAGCCCTAGCTTTCATTTTGTATGCAAAAACTTGGAGTTTGAAGACGAATTTGATCAAGTACTTTGGGATTCTTCTACAATTCAAGCAATCTTAATAAGTTTTACTCTTCTCTCTCTTAATCTATTTAATTATGTACTCAATTATGCTTATCGTTCTTATCGCCATGATTAGTGAGTAGTACTTCTATCTAGGATTAAGTTGAGTCCTATTATGGATTGATCATGTAGATTGTTGCTCAAATTCCAATGTTATTGAATTATATGCTTAGGGTTTGACAAGGTTGTATTTGTAGTCAATTTTGCATCTTACTTTAACCCTAGCTTTTATTATCAACGAAAGTTGGAATAGAAATTAGGATCATATGTTTGTTTGCTAAATTATCATTTCATTAATTAAGTTCATCAACGAAAGTTGGGTCTTAGTTCGGATAATCTTGTCATTGATTTAAATTCTCCCATGAAAATAGGTGAGAATTGGAATTGGGATTTAATTGACATTGGCTCTTAATGCTTCTAATTGTGTATGTAAGCCATGAAAATAGGAATCATACATGTTAGTTAGACCTTTTGCTCTCATGAAAGTGAGCTTTAGGTATTGTTGGATGATTTGGGATTTAGTTTCGGTTCGCAGCTGTGTTTTATCGCTAAATCATAAGGGAATGTCATTCTTACCTAAGCTATAATTAAATAATTGGGAAGTGAGTTATGGTTTGATCAATTCATAGTAGTGGTGATACTTAATCTTAGTGTTTTAATTATCATATTCATATAGTTTGTCATATTCTGTCGTTTGTTTAGCCTTTAGTTCATAGACTCTTCCTCATTTCTGGATTGTGTAACTATTTTGTAATCTAAAATCAAGTAGTGGTTAATCTTATACCTCCCTGAGTTCGACCCGTATGTGCTACGACACCGTACACTTGCGGCATTAATATAAAACCTTAACAAGTTTTTGGCGCCGTTGCCGGGGAGGCTACGGATTAGAATTATTTTGATTTTAGATTTAATAGATTACACCTGTTACCTTGTTTCTTGTTCATTTCTTCACTAGTTGTTGTTTCCGAATGCGCAGGCGATCGCGATCTGTAGATCACGTGGTCTTTGATCCCGAGATAGAAGCCACAGCTAGGAGACTCAACGCTGAGAGAAGAAGAAGGGAACAGGAAAATATTCGGAGAGAACCAATGGCTCGTCCTCTTCGCGAATATAATATGCCGGATGTCACATCTACATCTAGCATTGACAGGCCTACTGTTGAGGCCAACAACTTTGAGATCAAGATCCAATTGATCCATTTCATACAACAAGATCAGTTCAGTGGTAGTCCTATGGAGAACCCTAATGAACATATCAATGCTTTTCTCGAAAAATGTGATACAGTGAAGACTAATGGGGCCTCTGATGAAGCTCTTCGCCTCCGCTTGTTCCCTTTTTCCTTGTGGGACAGAGCAAAAGAATGGTTGAAGAGTCATGAAGCGAACAAGTTCACAACTTGGACTTCACTAGCCACTGCTTTTTGTCAGAAGTACTTTCCTCCTGGGAAAACGGCCAAGCTACGCAATGCAATCACATCCTTCACTCAGTTGGATGGTGAATCACTTTATGAAGCTTGGGAACGATACAAGGATCTACAAAGGCAGTGTCCTCATCATGAGATCCCAACGTGGCTCCTTATTCAGACATTCTATAATGGGTTGACTCATGAAGTCCGAATCTCTATTGATGCTGCGACCGGTGGTGCTCTCATGGGTAAGACGACCGATCAAGCCAAGGCTTTGCATGAGGAGATGGCTGCTAACAGTTACCATTTGTCTAGTGATCGGTCTACTTCTAAGAAAGGTGGCAAGTATGATGTTGATGCACTAACCTCACTCTCTAGTAAGGTTGACGCTCTATCTCAACAGATCAGGAACATATCAGTTGGTCCTAGTGCCGAGATGAATGCTTTCCAAGGGAATAATGCAAGTTCTACTTATGGGGACATGGATTTTGTAGAGCAAGAGCAAGCCAATGCTGTGTATGGTAATGCTCGACCTCGAAACGACCCCTACTCAAACACATACAATCCGAGTTGGAGGAATCATGAGAACTTTTCTTGGAGCAACAATCAACCTCAAGCACCACGCAATTCCAATCCTCCTGGGTTCCAGCACAAACAACAAGGTCAACCTTCTCAGCAACCTCCTCAAAAATCATATACTGATTCCTTGCTCGAGAGACTCCTTGCTACCTCCGAGGAAACTAACAAGAAGTTTGATAGAATGGATGCTCACAACAAGATAGTTGACACTCAAATTGCGTAACTAGCTCAACAAATGTCCCATGTGACTCAACATGTGACTCAACTTCAAAAGGGACCACCCCAATTTCCGGGGCAACCGGAACCGAATCCAAAGGGTCACCAAAATGTAACTGCAATTACTTTGAGGTGTGGAAAAACTTTAGAGGAGCCAAGCAAGCTAACTGTGACACCATCAAAGGTTGTGGGAGACACTTCCGAGAGTGTTGGTGATGTAGTTGATAAGGAGGACCCCATTGAAAAGGTTGACGAAGCACCACCAAAGCCTTCTAGAGTCTACGTTGAGCCGGCTCCTTTCCCTCATCGGTTGGCAAAGGCTCGAATTGAGAAGAAATACGGGAAATTTCTTGAGTTATTGAAAGGTATGCACCTTAACATCCCGTTCCTTGAGGCTATGTCTGAGATTCCTACATATGCTAAGTTCTTGAAGCAACTCTTGTCCAGTAAGAATAAAATTTGTGAAGCTTCTACGGTGGAACTCTCTGAAGAGTGTAGTGCTATTCTTCTTAACAAGCTTCCCGCAAAGTTGAGTGATCCTGGAAGTTTCTCCATTCCATGCTCTATTGGGGACGTGACTATTCAAAGGGCACTTTGTGATCTTGGAGCTAGTGTAAGCCTCATGCCTAACACTATCTTCAAGAAGCTTAACTTCGGTGACCTTAGTCCTACCCGCATCTCTCTACAACTAGCGGATAGGTCTATCAGATACCCTTTGGGAGTTTTGGAGGATGTACCCCTCCAAGTGGGCAAATTGACTATTCCATGTGACTTCTTTGTCATGGAGATGCCAGAAGATGTACATACGCCAATTATCTTGGGTAGACCGTGCCTTGCCACTGCGGGAGCTTTGATTGATGTGAAAAGTGGCAAATTGTCTCTCAATGTGGGTGAAGACAAGGTGGAATTTGAGCTGCACAAAGCATTGAATGCTCCTTCTTTGGGAGACACTTGTTACCGGGTTGATGTTGTTGAGAGATGGGAAGAAGATTCACCTATGGAGAGTACGGATGACGATGCTCTTCAACGATGCTTAAACAACAATGGGGCTTGTGATGAAGATACTATGGCATATGAGAACATGTTAGATGATGCACCGGTTTGTGCGCCCGACAGTCCCTCAATCGAGGTCCTACAGGTTGAAGCCACAACTAAGGAGTGTTCTAAGCCTCCTGAGGTAGAGTTGAAACCCCTCCCTTCTCAGTTAAAATATGCTTTTGTGGGTGAAAACTCAACTATTCCATTATTGTCAATAGTGCACTTAATAATTCTCAACTTGAACGGTTGCTATGTCTTGTTTGCAAGTACATAAGTGTTATTGGGTATACTATTGATGATCTTAAGGGGATAAGTCCATCTTTCTGTACTCATAGAATTTTGTTAGAACAAGAAAATGCTTCATCTATTGAGTCACAGCGTCGCCTTAATCCTAATATGAAGAAGTTGTGAAGAAAGAAGTTTTGAAGCTTCTTGCGGCCGGCATTATCTACCCTATCTCCGATAGTAAGTGGGTAAGCCCGGTTCAAGTTGTTCCCAAAAAGGGCGGCATGACGGTTGTGAAAATGAAAAAGGTGAACTCATCTCTACTCGCACTGTCACTGGATGGAGAATGTGCATCGACTATCGTAAGTTGAACAAGGCCACACGTAAGGATCACTACCCTCTTCCCTTCATTGATCAAATGTTGGAGCGTCTTGCTAAACATTCCTTCTTTTGTTACTTGGATGGATTTTCTGGTTTTTTTCAAATCCTTGTCCATCCAAGTGACCAAGAGAAGACGACTTTTACATGTCCCTATGGCACCTTTGCTTATCGAAGGATGCCGTTTGGACTATGTAACGCTCCAGCAACCTTTCAACGATGCATGATAGCTATTTTTTCTGAGCTTATAGAACACTCTATGGAGGTTTTCATGGATGACTTCTCTGTTTATGGTCCTTCTTTTGATGCGTGTTTGATAAACCTTGAAAAAGTGTTGCGTAGGTGTCAAGAAGTCCATTTAGTGTTAAATTGGGAGAAGTGCGATTTCATGGTACAAGAGGGAGTAGTTTTGGGTCATGTTGTATCTGATAAGGGTATCGAAGTGGATAGAGCAAAAGTCGAAGTCATAGAGAAGCTTCCACCCCCGATCAATGTAAAAGGGGTGAGGAGTTTCCTTGGTCATGCGGGGTTCTACCGCCGTTTTATCAAGGATTTCTCTAAGATCTCTAGGCCTTTGACCGAGCTCCTAGCCAAAGATACCCCATTTGTGTTTACTGATGCTTGTCTTGAAGCTTTCCACAGGTTGAAGAGTGCATTGATTTCAGCACCTATTATTCAACCTCCAGATTGAACTCTTCCATTCGAGATGATGTGCGATGCCAGTGATCATGCCGTGGGTGCTGTGTTGGGGCAAAAGCGTGATGGCAAGATGCATGCCATTTACTATGCTAGCAAAACCTTAGATGGTGCTCAGGTGAACTACACCACCACTGAAAAGGAGTTGCTAGCCGTTGTGTTTGCAGTGGAGAAGTTCCGGTCTTATTTGGTGGGATCGAAGGTGATCGTGCATACGGATCATGCGGCTCTCAAGTTTCTGTTGAGCAAGAAGGATGCCAAACCCCGTTTGATTCGTTGGATATTGCTTCTCCAAGAGTTTGACATGGAGATCAAGGATAAGAAAGGGACTGATAATGTTGTGGCTGACCATCTTTCCCGTCTCACATTGGACGCCCGAGTAGATGATCTCCCAATCGACGACTCCTTCCCTGATGATCAGTTGTTTGGTATTTTCTCTACTACAATTGGTCAATCTCCTTGGTTTACTGACATAGTGAACTTTCTTGCTAGTGGAGTACCCCCTCCCGATTATTCATCATATCAACGCAAGAAGTTCTTTCATGATGTCAAATATTATTTCTGGGATGATCCTTGTCTCTTTAAATCTTGTGCGGATGGGGTCCACCGCCGTTGTGTACCGGAGGAGGAGGTGACCTCTATCCTGTCTCACTGCCATGATATGCCTTGTGGAGGCCATGCTAGTACTTCTAAAACCGCTGCAAAGGTGTTGGAATGCGGGTTCTATTGGCCTTCTCTGTTCAAGGATGCCCACCGTTTTGTCAAGGCATGTGATAGATGTCAGCGCACGGGGAATATTTCGCGCAGAAACGAAATGCCTCTCAATTTCATTCTCGAGGTTGAGATATTCGATGTATGGGGTATTGACTTCATGGGACCATTCCCATCTTCTTATTCGAATAAGTTTATCTTGGTAGCCGTTGACTATGTATCTAAGTGGGTAGAGGCCTTGGCTTCTCCAACGAACGATGCCCGTGTGGTTTCCAAGTTCTTCAAGAAGGTAATTTTTCCCCGCTTTGGTGTCCCCCGCGTTGTGATTAGTGATGGAGGAAGTCACTTTATTGAACGTAAGTTCGAAGCTCTTCTTAAGAAATACGGTGTGCAACATCGTGTTGGTCTTTCCTACCATCCACAAACAAGTGGACAAGTTGAAATTTCAAATGGGGAAATCAAATCTATACTTGAGAAGACCGTGGCTAGATCGGGCAAAGATTGGTCTCTTAAGTTAGATGATGCGCTATGGGCGTATAGGACGGCCTTCTAGACTCCTATTGGTACCACGCCTTATCGTTTAGTATATGGAAAAGCATGTCACCTGCCCGTCGAGCTAGAACACAGAGCATTTTGGGCTATCAAGTGCCTTAATTATGACTTTGACCGAGCGGGTGAACGTCGAGCTTTGCAATTGAATGAGCTTGATGAGCTCCGCTTAGATGCTTATGAGAGCTCGCGCATTTACAAGGAGCGCACTAAGAAGTGGCATGACAAGCGGCTCATGAGGAGAGAGTTCCACATTGGAGACTCCGTCCTCTTATTCAACTCCCGATTGAAGCTTTTTCCAGGTAAGTTGCGTTCTAGGTGGTCTGGACCATTCCGGATCACCAAGGTTTTTCCCTATGGTTCGGTGGAAGTCACTAGTGAAGCAAGTGGCTCGTTCAAGGTGAATGGAAGTCGCCTCAAGCACTATGTCACCGGTGACCCTATTGAAGGCAAGCAAGTTTATTGCCTATCTCTTCCACCAAGTGCCCCATGATTTTAAGGAGTCGAGCTCATTGACTTTAAACGAGCGCTTTTCGGGAGGCAACCCGAGTTCTACACCTACTTCTTTTTCATTTTTTGTCCCTTTTTCTTTTTGTGTGATTTTGTTTACATTAATGTCTTTGTGTTTGTTTTTGGTGTGCTTATAGGGTAAAGTAAAAAAAAAAAAAAAAAAAAAAAAAAAAACGTGGAAAGAGAAGTGCAGCACACCTTCAAAGGCACGAGTCGCGGCGCATTGCCTCAGCTCGCGGCAAAATGCCGAGAGCTTACCGCGCATCGCGGCCTACACCGCGACTCGCGGTTCACGAGGTAAGACGAGACGGGTTTTAACCCCGTGTCTCTCTCTCTCTCTTCTCTCACTCTTTTCTCTCGATTTCCCCTTTCTCATTCACAAGAAATTTTCCCTCTCTCTTCTCTCACTCCGCTCCCTCCACCATATCAGCCACCACCACCACCACATATCTTCACCACCCTCCTCCTCTTTTCAACCCCTTCTACTACAAAAATCCACCCCAACCTTCTCCTAACCCCTATTTCAACCCACATTACACAAAATCCATCCACTATCATAAACCCTAGAAATTGGGAGTTTTTGCATTGAGGCTTATTTGGTGCAATTGGAGAGTGCAATCAACCACATTGGGCACTAGCTTGGTAAATTTGGCATTGGAGTGCATCCCTTGATCTCCTAGAGGTATAAATTTCACATTCCTACCTTCCTTGATATAGCTTGAATTCCTTGTTCTAGCTTCATATCTAGGATTGTTGAAATTATGTTGGTTGGATATATATGATTGTGGTTGATTGTTATCGGTGATTGTTGGTGCTTGTTGGTTGGATAATTGGATTGTGGTTGGTATTTTTGTGCCTTGTTGTGGATTGGTTGTTGTTGGAGTGTGGATTGGAGTACTTGTGTTTGTTTTTGTTGAACTGGGAGCCCTTACACTTGTGAACCATGCCACCCCGACCCAAACGAACCAAAACAGGAGAAGCTAGCACCTCTCAATCAACTTCTAGGGTAGACACCTTGGGACTTCGTAACCTTACAGCTGAGCACCGTGGGCGTTGGGCGCGTCTCACGCTGCCCAACCGTCACATCAAGGTTACTAAGTTCGTTGATTACTCCGCATTAGAGACATTGGGGTTAGCTGAGCCAGTCACCCCACTACTTCAAAAAATTGGGCTTGAGGGTTTTGTGAACAAATGGGCACCAACCTATGAGCGTTTTACCCTAGAATTCCTTTCTACTCTAAAAAAAAACCGAGGGTGAGCGTCCTGGCATTGAATTCCACCTTAATGACAAACCCTATAGCCTAACCATGCCACAATTGAAAGCTATTTTTGTTTGGCGGAACTTGAACGCCGTAAACTTCCACCGCACCAATGAGTACAATGAGGATACCTTTTGGCACGCACTCACTCAGTTGCGCAAGACTCCTAATGACAAGAGTTCCTTTTTGCGCCACCCCCCTCTTCGTTATGTGCACCTGTTACTTTCTATGGCCGTATTTGGGCAAGGGGAACCCACTAACATCCCTAGCCTAGAGTTGAAGGTTTTATGGTCTATGACACTAGCAGGCCGGGGTACGCCTGATCTAGCTGCCATTTGGGTAGCTCGATGTCTTGAGCTTTCTAAGCTGCAGAAAGGCAAAATCAGTGTGGGTGGCATGATCTCCTTGATTGCTGAGCACCTTGGCGTGCAACCGAATGATAATGTTCGAGTATTGACCGATGATTCTTACATGTATGATCTGTCAAAGATGGTTAGTGCAAAGATGATCTCATTTGCAGGGGTGAAGGGCCGTTTTGTGTGGCTTTATGGAGGTAGGCATGTCACTTTCATGACCCTACCTCAACCTGCTCGGGTGGCTATTCCTCCCAATGCCACAGTAGAGCACTTTTTCCTTGCCTCTGACGCCGCTTTTGCAGCGGTAGTGCGTGTTGAGTATCAGCGATTGCGATGTTCGCAAACCCGGGGTCGGGGAGGTCACTTGGTGGATGTTATGGATGATGAGGATGATGGAGATGGTGAAGAAGATGAGTTTGATGAGGATGAGGATGAGGATGAGGAGGAGCCTAATCCTCGAGATGGAGGTATTGGTGGCCATGATGGCCAAGTTGGGTCCTCTCACACACATGTCCCTCCTCCTTTTGCATCATATGAGGAGCGGATGACTGCGTTTTCTTTGAGACATGATGAGTTCTCATCTCGCTTAGATGGGACTGAGGACCAACTTGACGCTATCTATTGCATGATGACTTCACTTAACACTTTTCATCTCCATACCTACCCCGATACATATACAGACCCCGAGGTCGAGCTTTCACGGCGCCGACAACAGCGTATGGAGGAGCGTGCCTCCAGGAGATCACGTCGTGACCCTGGCGGGCCTTCTGGCTCCTAGTCGGTGAGTTCTTTCCCCTTTCCTTCTTTCATTTTTGTCCTTTTTTCTGCATTGAGGACAATGCTTTGTTTAAGCATAGGGGAGGGGATGTCTCATCACTTGTATATATGCTTGTTCATATACTCTTTTCTTCTTCTAAAAATGACCCGCTAAGCTGAAAACCCGAAAGGGCGGCTTAGGTAAAATTGGGGGCCCGGCTAGGTTGAAAACCCGAAAGGGCAACCTAGGCAAAAAAGTGGCTAATTTGAGCGGGTGAGAAAGTGAGCAAAAAGAAAAAAATTTGAGTGGCTAGGATGAAAACCCGAAAGGGCTCCTAGGCAAAATGAGAGATAAAAGAAAAGAGAGAAAAGTTACTCATCTCATTTACCGGCGTGGTTGACATAAGGATAGAGGAGTATAGGAGTGTTTGGGTAGGAGTAGGCTTGATATATGATTGGTGTGTGAAATGTAAGTCTCACTTGAGGATGTTGGAGATTCAATTGTAGGGAGGATTGATGAGTTCAAGCATGGGGGTTGACTTGATATATTTTTGTGATTTGTGGCTTGATGGTGAGTATGCGTAGTAGATGTGTGAGTGTTCTTTGAGATCTTTCGGAACATGGTCACACATGACTCTATTTTTGGTTGAGCATGGGGGAAGTATGCTTAGGAGTAGCGGAGTTAGGTGTAGGTTAGTTGCTACTATGGAATATGAGAGGGGCGCTAAAGTGGATGTTAGTTGACGTTGGACGTGGATCGTTATTCGTTGTTTGGTTCATGTTTTAGGCCTTGTGAGGTTATCTAGTTGTTCATTGCCTCTTGCTTACTCGAGGACGAGCAAGGTCTAAGCATGGGGGAATTTGTTAAGTCCACATTTTACTCTTATTTTGGCACATTTTGAGGGATATTATGTTGTGACTTGGATGGATTTGAGTAGATTTGTACCCAAGTGATAGGAATTGATGAGAAATGTTAAATTATGAGAGGAGTATGCATTTGTGGCTCATTTAGAGGTTTAATGGCACCATGCTAGGTCCAAGATGGAAGTAATTGGGCTTCCTACAAGGTCCAATTGGGTTGGAAGCCGCACTTGAAGAGTCCAAGGAAGAAAAGAGACATCGGTTCTACCACGAGTCGCGGCGTTGGCAGCAGCTCGCGGTGGAATGCCGAGAGCTTACCGCGACTCGCGGTCATGGGCGCGACTCGCGGCGGCGGTAGCGCGGGCAGCGCATTCCGTTATGTTATTTTCTCGCTTTTATGTTTAGAGTAGTGGATTTTTTTTCTTGGTAGTTTTTTATGCACATTATTTTAGAGTTTTTAGCCCTAGCTTTCATTTTGTATGCAAAAACTTGGAGTTTGAAGACGAATTTGATCAAGTACTTTGGGATTCTTCTACAATTCAAGCAATCTTAATAAGTTTTACTCTTCTCTCTCTTAATCTATTTAATTATGTACTCAATTATGCTTATCGTTCTTATCTCCATGATCAGTAAGTAGTACTTCTATCTAGGATTAAGTTGAGCCCTATTATGGATTGATCATGTAGATTGTTGCTCAAATTCCCATGTTATTGAATTATATGCTTAGGGTTTGACAAGATTGTATTTGTAGTCAATTTTGCATCTTACTTTAACCCTAGCTTTTATTATCAACGAAAGTTGGAATAGAAATTAGGATCATATGTTTGTTTGCTAAATTATCATTTCATTAATTAAGTTCATCAACGAAAGTTGGGTCTTAGTTCGGATAATCTTGTCATTGATTTAAATTCTCCCATGAAAATAGGTGAGAATTGGAATTGGGATTTAATTGACATTGGCTCTTAATGCTTCTAATTGTGTATGTAAGCCATGAAAATAGGAATCATACATGTTAGTTAGGCCTTTTGCTATCATGAAAGTGAGCTTTAGGTATTGTTGGATGATTTGGGATTTAGTTTCGGTTCGCAGCTGTGTTTTATCGCTAAATCATAAGGGAATGTCATTCTTACCTAAGCGATAATTGAATAATTGGGAAGTGAGTTATGGTTTGATCAATTCATAGTAGTGGTGATACTTAATCTTAGTGTTTTAATTATCATATTCATATAGTTTGTCATATTCTGTCGTTTGTTTAGCCTTTAGTTCATAGACTCTTCCTCATTTCTGGATTGTGTAACTATTTTGTAATCTAAAATCAAGTAGTGGTTAATCTTATACCTCCCTGAGTTCGACCCGTATGTGCTACGACACCGTACACTTGCGGCATTAAAATAAAACCTTAACAATATGTCACTTTGTAACCTGTAGTATTTTCAAAACAAGTAGCAAGTTACTACATTTACATAATATTCACATTTATTATTGTTCTCTCTCCCTGGATTTCAGTAAAACTTTTTGGGGGCCATAGTCATCTACTCATCTTAAATAGCTTATGAAAGTAAAATATCCTTTATAATGTCATTTAGGAGCAAAACAAATCCACCATATATAATATAATGTGACCAAATATAACATAGTAGAATGAATGTTTGAAGAAACTTATTAATCATTTAAAAAAGAATATAAGTGACATGGACTACAACAAAAATGACATGGACTACACAAACAATAACATTAATCTCATGTCATTTTGGCATTGATTTCATGTTATTTTAGTTCTTTTTAGAAAAGAAGCGGTAATATGTGGGTTGTTACACCATAATTTATGGTGTAACAGTTATACCCAAGAATTTGTGTATGGAAAATATATATATATATATATATATATATATATATATATATATATATATATATATATATATAGTACTTCTATTGTTTCCTAAAACTTACAACAATTTAACTTGTACATTTGTCATAACAAAAATTTAACTATCAATAATTTTTATTATATATTTATCATGATCAGTATAACAATGAAAATTTAATACTTCCTCCGTTTCTTAATAAGTACTACAACATAGAGAAAGTGGGGGAATACCAAGGAATGTAGAGAGAAAAAGTTGGGACAACAATAAAATAAAGTAATTCAAGTGCTAAAACAAAAAAGTCGTGATCCCCTCTTGCTTTTTGGTGGCATATTTGTAATAATATTGAACTTTTTTTTTTGGTAGTAATAATATTTGTAGTAATAACAAAATAGCATGGTTGCACTTATTGTGACTATTCCAAATAAGGAAAGTGTTGCACTTATTGATAAATGGATGTAGTATTTAGAAACTAGGGACAAATTCAATAGCATTATTTAGAACTTTTTGTTAGGAAAGACCTATTAAGATAGATGTTTTGTTGGGAAAGACCTAATAAAAAAAAATTTGTTGAAAAAGACCTATTATAATACTTCCCTTTGTTACTTAAGACCACCTCAACTTTTTCCGGCCAAAAAGTCAATTTTCCAACATTGACTTTTCTTCCCTTCCCTTCCCTTCCCTTTGTCATTAAATGGGACCAACCTATTTAGTATTTTCTATCGTAATCCCTTAACTCTACCAAACCCTTTCTTCTTGTTTCCCATTTTAAGGGATTAGGATAGAAAAAAAATAGGTTGATCCCATCGTGAGAAAGGGAAGGAAGAAAAGTCAATGTCGGAAAATTGACTTTTTTGGCCAAAAAACGTCAAGGTGGTCTTAAGTAACAAAGATAAGTATTATATTAGGTCTTTTTCAACAAAAAAGTTTTTAATAGGTCTTTCCCAACAAAATAGGTATTTTAATAGGTCTTTTCCAACAAAAAGTTCCATTATTTACATAATAACATTAGTTTATATATTTAGTTAAAAATAATTCCCAAACTACTCTAATCCTAACCCTAACCCTAATATCTTCATTACTAATTACCTAATGACTTTGACCTCTTCCTATTAGTAGGGGTCCTATGTGTAAGAATGTAACAATCTTTTCCGAGGTCTTATAACAGTATGAGACAAAAGACAAGAGCATATATATATATATAAGATAACGAAGTATCATTCATCATTAGAAAGCCACCCTTTTTCTTTCTTGAGCTTCCTTGTTTCTGTGGTTATATACTTGGGTCAGGCGATATGTACCAAGATAGTGAAACTGGTAGTCTTGGAAGAGTTGTGAAGGGTTCATGGTCAGATGAAGAAGACGATTTACTTCGCAAGTGCATTCAGAGATATGGAGAGGGCAACTGGAAATGCGTTCCTGAAAGAGCAGGTACTGGCCGGGTATACATATAGTTACATTCTATGTATGAGTTTGATCGCATGACAATAATATTATATGTACCTAGTTATGTAAGTTTCGGAGATAGCTCAGATCGGAGCTTCCTCATCTCTCATGGCTTTAAAGAACGTGTATATATATAACATACCATAGACATCTATACAAGTGTTATATGTTTTTTCATAATGTCTAATTGTCTATACTGCATGTTGTATAGCTGGACATATATCTTTAGAATCTCTACTAAGACGTGATTATAGCTTGACTATATCTATATGTTAGAAGCATACAATATTATGTATGTGATCAATGTGTGCATGTATGTATATAATATTATATAGTCGTATATGGAGCACGTATATATACACCGTGTATATTATACTATCAATCCAACCTTCGTTATATTGTGGTGAAAATTTTCAGGTTTAAATAGGTGTCGAAAGAGTTGCAGATGGAGATGGTTGAACTATCTAAAGCCTAGTATTACAAGAGGGCCCTTCAACAAAGATGAGGTTGAGATCATCATTCAGCAACACAAGCTTCTTGGAAACAGGCAATGATCAACTACGTACATCTTCGATATGTACAAAATCTACTAAAATATAATCAATTGTTTCGAATTTTCCCTTTCAAACCCACTAAACTTTTCTACTCTCTCGTAAATTCACTAAGTTTTTATGATGAATAATAGGTATATATATGTGAGTGTATAATTGGGTCAATGCTTTTTAAATAATAGCATTAAAAATAAGATTCTTCGCCATAAGTTCATTAATAGAACACCTTATTTTAGATTGAGCCACTTTTAGTTTTAGTTGAACTATTTTCAATTGGAATAAAATCCTACCTATAAATGTTTCTACCTGATGGGATTCTGTTTGATTCTTTTTGTCAAGCATCATATTACTTATATAATAGGCGAGCACTGCTAAGGTATGATCAAATATATTTATACTCCCTAGTTTCATAAAGTTCTTTCCACTTTTTATTGAAGGCGTTTCATAAAATTCTTTTCAATTTTACTTTATTTCATTTTTGGCAAATAAATATACTATTATTTTATTATCTACTTGATCCATCAAATGGACCCATTTTTTACACTCTCTCACAACCACATTCTCTCTTGTATTAAAAACAATAAATCAAAATACATATCGACACGAATCAAACAAGACCCCACATGACTATATTTTCTCTTACCCATAAATCAGAAATGATAGTCAAATTGAAATTTGTGAATAGTGTCAAAAGTCAAAGTGTAACAATTATTTAGGAACGGAGGTAATATATGTCTATTCTAGTACTTGAGAATGTGTTTAGGATTACATTAATTGTTATATACATAATAAGACAAACTAAGTTAACTTTCATAGCATATATTTATTGTTGACCTATATATACTTTCTCTTTGAAAGAGATAGATAACTAAAGAGAAAATTGAAGCATAAGCATCATACCATGATCTTGAAACTTGCAAATTTCGACTATAATCAAGTTAGGGTCGTAAAATAGGTAATACAAATGTCCAAAATTATAAATTAATACTTCTTAAATTTTAACTTTTAATGCAATTATCTAATATTTATTATTAGCAACAATTAATCCAAACTGAATTTTTAACATAAGAGTCAACTTTAATTATCTCTCTTGTATTTTAGAATATCAAATTTTATATTTTTTACAAATACAAAATTAGAGATATAAAGGCTCAAAGTATTGCATCGGCATGCGTGAAAAGTGTAAGTGTAATTATTATTTAGGAATAGAGGTAGTACTAGTCACTATCTAACGAAGATACTGCTTTATACTTCCTTCATTCCTGATCAAATAAATGTTACGTAATTGATACTATTCATTAACTAACTTTGACTCTAATCTCACTATTATATAAAGAAAAATATAATCAAGTGCTATCTTTTTATATTCGACTCAATGTATACTTTCAAAATATCAACTTTTTATAATTTGTACTTTTGTGGAACTGAATATATTAATGGTCAAAGAAAGAAACACATTGAATTACGTGAAAAAGTAAATGTATCACTTATTTAGGAACGAATGAAGTATAATTTTATTTCATAGCATATTTTTATTTTATAGTGTATTTTTTTTATGGAATATTCTGTAGTGTACATCATCAATAATCATTATCCACAATTCAATTTTTCCCCCTCCGGTGGGTGTGTTAGGATTTCGTTAATTAGTATGAAAAAAAAGTTAATTTCACATAACTACCCACGATAAAGTATTCATCATCGAGTTAGTCTTGTGTGGACCTCGTCCACACTATATTAGTGTGGACCAAAGCGACCCATAATAGTGATCATTTTTTGTCACATAGCTACATTTTCTAATCTAAGGTTACACTAATCTACCATTATCCAAAATAGTGGCAGTTTCTTTTTTATACAATCACCCTTATTTCTTACATTAGCTTATTATAATGAAAACTCTACTTTATAACATATTAAACTTTTTTCCTCAGATAGTCACCCTTTACAATCTATAGCTACTTCTCATTCATATATATTATTTTGAACATAGTGACCTTTTTTTTTCAATAAATAACATATATTAACACTAGGTCCACACTCAATTTAGTGTGGACCACATCCATATAAGATTTTTACTTTATCATCATCATTATTTTCATCTGTTAAGATAATTTAGGCATCTATTCCTAAAAGATATTATTTGCCTCATTATGTTGTATATTCTTATCTTTTAGGTAACTTTATTATCTTTCGAGAAATCCTCTTATATGAGGATTCTGGTGATAAATGAGCATAACCCAAGTTTTTGTGTGCCTCTAATCACTTTGTCATGGTATCAGAGCAGGTTAACAAAAACCAATAAAATTCGATTTTTTTTGTGTGAAGCTTTTGTGTCCCTCTAATCAGTTTGTCATCATTAATTATTGTTGTTATTGTTATTGTTATTGTTATTGTTATTGTTATAGTTGGGTGCACAACTAGATGGAAATATATTAATTCTTAAAAGCCCCTTATAAAATAATACGCCATAATACAATCATGCATGTCAGCTATGTTGCTCCCTTACCGTACCATTTTTTGTGTTTGCTTGAAAAGTTGATATACAAATATATAAAAAAAAAAGTCTTCATAATACCATATACCTCCATCAATCTTTATGCAGATGGTCTCTGATAGCAGCTAGACTTCCAGGGCGAACAATAAATGACGTGAAGAATTATTGTAACACTCACCTCTACAAGAAGCTTATCGAAAACGATCCCCAACCAACTACAAACACTATGACTGATAATACATCTTCATCTGTGGAGACGCCAGAATCAGCAACCATAAAAGAGTCAGAATGGTGGGAAAATATTTTGGTAGAATTACAAAGGGATGAAAAAGAAGGCAAGTCTCAAAATTGTAGTGGACCTGATTTTGAGCTGGATAACTTGGGGCAGGAGGATCCCAACATTAATGAAAGAATGGAACAATGGCTTACTTCGTTGAGTGAAGAGCCAAATTAAATTTGTCTCACCAGTGGGAGGAAAACCTTTTGGAATTTGATGTCATGAACTTGTGGGCATAAATAAGCCATAAAGAATGCATCATGTACGTCCTGTTTAAGATGCAAGACAATGTCTGATGTTAATTATAATGCATTTTCTTTCAACTTTTAACCAAAAACAAAACAGTCTGTTTGGCTCATGCCTCCAATTGTGTGATGAACTTATGTCTCCAATTGTGTGATGAATAATAGTTATGAACAAAACCTCTCTTTTTTTTTCCTTATATCATTATCTTTTTTTTTCCTTATATCATTATCTTTTATCTATCGTATTTTGTTTCGAGATAGAGGAGGCCTACATTATTACATTAGATTAGTGGTTATATAATTCATTGATATTCATGTCGTATGTCGTGTTTGCATGTTCACGACTTGCAACAACTATGTTATCTATTTTTTCATATGTATGAAGATGACATGGAAATCTATTGAATGGGGAAGATATTCGCATAACATGTGGATTGATGTGGTACCACCTTTTAATAAATATGTATATATATTATATATGCATGTCAACTAAACAATAAAAAGATAAATGTTATTAACTAAATGCAAATTTTCGGTATTTTTATCCTTTTAATGAATATTGTTAACTATTAGTGGTTGTTTGGTTGATATGAGAAAACATGGGAAATAGAAATTCCTAGGAATTGAAAATTTGGTGAGTAGTTTGGTTGACAAAAAAATAGCAAAATGAAGGAATTTTGAGTTCCCACAACATGGAGGAAGTTACTTACCTAGGTCCCCCTAGGTAAGTAGAAAGTCTCAGGGGAATCTAATTCCCCCATTGTCAGCCAAACAATTTAACCAATTTCCCATGAATTTGATGAAGTAATTTATTTCCTATGAATTGCAATTTCATGGGAATTTTGACTTCCCATGTAAATCAAACGACCACTAAAACTCCTTCCATGCTGCAAAATCCTTCACCATTTCACACATTCATCTATATCTTTATCCTAGGGTAATGAATATTGTTAACTAAATTAAAACTTGTACCGTAGGGGTGTCAAAACAGGTTCTCAAACAGGTTCTGGGTATACCCACAGCGAACCAGGTCAGACCCGAACAGGTCAGGATTCTGATTGTCAGTGTCCCAGGTCATGATTGGTCAGGTTTATTTTAACTGGGTTGAACACATTTGAATCATTGGATTCCCGGGTGCCGGACAGGTCTAAGCGTTCCATTTACAAGTCGATCCATCTCCCGTTGACATATTTTTTGTCGGGTTTGCTCAAGTCGTATTTAGGTTTCATGTACGGTTGAGTTAAGTCGAATGTACTCGGGTTGAATTAGTAATGCCCTTAGTTCGATCATTGTGAAACATCGGGTCCATTCGCTATTGAACGTCAATTCAACTCCGAATAACTCCTGATCGGGCCATCTTGATTTTGTTATGGATTTTGTAAACGAATCATATTAATAAAAGTATTAAGATTGACATATATATACATATGTGTGTGTGCGATAAATATATGGATGACAACGAAAAACCAATAAAAACACTATATTGATTACCGTGATGTTTAGTGTATTCTCTTAGTCAACTCTTATTTCGAATAATCAACTGCGTAAAACCACTCTAATGAGTAAAGGAGTAGAACGACTCTTCATATGTTTTAATATTATATACTATAACCAACGACAATAATAACGAGTAACGACAATAATAACGAGTAGACGATCAATTCCAAACTTTATATAAATGATTTATTATTATAAGCATTATGATTAATATATAAGTTTGTAAATAGCTATGATGGTAATGAGAATAATAATACTAATAAACATAAAGCGACAATGATAATAGGTAAAAATACAAATAATAACAGTACTAGTAACAAGGCTAACAATAGCAATAGTAACACAAATAAGAACAAAATACTAACAATAACAATAACAATATAAATACTAATATGTTGAATCATTTTAATATAAGATTGATATCAAGATAACTGTAAAACCAATCTAATACTCTATTGATTATAAATTAGTATAACGACTCTTAATATGTTATAATACTATAACAAGTGACAATCATACATTCATATGTTTACAACGACGGTTCATATGAGGCCTAAGTGATTATAACGATGGTTCATATGTTGCACAATAATGATAAAAATAATAATAAATTATACCCCCAAATCATTCTTCCTTATAAAAGCTAACCATAACTTATTAAAAAGTAAAATCAATAAGTTAACTGCTAACAAGTAACAACCATAAGTAAATTAGTTAACAAGTACTTACTAGTTACTAGACAGTAACTTGTTAACAACCATATAGTACTTAGCACTATATTATTAAAAATATTAAGATCGACATATATATACATATGTGTGTGTGCGATAAATATATGGATGATAACGAAAAACTAATAAAAAACACTATATTGTTTACCGTGACGTTTAGTGTATTCTCTTAGTCAACTCTTATTTCGACTAATCAACTGTGTAAAACCACTCTAATGAGTAAAGGAGTAGAACGACTCTTCATATGTTCTAATATTATATATTATAACCAACGACAATAATAACGAGTAGACGATCAATTTCAAACTTTATATAAATTAGTATAACGACTCCTAATATGTTATAATACTATAACAAATGACAATAATACATTCATATGTTTACAACGACTGTTTATATGAGGCCTAAGTGATTATAGCGTGGATTCATATGTTGCACAATAACAATAATAATAAATTATACCCCCAAATCATTCTCCCCTATAAAAACTAACCATAACTTATTAAAAACTAAAATCAATAATAAGTTAATTGTTAACAAGTAACAACCATAAGTAAATTAGTTAACAAGTATAACTATTCACCGAGTAGCATTTTTGCTAAAGATTCAAGATCAATTTTCAAGTATATATTTTTATGATTGGTTTATCTATTTTATGATATAAATCTTTGTTATTCCCTAATTAATTTACTGGTAAATGAGACAATGAGATCATTGACACAAGCATATATCGGTTCAATAAATAATATAAATTATGAAAATTTTAATTACTACTATAAATAATTATGATTTATATTTGAAAATTGAGTTATAAGGTATGAGATTTGGGGTTTAGTTGTTTTAAATAGTAATTTGGTAGGATTGTTTATTTTCTTAAGGCAAAATCCAAAACCATCAAATGGGCAAAATATAAACCGTTAGATCATCATAATCAAGAGCACACAAGAAAACAACACAAAGCACACGGATCATAGATATTAACCGTTGGATTTAAGTCATAAACAAACTCAACCGTTAGATCTATCTCCTAACCTATCTCCTTCTCCCTCATCCCTCTCCTCCAAACTCATATTTCCCACCCAAAAAACCTACTTAACTCGAGCTGCTCCCTCCTTCCATCCTCAATTCCTCCTGCCGGCCGCCTCCCCCGGAATTCGGCAACCACCACGACCACGCAGGTCTGTGTGGTCGTAAGAGCGGTTCGCACTGTCATCCGACCATCGCACCAGCCTTGCACAGGCACCCACCTCCTTCAATCGCCGACCTCTCCGCCCCCAGAAAATCCCCAGAACAACCAGCCCATCACCGGCTTCAGCACCCTTCACCGTCATCACCTTTGTTGTCCTACCTGCGAACCACGCCACGCCTCCTCCGACCGCCCAGCAACCCAATCCCCCTGCTCTTCTTTCGTTCACCTCATCACCTCCAGCACCCCACCCCCCTGTTTCTTCCCTCTCCATTTTTCTTGTTATCTTTCTTTTCTTTCTATTTTCTGATTCTTTTCTTTCGTTTTTTTAGTCCTAATGATGGATAAGCTTGAAATTGCGGTGTTTTTTGCTCATGTTATTCATGAGATTGGACATAAGTATTCACTTTTATTGCATTTACCATGGTTTTTTCTTGAATTAATAGCCTACAATTTGCCGACGAGGTGTTGCTTTTATTGTTGTTGTTGTTCGAGGTGTTGTATCCAGTATCCATGTGTATGTTTGTTGGGAGAATATGAGTTTTAAGAATTATTGTTAAGAGTTTTTTTCCCTTTTTTTTTGTTTTTTTTAGATCTATTGTTGAAATGGTGGTCGTATGATTTTTGGGTATGGTAGGCGGTGGTGGTGCAAATGATCTCGCCGGCGAGAGGTGGTGGTGGCGCCGTTGGGTTGGTAGAGGAGGCAGTGGTGGTGGTGGTGGCAGTGTAGTTGTTAATTTCTTTGTAATTTTTGTATTTCATTCATTTTTTGGTTGTTATTTTTCTGTAATTTTAATTTGATATTTAGTTAGTTAATCAAAGTAAAATTTGCCCGTCAATTTAAGTAGGTTTTGTGTTAATTCAAGTAATAGTTTGATTTGATAGTGATAGTGATAGTGATAAGTCTAATTGATTTATGTTCTCTAGTTAATAAAAGTGAAAGAAACTCATTTGTCTCTCTTACATAATATATCAATTATTATTTTGATTTTTATAAATGTATCAATTGCAACATTTTAAACTATCATGTTATTAAAAAAATATATTTCTAAGTACTACCTACTTATAAAAAGTTATAAAGGAATCATATAATATATATTTAGTAAAAGATAAAATTGACATATTTAAATGATTTTGTACGTATAGAATAATAATTAAATTTTAATAATATCGTCCAAATAAGTTGGTTTGAAAAATTGGATCAAATAACGCATATCTTATTTTATCTGATTCAATTAAATTATAGTTGAATTCAGGTCGATCATAAACAAAAATTGAGTTGAACCAGGTATTTACTGGGTCTAGTTGGGTTTTGGGTTAATATCTGGTTTAATTACGGTCAGGTTCGGGTGAATGCAGGTTTGTGTGGTCAGGTCAGAATATAATCTTGTCGGGTGCCGGTCAGGTCTGGGTAATCCCAGGTCAGGTTTCGGTCGAGTCGGTGGCCGACCTCACAGTCGAACCAGGTTCAAGTCAGGTCGATATCGGGTGAGCCACCCGGTCGGATCTTTTCGACACCTGAGTTGTACGGAATACTAGAGCACACTATGTGGATGCTGGCATGGTGTCATGTAGGTTCAGACTATCATTCCTCTTTTGTTTTTTAAAGACCCAAAAAAATAATGCAAGAGTATTCAATTCCCTGATCATCTAAGTTAACTATCATTATTTACACCACCTAGCTATATCACCTTCTTTGTAAACAAAGCCCAAATCCAACTATATTATGCATATACGGATATACCTCATTTATAATTTTTCAAAAAAATTAGAAAGAGAGAAGTACACGACCATGTTAAGTTAAAACGTTCTTTTTCCTAAATTCCATTCTTCCTCTACATGCTTACATGGCCACTGCTTTCAACAAAACTTATTCTTCATGGCAATTGCTTCCTTTTAAAGCTCCTCCTTTAATGGATTCCTTTTTTCAATCTCTCGAAGATCCCCGGTTGACCTTGCTAATGATGGGGACGAAGAATATTTTCCGCCTCCGGAGGATGTCAAAGGTTCTACATTCTTCTTAAAGACATTAAATCTAATCCAGATTTATCATAACTGAATATTAACGTAATTTAGCCCCTAGATTACACTCTCATAACCCCTGATTACTTAAATAAACCTAATATCTTTGATTTTGTAACTGAAAATTGCTTATTATAACTGAAAATTGGGGTACTACATTCCCAAATTACGCCCTCTAATTACCTCTAATTATTTAAATAATTACAGTTTTATTGCTTTGCTTCATTGCTTCAATTTTGTAATTGATTAAGATATAACCAACTTTTATAAATCACCCAATTTTTTATTTGTTAGAGAGCATATTATTTTCAGAAATTTGGGAGGCATTTTATAATTGGATTCTATATGTACACCGACAATTGTCATTGTTCATTAACCTGTTTTTGTTGTTAATTTTAATTTAAAAAATATCCAAATTTTTCAAATTATACTTTATATAAAATTATAATTTCAAACTACAAGCATCTTTGTAATCTCAGACTATATATATAAATAAATTAATATTTGATAAATTCAAAAAAAAAATTAATATCAAATTACATTTAATAATTCGGGGCATTACAATTATTTTGTTCGTCAAAATTTTTCTCACTTTTACTTTATTCTAATTTTAGTAACTTCTTTTTTCCTAATTTATCATCCATTACCCCCACCACATCGATCCACTTATTCCATTAAGATATATTCATATTTCTAAACAAATTTCTCTCCTTTTACCCAATATTTTACAAGACCAAAAACACACTTTTCACTAACTCCTTCATTATTATTTTTAAAGTTTTTACGTTGTATTTAGTGGGAAAATATTTTGAGGAATGTCAGGACTGGAGTGTATAAGGGAGGACTTTAATAACAAATTTGGTTTATATTAAAGTTTGGAGCATGTAAGAGAGGACTTTAATAACAAATTAAATTTGGTTGATTTTATTCTTTTTAGGGACATAGTTTGAAAAAATGAGTGATTTAACTTTTAAAAAAGCATGTTAACTAACTACGCCAATATAAAAAAAGGTTAAGTAATATTCTTTCCATTTTTATGTCTCTAAAAATGATTCTAAATAGGAAAAAATAAAAAGAAGAAATGGAGTATCAGCTAATGGGTAACGACTCTATTCGATATAAAAAATGTTAACTAGTAATTAAAAAAAAAAGTTCTATCTAGTACATGTTGTGTAGCTCTTTTTTTTAAAAATAAATAGTAAAGGCACTATTAGCAAAGTTTTATTTCGAAACTATGATCTAATTTAAGAAATTTATAATTTAAATAGGTGGTCTATAATACTCGATATCACACATTGTCATAGAAGTAACTCATAGTGGAATGTTGAAATGTTTTCACAACTGGTTTCTGGAAAGAAATGTCTAAAGGTAACTCCGTAACTCACATGAATCTTGTCAGGAGCGAACGAGCGAGTGCACTTTTCCTACAACGGAAATTATAGGAGCAAACAAATGCAGTCAAATTGGAGCAGGGCGAGTTTCATTTTCAAAAGGAAGTCTCAACTCTCGTGCACCACTTGGACCATGAGCTGGACATTAAGAACTTATGTTTTTCCTTTTTGGTCAACAAATGGGTCGGGCTATCATACTCATATAAATAAACTTTAGGTAAGAGAAATAATGATAATAATAATTATAAAAAAGAAAATTTAAAAAAAAAAACTCTTAAGAGGTCCCCTGCATAAATATCAAATCGTGGACAATCGCTAATTTTCTTATCGTACTATAGTACATATTTGACTGTCGCCACTGACTAGTGAATTGCGCGCATAAAAAAATCATATAACCTACCCAATTTTATTTTTGTAAAAATAGAGTCACCAATCAGTTTTTCAGGAAAAACTAATGAACCAAAAATAAAAAGATTTTGGATTTAGGGTGAATATCCTTACTTAATTTAATGACATTTAATTTGCTATGGACACATAAGGTTAATTAATTGCAACCTAAAAAAAAAGACAACAATGCTAAAATGGTTTTTTTAATATCAAAGATCTAATTTTCATATGACCACTTTAATTCAAAGATCAAATTATAATGTACCTAAAGCGGGTTGTTTCAAAGTTTATCCGGGGCTTCAAGACGTGGACAATCGTTTATCATTAAAGATTTAGAGTTCGTCAATCGCCATCACTTTACCATATCTCATTACCCGATATGAAATATTTGTTTGAGGTGAAATTCGTAAACAATCTTAATTAATTTCACGTGATTCAATAAAATTATTGTATTCAGTAACTATATCTTGAGTGTGATGACTAATTACAAAACTCGAATTTTGGCCAATGATCTAAGGTATGTTCAGCAACATGAGCCCCTGTCCAAAAACATTAGATTTCTCCGCCTTCCTCTATTATCAATATAGTTTTTGCACTATTTACAGTTGTTCCCTTACTAACAGATTTTGCCATATCAGGAAGAACTAAGAAGCTAGGGGTCGATGTCACTTGTTATGTTATGTACGCACAGTCGCATACACAGTATTTGTTTTTAATAATATCAATTCTTTTGGACCGTCATGTCTCATCAGGTCCCAACACAATGGATTGGTCGAATATTACATATACCTACTTGGTTGCCTGGAGGATTAAATCCTGCACCAGAAGTGAACCTGCGATGTAATATCGCAATTGGTTATGCCTTAGCCTATATATTGTGTAAAACCATAAAAGGTATATCAATTCTTTTGGACCGTCATGTCTCATCAGGTCACAACACAATGCATTGGTCGAGTATTACACATACCTACTTGGTTGCCTGGAGGATTAAATCCTGCACCAGAACCTGCGATGTAATATTGCAATTGGTTATGCCTTAGCCTATATATTGTGTAAAACCATAAAAGGAAACAATTTGATTTGCGTAAACCCGTTCACGTTAACGATGATGTGTACCAGGTCAAAAACACGTTTCATTTCCGAACAATCCACTATATCATTCAAATCTCATGCTCCTTCCCAAAGCCTCACACTAATATAGTTTGTGAACTCTTATAAACTCTCCGAGGTGGGACTTGGGATGTAAACCCAACACCCATTATATCATGAAAAAACTCACTATATCATTCAAAAACATATTATATCATGCAGAAACTACATCATTTCTGTACAATCATGCGAAATCTCATTATATCATTCAGACACTCACTATATCATGCAAAATTTACATCTTTTTATATATTAAAGCATGTGTCACGATATATACTACACAACCTACATCTTCTTGCATATTAAAACATTAAAATTAAAATCCTCCAGTATATTGCATATAATTTCACTATATGTCTTTCGTTAATAAAATCCACTATATTGTATATATGTTCAATATATCTGTATAAAACTCACTATATGAAGTTAATATCAATTACTAACCCATTGCACACTAAGTTAGTGTGCACCTTATCTATCTAAGTTTTTTTACTCCCTCCAACCCAAAAGATCTGAACACTTGTTGTGACACGTAGTTTAAAGTGATAAGTTGTAATGTGATTATTAAATGTTATTTTATTTAAAAAGTAGATGTAATAGGAGTTGGTGGGGTATTTTTTATTAGATGAGAGAGAAAGTTGGGTGACTTTTTATTGATGAAAGGTAGAGCGTAGGTCAAAGATGTGTAAAAGAAATAATATATTAATAGTTGGACCATGCTAAAAATAAAAGTGTTCAAACTAATTTGGGACAAATATAAAAGGAAAGTGTTCAGACTATTCTGAGACGGATGAAGTATTATATTGTGGGGCAGACACCCGTGAAAGAAGTCACACCGGCCACTAGGCTTAATACATTAAATTTTATACCTGATCTAGTAGTATTCAAGCAGGACAAGGGCAACTGCCAACTAGTCTCTTTTGATAGGCAATTAGGGAGGGCATTGTATCTGAGAATTTATATCTCACAAGACAACAAATTCTTATTGATGAATCGTATCTAGGAAGATCGTATGTGAAGTTGACTACTATTTAAGTCCTCCGTTATTACTAATTACAACACAAACTTTTATATTTGTTAAACCTGTAACTTGCATTAACGATAAATATCATATATTTATGAAACAGTAAAAATAATACTCCCTCCGTCTCATAATATAGTTTCCATTTTCCTTTTTTCACGGTAATTTATGCAAGTATAATCTAAGAGGGATAGTAAAGATTTTTTGTTTATTTAAATAAATGTTGTATGGGAAAAGATGATTTTAGGAGAGAGAATGGAGAATAATTGGTGAAAGAAAGATTAATTGTAACACTTGGGTTGAATAAACAAAGCAAAAAAACAAAATTCAAGAAGCAAATAAATGATGGGACACGGTTTTTCTGGACAAATTACGGAAATATGTGGAACTAAATATGGAAATGGGAACTATATTTTGGGACACCCAAAATGAAAATGGGAACTATATTATGAGACGGAGGGAGTATAAAGTTGATAATTTACAATGAGATAAACCCAACAACTTACATACTACTATTTGATTTATATTTTAGTCAAAAGTTTTCAGTCAAAGTTAGTATATTCATAATGCAAAAGTCAAAGTGTTGTGCATAATTAAAAAAGAAATTATAATACTTGTTAAACCTATAACCTGCTTTGACGATTAATATCATAAATTATGAAACAATAAAAATAATATAAAGTTGATAATTTACAATGAGATAAACCCAACAACTTACATACTACTATTTGATTTATATTTTAGTCAAAAGTTTTCAGTCAAAGTTAGTATATTCATAATGTAAAAGTCAAAGTGTTGCGCCTACTTAAAAAAGAAATAATTCCTTTTTCATTTTATTTTAATTCATATTCTTTATATCTTGTATACTTGTACTATCTACTAACATTTGCGTCAAAAAATTATATACTAACATTAATTGTACCTTTTCTATTAGTATATGAAAATAAAGAAAAAAAATTTGGAAATTACCTTTCAAATAGCTCATTTTGTGAGAAAGAACCTTATAAAATAATTAGGCACCAACCACCTTTAACATTTTGTGATGAAATCAACGGTCAGAATCCGACTTTGACTTGACTTCTCAGGCATGGACTTGCATGTGACTTCCTAACAGCTCATTTTTTTTCATTTGAGGATTGTATGTAAGATGTCATTCATTTAAGTTTCCCTCTTCCAGGCTCAGTCCATAGTATCTGCCCTGCAAATACTATACCAGATGTGAGAATTGAGATCTAGGCCAAGTCCACTTATCTTTAAAAAAAAACCTATAAACACTACATACTACTCCCTTCCATATTGTTATCTACACATTTTTATTTTTTATCAAATTCTTTTTAATCTACACATTGTTACTTTCTATATTTTTTGTAACATGTCACAACTACTTTCTCCTATTTTTCTACCCATGTGTCATGTACTCATGTGGTCCACTTTTTAATATAATAATTCACCTTATAATTTCTCTCTCCACCTTTTTAGTTTCTCTCACTCAATTTTTGGAATTCCTTTTTAGTTATCCTATTACCGCAAAACAAAATGAGTAAGTAAAAAAAACAAAGGAAGTGCTACATAATAATACAACAAACAGTCAAACACTACGAGTCAGATTCTAAGGCCTCAACCTTGGACCCTTCAAAAGTCCACCATATCATGGGTAAGGAGGCTAGAACCAGCAATTATTAAAATGCAAAATGGGCCTGTGTCCCTTAATAGACCTAATTATGAAACCCTTGATTTGTGACATGATCATCCGAAAAGGTGCCAAGGTGGGTGGACACTTTGGTAGAAATAGATGAAAGAAAAGGCAGTTCTAAAAATTGTACTGGGCCTGAATCTGAACTAGATTTGGAATGTATACTTATTGCATGCAACCTACCACCTTTGTTTCAACATATATGCAACACATTTCATTGGATACTATTCATCAACTAATTTTGACAATTGTCTCTCACCATTATGTAAGAAAAAATATAGTCAAGTGAGATCTTGTTAAATTCAGCTCAATGCGAGGATTCCATATATCAATTTTTTATAATTTTTTCTTATACGTAATTAGAGATATTGAAGACTAAAGAAGCGTGTTGGAATACGTGAAAAAGTAAATGTTGCATATATTGTGAAACGGAGGTAATATCAGTCTATCACCCTCTTTCTAGCGCTTATATGGTGTCAAAATTAGTTGTAATATAGTATATCATTTGAAAATTTTATTTTGCTAAATGAAAGAAATGATAGAGTTTCAAACTTATGACCACTAAGTTGTAGAACATCAACCCATCCACTAAAATTTTTTGAAAGAGAAATTTCATTAAATGAAGACCAAACGATATCTATAATAGGTATTAAAGAAAAACAAAATACAATCTAACAAGACTAAATCAACTTCGTCTTTGATGAAACTACAATGAACCAAATCGACCAAAGTAATTATGCAAGCCCCTTATATTTGTTAAATGAAACAGTATACCCCGGACTTTTAAGTCATTTCTATTTATTAATAATGTTGTTTATTAACTAAAAAGCGACTTTTACTTTTATGAAATATTTAAGATTAAGGCTATTATTTAACCTATATGATGTAATACCTCTAGTTTCAACTTTATTTTATAAATAACTAAATTCAATTATTAAACTACTTTTACTTTAGTAAATAGTAAAGACTAAGCTAAATCTCAAATATATTTTTCTTCAGTAATAATTAATTTGACAAATAATTGTCAATAAGTTTATTATGCTTTTAATCAACCTTAATTATTGAGGTACAACTGAGCTTAAAGATGTACTGGTTATCACCTATGAATATTAAAAGTCAAGAAACATGATAAAGTAAAGTGAAAGAACTAGTTTGCGGAGCTGATTGGCAGTCGTGCACGTATCAAGCTGTATACTGGGGCACTGGCCCGTTATTGTTCACAGAGGCACTGGCCCGTTACTGGTGTAAGGTAATGCTCAGGGCACAAGCCCTTGCACAATGGTGCGTACACATGGTCGGGGAGACGTCCTAGAGCTTATTGATTTGGCAGCAACTAGAGTAAAAATGGATAAAAGGATTAATGGTTTATAAAGGTGAAGATAAATGAATGTTATTTTTATAAATGTTTGAATGATTCTTTCCCTCTGTTTGTAAATAAAATGAATTTACATTGTTGGAGTAGTTTGTTACCGAGCCTCGGCTCATAATGTTTTCCCTCGGCTAATGATGTTAGGGAATATTCTGAGTAGTTTAAGTATACTATATTTATAGATTGTCACTGTTACTTAAGGCTTGAGCAGGTTTCGGATGGATTATGTTGATCGATGATGTACTCTGTATTATGTATTTAGGGGGCTAGAAGGATTATAATATGAATATTATTATGGCTATTTTTGGTAAGTTTTATGAATTATACAATCTCAAGGACAATTTAAGGTTATTATTGTATTAGTTGCCCCATAATCCACATACTTTTAAGTTCAGTTTCCGCTGTCAATTATAAGTATTTGTGTTTAATTAAGGTTATAAATTTTCGAGACGTTACAAACAACTATTAATGGAACCGTCTATCATTTTGACATAATTTGGGGGAAGAACATTATTGATCTAACTATGTTGACCGCATCCGAGCATCCAATACTTTCATGTTGATAGTTTTGAACTTGGACCAATGAAAACTATTTCCCATACCTAAAGACAAACAAACTAGACTCACAACTCCCATAGGGGAGAAGGAGACCTCCACAACAGAGTATACTTGACTTCCCATATTAGGGCACGGGAAATTCTCATAAAGAAAAACTAACTTTTTCAACAAAACAAAAAAAAAACAAACTAAAAATTGAAAACAAGAAAGGAGAAATGAGCTTACCATGGATGAAAACATACTGGCAACCCCTCATTGTTGAAGAAAGGGAGAAGGGAAGAACTAAGAAGAGGGGGTGTAGTCTGACAGTGGCGGATCTTGAAACTTTTGCTACTGGGGGCCAATTACTTACTTTAGACGTTAAGTTAATATTTATGTTATAGGGATACAGCTACGAGTCTCGGATACATGAACAAATCCGAGTATACCATATTATAATAATTACAGATACGGGGACGCCGTCCTAAGTAGAGATATACGACTTTTTCTTTATAAATATATAATATTTAATTTTTTAAATAATCTTTCAACTTCGCAATCAAAAATAAAAAAGCCAAAAGTTCAAAGTTTTATGCTAAAAAAATTTGTATAAGATAAAACAAATAATATTATTTAATGAATTAAAAAGAAAAATCCTCTAGAAAAACTCATTTTAAAAAAAAACAGAAGAAATGGGTTAGCAGACTTAGAACTCATGTATTCACGTGATTACACTTAGTCAACATCACAGTATTCCACAAAAGGTGTGGTCCCCATTTGGGCCCTTTTCCATTCCCTTTTCAGTTTTTCTCATTCTTCACCTGAACTTCTATTCGTCGCACCTAAAGTACTTAAAATCGCCCCAACAACCTTGTGAATGTACCATTATGCCCTTAACTCCTTTTTACCATTTTACTTTACTTGAGCATTGAAATTTATCCTTCATTTGAAATCTGAATTTTACCAATTAACAATTCTCTCTAAAATCACCAACCACCAATCGCAACTTCCAACCTAACGTCATCACCCAACGCCATCATCGCCGGCAACCCAACGCTATCATCGCCGGCAAGATGTCTTCTTCAGACGAAGAGGTAATTTTTTTTTTTTTTACCTCTGCACACATCGCCAACGTTTGGCCAGAACGTTGGATCTTTGGAACCAACGTCTGGCCAGCACACATCGCCAACGTTTGGCCAGAACGTTGGATCTTTGGAACCAACGTCTGGCCAGGACGTTGATTCCATGGGTCCAACGTTCTGGCCAAACGTTGGATCCAAGGAATCAACGTCCTGGCCAGACGTTGGTTCCAAAGATCCAACGTTCTAGCCAAACGTTGGATCTAAGGAATCAACGTCCTGGCCAGACGTTGGTTCCAAAGATCCAATGTTCTGGCCAAACGTTGGAACCTTGTATACGTTTTCCACCTTCTGTTATTTAACTTTTACAAATCAAATCGTTTTTAAAAAATTAAAATAAGATTAAACTAATATTTGTGAATATTGTGATATTTTCGTGTAATAAAAGATGATTTGTTTTTTCAGGAGCCTGTTAGTGATCGGATTAATTATAACCCGTATTTCGACAATAGTCCAGAATTTGAAACGCGTGATGCTGCTGCCGAGTGGTGTAGAAACATTGCCGTTGAGCTTGGGTTTTTCTTGACGATCACTAGTCACAAAAAGAAGTATCAACTTTTGGATTGTGATCGTGGCAAGAAGAAGGAACCTCGTGATTTCAGTTCGGCAATTAGAAGAAAAACAAAGAGAAAAGCATGTGGCTGTGAATTTCGGTTGTTCCTAGTCCCAAAAAACGACTACGCGTGTTGGGTGGTCGAGACTAGGGTTGAACATGGGTTTCATAATCACCCAATGATGTTATATCCGGAGGGCCATCGACAAATCTCTGGGCTCAGTCCCGCCGCCAAGAAGTTAGTTGGAGAACTAACTTCATCCCATGTGAAACCACGAAACATTATGAAAGCCATTGAAGGTGCATTTCCGTCTTTGAAGCCTAACATGAGGCACATCTACAATTGCAGAGATATATTGAGAAGGGAGAGATCAGAAGGCAGAAATGCAGCCCAACAGTTTCTTCAACAGGCTGTTGAAAGCAAGTATCTTTTTTGGATTCAGTCGGACGAGATGGGTAGGGTGACACATACATTCATTGCACACCCGACGTCCGTGAATTTAGTGTGTACATATCCGCACGTGATTCACATTGATGCAACGTACAAGACAAATAAGTACTTGTATCCTTTGGTGGAGATTGTTGGGGTGACACCAACCAACAAGAATTTTCTTGTTGCACGGGCATTGTTGCAACATGAGGATGCTCAGAGTTATCGCTGGATGTTGGACAGACTAAAGAACCTCATTGGCAGTGTGGCTCCGAATGCCATTGTCACTGATCGAGATCTGGCTTTGTGCAAATATATCTCGGAGATTTTTCCCACATCTGCACATCTACTTTGCACCTGGCATATCAATCATGATGTGGAGGCCTGGGTAACAAAGAAGTGTGGTGGGAAAAGAAAGATCGGAATTAGCTTCGGACGAGGAAGTTGGGCTAGGGTGATGAAATCCAAAACCGAGGCTGAATATGAAATAAATGTAGCCAACATGATGGAGGAGTGGGGTACAGTTGGGAATACCACATCCATTGATTTTCCTACCTACATCCACGGGACTTGGCTTGTGCACAAAGAGAAGTTTGTGCAATGTTGGACTAACCGAGTAAGACACTTCGGTAACACAACCAACAACAGAGTCGAGAGTTCTCATTCGGCTTTGAAAGCGTGGATTGCTACTCCAACCGAGGCAATCGACACATTGTTTATGCAAGTTGATGCTTTTGTTTTAGGGCGCTGGAAAGAGATAAGAAACTCATTGGAAGCATCGCGGCGTACTCATGGGATCGAATTTGATCCGCCACCATATAGCGCATTGAACGGTATTTGCTCTCAATATTGTTTGGAGCTAATTCGGGAAGGAGCTTGGAAGAATAGCGAGCTTGACCGGGATTGGAGTAGATGCGGATGTGTTGTTGAGACTACGCATGGTATTCCATGTGCTTGCCATACGTTTTTCTCCTTGCAATCGGATCAACTCTTATACACTCGGGAGGTTGATGCATTTTGGTGGAGACTAGCCATTGGTGATGGGACAGATTCGGCCGAGATACTACCGGAGTGCGATCGGGGCCGTCGATTCTTCGATACATTAGTGAACGAGGTACATGATAAGGATCTTGCGGTCATGAGATCTATTTCTCGGGTACTCCATTCAGAACTCCACCCCGAACGATATTCCTTTAAGGAGCCTGATGTTAACGTGACGACGGTTCATATGAGGCCTAAGTGATTATAACTATGTTGACCGCATCCGAGCATCCAATACTTTCATGTTGATAGTTTTGAACTTGGACCAATGAAAACTATTTCCCATACCTAAAGACAAACAAACTAGACTCACAACTCCCATAGGGGAGAAGGAGACCTCCACAACAGAGTATACTTGACTTCCCATATTAGGGCACGAGAAATTCTCATAAAGAAAAACTAACTTTTTCAACAAAACAAAAAAAAAAACAAACTAAAAATTGAAAACAAGAAAGGAGAAATGAGCTTACCATGGATGAAAACATACTGGCAACCCCTCATTGTTGAAGAAAGGGAGAAGGGAAGAACTAAGAAGAGGGGGTGTAGTCTGACAGTGGCGGATCTTGAAACTTTTGCTACTGGGGGCCAATTACTTACTTTAGACGTTAAGTTAATATTTATGTTATAGGGATACAGCTACGAGTCTCGGATACATGAACAAATCCGAGTATACCATATTATAATAATTACAGATACGGGGACGCCGTCCTAAGTAGAGATATACGACTTTTTCTTTATAAATATATAATATTTAATTTTTTAAATAATCTTTCAACTTCGCAATCAAAAATAAAAAAGCCAAAAGTTCAAAGTTTTATGCTAAAAAAATTTGTATAAGATAAAACAAATAATATTATTTAATGAATTAAAAAGAAAAATCCTCTAGAAAAACTCATTTTAAAAAAAAACAGAAGAAATGGGTTAGCAGACTTAGAACTCATGTATTCACGTGATTACACTTAGTCAACATCACAGTATTCCACAAAAGGTGTGGTCCCCATTTGGGCCCTTTTCCATTCCCTTTTCAGTTTTTCTCATTCTTCACCTGAACTTCTATTCGTCGCACCTAAAGACTTATAAAATCGCCCAACAACCTTGTGAATGTACCATTATGCCCTTAACTCCTTTTTACCATTTTACTTTACTTGAGCATTGAAATTTATCCTTCATTTGAAATCTGAATTTTACCAATTAACAATTCTCTCTAAAATCACCAACCACCAATCGCAACTTCCAACCTAACGTCATCACCCAACGCCATCATCGCCGGCAACCCAACGCTATCATCGCCGGCAAGATGTCTTCTTCAGACGAAGAGGTAATTTTTTTTTTTTTTACCTCTGCGCACACATCGCCAACGTTTGGCCGAACGTTGGATCTTTGGAACCAACGCCTGGCCAAAGCACATCGCCAACGTTTGGCCGAACGTTGGATCTTTGGAACCAACGTCCGGCCAGGACGTTGATTCCTTGGATCCAACGTTTGGCGAAACGTTGGACCCATGGAATCAACGCCCTGGCCAGGCGTTGGTTCCAAAGATCCAACGTTCTAGCCAAACGTTGGATCTAAGGAATCAACGTCCTGGCCAGGCGTTGGTTCCAAAGATCCAATGTTACGCCAAACGTTGGAACCTTGTATACGTTTTCCACCTTCTGTTATTTAACTTTTACAAATCAAATCGTTTTTAAAAAATTAAAATAAGATTAAACTAATATTTGTGAATATTGTGATATTTTCGTGTAATAAAAGATGATTTGTTTTTTCAGGAGCTCGTTAGTGATCGGATTAATTATAACCCGTATTTCGACAATAGTCCAGAATTTGAAACGCGTGATGCTGTCTGCCGAGTGGTGTAGAAACATTGCCGTTGAGCTTGGGTTTTTCTTGACGATCACTAGTCACAAAAAGAAGTATCAACTTTTGGATTGTGATCGTGGCAAGAAGAAGGAACCTCGTGATTTCGGTTCGGCAATTAGAAGAAAAACAAAGAGAAAAGCATGTGGTCGTGAATTTCGGTTGTTCCTAGTCCCAAAAAACGACTACGCGTGTTGGGTGGTCGAGACTAGGGTTGAACATGGGTTTCATAATCACCCAATGATGTTATATCCGGAGGGCCATCGACAAATCTCTGGGCTCGGGCCTCCGCCAAGAAGTTAGTTGGAGAACTAACTTCATCCCATGTGAAACCACGAAACATTATGAAAGCCATTGAAGGTGCATTTCCGTCTTTGAAGCCTAACATGAGGCACATCTACAATTGCGAGAGATATATTGAGAAGGGAGAGATCGAAGGCGAAATGCGGCCCAACAGTTTCTTCAACAGTGTTGAAAGCAAGTATCTTTTTTGGATTCGATCGGACGAGATGGGTAGGGTGACACATACATTCATTGCACACCCGACGTCCGTGAATTTAGTGTGTACATATCCGCACGTGATTCACATTGATGCAACGTACAAGACAAATAAGTACTTGTATCCTTTGGTGGAGATTGTTGGGGTGACACCAACCAACAAGAATTTTCTTGTTGCACGGGCATTGTTGCAACATGAGGATGCTCAGAGTTATCGCTGGATGTTGGACAGACTAAAGAACCTCATTGGCAGTGTGGCTCCGAATGCCATTGTCACTGATCGAGATCTGGCTTTGTGCAAATATATCTCGGAGATTTTTCCCACATCTGCACATCTACTTTGCACCTGGCATATCAATCATGATGTGGAGGCCTGGGTAACAAAGAAGTGTGGTGGGAAAAGAAAGCTCGGAATTAGCTTCGGACGAGGAAGTTGGGCTAGGGTGATGAAATCCAAAACCGAGGTCGAATATGAAATAAATGTAGCCAACATGATGGAGGAGTGGGGATACAGGTTGGGAATACCACATCCATTGATTTTCCTACCTACATCCACGGGACTTGGCTTGTGCACAAAGAGAAGTTTGTGCAATGTTGGACTAACCGAGTAAGACACTTCGGTAACACAACCAACAACAGAGTCGAGAGTTCTCATTCGGCTTTGAAAGCGTGGATTGCTACTCCAACTGAGGCAATCGACACATTGTTTATGCAAGTTGATGCTTTTGTTTTAGGGCAGTTGAAAGAGATAAGAAACTCATTGGAAGCATCGCGGCGTACTCATGGGACTGAATTTGATCCGCCACCATATAGCGCATTGAACGGTATTTGCTCTCAATATTGTTTGGAGCTAATTCAGAAGGAGCTTGGAAGAATAGCAGAGCTTGACTGGGATTGGAGTAGATGCGGATGTGTTGTTGAGACTACGCATGGTATTCCATGTGCTTGCCATACGTTTTTCTCCTTGCAATCAGATCAACTCTTATACACTCAGGAGGTTGATGCATTTTGGTGGAGACTAGCCATTGGTGATGGGACAGATTCGGGCGAGATACTACCGGAGTGCGATCAGGACCGTCGATTCTTCGATACATTAGTGAACGAGGTACATGATAAGGATCTTGCGGTCATGAGATCTATTTCTCGGGTACTCCATTCAGAACTCCACCCCGAACGATATTCCTTTAAGGAGCCTGATGTTAACGTGACGAGTAAGGGTCGTTCTAAGTTGAACAAGGGCATGCGACGGGAAAAAAGTGGGTGGGAGCACGTTATGGGCAAGTCTCCTAAGGGTAAAGGCAAAACTTCTGGGTCGGCTCCTGGTAATAATATATTTGTGTATATACTTTTATTGTTTGTTTCGTATAATTGTAGACATTTAATTAAATTGATGTATATTAACTTTGCAGGGTGGAGATTCGATATGGAAAATTTTCCATACTTTCATAAACTTCCACTAGCCATCCAACACCACATAGAAGGCTGGCATGATGTAGTTGCCGATGGTAATAGTGGTTTTCGATGCGTAGCAGATGCTTTTTGTTCCGGCCAAGAAAATTGGGACATTGAACGCCGATCAGTATTGAGTGAGTTGCATCAAAATGGTCGTCAATTTCATTGGGTCTATGGTCAGGACCTCAAAGAGGCAATTAGGCGTGTTCGATAGGAAGGTAAAGGTTGTGGGGAGGAACATTACATGGAGGCCATTGCAGACTTGTACCCCATTGCGAACCACTACATATCCAAGATCTTTTTTTTCGCTCTTAATGGTCGTATTGATATGTCGACTACAGTTTTCCCACTTGATGTTGGGGGCATGAACGCTTTGCCACAAAGGGAGTTAGCCATAGCTCATCTAGGGAGTTACAAGCATTTTATTCGGCTTCAACTTCGCTGAGGTCATCCGGTCCCTACTATTCCTCAACAGTGGTTTCGAGTTGCTTCTCAAGCTGTTCGTCCTTGGGCAAGTCATTATTCAGCAAGGATCAAACAGTGGGATGATTCATCTACCTCAACAACCCCAACAACTACTTCTTAGTTTTACCTCTTGCTAGTTGTACTAATGAACTAATTGTGTTAATTTATGAACTAATTGTGTTGATTTAAGAACTAATTGTGTTAATTTATGAACTAAATCACAATATAACTAATTAAATATGCAATTACTCATAATTAACAAGCATTAAAGTGTTATGATTTAAAAAGCATACATAAACATTGAGTTCAAATTAATAAAACTATTAGGAATAGCTAAAAGTTTTTTAACATAAATAAAACCCGCTACTCGTTCTCTTCATTCGATGCGGTGTAACACTTTGTTCCAATCCTCAATGAGTTGCTCAACATTCGCACGTGCATCATCCCATTTAGATTCGTCCCAATGTTGCATGAATGGACGAGTTGCATTTATCCACCTATTCATCCACTGCTGCATAATAAAATACTGGGTCGTTAATATATATAATTTTGGCACATTGATACAAATTATGGATCAGTATTAAAATACATTTACCTGCTCGGTTGCGGTACGATCTGGTATTTGTCGAGCACTACTACCTCCATCATTCAACAAATATGGATGTGAATGTCGTTGATACCAAGACAAGTAGTCAGTGGCGCAAGTCGCCGGTGAAGAACCCTTCTCAAACATCTCAATGTTTACACAATTACCTGATTGTAAGCAAAATAACAATTGTAATATAATAGCATTAATAATAAGCAACATATTAATATAATAAATAACATATAATAATAAACATAATATTAATATTATATTAATATAATTACCTGTCGGGAACGAGAACCAGCCCGATTCACAATGGACAGCAGAAGATTTCACATAATACTTTCCCTTGCTAGGCCTAGATGCGGACTCTGGAGCAATAATAGGAACAGTGCGGTGCCGCATACGGCCTAACCGCCGCAAACATCGATCGGGCATATATGGCTCGATAACTCCCCGATAACGAATGGTGCCCCTATATAATGTTCTCCGAATAGTGTTCGGATCAAAATGATGACCATAAGGCAACCAATCCACCTGCAATTATTACAAAAAAAGCGATTTTATTTAATGAAATGCAACTAAAAAACAAACTTTTAATAATAGTACATAAATAGTCACTTACATCCTCTGCTGTCAGTGTGTCTAACTGTCTCCTGATAGAACAAAGACGGTCATGAGACCTCGGCTCTGGGTACGCAGTCCAACTCTGCGCTCGTGGAGCTGCCCCACCAATAATATGTTGTGCGCGTGGCCCGAAGCATGGAAAATACTCATAAATCCATGCACTGGAGTAAAGTCAAACAACCGCTAATCCCGACCGTGTGGAGGTACGACTAGCCTCACCCAACCGACGATACAAGTACGTACGTGTAGCCGACCCCCCGGGAGAACGTGTGAACGATATCCCGGATACCTCGCCTCAACAATGTCAAAGGGTCTCAACCTCGATCCGCTCTTATCTGGGAACAAACAGCATCCTAGAATCAACCATATAATACATGTCAGCTGTTTCTCCAACGTAGCAGGTGTCTCCCCATCTGATAGAATATCAGCAACCCCTTGTGCAGCAATAGCACCATTTTCCCAAAATGGACTCCCGAGCTCTGCAACTGTCCTACCGATCGAGTCTGCAACCAAACCCCTAAGAGCAACACTCGATGTGGTGTCATTGACCGTGCACCCCTCAACTGGAATATGCAATATATGCCACACATCATGCATCATGATTTTGCTTCCATGGAAGCAACTGCCAGGACAAACGTTCTGCCTCTTTTTTTTAAAAAAAAAAAATTACCTGCGCCTCTGTCGCCGCCGTCTCCGCTGCTGCCGCCACCTCCTCTACAGCTTCTTGCCGACGTCTTGCCTCCATAGCCCTAACGATTGCCTCCTCCGTGTGACGCTTGGGAACAATCTTCTTCCGCGGCCTTGGATTTTCTGACATTTTTTTGAGTTTAAATGGTGGTGGTGGTGGTGGTTGTGGTTGTGTGAAGAAAGATGTTTGTTGAAGAAAGATGAGAGGGATGGTGATGGTGATGAATCTGATGTGGTGAATATGAGAGAGAAAGATGGTAGGTGGTGTTAAAAGGGGGAGTAAAAACCAAAAAGTAAATTAAGGGTATAATGGTCCAATCATATAATACTTGGGGCGATTTTAAGTACTTTAGGGGCGATGTTTAACAATCCCCTTCTTCACACGGAACAAATGCTGCTATGTCCAATATTATCTGGGCTTCTCTTTAACGGGCCAACCAAATAACAAAGCTGTTTTTTTTTTTTCAAAACCTTTCAGGGGCCAGGCCCAGTCATGCTCCTTAAAAGGTCCGTCCCTGGGTGTAGAGAGAATTTGGAGGACCCTTCCACTAAGATATAACTTCAGTTCCCAGCTAATACATTATATAAATATTGCTTCTCCCAACCTCCTGCAATTTAGAGTATAGTTAAAAGAATTGTTCAGGTTATTTTCTCATTGATCTTCAACCTCAATTTATAGTACAAGCGTTATAATCCAAATAGGATTCCTGAATACTACTATAATAGTAGTACTAGAGAAGAACTCTAATCTTAATCTTATTATTCTATTTTAATATTAGTTCAAGAACATATCTAATGACGATGAAAGTAACGAATAAGGAGATAAACCATGCTCGTTATTTTGGAAATTTTAATACTCAACATTCTTTTATATATATATATATATATATATATATATATATATATATATATATATATATATAGAGTCGGGATCATGTGAGAATAGAGAGTTATACGAGAATACCTAATTATATGAGAATAGCTTACAACCTTTAGATTATAAAAACCGGACGGCTGGGATTAGCCCAAGCGGTAATAGCATAAACCACCTCTTCCAACCTCAATCTCGCGGCAACGTGGTAATTCAAAGCATTGGATGAAAAAAACAATGGCTTACAAATGAGGAAAATTCGAAAAATCAGAACTTTCATCATCAATTGATTGCAGAGAAGCATTTGAACCTTTGTCGTTGATCGAATTCATCCATCAATTATTTGTTCAATTCATCAATTCATACAACCTTGTTTTTTCAATCATCAGGTACGAAAAGTAGGTAACTAACCCAAAATTTTGTTTGATGCAATTGAATTATAAACCTAGTTTATAGACATCATTATTTGCTGCAATTGAGTCGAAATAATTAGGAATCATGCACCTTACTACCCTCCTAGATATTAGTAAATGCTGGTTGCTGGACCTTCAGAGGACGTCGAATTTTGCCGGTCACTGATATCGATTGGTGTAAATATTGTGTGGATAAATTGATTTGCAATCCTGGTATATTATTGCTTCTTGTTTCTCATCATCTCTTAAAGTTTGTCATTAGGAGTTTGATGGTTTTTTGTATTGAATATGGGGGACTAAGACCTATCCATAAAATTGTAATGTTGAAACTTATTGCTTCTATGCTATTATAAGCATGACAAATTAAAGAAAATCGATTTTGATTTCAAAGGAAATCATCTGCACCAGTCACCAGGGTAGTGCTCTGTCAGCAAATCATGCCCCTGGACTCAAAAGACTGATTTATTCTTAGCTATGGGTGATGAGATGCTACAATTGTTTTTCCGATTATTGAGTGATCATTCTCTGATCCTTCCTAGAAGATTTGCTTGGGAAGTCAGTGTTGCTGTGGGTTTTGTTACATGACTTGTTGGTTTTCTTATCTTTCTTTTATTATTCCTAGCTGTGATTAACAGCTTAGGTATCCAACTATGAGTTGCATGTGAGTTGGTTTTATAAATATTTGAGATTGGAAGGCTACCTTTTTTTATGTAGCCAAAGTGTGATGGAGGAAAAGGGTATAGATCTGTGTGTTGGGTTTTTGTTTTGACTGTTTCTATGTAACTAAATATAGCCTGAAACTTGTAGAATTTGACTGAAATATATATTTTGTTTTCTAGTGTCTTCCACCCTACTGGTCGATTTTGCAATAGAGTAAATTAGTGTCTTCCACCCTACTAGTCGATTTTGCAATAGAGTAAATTAGTGTCTTCCGTTGCAGTGTAACATAAAAAGCACAATTTATTCGAGGCCTCTCACGATGTAGGGAAGGAAGTGAAATCAAATAATTCCTTTTGGATATTCAGAGCTCATTGGTTCAGGGGGAATTAAGTCCAAGATTCTGTTAAGTGGTGTCTAATGTCTCTATTGTTGTATCTTTAATGAATGCTAGTTTTCATCTGCCCCAATACATTGTACAGAAGCGGGATCTGGTCACGATGCTATGTTAAAATATGAATGAGGATCAGCTATGAGTTTTTATCAGCCCATATGTTGATTATATGCCTTTTCAGTAAATCGTTGATTTAAGCTTATTTTTTGTTAGTTTCGGTTCGTCCATCATCTCATCTTCGAATCTGAAAAATAGCCTTTTAGACTAACGCTTCACTTATGATTCTAAAGAGGGTGAAACAATAATCTTCTCGTCATGCTAGATGCTTTATGTTAGGGGGCAGTGAAATTTCTTTTGTCTAATTTTTACCTATAGCTTTTGCTCAAAGACAAATTCTCAAAATGGTATGTGTTTCTTACTCTTACCTTTCGTTAGATTTTCTAGTGTCTCAGTTTCATGTTTTATTTGCTTGCCTATAGAGCAGCTCTTGCTTCACTTTGGTGCCATATTGCCAATGCACCTGAATTGATGAGTGCTTATCAGTCACCTGTGGACAAAACTACTGCAAAAAGGTGCAGACTGCAGACATTGGTGATTTTTTTCAATCAAATAAATCAAGACTCTGAAGAGAATTGAGGTGTAAAAAATCAGGTGATATAACACCCGAAAGCCCTAAACTCGAAAGGTTCATGCTTATTACATGACTTTGATCATCTGAACATGTAAGCCCATTCCAACTGCAGACACTTTGCTGAAGACAAGTTACTAAGACTTATATCAGGATCAATGAAACTGGATTTTATCCTTAAGAGCCAATAAGAATCACCAGAATTCTAAGCAGTAATGTAAGAAAGAAAAACATTGAAGATAAGATAGAAAAAAAGCATCAAATGAGACATCGTAAAAATGTCCATTTTGAGACATCTTAAAGTACATCACCGATGGCTTGAAAGTACATCAGATGTTTAGTACATATACATCACCGGTACACTATAAGTACACCAGATCTTTACTACATATACATCATTGATATATAGTACATATACATCACAGGTACACTATAAGTACATTAAATCTCATATATACTTATATGATAAATTTGATAGCATTTTGTTGTTATTAAATTGATGTCTACTTCGTGTAATGTACATCAGATATAGACTACATATACATCATTGGTATACTACATGTACATTAAATCTTATATATATACATCATCCTTATGAGATATTTCAAACATTAGATTAAGCAACTTAACTCAACTTCTGTGAAATAATTCATCATGTATGCCTAAATCAAATCAAATTCCGTTACATAAGAAAGAAAAAAAAATCCAATTTAGAGAGCAGGGAGTAATTCACATATGCATGCTTTATATTATGATCAAGTAGTAAATGTATTTTCTCTTTAAGGCTTTGAATTATAATATACTATATCTCTTCTTGTTCATTGAGAAAGCCCTCTATGTGCATTAAGTAGCTTTTGTAGGTACATTAATTAACAAATTTGACGCCCTGACCTTTTGATGCTTGTTTATTTACGGATAGTAGTGGCTAGCAAAACAAGGGAGTCAAGAAACTTCGTGAAATCACTCTTTGATATATTGTCAATTTACATGGAGAAATTAATACCTTTTTAAGTTGCGATGTAACCACGTGATCTTAGGAACTTTTCTCTTTAGCTATTGTGCTAGTGTTAAGATGTAATAGGAACGAGATTGCTTTGGTATTTGTTTTTATCTGTTTATTTTGCAAGATACTTGAAATAAATAATGGCTTTATACGAACACACCTTTGGTTTACGCTCCCGAAAATACCTTTCCCCGATGCGTACCTCTCGTCCACTGTTTACATGGTGCATTATGTAACGACAACCTAGAGCATTATTTGGATCAACTAATTTTACCGATAACGAGATAGGCATTTGTGACGGACGTAACCTGTCACACTTGATCAATGAATCTCGCTCACAGAGTAGCTATAAAAAAGGATCGCTCTATTACTTCATGTATGCCATAGAGAGAGAGTACTACAGAAATTCAAATATTCCCGTGGAAGAATAAATTCAATAGAACTAACTAAAATTTACACTTTTCAAAAACATTTTTCGCCAATGTATTACTAAAACCAGACTGCATAATACTAGTTCCCTTATCAACACTATTACTTCATGTTGAGATACAACTTATAAAATGAGTCAGTCATATAACTTGGAGTAAGTAGAGATTCGCCAAGCACAAAATTTACAAAATTGTGAATTAAAAGGCTAAGATATAGCGATTCTGAATTAGCCCAATGGAAACCAATTATTAGTATCAACCATTCAAAAGGTTGATTTTGGTAACTGTTTTGATGCTTTCCGGCTAAATGACATGTATGATCAGAGTGCTGTAAGATAGTTGAGTGGCTGTGGCAGTGCTAGTAGCCTCGCGTTGCCTTAGCCGGAGAAAAGGGAGAGTACCGCTTGAACTAAGTGGGCTTGACGGTGGACTGTAATATGGATCAATGAACTCCAGAGATGAAAGGTAGGCGTGCTTCACGATTCTTTGCTTCTTCAGGTGGTAAATGATCTATCAGTTTCTTAATAATATACTCTATACTGCTTGAACTACATGGGCTTGATGGTTGGCTGCAATATGGATCGACTAACCCGAAAAGTAAATATGAGCTACGAGCATTGTTGCACATTTGATTTTGTATTGGACTTGTGTCGGTTTTCCTTGTGCAAAGTTGCAACCGCATGCGAAAAGATACAAAATCAGATTAGTATGTAGATTTCTCTTTAAGGACACTTTAAACATCTGTCGGGTTCTCTCTTTAAGCCTCAATCTACTTTGATCTAAAACTCTGTAATTCAGTCAATGATACTTCTCTTGAACCAAAGTGCTTGGCAATCTTGTTCAACAGGCATTCAACATGCATGATGAATTGAGAGAGTTAACAAGATATTCTCAAGTAAAATTGTCTACTGTAATAGGACTTTGAATCATTCATGCAGGACAACTCAGGAATGCCACTGATTAAGTGGTTATCCGAGAGGATAAGAACCTCCAGATTCTTTATTTCTGAAATGGACCGCACCACTTAATCGGTTTCCTAGCAGATTTAAGTACTTCCATTCTTGCAAACTTCCTAGCAGAATCATACCTGAGATACTATTGTTAGCCAAGTTTCCAAAATTTCTAGTGAATGCAAAGACAAGTTACTGAGAGTTTTATCAGGATCAATGAAACTGGATTTGATCCTTAAGAGCCAATAAGAATCACTAGAATTCTGAGCAGTAGTGTAAGAAAGAAAAACATTGAAGATAACATAGAAAAAAAGCATCAAATGAGACATCTCAAAAATGTCCATCTTGAGACATCTGAAAGTACATCACCGATGGCTTGAAAGTACATCACCGTTGGCCTGAAGTACATCACTACCAGGACACAAGGAAATTTTAGTCCGGAATCATATCTAATACTATAAGCATGAAAAGCATAATATATCTTACATCGACCAATTGTGTGATGAAATTCTCAAAAAAGGTTTATACATATGAAATTCTCAATATGTCATATAATCGATCGGTTCTAAACTTGTAAAAGCCTACATCTCTTTCTTTCTTTACAAAATATATGGCAAATTTCTCTGAAATACATTTTTTCCAAGTCGCTTGCTCATTTCATCGCCTTAGCTTAATGCAGGATGATGGGACGGTGGTATCGTTCAACATTTGATGCTAAGACTGCTGTTAAGCCACACATAGTTAAAGTACAAGAGTTGGCAAAAACCCTTATTATCAGGTATTACAATTTATAGCTCTTCTTCATTTTTTTGTTGTGCTCAGCTAGTGTGATGTGCTAAGAAAAGTGTCTCATGATGCCAGAAAGTTAAGAAATTTAGCAAGCCATACATTGAGCGGAGTTGCCACCGTTGCAAAGCCTCATGTTGAAAAAGCAAGGACTACCTTGAAGCCATATACAATGAAGGCAGTTCATGTATACGGGAAATTTTTAGAATCAGCAAACACATATCATGAACAGGTATCTTTTGTAACCTTGGAAGTTCCATTTTCTCCAATTTTAGGTGTTTAGTTAACAACCATACTTGCCCACCTACAAGTGGCTTAAATATACATCATGAATTGCCTAAAAGCACATCACAAGTTGCCTACAAGTACATCAAAATGAAAATAACTACAAATTTTCTTCGAAATTCAAATAAATTCCACTTTGATTTTCAGTAAATTTAACATAATAAGATGATTAATATCTCAAAATAAATTAAGAAAACCTAACCTCTGATTTCTTCTTGAGCCTCAAATCAAGCTTAAGATGTCAATAAGGTACCGAGATTTAAAGACAAAATTGAAGAGCAAAAGCAGACAAAATCCAGAAATCGATGAAATCAAATCACGACCCTGCTGATTTCATCCAAAATCATGACCCATATTTGATGAGATTCGAAGCAACAGTAGATAATATACAAAAATTAGAAGATCAAATTGCTGCTTGTAACTGATTTCATCCAAAATCACGAAACCATAGTTGAGGTCTTGAGGAGTAGTAAAACCAAATTGAAGTTAGTGTCGAAGAGAGAGAAAGAGGAATGAATGAAACAGTAGAAGGCTTAAAAGTTTGGAGGGGGTTAAAAAACGTGGCAAAACAACAACCCTTAGATCTACTAATGTCAAGGGGTAAGATAAGTTCTCACATAACTAGAGCTTCTCATATAAATAGGGTGTTCTCACCTGTGCCCAAATCTATATGTATAGGATCACATGAGAAATGAGAATGAATCTCAACCACACGATTGGATCAGAGTTATAACACTTGTTCATTAGAGTTATACCCCCGAAAAAAATCGAGCCCAAAAAAAAATTTATTTTTTTCAAGATTTATTTTTTCTAATATTTTTTTTTTGGAAGTTACATCACTTTTTCATTAGAGTTACATCACTTGTTCATTAGAGTTATAGCGCGTAAAATTCATTCTCATTTCTCATATAAGTATGCATTTATATATGAGAGTGCATACTTTTATATATATATATATATATATATATATATATATATATATATATATATATATATATATATATATCGTTCAACCAAAGATTTAGAAATCCATTTATCGACTATTCAAGTAAACTGCTTTCAATATTATTCTTGTTCAATTGTGATTCCAATAAATATATAAAGAAGGATTAGATGATATTTTTGAATAAAGCTGTAATCTCATTGCTCGTTTGGTTGACATGAATTTAGGTAGGCAATGAAAATTCCCATGATTTTCTCATTTGAGAAGTTGTTTGGTTGACAGGAAGTTGAGATAATGGGTGCAATAGAAATTCCTTCGGATATTGAAATAACCACAAAATGTGGGAATTTAATTACCCACTCCCCCCATTGATCAATCAGAATTCCCACATGAATTGCAAATTCCTTGATGTCAACCAAACAAATTTAGGTCATTTCCTAGGAATTACATAAGGGAAGTAATTTCCTAGGAAATGAAACTTCCTACAGGATTTAAATTCTCATGTATACCAAACGAGCACTCAAACTATAGTATATATAAAACAGATTAAGTAATTAACTTAATTAAAATGTAATCTCAAATGCAGCAAAAACTAGTCTACTCGAGTTTCACATAAACTAAAAATTTTCCCTCTCTCTCTAGAATATCCTCTCAAAACCCTAACCCTACAAAACACCCCCAGCCGCCCACCTCTTTAGGCTCGCCGGGGACTGGCATCTCAGCCTTGTCGCCGGCGAGCCTAGCCCCCCTATTTTTAGCTGGTAGTTTCTCCCCCCGTCGCACCTCGACGCACTTCCCATCGTGTTTTTCTTCTGTCGGGTTTAACCACCTAGCCGCAGTCCCGTCGTTGGTCTTCCCCCTCCCCAGTCGTGCGGTGGTTCCGGTTTCCGCCTTTAATTGAGTTAGTTTCTCCCCCTAGTGTCGCGTTTTGGGCCTCCCCTACCCCCTCCCCCGGTGTCGTGTTTTTGGGCCTCCCTACCCCCTCCCCCTAGTGTCGCATTTTGGGCTTCCCTACCCCCTCCCTTGGTGTCGCGTTTTGGGCCTCCCCTACCCCCTCCCCCCGGTGTCGTGTTTTGGGCCTCCCCTAACCCTCCCCTAGTGTTGCGGCTGTGGGCTTCCCTACCCCCTCCCCCGGTGTCGTGTATTGGGCCTCCCTTACCCCCTCCCCTTGTTTAGTGTAACGTAGGTGTCTCCTTCCCCTCCCCCGTTTAGTGTTGACTTTACTCCCTTCTTTGGTGGTTATCCGTCTCCCCCCTCCCCTAGTGCATTGTTGGCGGTGCTTTAAGTTGTCTAGTTTGTAGGTGTGTTAGTATGGTTTTTTTGTTTGTTATAATCAGCTGCTTGATACTTTTGTTAATTGCTGAAGGTAGTTTTGGTCTTGATGTTGGATCTGGTTTAAGTGATTGGTTAGGGTTTGCATGGCAAGAGATTTCATGGATGGGGTATGTTTTGTCTGCTTTTTTCAATCAGACGGTTCTTCGAGATCTAACAATGTTTAGATTTCACTCTCGCTTGGTAATGAGTTTATCAATCATTGCCTTGACAAAAAGAAATCTGAAGGCGGCTCCCCAATTTGTTAATTGGGTTTATAGCGCGCCAACTCATTTGAGCTTCTCATCAACGGAGAAGCCGGAAATACCCTTCCAAAAGGGTATTGAGTCACAAAGGAATGTGACTTTTCGAGGAAATCTGGACGTAGAATCCCATGTGACAGCAGGTCAATGGGATTGGTCCTGTAGCGAGTTCCTATTCTCGCGGTTGCTTTGTTGCCCCATTTGTGAAATCAGCCCTGTCCTCCCACTCCGTTCGTCAGGGTTCTGGCGCTCGTCATCTACCAGCACAAGAGTTTCTTTCCAGTTAATTATCAACTCAGCCCTCCCGATCGAGCAGTTTTATCCTTGTTTAAGCTATTTATGCTTTTGTAATAGTTATGTAAGAGCGAGTATCGCTCAGTTTACTTTCTTTGTGTTTGTAGAGTTGTATTAGCGTTAGGCTGTACTTCCTTTTTTAATTAATGCACAATTTCCCCGTTGTAAAAAAAAAAAAAAAAAAAAAACTAGTCTACTCTCTAAAGCATGATCTAAGTTTTTTTTTTTCACTTGCTTAGTTGCTTTATAAGTTATAACTAAAAAAGGCCCAATAAATTTATAAAAGGCCCCACTGTCCCTTGCGGGCTCAAAATTTGGGTTTAGATGGTGAGCCCAAACCGACCTCACGCATGGGCCACATCACACCTACCAACCTGTTGGTCAAAACTCAAAAGACAAAAAGTACGAAGTTTTTTGAGTGGCTACGATTTTATTACTTAATCTCAGCCTTCTATTTTTATTGATTCATCATGTCCATTGATTTCGTTGATCTTTAAATATTCAAAAAGATTGTCGAAAACCAGGTGAACGATTAGTTGTGAATTTCTTAATGTATAACTCTTAGTTTTAGCTTAATTATAAATGTCAACTAAATGAATGGTATAGATCTGAGATTAAAAATGAATGGTCTAGATTAGACAAGCTATCATGGCTATTTTTTTTTTTTTTTTTTGAGGGGAGCTATCATGGCTATAATTTTATTGTAGTCATTGTAAAGAAATAAAGAAACATACTCCAAAAGAAATAAAATGATTTTTTCTCCATTTTTCTATGTTTTTAAGGTGATAGAATATATGCACTTACATATATTCTTTATTCTATTTTTGTTAAGTAAATATCATAGTATTATTGTAATTAAAAAGTGTATAAACAGTTTCCTCATTATTAGCATCAGTTCACGTTATCATACCTTGTATATATGATTGCTTATGTAATTTTATCGATGATGGAATTACCGAATTACATTGCTTTAATAAGGTTCAATTAAATCAGTGGACAAGATTAGTCTACAAAAATAAAAGGCTAAGATTTCAATAGTTATAGATTGTAGCCATTAAATAATCATCCTTAAATTTAAGAGTTAGGATTAATGATGACAATATAATGTTTCTTTGAAAATAAAAAAATACAGACCTAAAACATTCACTGGTCATCTGGGAATCAAGAGGGTATTTTGTAATGATTGTTGGATTTATGATAATGCATAAATAAACAATTAAACATGTACTGGGATGATTTGAAAAACAATGTGAGTTAAGGTTCGACATTTCTTGACAAGACTCTAGATATTGTTATTTCCTTTAAAGCTAAATATATTACAGTTTCTAAACAATACAATAGCTTGCTAAAGCACACAAAAAAAGTATAGTTAGAGCACCATTATTGATGATTGAGAAATAAGATAATCCTACTCTCTTTTTAACTTTATCTCTTTAAAAAATAACATCCCACAATCTTTTTCCACATATATTTTTAACCATGAACCAAAAAAAAATCATCCCAACTACTTTTTCTTCTCTCTCTTACTTTTTGACCCCACCCAACTACTTTTTATTATTTACTTTTTAATAATATGAAATATTTATTACTAATTGATAAAAAAAAAATTAAATAAATACATAATTAGCGTTTTTGGCATTAACTAAATTAAATGTACAAAAATATTATTTCATTTTTTTAGAGTGTAAAAGTGGAAGATATTTCATATAAAATAAGCAAAATTATAGGAAATTAGTAAATAGCTAGAAAAAAAATTTGTCCGAAATATTACAAAATGGATCTCTATTTGTAGATCACGGAAAGATAGAGCCATTGGTAATATTTTTATTTTTTTTGGCTTTGTATTTTTTATGATATTGCATTTTAAATATTTGTAATTGTATTATTTCTCACTCCTGTCAGAATTTGACAAGTGGCCTGAGAAAATCTGACATGCGCGTGAGAAAATCTGGCAAACTTATTTTTTTTTTGCTTTTCTTTAGCCAAAACGCTGCATTTTGACTGGAAGAAAAGAAAAAAAAAATTAATTTTCATCAGATCAGGCGGTAGGTCCCACTCCCACGCCTGATCAAGTTTTCAATCGTCCCAACCAAATTTCCATCCCAATCACCCCTCAATCTTTGTTTCATTCATTGTTAGGTTTTTTTTTTTATGATCAAGTACTTGATCTTTTTTCTCAATTATCATTAAGGGTGCTCTTAATGATGTAATTAAAGATCTTTTATTTTTAAAAAGATGCAAAATAAAATAACATAAATCTTCACTTCAGAGTTGTGAACCATGATTATAATAAAGATGGATTTATTCTCGTCGATTTCAGAGTTGTGAGCCATGATTAATAATAAAGATGGATTTATTCTCGTCGATTTCAGAGTTGTGATTAATTATAAGATGGACAATTGTGTTTGAAACGTGCAGTCCCCGGTGGGACATATGATGGGGTCCCGTAAGCATCATATTGATGTATCGTATTTTTATATAGTTTTTAGGTGCATTTAGGTTGCATTTTAGGTGCATTTAGGTTGCATTTTAGGAACATTTAGGTGCATTATAGTTCATGATTGCATACTATTACTTAATTTGCGAAATCTTACTCCTTTTGTGTGTTTTTGGTATTTTTTGATGAATTTCAGGTATTGAGAACATAATTGGAGTGTTATTGGAGAAGATTGAGTACTTAGGAGAAATTGGAAGGAAGCTACGTTGATAAGGATCGTTACACATATATTTGAGTGCAATTTGAAGCTAAATTGGAGTTGGAATTCATTGAAATAATTGTGGAAATCGAGTCACGTTCACTCTTTTATCCATAACTTTTGACTCGATATTGATAATTGGATGATTCCAGTGGCATTGGAAAGTAGACTTGAATATATTTCCAACAATAGGTTGCACAGCCTAAGACGAGTTATATTACGGGAGATATGGACTTCGCAAGTTGGCCCTGTTTTTCTGAAGTTTCCTACGTGCGTGCGGATTATTTAATTCCGGCCATTTAATGGTTTAATTGGCTTTCCTTATCTTGTAACTTCGTTTCATACTAGTGTTAGGAGATACAATTTTATATTAGAGGATTTCTAATTAGGTTAGGATATATATCTTTCATTGTTCACGTTTCACGTTATGTTGTTATGAGGTTTTCTCTCTAGTTTTCTCCATATCTGCCCAAGTTTGTTTTCTATTGCTATTTTGGAGATTTAAGATTAGAGATTCATCTTATATTCAAGCATTGCGTATCAAGTTTTATTCTTTCTTTCTCTTTTGTTTATTTAATTATGTTTTCAATTAAGTTTGTTGTTTTTATTGCCACTATTAGTGAGTAGATTTTTTATCTTAGATTGAGTTGAGCCCTAGTATGGATTCATCATATAAGTTGTCTCTAATTCCCATGTTATTGAGTTATATGTTTAGGGTTTGATAAGATTGTTCTTGTTGTCAATTTTGCATCTTGATACATATATATATGGGTGGACGGATGAATTGCGGGTGATGGGTCCAAAAAATATCATCAATATTTGACCCGACCCACCACCCGATCCACCCATCATCCGTCTGTAACCCGCTTCACCGCAGGTTTTCACCCATTTATTCTAAGCGGGTGGGTGGATAATCCACTCACCTATGGATAATTGTCAGCTCTACATATGACTGTATGTCTTATAGATTGAGAAAAATTGAGAAGATTCTCTCTATATATGAATAGTGTCAAGATTTCAGGTGAGAAAGATACGAAAAAAGAAACAGAGGGAATATGTATTAGTGATAAAAAAAATATTATCAAAGTTTATGAAGTTTGAGATTCAAAAAACAAATTATATAACTAATGAAATAATAAGGATGAAGTATCTTTCATCAGTGTCCTGATACATAGAATTTATGGAGCAGAAGGGTAAAATAATTTTTTTCCAAATTAGAAGCATCAAGATTCATTAATCATTATTATCTTTTTCTTTTTTTGGTCATATTGGAATTTTTAAGCGGCAGTAGTTTGTTGGTAGGAGACTAGTAGTACACTGGTGCATTAAGAATTGATCACTCACACGAGGTCCTAACTTCAAGACGTGGACAACTGCTAATCACAATGAAGAACAAGTACTTTGTACTGTCGGTCAGTCACCATTATATAGATGTGAAATTTTCACAACGTGGACGATTGGTGATCGCAATGAAGTAGTATTAAGCAATCTCCCCACATACTTCTCTAGTTCTCCCAAATTTAATTAATTTAATTAAATAACTGTAGCATGTGATAAGAAAATTAATAAAGAGACAAAAAGATAAATGTATGATATACTATAATTGGGATGTTTGTTTAGGCTCAATTGAAGTACCAACTACCAAGCAGGGGTACGTTTATATTTGGAAGCGGGAATTAGGAAGTGAGCAAATTGAACACGAGGAAGCAGGATGTTGTTAAAAATGATTAGGTAATTTTGTTATTATTTTTCAACCGTTTTAGTTTTAGTTCGCATTCCAAACCAAACAATTACAATAGATAAAGTGAAAAGATTTTTTTTTTAAAATAATACATTACTATTTACTTCATTTCATAGGTCACTTTGTAACCTGTAACTAGTATTTTGGACCGAACGATGCTCCGGGTCAGTTACAATTATCAAATATATATTTTTCGTAAATTTCATAATTTTTTATCAGTTTTTTGTAATATTCTGTCTAGTGTGAAATTGAAAAATGGACGTTATGGCATGATAATTTTTTTTTCAAAAAATATCTAAGGAATTGGGGATAAAAATAACAATGTCAATGGAATTGTAGTAAGAGAATGTTATTACCTTAACAAAAAGTGTTAGAGATTAAAAGGCTTATGTCTTGTAGTTACACATAATTATAAGACTTTATTATGTTTTACTTTGAAACATTAAACATTGAACATTGAAATTGTGGTGGATTGGTGGTTAAACTCTCACATTTCATTTCAAAGGTCATGTGTTTGAATCCTAGTATAGCTACACATTGTTAATATTTTTAAATGAGATCATAAACATGTGATAACGTTTAATTTCTGCCCCCACCCCTTTCTCGTACTCCAAAAAGGTAGAGCAAGAGGGCAAGGGGCAGTCAATACGGAAACGCCTTTTTATATATTTGTATAGATATTCTCAAAACAAGAAGCAAATTACTACATTTACATTCTATTCACATTTGTTATTGTTATCTGTGATTGTCGCTAGAAAACTTTTTGGAGGCGAAAGTCATCTTGAATAGCTTCTGAAAGTAAAGTACATACTAATATCTATTATATAAGCCAAGGGAGGAGGTGTAGTGTCTCCCTTTGAAATGACTAGAATACCTTCTAATAATTTAAAACAACATTTTCTTTTTATAAAAAAATAAAAAAATGAGAATCAATGCAACTTGCCATATACAATAAGTAAAAAAATGGAATAGGCAATCACCATTAATAACTTGACAAAATAGATTGACACAATCAATTCACGAAATTAATAAGAATCTTCGATCAAAAAAAGTTAGCGATATATCCTGACAACATAAACTTTGTATATACAAAGTTCAAACAATATGGTTTATTAACATTTACAATCGTTAAAGAACTATACTAAAGCCGCTGACAAGGATTTATTAATTAAATCATCAACCAAATTTTTCAGTGACGAAATTGAACAGTTAAAAATCGGTCACCTTCAATTTATAAAGATAATGACATCTACAAAAGAACCTCAATAATTTATATCACATAATATAAATTTTAAAAAATATGTACATTCGTACATAAGGTTGTTGATGCACACATCGCGTGTGGGTCTGGGAAACCCAATAAGGAGGAGAGTTTAATCCACATACAAGCTCAAAGGAGGTTACATACTAAAACCAATTGACAATAATAGGAGTAGTTCCTCTAGCTTATATTGTGGTATTTTCTCTCATCTTTCTCCAATGTGGGACAACTCACATGTGCACAACATATATGGGGTTCAACAAATAACAATATATAGTAGAAGTAAAGTGTTTGAAGTAATTTATTAGTCATTTAAAAAATAATGTAAGTGACAATATGACATATTGAATATATTATATTTAACCAATTTTACTTATATAAGTACTTCCATCGCATCAATTATTTTACTTGCACATTTGTCAAATTAAATATCTAAATATAAATATAAAATTTTAAATTTAATTAGATGCTACATATTGGGACAAGTTCAATAGCATTTACATTATAATAATAATAATAATAATAATAATAATAATAATAATAATAATAATAATAATAATAATAATAATAATAATAATAATTTATACATTAATTATAAATTATTTGACAAACTTATATAATAAATAGTGCAAAAATTAAACTTGCCATATTAGTAGGGGTCGGGGTCCTACGTGTAAGAATATAACAACTTTTTCCATTTTTCCAAGGTCTTATAACAGTAGGAGACAAAAGACGAGCATATATAAGATAAATAATAGTCATTCATCACTAGAAATCCACCTTGGTTCTTTCTTAAGCTTCGCTTGTTTATTCCCCTAAAAAAAAAAAGCTTCGCTTGTTTATGTGGTTACTTGGGTCAGGTGATATGTACCAGGATAGTGAAACTGGTAGTCTAGGAAGAGTTGTAAAAGGTTCATGGTCAGATGAAGAAGACGACTTACTTCGTAAGTGTATTCAGAAATATGGAGAGGGCAACTGGAAACGCGTTCCTGAAAGGGCAGGTGCGACTATATATGCATATGATATAGTTACATTTTATGTATGAGTTTGAAAATTGCATTATTTACCTATTACATTTGACCATGTATTTTTTAGTTTTCGATAAAATCAACCGTTACTATATGATATGTTGTTGAATTCCTCTCAATGTATACTTTCATAATATTAACTTCTTATAATTTTTACTAATACACAATTAAAGTTATTAATGGCCAAACTACTGCATCGACAAGCGTGAAAAACAAAGTGTAACATCAATTCTGTTACGGAGGAGGTATATAAGTGTTTTTTTTATATAATAATGTCTATACTATGGTCTATGCGTGTTGTAAGCTGGATATATATCTTCACAATCTCTTCTAAGACATGATTAGCTTGACTATATGTCCGACGCATGCATTATGTATGTGTATGCATGCATGCATGTATTTTATATATATATATATATATATATATATATATATATATATATATATATATATATATATATATATATATTATACAATCAATCTAATATTCGTTATTTTGTGATGAAAGTTTCAGGTTTGAATAGGTGCCGAAAGAGTTGCAGATGGAGATGGTTGAACTATCTAAAACCTAATATTAAACGAGGTCACTTCAACAAAGATGAGATTAAGCTTATCATTCAGCAGCATAAGCTTCTCGGAAACAGGCAATGATCAACTACGTACATCTGTCAATATGTATAATTTCTAATAAAATATAATCAATTGTTTTGGATTTTCCCTTTCAACCCCACTAAACTTTTCCCTTTCAACCCCACTAAACTTTTCTAATCTCTCAACATTAGTGTCTTGATGAAAATAAGTTTATAGATTATTATATTAAACATTGAGTTTAGATTAATTGATGATAAATATTAGATAATTTTTGCATTAAAAGTTACAATTTAATAAGTATTAATTTATAATTTTGGACATTTGTATTACCTATTTTACGAGTCTGGCTTGAACATAGTCGAAATATGTAAGTTTCCAATATCATGATGCTTCAACTTTTTAGCAGTTATCCATTTCTTTCAAAGAAAGTATAGGTCGATGATAAATCTTTGAAAATGAACTTTTTGTTTGTCTTCTAATGTATAAAAAAACAATCAATGTGATTCCGACACATTCACAAATACACTAAACTAGTCATACACTATCTAACAAAGATACTATTTTATTTTATTTTATTTTAATAGTGTACTTTTTTATGGAATAGTTTATAGTATACTATTATCAATAATTATTATCCACAAATCATTTTCCCCCCTCTAATTAGTGTTTTAGGAATCCATTAGTATAAAGAAAAGGTTGATTTATCATAACTACCAACACTGAAATTGTTTTTTTCTTCATCATTATTATCATTATATTATCATCATTATTATTATTGTTGTTGTTCTCATCATCATCATCATCATTATTATTATTATTATTATTATTATTATTATTATTATTATTATTATTATTATTATTATTATTGCTATTGTTATTATATTATTATTACTGTTATTATTTTTGGAGCTATATGCCCCTTATCGGGTGCACAACTAGATGGAAATATATTGGTTCATATAAGCTCCTTATAATATAATAATAGTATAATACAATCATGCATGTCAGCTATGATGCTCTCTTACCGTATCATTTTTTTTGTTTGCTTGAAAACTTGATATATACAAATAGAATAAGTTTTCATAATACCGTATACCTCCATCCATCAATGATCAATCTTTATGCAGATGGTCTTTGATAGCATCTAGACTTCCAGGACGAACGATAAATGACGTGAAAAATTATTGCAACACTCACCTCTACAAGAAGCACAGCAGCGAAAACAATCCCCCACCAACTACAAACACTATGACTCATAATACCTCTTCATGTGTGAAGAGGCCAGAATCAGCAACCATTAAAGAGCCAAAATGGTGGGAAAATATTTTGGTAGAATTACAAAGGGATGAAAAAGAAGGCAAGTCTCAGAATTGTAGTGGACCTGATTTTGAGCTGGATAATTTGGGGCAGGAGGATCCCAACATTAATGATGGAATGGACCAATGGCTTACTTCGCTGAGTGAAGTGCCAAATTTGTCTTACCAGTGGGAGGAAAACCTTTTGGAATTTGATGTCATGAATTTGTGGGCGTAATTGATGCATCATGTACGTCCTGTACTGTTTAAGATTATAATACAATGTCTGATATTATGATGCATTTTCTTTCAGCATCTAATGAAGAAAAAAAAAGGAACTTTTATTGGCTCATGATGTCTTGAATTATGTGGTGAATAACAGTTATGACTTTATGGTGCCAATGGTAAATGACAATTGAAATTATGGATATTGGTTATTAGAACTTTTTTCCCCTTATAATTATCTATCATATTTTGTTTTTAGAGGAGTTACATTGAATTAGTGGTTAAATCATTGATATTCATGTCCGATATCGCGTGTTTAGGGTTTGTAATGACTATGTTAACTTTTTTTTTATATGTGTACTGAAGATGGTATAGTATTTCATCCATAATTACTAGTATTTTTTGCACGTTATGCGTGTGTGTCATATTAAATTTTTTTTTCTCAATTAATTATTTATCAGTGCTACAAAAAATTTGATTCGGACATACATTTATAATGATTTTTAATTTTTTAAAATATATTTTTCTTAAATCAATGTTTTGTTGGTTTTTTTAGTTATTTGCTCATCATTATTCAAATCTCTATTATATAAGTGAAGGAAATACAAAGCAGAAGAAAGATTGTGTGCTCAAATAAAGTGGAACAATTTGTGTATCAGATTCAATCGTTGAATATTAATAAAGTGAAAGAGTTTGATTTATATAATAGAGATTACCGAATAATAATTAACATTTAGGTTTTAAAATATTATCATTATAATTAGGCAAAATTAGCCTCAACACCCTAAACTATAGCTCGGGTGCACCCAACACCACCAACTATGACTAGTAGCCTAAACACCACCAACTACGAGGTGGGGTGCGATGCATACCACCAACTATGGGGTGGGGTGCAGTCTGTACCATAAGAACCCACCGTCTTCGGCAACATTTTAGGCTTCCGGCCTCATTTATGGTACGGAATGCACCCCACCCCATAGTTGGTGGTGTTTAGGCTACTAGTCGTAGTTGGTGGTGTTGGATGCACCCGAGCTATAGTTCAGGGTGTTGAGACCAATTTTGCCTTATAATTATTAATATGAAATTCAAGTTTTTATTTTTTGTACGGATTGTTTCAATCAAGTTATATTGTCAATTTAATTTTTGATCAGATTTTTTTACACATATTTAAGAAGAGGAAATCATTATCCTTAATTTAATATTTAATTGAAATTGGAAATTCAATTCTATTATTAACTTGTTCAATATATATAGCAAGTAGGAAGAAGAAAAGACTATTGAATATATATGGCAAATTAAATCATTAAGGGTATATTAGACTTTTTGTGAGGGGACACCATCTTCCTCCCCCCTTCACTTATATAATAGAGATAATCAATATTCTCCGTCATCAGCAAAAAAAAAAAAAACTTACTTCCGACATCATTAATGATACGAGTTGCACCAAGTCCAATAGTTCAAGATATTTTGGCTACCAGCCAAAATTTGTGGTGCTAGCCTGCTAATTACACCCAAATCATAATTTAAGGTGTTGATGCCAAATTTACCTAATATATTTTCCTCTTTTACCCAATATTTAAGAAACTAATAAAAACACACTTGGACGGACAACGTGTCGGGCCGGTGAGCCCCATTCAGAAATAAGTATGTTTTTCTGCCTAGAGGTTATCAAATTGCGGATCGGTTCGGGCCGGACCTTAAAATTTGTGTTCATTGGGCAGACCGGGCCAAAATTCAAGACAAATTTTTGTGCTTAAAACCCACTTTTTCGGGCTTTTTTTAGAACCAAAAAAATCAGGCCGAACTAGATCCAAATCCGAGCCCAGAAATCTGCCCAAGATTGGGCATTTTTCGGGCCAGGCTCATCTTGAGCCGCTCTAGTTTTTTTCTTATTTGGTTAAAGTTTGTCAACAGCCGGGTAGGGCTGTCATACTCGTAGAGCTTGTGCTCAATTATGGAACTGGTGTACATGTTGCTTTTAGTCTTTTATTATTTAGCCTCTGCTTCTAGACAAGTGTTGATGTGTTGCCTTAGAGTCTAGACTCTAGAGAGTTAGAGAAGACAAAATAAATTAGAATAAAACAAGACAAAAATATAACTCTCAAATTGTGGACAATTGCTATTCTCATTAAAGCGCAAATTTGACTGCCTGGGGCCTGCTACTCGGCACTCGCTAGTGACCTTTTAGTTTTTTACGTACATTGATGTGAAGGTTTCAAGACGTGGACAATCGTTGTTCGTTAGTGTTCGCGATCTCATACCAAAATTCGATTTCTCATTTTTATTTAGGTAAAATTCGTAAGCAAAGTTTGAACAATCTAAAATTCACGAGATTGGATGAATTTATGGTATTCCATAATTACTTTTTGAGTATGACCAATAATAAACTCGAATCCAACGAGAAATCGTACATTAATTAAAAGAGGAAGTACCACCACCCACTCCCTTGAAAGAAAGGTTGTCTTTCCTCTCGCCTAGGGTTTCTCACCATCTCGAATTCCGAGATAGATCTTCAGCCAGTATGGCTGACGATCTTGCACTTCGATACCTTAATCTTTCTTTGGATGACGAGGACAATTCTTTGGTTGACCTAGGCAGTTCTGCTACGGATGGATCAAGCGAAAAAGTTTCCCAAATGCTTGCTGGGAGATTGGTTACGGATACACCCTTCAATGTTGATGCTTTTAAACGAACGATGATTCTTTCATGGGGATTATCTCAAAAGGTAATTATTCGCATCATTAGTTCGAATCTCTTTATTGTTCAATTTTTTCATTGGCGAGATCAGGAGAAGGTTTTAGCGGGGAGACCTTGGTGCTTTGATAAAAAAAACTCTTGATATTGAATGAAATCTCGGGTAACGAACAACCCTCGGATGTCACTCTAACTCATTCCCCGTTTTGGGTTAGACTAAAAAATTTGCCTTTCAATTGTCGGACTGATGATGATGTGCGTGCCATTGCATCTTCTTTGGGCGAGATTTTGGATGTTGAATCTGATGCTTTAGGCTTAGAGAATTATCGAAGGGTTAAAGTAATGCTAGACGTTACGAAACCTATTCATCGAATGCAGCGAATTAGGGGGAAGGATGGTCGAGAGATTCGAATTGGTTTCCAAATTGAAAGGTTGCCCTATTTCTGCTTTCGGTGTGGTGTTATGGGGCATGGTGAGAAGGACTGTTCGAAGGCTGCTGTGGAGGATCAAGAGGTGAGTCTTGGGTGGGGTGCGTGGTTGAAAGCTTCACCTAGGAAAGGGAGGCAGAAATTGCTGGAAGAAGTGGCTACGATTAAGGCTGCTCGCAAAACTTTTTTTGTGGCGAAGGGGGTGGATAGTGAGGAGGAGGGTAAGAAGGAGGGGCGAACCGCATCGGTGGAGGATGTGGATGAAGGGGAGGGAGGTTGGTCCTTCGAGGGTCGGGTAATGGGGCTGCTTCTCCCCACTCAACTTTCTCCACTTAGCGAGGAGAAACAAGGGGAGGGGGGATGCTACCTACTCAGCCTGCAGGGAGCCCGCTAGTTGACGAGGCTTCGAAGGTAGGCAGTGAAGCAAAGGACATGGAACATGATTGTTTTGATGAGAGTGGTGGAGTCCATGATGTAGGTGGAGTGAGGGAAGTTGTTGGCTCGAAGATTCGTACGTGGAAAAGAAGAACTAGAGAGGGTGAGGTGAGGCAGCAGATTGAGGATGGATTGGTGAGGGGAGGAGGTAAGCGTGGGAGGTTGGACGAGTCGGACATTGTTGGGGACAGTTCGTCTCAGAAGAAGCATGCTAAGTCCTTATCTGAGATTATCCCTGGTGGCATGGTGGCGGAGGTTGCGAGGACCAACCCCGCCAGACCTCATGAGTTGTTTAGGCCTTAACTATAGAGGGTTAGGCAACCCCTCTGCAGTTGTAGGGCTTCGGGATTTATTCCGAAAAGAGGCTCTATCATTGATTTTTCTTTCTGAGACTAAAATGAGTTCTGGCGAGTTTGCAAAAATAAAAAATAAGCTGGGTGATTACAATGCTATTGTGGTGGATTCGGTAGGGAGGTCGGGAGGTTTGGTGTTGATATGGAAAAAAGATGTTGAGGTTCATTTACGATCTATGTTTGTTCATCATATCGATGTGAAAATAAAAGAGGGGATTGGAGATGTTATATGGAGGTTTACAGGTTTTTATGGGTGGCCGGAGACTCAATATCGTCATTTATCTTGGAAAATTTTGGGGGAATTAGCTTCTCAATCTAACTTGCCTTAGATGTGTCTTGGAGACTTTAATGAGATTTTGTATGAGTATGAGATGAAGGGGAGATGTGTGCGTGCAGAGTGGCAAATGAGGAATTTTAGAGATGCTGTTGATATTTGTGGCTTCCGTGAAGTTACTTGGACATGTTATCAATTTTCTTATGATAATGGCAGGCTTGGGAGGATAATGTGCAAAGTCAGCTGGATAAGGCTTTGGTAATGTGGTGTGGCTGCAGTGGTTTCCTTCGGCCCACTTGGAGTATTTGGTGCGTGAATGGTCTGATCACGCACCCATCAAGCTTGTCTTCACTAAACGTGAAGGCCATGTGGGCTTAGGAGCGAAACCTTTTCGCTTTGAGCAATACTGGACGAATGATTATGAGTGTGAAGACATTGTCTCCACGGCATGGCAGTTTGGAGGGAGCTCTTTGCCCTCAAAGCTAAGTTTTTGTGCTGCAGAACTGAAAGATTGGAGTGTTAGAAAGTATGGCAAATTTTTCAAAGAGCTGAAGGAAAAAAGAAAAGAGCTCGAGCGTTTGAACTCGGGTGGTTTAACAACGCAGCAGGCCCAACGACGCAGGCAATTGGTTCGTGACATCCAGAGCTTGGTACATGTGGAAGAAATACATAGGCGACAACGTTCCTGAGTGACTTAGCTTAAGGATGGTGACAGAAATACTAAATTTTTTCACCAGAGAGCGTCAAATAGGAAACAAAAAAATGGCATTCGAAGTATCAAGGATGATGATGGTGTGGTGTATACCGAGAAGGAAGACATTGGGGGGATTGCGGTGAACTATTTTCGCAGCATCTTCTCCTCGTCCCATCCTCCTCTTATAGATCAAGCCCTCGTTGACTTTGAGCCTCGGGTTTAGGAGGAGATGAATAGTATTCTGCGGGCCGAGTATAAAGCGGAAGAGGTCTCTTTCGCTCTTAGCCAGATGCATCCTATTAAGGCACCCGGGCCTGACGGTATGTGCCCTTTATTTTTTCAATCCTATAGTAACGTTGTTGGTCCTGCTGTTACGTCTGCTGTTCTTAAAATCTTAAATGGTGATGCAATTCCTGCTTAAATAGCACTTTTCTTGCCCTCATCGAAAATAAACATGAGCATATGAGTGAGTTCCGCCCGATTGCACTCTGTAATGCAGTGTATAAGCTGGTCTCCAAAGTTCTGGCTAACAAACTAAAACAAATATTGCCTGATATCATTGTTGTTAACCAGAGTGCTTTTGTCCCGAGGAGATTGATTACTGATAATATTCTGGTTGCCTTCGAATTGTTCTATCACATGAAAAATTTGAAACAAGTAGAAGGGTGTATGGCTCTGAAACTTGATATGTCTAAGGCCTATGACAGGATTAAGTGGGATTTTTTGAAGGCTACTTTGCTGAAATTTGGGTTGGGTACTGCATGGTGCAATAGAGTTATGGAGTGTGTGCAGTTTGTTTCCTTCTCGGTGTTGATTAATTAATGGGAACCCCTCTGACTCTTTTTCTCCCGGGCGTGGGATTCGGCGGGGAGATCCGTTATATCCGTACTTATTTATTTTATGTGCGGAGGTTTTCTCTAATCTTGTCAGGAGGGCAGAGGAGTCTCGGGGTCTTAGGGGCGTTAAAATTGCTAGTGGGCGCCTGCCGGGTCTCACCTCCTTTTTGCGGATGACTGCATCATTTTTTCAGGAGCTTCGGAGAATGAAGTAGAGATTGTTCGAGATATTTTGACTAATTATGAGCTAGCTTCGGGGCAAAAGATGAATTTGGAGAAGACGGATGTATCATTTAGTGCGGGCGTGGCGAGAGAATCGACGGATAGCTTTGGCAGATAAGTTAGGAGTGAGAGTTGTTAACAGTCATGAGAAGTACTTAGGTTTGCCTACGGTGGTGGGGAGATCAAAGAAAGCCATAACTAAGGGTGTGAAGGAGAAGATTTGGAAGAAACTGCAAGGGTGGAAAGGGATGTTATTATCTAAGGCGGGTAGGGAAATTCTGATAAAGGTTGTGGCCCAATCTATCCCTACCTATGCAATGAGTGTGATGAGTTACGCACTTTAGTTGCTCAGTTTTGATGGGGGCAAAAGAAGGGTGAAAGGAAGATACATTGGTTGGCTTGGAAAAAATTGTATCTTCCCAAAATGGGGGGTGGTCTTGCCTTTCGCGATTTCAAACTATTCAAATGGGCTCTTTTAGGTAAGCAAACGTGGAGGCTCTTAATTTGTGGGGGCTATTTGGTGCATGACATTCTCAAGGCAAAATACTTCCCGAATACTTCTCTGATGGATGCTCAACTTGGTCATCAACCTAGCTATACATGGATAGGGATTTGGGAGGCTCGATGGGTGGTGAGCAGGGGGATGTGTTGGCGCATTGGTGATGGTGAGGGTGTGAAAGTTTGGAAAGACCCTTGGAATATGGGTACTCAAAGTAGGCGTGTTATCTCTCCTGTGGGTGAGTTCAATAAGGAGTTAGAGGTTAGTTCTCTTATTAGCCCCATAACTTAAAATTGGAATCATTCGCTTGTGAAGGACTTGTTTTTATCTTTTGAACAAGATAGGATTTTGAGCATTCATTTGAGTCGTCGTTCTCCTAGTGACACTATTTTCTGGGCCCTTGAAAAGGATGGAAAATACTCTGTGAGATCAGCTTATAGGGCTATTTTTGGTAATGATTATAATAATTCAAATGCAACAAGTTCTTATGCGCATAATGTGTGGAAGAAAATCTGGACTACCTCTCTATTACCCCGCGTTAAACTGTTTGTATGGCGGGTTTGTCAGGGAGCACTTCCCACGAGGGAGGGACTGGGACATCGAATTCCTGACTTTTCTAAGGTGTGTAGTGTGTGTGGCAGGGAGGATGAATCAAGCCTTCATGCGTTGAAAGAATGCAAGCTAGCTCGGGCGATTTGGAGTGAAAACTTTTGTGGTGAGATGGTGGAGAGTCATGTGTGTTCAATAGTGGATTGGCTTGAGGCGGTGTATGAAGGAATGGATGAGGAGGGATGGGAGTTATTTTTAACTCACCTTTGGGCTATGTGGGGTGCTCAAAACAGATGGATTATGGAGGGGGAGAGTGCGGAGCCTAGGGAGGTGTGTGAGTATGCAACGAAAATGTGTGGCGAGGTAAGGGGTGTTAGCGAGGTGCAGGTGTCGAAGCCGAAGGGGGAAGAGGGGTCTGAGCTGGCGAGTGCGTGGAGTTGTCCGAAGGAGGGGTGGTTAAAGTGTAATATTGATTCAGGTACTAAGAAGGATTAAGGAACGGGATTTGGGGCTATGTGCAGGAACTCGGTTGGGGAGGTTGTGTGGTGTGCTTCGAGGTTCGAGTTGGAGGTGAGGGACAGCTTGTTGGCGGAACGAATGGCGATGAGGTGGGGCTTGTTGTCGGCCAAGTCAATGGGGGTTCGAAAAGTGGTGATGGAAAGTGATAACTTGAATGTCATGAGGGCTTTGAAAAACCGTGTTTGTGGAGCGAGTACTTTTCATCTTATTTTAATGGATGTTGTTAGTTTAGTTAATGATTTTGATTTAGTTTCTTGGTCTTTTGTTAGACGTAGTGGTAATAATGTTGCCCATAGCTTAGCTCATCTACTTCCTTCTGAGGTGGATGAATATGTGTGGGACAATGACTTTCCTGTGGATGTTGTTCTTGGTGCTCGCTCTGATTTGATTATATAATTTTCCCTTGATGGGTTTCCTTCAAATAAAAAAAAATAATAATACTTCCTCTGTTCCAAATTAAATGCAACAGTTTCCATAAACGACAATTTCAAATTAAATGCAACATTTTACTTCTTTCTATTCTTGGTAAAGTTTTTGAATAGGAAATTACGGATATACCCTTACTAAAACTAATAAAGCCTTATTTAACTACACTAATTGTTGTGGTCCCACTTTCTCTCTCCATATTAAGTTAGTCACATGCCCTTACTTTTTCTTAATCTCACATTAAGAAATTTTGCCTAGGAGAATGTGCCATCCAAATTGTTGCATTTTATTTGGAACGGAGGAAGTAATAAACTCGAATCCGGCCAATGATTTCGTATATTTACTAGTGATATCCATCCAATCATATACCCACGCATTCATTAAATAAGATAAGTATCAAATATTATTTGATATATCATTGATTCGTAATGGAATAAAAGTGTTGCTTAACATTAATTCATTACGTATCTATATCTATGGATTAATGAGAACCCTCTTATGACGATGACCATTTAAATTGAGCAAAAACTTCATAAAATGAGCAAAAAAAGTAAAAAAAAAATGAGTAAAAGCATAAAATGAGTAGAAAACATTAAATGAGCAAAAATGTAAAATGAGAAAAACATAAAAGGAGCATAAAAAAAGTAAAATGAGCATAAAAAAGTAAAATGAGCAAAAACGTAGCGAAATGAGCATAAAAATGTTAAATGAGCAAAACATAATATATAAGCAAAGATAAAATGCGCAAAACATTGTGAAATGATGAGTAAAATCTTCGTAAAATGAGGAAAAATGAGCGGTTCTCATAGTTCTTAGTTTCTTACCATAAGAGTGGTTCTCATATGAACTTAATTCTTAAACCCTATATCTATATTTTTTTTTAAGTTGGTAAGATGAAGGTCCTTACTGAACTGACACCTCGCACAGATATAACCCGCTAAATTTGCAGGTCAAACTCTTTGATGAGGGGGGATGGTATGGGAAACCTCACCCCTAAAGAACCCCTAGTGACAACAATATCTATATACTTACAGTAAAGCAATATTTCCATCATGTGAAAGCATAATGCCCCTTCCCAATTCTCACCTCAAACAAAAAGTTGTTTTTGACATTATATGGACCACCATATTAAAATCCTGAAGATTGTGCTCAAAACGCGGAAACGGTCTTGACGCTAATATTACCACAACACAATACCAAATCATATTGAGTGGCATGAATAATAACACAACAAGTGTGACATAAGATTTCTTTTCCGTCAACCGATTATAATAAGTGATAACAAGTTGCTTTTTATACATGCACTTGTAATTGCTAAAGTTTCTATTTTCTAGCACTGATTATTAGTGTGCAACTTTCCCAGTTCTCACCTTATAAAAAGTTGATATTTTGATAATATAGTACACCGAGACGAATCCGTTATAAATATATATATTGTGAATGTCCATTGTACCCTTGACTTATTTACATATATATACTCTTGTGCCTATTGAATAAGATAACTACTGTTTTGGTCCATTTCTTAGACCAGTCCACCTATGGCGAAGTTACCAAAATACCCCTACCTCTAGGGAAGGCAATCCTCCACCAGTTGGAGCTGACTAAAATACCCTCATTTATTGGAGGTCCCATCCTCTATAAATAGCGGTTGTCTCACCAATCAAAGGGTAACCAATTCTCAGCTACAAAAAACCCAGAGCATCTCTCTCTACATTGATCACTTTCTCTCTCTACCTCAATCATCTACTGACTTGAGCGTCGGAGGGCAGATCCCGGGACCACCCCCGGGGTAGGCTAACCTTGTTTTGCAGGTTTTCGGCGTACGAACGACGGAGCTCAGGCGTACCTTCTTGGGGCCCACCTTAAATCTCACAACCTATTACAATCCTCAATTTCTTAGCAGAAACAGTTTGGCGCCGTCTGTGGGGAAGTTACAATCAAAGTCACTTCGGCACCACTCAATAAGATTCACTTCGTTGTTACTTAGCAATGGCCCCAACCAAGAAGACACGCTCCCAAGCCGACCGTTCCGGGAGAGCTCGAGCATCCCATCATCATACTCCTGCGATGCTATCCCTCTATCCCAACGATGATGATTCCACCCCGATGGGAAAACCCATCAGCATCACGAAGTCGGTCATCCTATGGCCTCGCGTCAGACACAAGTAGCTGACCCTCCACACATAATTGCAACAGACATTACATTGATTGCAACTCAGATCCAACAAACTCTCCAGCAAAGTCGAATGGACATAGTTTCCACTCTCGTCACGAAGATATCATTCGTCCCTCCCGAGATGCTCAGCCTAACAAATTGGAACCTAAACAGAGGGAAGGACCGCGTCAACCTTCGAGGGGCAACTCATCCAGGGAGAAGCAAGCAACTCACACCTCTTCAAGGTTCTCCAAAGACACGTTATCACTCGGAAGAATTGGTCTAGAAGAACATAAGCTCATGAATATTGATCCGAAAGAGGGGTATGGTGACTCGGAATTGCAAAACCCCTCCAGAATAAACAGTAGCACCCTCAAGTTTACTGTCCGGGTCAGCCAGACATACTCATAAACGATACCTACTCAGCCAGAGGTGCCTACTCATGAAAGGCACCCACTCATCAACAGTACTTACTCATTCAAGGTACCCACTCATCCTTGGGTGCCCATTCGGCCAAGAAAATATACTCGGCCATAGGTGCCTACTCATCAAAGGCACCTACTCATCAACGATACCTACTCATTGAAGGTACCCATTCATCCTTGGGTGCCCATTCGGCCAAGAGAATATACTCGGCCATAGGTGCCTACTCATCAAAGGCACCTACTCATCAATGGTACCTACTCATTGAAGGTACCCACTCATCCTTGGGTGCCCATTCGGCCAAGAAAATATACTCTGCCATAGGTGCCTACTCATCAAAGGCACCTACTCATTCAAGGTACCCATTCATCCTTGGCGCCCACTCGGCCAAGGAATATATTCGGCCATAGGTGTCTACTCATCAAACGTACCTACTCATCAACGGTACCTCCATCAACTTGGCGCGCGCGCGAAGCGATGCATAATCCCGAGTCTCCACCCCCCTTCTCGGGACTGGCAGGGTACCCCAAAACACGGGTTTCTCTCGATTTCCGCTGGAGGACCGCCTCAGGAAGGAATTATGCCACCCTATCCGTTCATCCAGCGTGGGGCTAATTACTTGGAACCCCTCAGTTGGACAAATAAATACTCTCAAAGGAGGAAGGATGGGGCTAATAAGCCTCAGAAGTCCAAAATTTCTCCATCAGCACCTCCTCAGTCATAAGAGGAGCGTCCTACTAACTTAGCAAAAAACGGCTAAGTATCGTTAATTGGCACGTACTCGATATTCGAATAGTGTCATGAAACCTCCTCGGGAAACATGGAGCTCCTAAACTCCCTCGAGTCGAGAAACATATTCATTGGCACCTCCTCAGCATTTTGAGGAACGTCACTCAAATAATAAGCCAAAATAAGGCTAAGGACCTCCCTCGACCACTTGAGGCTCATAAGCCCGCAACGTGCCGAGGAGCGTCCCATGACCTACCTCGGTACCTCGAAGAGCGTCCCATGACCTCCCTCTGTATCTCGAGGAGCGTCACATGACCTCCCTCCTTGCCGAGTCGCTTCTATACTTGGTCAAGTATAGCCTATTATTAGCTAGCACCTGCTCGGACAGCATGGGCTCATCAGTCCTCATTCGAGGTGCGTCCTACTCCCTCGGTCAGCATGAAGTACGTACTCCTCTACCGAGCCACTCTGCACTTAGTCAAGTATGGCTAAGTACTCATGGCACCCATTCGGACAACATGGGGCTCATTAGTCCTCATCCGAGCGGCGTCTTACCCACTCGGTTAATAGGAGCTCCCCTCCTTGCCGAGTCGCTTCTATACTTGGTCAAGTATGGCCTAGTATCAGCTAGCACCTATTCGGACAGCTACTCATCCGAGTAGCCTCATAACCCACTCGGTCAACAGGGGTTCCCCTCCTTGCCGAGTCGCTTCTATACTTGGTCAAGTATGGCCTAGTATCAGCTAGCACCTGCTTGAAAAGCATGGGCTCATTAGTCCTCATTCGAGCGGCGTCCTACTCCCTCGGTCAGCTTGGAGTCCACGTACTCCTCTACCGAGCCACTTTACACTTAGTCAAATATGACTAAGCGCTCATGGCACCCGCTCGGACAGCATAGGCTCATCAGTCCTCATTCGAGCGACGTCCTACTCCCTCGGTCAGCATGGAGTCCGCTTACTCCTCTACCGAGCCACTTTACACTTAGTCAAGTACGACTAAGTGCTCATGGCACCCGCTCAGACAGCATGGGATCATCAGTCCTCATTCGAGCGGCGTCCTACTCCCTCGGTCAGCAGGAGACCCCCTCTCCTTTGCCGAATCGCCTCTAAACTTAGTCAAGTATGACTAAGTACCTCATTGGCACCCACTCTGTCAGCATGGGGCTCATTAGCCTCTCATTCGAGTGGCATCCGACCCACTCGGCCAGTAGGAGACCCCCTCTTCTTTGCCGAGTAGTCTATACTTAGCCAAATTTAAGCTAAGTACTCATGACACCCGCTCGGACAGCATGGGATCATCAGTCCTCATTCGAGCTGCGTCCTACTCCCTCGGTCAGCAGGAGACCCCCTCTTCTTTGGGGAATCGCCTCTAAACTTAGTCAAGTATGACTAAGTACCTCATTGGCACCCACTCGATCAGCATGGGGCTCATTAGCCTCTCATTCGAGTGGCATCCGACCCACTCGACCAGTAGGAGACCCCATCTTCTTTACCGAGTCGTCGATACTTAGCCAAATTCAAGCTAAGTACTCATGACACCCGCTCGGACAACATGGGATCATCATTCCTTATTCGAGTGGCGTCCTACTCCCTCGGTCAGCAGGAGACCCCATCTCCTTTGCCGAATCGCCTCTAAACTTAGTCAAGTATGACTAAGTACCTCATTGGCACCCACTCGGTTAGCATGGGGCTCATTAGCCTCTCATTCGAGTGGCATCCGACCCACTCGGCCAGTTGGAGATCCCCTCTTCTTCACCGAGTCGCTTCTCATACTTAGCCAAATTCAAGCTAAGTACGTCATTGGTACCCCCTCGGACAGCATGGGGTTCATTAGCCTCTCATCCGAGTGGCGTCCGGCCTACTCGGCCAGTAGGAGACGCCCTCCTCTTTGCCGAGTCGTCTATACTTAGCCAAATTCATGCTAAGTATTCTTGACACCCCCTCGGACAGCATGGGGCTCATTAGCTTCTCATCCGAGTGGCGTCCGACCCACTCCGCTAACATGAGACTCCTTTGTTCTTTGCCGAATCGCTTCTCATACTTAGCCAAATTCGAGCTAAGTACCTTATGGGCCCCCCACTCGGTTAGCATGGGAACCCATTCATTATACTCCATCGGCTCATAGTAGCTCGGTGTCGTCTATACTTAGCCAAATTCGAGCTAAGTATCTTATGGGCACATTGAGCCGCGCTCGGCGCATTCCCCATCAGCTCTATCACCCACTCGGTCGGGAATAGACCCCCTCAGTCAGGAATAGATCGCCTTGGCCCTATCAAGAGCCTCTCAATCGAGAACAAACCCCCTCGGGTTGGAATTAACTCCCTCGGCTCTATGAGGAGCCCCTCGGTCTGCATGATGGGAACCCGCTCGACACAGCTTACGTCGCTCAGCACGAGACTGGGTCGACCCGGGAAGGAAGCAGGGGCTGCGCTCGGCGCAGCTCACCCCGCTCGGCATCTAGGGCTCGCTCAGCACGAATTGTGCTCGGTGCAGCTATCTCCGCTCGGCGCAGCTCACCCAACTCGGCACATTGGCGCTCAGCACACGGCTCGGCAGATTCCACGCTCGGCGCACCAAGACACGCTCGGCGCACTTGCTGTGCTCAGCGCATGGCTCGTGAAGCAAGCTGGAGTCGCTCGGCCTGCATTTGGGAAGGAAGCGGGAGTCGCTCGCCAAGCCTTAAGTACAGCGCTCGGCGCACCTACTCCCTCGACCTGTTCTCGGGAAGGAAGCAAGAGCCCCTCGGCCTATACCTTGAAAAAGGTTGGGGAAGCGAGACCCCCGTGCTTGGTTAATCCTAGCGACAGAAGATTTTCTCGACCATGATCCGGCATGAAAATTAGTGGTTCCCACTCAACATCGGCAAAAATGCAAACACTTCATTCCGTCAATCAACCGCACTAAAAATGGCGATTTTCACTCCGATTATTTGGCGTGGGGCTAATTGTTTGGGCCCATTTCTTGGACCAGCCCACCTATGGCGAAGTTACCAAAATACCCCTACCTCTAGGGAAGGCAATCCTCCACCAGCTGGAGCTGACTAAAATACCCTCATTTATTGGAGGTCCCATCCTCTATAAATAGCGGTTGTCTCACCAATCAAAGGGTAAGCAATTCTCAGCTACAAAAAACCCAGAGCATCTCTCACTACATTGATCATTTTCTCTCTCTACCTCAATCATCTACTGACTTGAGCGTCGGAGGGGAGATCCCGGGACCACCCCCGGGGTAGGCTAACCTTGTTTTGCAGGTTTCCGGCGAACGAACGACGGAGCTCAGGCGAACCTTCTGGGGGCCCACCTCAAATCTCACAACCTATTACAATCCTTAATTTCTTAGCAGAAACAACTACCTTTTCATTCTACAGTTTCTCTCCCTTGTTCCCTTCTCTCTCTATTTTCATAACACGTTATCAGCACCATTGCAATTAATTGACGGGAAAACAGAAGGCAAATTCTCTTTGTTTAAGCAAACGGAAAACATAAGGAAATTTGATCATTGATGTAAGTTCTCTTGGTTGCATTTGTTTTTCGCTCCTGTAATATTTCGTTTTTTATGCATATTAACTTGAACGATGTTAATTTGATAAATAGATCTGTTGAATAGTGGGTTGGTATATGAAAGATGTATTCATGAAATTTGAAAGCGTATTCATGAATTTGGTTTTGTTTGATAAATTAAAAGCGTTTCATTTGATTTGCTTGAATATATTGGGGTAAAAGATAGAAAAATCGATTAACTTCAATTGAAGATTATTATATCTGATAAATAAGTGTGGCGCCGAAAAATCAAAATTGGCGGTTACTTTTACTTCTAGTTTGATATCAGTTGTATACTTGCATGGAATTGATATGATGGTTGCTTCTTATCATTAAGTTGCATTATTCAGTGATCTTTTATAAATGTGTGAATTAGATTTTCTAGACTTCCGTCAGATCTTTCATAAACTCGTTATTTATTAAATGTGCACTAGTAAGTGATCTTTAATCTTTATTCATCAGATCTTATACTATGACTTTTCAACGATCTATATTGCTGTAAATGAGCACTTTTCAAGGAGTCTTTTTAATTTTTGCCTATTACTCTAGATGTATACTCATCATTGGTATTTACTAGACTTCCATATTCGAGTTTTACTTTTCACTAATTCCTTTCCTATGGCATAGTAGTAATGATTCCATGAAAAATATAGTGATTTCAATCCAGGCTCGTAACTCTTATGACTCAAATAGACATGCTATATATTCATTTTTTATAATGTGATTATAGCACGAGTAAGAGATATTTGGCATATTATATACTAGCCTTATATACATGCGATGCGTGCGTTAATTTTAAAACTTGTTATTCTATTATATGCTTCATTTGTACTATAGTTATGATTACACTTAAAATGTGAAAGATTAATAGTTAGATGAATTTAGATATATTAATTTGCTAATATAAAAAACTAACAAAGGTTGTGAGTGATTTTTAATATTAATTTTTTGTGAATGAATTTTGAACAAAGAATAAACATAATGAGTTGGCTTGACTGAATCAAAGAGTATCAAAGGTAGTGAGTGTTTCAGACCTTTTAGGTGGACATCATGTATCCATCTTCTCTTATAAAAAAAAGGTTAAGATCATTTGTGCATTTAATTTTTGATTGAAATATTTGATGCATATATTATTTTTATCTGAGCAACAAGTGATAGCCTAGTGGTGTTGGCATCTCCTCCGGTCCCATAAATCCTAGGATCGAGTCTCACCCCTTGCAAGGAAGGAACCCCAATTTTCCCCCTACTTGCAAGGGACTTCATCTTACCTTATTAAAAAAAAGATTATGTTTATATTGTTTAAAATGGCTTGTTGAAATGAGAAAGGATTTTTAAATTGTTTTCTTTTTTAATTTTTTTCATTCTATTAGATCATTAAGGATAATTTAGTATTTTCAGAGGGGGGACACCATCTTCCTCTCTCCTTCCTTTATATAATAGAGATTTAGATATTTATTTAACGATAAGCATATAACTTGATTTTGAGATTCTATTTTTGTTATATGATTTGGAAGTATAAGTATCTCAACTTTGTGCACTTGAATGTGTCATATATATAATTTATGTACTGAATTTTTCCTCGATTGAAAGCATGAAGAGAAAAGGGGGAGATATAATGGATCATAATCTAGAAGATTAAGATCTCTTGTCTGGTAATTATCAAAGGTTTATATTGAATCCGATTTTTCAAAAAATTATGTATATTATCTACCTTCAAGTACAATATGCTCTGGAAGAGCACAAGTTCTCCCGGAAGGAGTCATTAAATATTTAATCTTGCCATTAAAAAAGACACGTTGGTGGTGTCAGATATCACATCATTATCTGACCAGATTGATAGTGTATTATTTAAATTCAAGTGATAAAATTCAAATCTTATCCGACCGGTTGGTTAATGGAAGTATCACCATTTGAATTTTTGACCAACTAGAAGTTTGGAATGTATAAAGTATTCATGATAAATATCATGACATGAGAAATATCCTTGATGTGACAAATTAGGCCATTTGGGTGTAACTTACCCATTTTGAGAAATTTGAAAATTTTCTAATAGAAAATGTGCTAAAAACTCTCTCGTGTAATAATTATATTATAATAAGGGCAAGACATGCACAACATTGAGATTGAGCATGATATATGAGATCTTAACAATCATTGATATTATACAAGTTTTATTTAAGTGACCAAGACATACGAGTATGTTTATGAATAGTTTATGTATTGCAATTGAATTTATTGCATAAGTTAATTGATCTCCTATTTGGGGCAAAATATTACTCCTATTAACCACAAGAAAATCCAACGGTGTAAATATATTTACTCCCAAATTTGTTTGTTCTCCTGAAGAGAATTAGTCGATTAGAGTTCATAAAAGAGGACATAAGAAAATGAATCTAAGGTGGATCATATTCTTGATTTATAACAATTGACCCCATAAGTCTATCCATTAAAGATACATTTTTATCCACCGCCGTAGGGGCAGAATGATAGGAGAAAGCTGGTAAAAATACATGTTTGATCCCCAGATTGAACCAGAAGTTCATAATTATTATGATATGAGATACATCAAACAGAAGTTCATAATACTGAAGTGATATTATGTATTGATTTAATTGATGATGTATTAAATTGTTTGATGATGTATCATATATACACCAGCTATATCTTTCAAGTTATTGAGCTATGTACATCACATTACCTGAAGTTTAATATGAAAGTTTTGGTTCCACTATTGTAATCACAATGTTTAATTTATGGCGAGAAAGCTGCAGCTGGTATATATCTTGATGAATAATGAAATCAAGATAAATCTTACAAAATATGAAGTGCCTAAGAAAAGGGCTGAATATATGAAAGAAAATAGATGACCTATATGGAAAAGAATGGTACCTCCCAAATAGCTATTCATATATTATTGAATAAATACCCATTATACATATTTGAAAGGGTTTTATAATATCTATATTAGTATATACATGGAACCGATATGAATATGCGCGCAAGATACAATGGACTATGGATGGGGATCAGATACTTGAGTCCATTTTGGTGTCGACATGATAGTGATAAATACCGAGCTCATGGATCTGAAGTCCGATCGATTCATGAATTTTATTCGAATTGTACAGTTTGCATTACTGAGTCAATCTTCATGTACATATATATAGATAGTAAATTTATCATGCATAATATTTATCTCATATACAATGCATTAGTCTAGTTTTAGTTTCATATTAGGTGCGCATGATTTACTACTAACACTATATTTGATCTTTATGAGTATCTCTACTAGATGAGGTTTCTCTTATGATTTGATATATAGTCCTAGAAGGACTCTATGATTATATAATGATTAATCATATTTATGGAATAAAAGTTCTTGAAGAACTTATATTAGCAATATATGAACATCTACCATGACTTATGGTTATGAAAAATAATATTATATATGTCATCTTCGATATGATTGTGGAAGTGCCACAAGAATACTAAAGAGAAGAATTAATGTTAAACTCAACCTGAAGTTTGAGTATGTGACATTCAATTGGTAAAGTGATTTTATGTAACATTGAATTTTATATAATTCTGAAATACCTGTGATGGTGTATTCAATTCATACATAAAACCAAGTTAATATTGCCATGGAAAGGCAATAATTGTGTAATCTTATTGGGGCGATTATGTATCACATACACTTATAGCTTCCTGAAGAAGGAATATAACTATATCCTTTGAAATAAAGGGATGAATTGACATACGACGTACAATGAAGTACGTGCGCATAATATTTCGATGGTAAAGTCTATGATTAATTGTCGCACTCTTTTTCCCTTCGACTAGGTTTTTGTCCTATTGGGTTTTTCCTAGTAAGGTTTTTAATGAGGCAATACAATATGCACATAAGGAGTTATATAAACTTGAATAAAGAGTTTTCTTATGATACATTTGACATTCAAGATGGTATATCACAAGCATGGAGATATGCAGATTCTACAAATCCAGTCAAGTGTGCCAACTTAGAGATTTTAAGTGATGTAAACATCAGGGGGAGTTAATATGCTGTACTCTTTTTCCTTGATCATGGTTTTATCCCACTGGGTTTTTCAGGCAAGATTTTAATAAAGCAGCATTTCATGTAGATTATGAGGCATTGTATTATTTTAGATAATGGACATTCAAGGGGGGAGTGTTATAAATATATATTGTGAATGTCCATTATACCCTTGACTTGTTTACATATATATACTCTTGTGCCTATTGAATAAGATAACTACCTTTTCATTCTACACTTTCTCTCCCTTGTTCCTTCTCTCTCTATTTTCATAACAGAATCTAATAAGATCTCACATGACTGTTTTTCCTTAAGTACAATTCACAAGAGATAATTAAAGTCATATATACAAATAGTATCAAATTCAAATGGATCATCTAATAAAAACCGGAGGAAATATGTATTAATTATTTTGGAGTATTTGGACCATCATGTCTCAGGTCCCAACTCAATGGTCCAATATTTCTTCAAAAAAAAATCTCAATGGTCCAATATTAACATAATCACCTACCCTTTAAACCTGCCCCCTACCTACTTGGTTGCATGGATGAGGATTCAAATCCGCACCAGAACCTGCGATGTGTTATCGCAATTGTTTATGGTTAACGTTGTCTAAAGGGAATTATGGAGCAGACATCCGTAAAAGGAATCCCACTGGCCACTAGGCTCAAACCATTGAATTTTTTTCCTGACCATGTAGTATTCAAGCAGGACCATAAGGCAACTAGTCTTTTGATTGTTAATTTAATTAGGGAGGACATTGTACTCAGAATTGATATCTCACAAGACAACAAATTATTTTCGATTAATCGTATCTAGGAAGATCCATGTGAAATTGTCTACTATTTAAAACCTCCGATTTTAAAACTTACAACATTCTAATTTCTATACTTGTTAACCTACGACTCTGAATCATTAATATCATAAATTCTAAAACAATGAAAATAATAGAAAGTTGATATTTTATGAATTTTTATGAAGTAGTAATATTTGACTTGTATAATAAGTAAAAAAAATTCTGTCAAAGTTAGATATTCATAATGCAAAAGTCAAAGCAATGTGCCTAATGAAAGTAGAGATAATACCTTTTTCTTTTATTTTAATTCTTATTCTTTAACTCTTGTACTATCTATTAACAATTTTGTCAAAAAAGTTATATACTAACATTGATTGCACTTTTTGTATATTACTAGATTTTTTTTTTCAAACATAAATTCCTACGTTTTTGGCCATAAACTAGTTGTTGACCCGGGCGATGCCCCGAGATTAATCTATATTTTGCATTACTTTCTAATTATTCAAAATGGTTCATGCTGTTCTTTTTTTTTTGCTTTTTTCTTTAAAGAATGTAATTGATTAATGAGAGTTTGTTGTTTAGGAGTGTTCATAACCGGTTACCTAGTTATTCGGGTACCCAGAGATGCGGGTACAGAATACGTGGGTACCCATATTTGCGGGTAGCTAAGTAAAGCAACCCATGACTCGATCCTAAGCAACCGGGTGCTCGCAAAAGTGTCATAACTTTTTTTTATGAAAAATAAATCATTAGAAGAGCTACAGAAGAAGCTACTACTATGGAAGTCAAATGCTGATCCATGTTGATTACAGTATTTTGGGGTACTACCATGAGTGCCAACTGTCAATTGCATGCCAACTCTAATCCTCATTTCTCAAAAGGATCTACTACCAATCAACCATAACGTAAATATTCGCACTTGCATATTGCATCACAATTAATTTTTCCATTAACATGTTGATTCATCAGATCCTTTTTTTTTAAATGTTGAATTGTTGATTCATCTAATCCAACTTCTCCTATAAAATGTTGATTCTTCTTATTATTTATCTTTTCTTTCCCTCCAAATGTCACAAGCACAACAATGTGGTATCGGGTAGCTAATAAGTTAACTTAATACATTTTCACAATTGCTTATTGTAAGAAGAGATTAATATAAATGTGAAAAAGAAAGAGAAAAACAATATATAACGATGTATTTATCCGAGATACATGTTTAACTTAAAAGCAAGTCCATTTACCGACCCGATTTTTGCATCTTCTTTTGGGTCGGTTACCCGACCCATAAAAATAAATTTTCACATTTATTACCTTTTTCGGGTAGACATGTCAACATGTCGGGTCAAGAATATTGGGTCTCGCTGAACACCCCCGGGTGTAGTTACAATTTGGTTCTTAAATCAGAAGCAATGTAGTTTATAGCTATAAATTATGATTTATTAGGCTATAAACTTTCCAGATTTGTGAATCATATACTTTTTTTTTTAAATTCAAATATTATATTGTCTATAAATAATTTTTTCCCCACGAAGACAAATATGATATTGTAGATTAGTTTTTCAAATGGGAGGTCATGTGTTTAGCCTTAAGCACTATATTGTTATAGTTTAATATGTGTCATTTGATTAGGGAGGGGAGTACAGGTGACTAGGGGTGCTTATCGAATGAGCCGAGCACGAATAACACTGGACTCGGCTCGAGCTCGTTTAACTTTTCATGGGCTCGGCTCGTGAGCTCGACGAGCTTGGGGGAGCTGAGCTCGTTTTCAGGCTCTGCTCGAGCTCGGGTTCGATTATGGGCTCGAGCTCGTCTGGGAAATTGATTTTGCGAAAAATCTTTATATACCTTAGTTGAGTTAATATTTTAAAAGAAATACTTAATATAATTTTTAATATATAAATAATTTTTTAATTTAAAATAATTTTTTAATATAAAATATATTTTTAGTATAAAATAATAATCGAGTTGTTCACGAGCTTTTCGAGCCGAGCTTTGCTTAGCTCAACTCGGCTCGTTTAAGTCTCGAGCCGAGCCACAACGAGCCGAGCTTTGACCGAGCCGAGCTCGAACTATTCGCGAGCTTGTCAGGCTCATTATCACATACATGTGACAGCATGACAAATCACATTTACTTTGCATCATCTGTTTGGGGAGGGAGGGAGTACATATGACATCATGGGTATGCAACACCTAAATGGGGAAGGGAAGATTAGCAGTTCTACTTCTTACTTCTATGAGCATGTTGGGTTTGATTAGTCACCCGAGTGTGTATTTGATGGTTGGTATGGATCTTTTGATGGATATGGAGCAAGCAAATGAAGGAGGGACTATTAGCGGTACTAGTGTGTACTTTTGCTCCAACAATGTTGGCGGGCCACATAAGCTACCAGGTATCGTGGGCCATAACTTTTGAGATAATTGGATGTAATGATGGGTCTCCTCAATAATTGTGGGGTATATTGTGGGATGTAAGTTACTATATCTTTAATTAAATGCTTTTCTTAGATGTATGTTATACTATTTTTTTTCTCCCCATAAAAACTAAAAAGAGAGTATAGATTAGTTGGTTAGTGTGTTCGTATTTCAAAATGAGAGGTTGCGTGTTCGAGTCTCCACACATAAAATTTTGAAAATTACTTTGTATTACTCCCTCCGTTTTCTTTTATTGTTCCTATTTAGAATCGGGGGAAAAACCAATGCAACTCAAAAAATGGGCAAGATTCCACTATTTTAAATAAAATTAAATTAACTAAAAATAAAGATTCATGCCCTTTTCAGTTTTTCTATGTTAGGCAACCAATGATACAAAAAATTTGAAGGGTAAAAGAGTAAAGTAACTACAAACTTGTGTGAACACATTTATTACTCTTTGAGTTAGACAACCAATTAGGCAAAAGTTTGAGGGGTTAAAAGGTAAAAAATGACTACTATATAGTGTGAAAACAAATATTGCAACATAAAACTAATGGGAAATTTAATCTATAAATTATATTATTGATGGAAAGATTCAAAATAGGAATAACATATTGAAATTTCTCAATGGAAATACAGGAACAACAAAAGAAAACGGAGGGAGTATTTGTTTCGGAGGGGGAGGTAATGTGGCATTTGTTTGCTTTGGGTTTTATATATATATATATATATATATATATATATATATATATATATATATATTAGACTTTTTTTTTGGAGTAAAGCCTCTATCACTTAACCCTTCTTTTATTAGTTCTTTTTACTTATTCTTTCTTTTAGATTTTTTAAAATTAATCTTGATGAACGATAAAATAATGTTAAGTGAATTTATTTAGGATTTATTATGTTGTATTAACATAGTCTTTTTGTGTTAAATAAATCATTTCACTTTCTTAATTGATTGAATTTTCAGTTTTGATGTATTACTTGATTGTGTTTGTAAATAGATTGATAAGATATTTGATTGATGTAATATTCCTTTTTACTTTTTTCAGCATAAATGTACTAAATCTTGTAGTCAATGTTTCTTTTTTTAGTGGCTCAATTATAACTTGATTGCCTTCAACATTTAAGTTAGTTTTTTAATGCTATATTTGAGTTTGACTTTGATTTTCCCCCTTTTTTTTGTAGTAGTTGATTTACTAATGGGCAATTAAGTAAATTTATAGTGGGGACACCATAGCTCCCCCCTTCCCTTATATAATCGAGATTAGAGATACTTCCTTCATTCTTTTTTAATTGCAATATATACTACTTTAGGTAGTTTTGTATTAATTGCAACAATTTCCCTTTTGGTAACAAAAGCTAGTCAATGGACACAATTGCCCTTCTTAAATCAAACTAAAACTCTGATTATTTATTTATTTGCCCACCCACATGGGTACTTTTATCCTACCCCATTATATTTTTCTTTTCTTTAGAAATTGAGTCAAACCCATATGTTGCGATTAATAACGAAAGGAAGAAGTAATAAAGAAAAAATTGTTAGAAAACACCTTTCATATAACTCATTTTGCGAGAAACAACCATATAAATAAAATTTGGACACCATACCACCTTAGAATATGAGGCCTCAACCTTGGACCTTTCAAAGTCCGCCATTCCATTATTAAAACCAGCAATTATTAAAATGCGAAATGGGCCTGTGCCCCTTAATATAGACCTGATTATGAAGCCCTTAATTTAGGAATCGTGATCTTTTTATGGAGGTGGTGTGGAAGATGCAGAACATGATCATGCAAAAAGGTGGGGGATACTTTTGTAGAAATAGATGAAAGAAAAGCCAGTTCTCAAGATTGTAATGGGCCTGAATCTGAGCTAGATATAGCATATGATAAAACCCAACATGAGCGAGGGGAATCTACACTTTTTAGCACTGGTGCTACATTAGCTACAACTAGCTCGTATGCACGTGATGCGTGCGACAATATATTAGTATTAATACTGATATTCGGAATAGTAAAAACATTAATATTAATGTGAAAAATAAACATGTACTTCGTACTTACAATTTTGAATAGTTTTTTTATATTTCAAATTCGGGGTATATATGTCTTTTCATATGGGGACACCATAGCTCCTCCCTTAGCTTATATAATACTCCCTCCGTCCCTGAAAAATCTGAACACTTGTTGGGACACGTATTTTAAGGTGATAAGTTGTAGTGTGGTTATTAAATGTTACTTTATTTTAAAAGTAGATGTGATAGGAGTTGGTGGGGTATTTTTTATAAGAGGAGAGAGAAAGTTGGGTAACTTTTTATTAATCAAAAGGTATTAGAGTGTGAGCCAAAGGAGTGTAAAAGAAATATATATTAATAGCGGGACCATGCCAACAATGGAAGTGTTCAAACTAATTTGGGACAAACATTAAAGGGAAGTGTTCAAACGATTCTGGGATGGAGGGAGTAGAGATATACATCTTCCATTATGTGAAGTTTTACTCACTTTTCATTCGATCCGTTTTATGAAGTTCTACTCACTTTATTTTATTTCTAAATTGGCAAAAGAAATAGAAGTATTATTAGTTAATTGGCATATGACCCACTTTTGTTTGCGATTTATATTTATCTAATGCAAATGGAGTAGTGGACCCAAAAAATGGACCCCAATGTTCTATTTCCTCATATATTCCTATTTATTTAATATTACAAGTGGATCCAGAATGTATACTCTCTCTTCTATTACCTAAAATATTGTGTTTATAGTGATTGAGTAGGACTTCAAAAAACGGATGAAGTAGTATATCATTTGAAAATTTTATTTTGCTAAACGTAAGAAACAAAATAGCTTGTTATTAGGGATGGCAATTGGGAGGGGTGGGTGCGGAAGATGATACCTCCACATCCGCACCTGCATAAAATTCTCATCCCCATCCCCGCCCCCACCACCCATTGTGGGGGAAAATTCCACACTCATCCCCGCCCCACCAGGTACGTATTCAAACCCATCCCCCGCCCCACCACCCGCATGGGTACCCGCACCCACTTCATCCCCGTCCCACCACCCGCATCGGTAACCGCACCCGCTTGGTAAATGCGTCATACCCACAAATTTATATTTTGCAAGATAAAATTATTAATAATATAAGTATATAAATATAATTTTAGTAATAAATATGCGTGGCGGGTGGGGATGGGGCGGTTATTTCATAAAATCCACACCCGCTCCACCACCCATTGCGGGTACTAATCCCCATCCCCGTCCCATCCCCGCCCCACTTGAGCGGAATGGGGCAGGTCTCCTACATAACTCGCCCCACTGCCATCCCTACGTGTAATTCTTAAACTTCTGAGTTCTGACCATGGAGTTAGAGAACATCAACCCGTCCACTAAGATACAACTTCAGTTCCAAGCTAATACATTATATTGCTTCTCCCAAACTCATGTAAATTAGAGTAAAACTTTTATTACTAGTTCAATAGCATATCTAAATGACGATAAAGTAACAAATAAGGAGATAAATCATGCTTATGATTTTGAAAACTTTTAAACACAAATTCTTGGGTGTAACTGTTACACCATTATTTATGGTGTAACTGTTCCACTATAATTTATGGTATAATAACCCACAAACTTGGTTATTTTGTTTCACTATAATTTATGGTATAATAACCCTCTCAAAAAAAAAAAAAAAGGCTAGTGGACATATAAAGCAAAAACTAGTCTACTCTCTAAAGCATGATACTTCCACTATTTCTTTTTACTTGCAACCATTTGACTTTCACGCTTGTCAATGCATAACTTCAACAATTAAGATCTTTAATTATCGATGATTAAATATTATATAAAGTAGATATCCAGAAAATATACATTGAGACAAATCTAACAAGATCCCACGTAAATATGTATTTCCTTAATTCACCAAAGATAGACTAAGTAGAGTTTGTAAATAGTGTAAAGTCAAATCGTTGCAAGTAAAAAGAAACGACGAAGTATAAGTTTTCATTTGAAAAAATTAACAAGAATAGTCCTACCTTGTTCGGTATTTTTCAAAAAGGCCCAATAAATTTATAAAAGGCCCCACTTTCCCATATGGGCTCAAATTTGGGTTTAGCTGGTGAGCCCAAACCGACCTCACACAACAAGGGCCACCCACCTGCTGATCAAAACTCAAAAGACAGTCATTGTTTATCAAAAAAAAAAAAAACACTCAAAAGACAAAAAGTAGTATATTCTTAAAAAACAAGCACCAAAAAAGTTGGGAAATTTTCATGGAAAACCAACAAACTTAGGAACTATCCACTTTGACTCTTTCTCTCTATTTTCCGCCATCTTTCTTGAACATCCATTTTTAAGAACACCACCTAAAAGACTTCATATGAAGAACAAGTAAGATAGAGAAAGTAAATAACCTTTTTCCATCAACAAAAAGAGAGAAAAACAGAGGAAAAACTCAAAAAAACTGGAAATAAAGATTCAATCACGGCTTTCCTTGGGATCAACGGCCAAAAATGCACAAAATTTCACCAAAAATCTCACCTCAAAAACAACAATTTTTATAGATTGAGAAATTTGGAAGTGGAAAAATTGAGAACCCCTTCTCCTAACGGAGGCAGGGGTGCTCTGCCTTCTGAAGGCGGTTGCCCTTCCGATCTTCTTTATCTTGCGTGTGGTGGCTTTTTTGAGACCTACCCTTTTCTTATTTTGTCTTTAATTTTTGTGGGTATTTCTTAGTTTTTGCTAATTTTGTAGTTTTCATTGAGAAATTTTTGGAGGAAAAAGAATATATAAAAATGGGGGCTTTTGAAAGAACTCTTACAATTAAGAGGGTTCCTACGGTTTTATCCAATTATCAGGAGGAGGATGGTGGTGGTGGTGGTGGTGGTGAGAATCTTGGTTGTGGGCGGAATTGTCTTGGAAAATGTTGCTTGCTTGGTAAGGTTTGATTTTTTTATATCTGATGTTTGATTCTCAAATTTGCATGATTTGGATGTTCTTTTGGTTGGTCGGATGAGTTTATGGTTTTAATGATTGTACACATGATTATATAATAAGGTGAATTTTGATTGTATGATCTTTGGTTTGATCATAGAGTAGGTGGGTTTTTTTTGTGATCAGGACATATATGGGTCGTTTTGCATCATTGCATGAATAGTTACTGTTCATTTTTGAAGATTGTTGGATTCATGATCAGAAAGTGGATGTTTTGGGCTGTGTTTGGCTTTATTGATTCATCATGTTTATGATTGCAAACATATTAATAAGGTCTGATTGAGTGATTATAGAAATCTCATGCTAGTGTGCTTATTTTAATATATGTACCCATGTGTAGTGGAAGCTTGTCTAAGTTTGATTGTCTTAGTTATATTCATCCATTGAATCTTCTATTTAATTGAATGTTCTATTTGGTACTTCAGTAGCAATTGCTATTGAGATGGAGATTTATATATGTTTGTTTATGATGTGCTGCAGTGTAGTTTGTAGTTGTTTTTAGGCTAATAGGGAAAGGCGAGTGACGACGAGTTCCTTTATAGTTGTTTGTATTAGAGTATTAGACACTAGATGAAGTTTCTGAATGTGTAGCTTGGTGACATGGGAGTCAATAGAGTGCTAACAGTCTGGGGTGTTGGTTTCAGTGTCCAAGCTTCCTTTATTTGTATACAAGGAAGAGGATGGAGATATGAACAACAATGGCATTATGGCCAATTCAGAGGATCAATTGCCTCCTGTATCCTTTCTTCATGATCTCTTGCTAGGACAATGGGAGGACAGGATGAGGAGAGGTTTGTTCAGATATGATGTAACTCAATGCGAGACCAAAATTATTCCTGGGAGATATGGATTTATTGCTCAGCTAAATGAGGGACGTCACCTGAAGAAACGGCCCACTGAGTTCCGGGTTGATCAGGTTCTTCAACCATTTGATGACAACAAATTCAATTTCACCAAGGTTGGCCAAGAAGAAGCACTTTTCAGGTTTGAACCTAGCAAGGACCACATGACACATTACTGTCCAAGTGCGCCTGTCACATCGGAATTGGATTCACCAAACATTGTTGCTATAAATGTAAGTTTATATGTATTTATTCAGCTTCCCTTGAAGTACTAATTCATTTAGGCATCTAAATTTAGATGGTTCAATGAATGTAGTTTGGCTCACAAGAACTTGGTTTGATTGTCAGGTGAGCCCGATAGAGTATGGACATGTCCTTTTGATTCCTCGTATATTCGATTGCTTGCCTCAGATGATTGATAATGCAAGCTTTTTGGCTGCTCTTCATTTTGCGAAGGAAGCAGCTGACCCTTTCTTTAGAGTTGGTTATAATAGTTTAGGTGCATTTGCCACAATTAATCACCTACACTTCCAGGTAAACTATAAACTTAGCCTTCTCCGCGAGTCTGAATACTTTGCTGGTAACAATTTGACTTCTGTTCTATTGATGTGATAAGTTTTTATGAACAACTGACAGGCTTATTACTTACAAGTGCCTTTCCCATCTGAGAAAGCGCCAACTCAAGTTATATCTGAAGCGAAAGTTATCCCTCCTAATTGTGTTGTGATTTCTCGACTTTTGAAGTATCCTGTTCGAGGTCTTGTCTTTGAGGGTGGTAACACTATTGACGATCTATCTGATGCTGTAGCTAGTTCTTGCATTCGCCTTCAAAGTGCCAATGTCCCTTTCAATATTCTCATCTCTGATTGTGGGAAAAGGGTATTCTTGTTCCCTCAGGTATGTTAATCCTCTTGCAACAATGATTTACCGGAGATAGTAGTGCCATATAGTGCTTAGTTGCTTTCTTATACTGTATTGAATACAGTTATCTTGTGAAATACAAAAGGTGGTATATCAAACCTTCCAGACTTGGACTATAGGGGATTGATATTTACTCTGCCTATTTGCTATTTTTGTCTTCAAAACCCATCTTTGGCCATCAATATCTTTACTTGTGTATTAATGAAAATTACTCCAAAAAAGTTGTTACTTAGAAAATACTTTATGATGGACGGTACAATGGATTGAAGGATTGACCTCATATTATAACAAATCAATTATGTTTTCATGGTCTTGACTCCCAAAACTGTCTTCTTTTTTCCGCTCATTTCTTTTGATCAGTTTCTCATTTCAGCTGGCCCGCCCTGGAGCCTATATATGTTTGCAGCACTTGGTTTTTTTTTTTTTTTTGGGGGGAGGTTTGGGCTTTATACTATGCAGGTTTGGGCTTTATACTGAGCTAGGATCAACCTGAGAGAGGTACCACGTCTACTGGTCTAGGCCCGTGTTTAGCTACCCAAAAAAAAAAAAAAGAATGCTGCTGCATTACCTCAATCAATATTAGAAAACTTTCACAAACCTTAGACAGATTAATATATAATTTTTTTTTCTTTTTTACACAGTGCTTTGCCGAGAAACAAGCTCTAGGACAAGTGAGCTCAGAGGTGCTGGACACACAAGTGAACCCGGCAGTGTGGGAGATTAGCGGACATATGGTGCTGAAGAGGAGAGAGGATTTCGACAAGGCCTCGGAGGAGTATGCATGGAGACTTCTGGCTGAGGTTTCTCTCTCGGAGGAGAGGTTCGAGGAGGTGAAGGCGATAGTCTTAGAAGCTTCGGGGTTAAAAGAGATCTGTATCCCTAGAACTAGCATTAAAGAAGAGGAAAGGAATGAAGAAGGTTCCAAAGAGCCTTCTGAGTCAGCCCAACTACTGCTGAAAGATTGTATAGTTTTGCAGTGAAATGTATGGAGTGGTCACTAGTACTACTTACTAGAGATCTTGTCACCGTAGTAGGCTGCAGCCGCTGCGCTGCTTGTTTATGTTTCCTGTGGATGGATCTTTCGTTTTCTGTATAATAAATAATCCAGGGGATGTTCCGTGCTAGAAAACTTATTTAGTCTTGGAAGCTCTATCTTAGTTTCGGCAAGTTTTTGTTGCCTGTACATATGATACTACATGCTCTGTAACAATGAGCCATCTCTTCCAAAATTATGAACTTTTATATATGGTCTTTCCTTTTTAGATCTCCTTAGGAGTTGATCTTGTCGTGCTAGTTAAACTGTTGCAATTTTTCTAGAACGGATGAAGTAATATTGTTGTCTGGCTAATTGGCTATAGTTGGGTTAACAACATGTTACGGAGGCTATGGAGTAGCAGGTGATAGCCTAGTGTTATTGGCATCAGTGCATCACCTCCGATCCCAAAGATCGAGTCTCATCCCTTGCCAGGAAGGATCCCCAATTTTCCCCTTACTTGCAAGAGATTTCATCTTACCTTATAAAAAAAAATATGTTACGGAGGCTATGAACATGCTATAAATGAAAATGCCCAAACATTTGGAGGACTTTTCAGTCCTTTGTCGGAGAGACGGAGACGTGGGCCTTTGATGAAGACTTTTCAGACCAATCTGTGAATGGTTAATTGGTTATCCAGATCCCAGGCAATCAGAGAAGGTTGTTCACTTGTTTGAAACTAGGGAGATTTAGCCTACGTCCTTCATATAATTCGAGAAATTGATTTTTGTGGTCAATTTTTCTGGATATTGACATTTGAAATAATTGTCTTTTATCTTTCACATAGAATATTTATTTTTATATTTATATTTATTTTTCTGGATTCGGGAAGCATTATCTCATAAACTAGTAATTTTTTTAAAAAAATAAAAAAATTTACTTTCATATTACGATAATAACATAATTTGAATCATTATATGTTTGCTATTTTCTATTTGTAAAACCATATCTGAGAAGCTTCTACAACAATAATTATTGGAATAAGGGGTCTGACAAAACTCATACAATTGTTGTCATACACCGGGCTTACCATGAGCGCGGTACACCCAAAGCTATTTTTTTCTCATTGTTCATTTGAAACCTCTAAATGAGCATAATCACATAATAGTTGTAGCTCCAATTGGGAAAATGAGCAAAAAATAGCCTTTGGTGTACCATGCACATAGTACACCCGGTGACCCGGGTGTGTGATGAATGCACTCCAACACTCAAGTCTATATTCTCTATTTCATCTCACTCTAACCCAACACTATTCCTATTTCCTAGGGCCTAGACATCTTCCACCAACCTAATCGTCATCTTCTCCTTCTTTTAAATCTCAAACTACAACTGATAATTTTAAAAAATAACTCGGCGACGTTAACGAATTGATTAAACTAGTCAGTATATAGATTAAAGAATGTGAGAATTGAACGAATGAAACTGGAATCACTATATTCAAAAATATTGTCCATTCTCTTCTTAATATTGGACTTGGGCCGTTGTCTAATTTTAAATTAAAATTAAACGGCTTCTTATAAGACCAACTAAACTATTTATTATTCCAAGTAGACTATGAAAATCTCGTTCAATATGGAGTAAACACCACTTCACGAACTTTTAGATTTAGAACTAATTCTTGTCAATTAGCTACTAACATTAACGTATTGTGTAGATCTTTAATGATGCATTTTTATAATTCATTAGGTTCCAAAATTTTCGAATTTATGCAATCTAGACTACATGTGCTCCAAGCCTCCTGGCTCCAACCTAATTAATTCTTAGGTAGTTGCGAACTTGCGATGAAATAAGAAATCCTAGGGCCATAATTAGAGGGGTTAATGCTATTTTAAGAATATTACTATTTTGGAAGAGGGAAGTAGTTATTACTTCTGTTTTAAAATTTGAATACTGGAATGTAGTAGCTGAAAACAAATTTAATAATTTTACAATTCTTTGACGAATTTATATGACATAATAATTTGAACAAGTCATGTGTCATACATGTTCTTCTCCCGTATATTACTCCACCACCTGCTCCCTTAGGAAACTCTTTCTCTTGTTAAGTCAAAGAGGAATTAAATTGCTGTCAAAATGAAAAATTAAATCCCTCATAAAATATTAGAGAAAGTTGTTTGCATAGTCAGTTCTCTTTGTTAAGTGTTATTTAATTTCATTGTCTAGAGAAACAAATTTTGTCACTTGCAAGGTTTTCAGAAATGTTGACTATTTCAGAGTGCATCTGTTGTACTCCGATTTTTTTTTTTTTATAAGGTAAAATGAAGTCTCTTGCAAGTAGGGGGGAAATTGGGGATCCCTCCTTGCAAGGGGTGAGACTCGATCACAGAACCTCTGGAATCGGAGGTGATGCCAACACCACTAGGCTATCACCTATTGCTCTGTTGTACTCCGAATATATCATATAAATGATACACTCAAATTTTATTTTATTTATCTCATTTGCTCATTTTGATTTTTCCAGCATTTTGTAGTGTATTATGCTTATGGTATAATTAAGTTTTTTTTTTTAAAGGTAAAAAGAAATCCTGCCCCCACCCATAGGCCAAGTACCAAACAATGCTTGAGGTAAGAATTGAATCCTAGAATTTTGCTAGAGAAGATGGAAAAACTCACCACTTGCAAAGATCACTACGACTGTTAATCTATTATAGGAGATTAACATTCGACCTTAGTTACCCATTATATTTACTTGCAAAGATCACTACGACGGTTAATCTGTTGTTGGAGATTAATATTCAACCTTAGTTACCCAATATATTTTTCTAATCAAAAGTATGATATCAGGTAAGGACTTTTTTTCTTTTGCAACAGCCAACAGGCCTGATGAGTGATGACTATTCTTTGTTTATAGTTCAAGAGTGTGTATATGGGATAACTCACATTCATACTCCAAGTCACAAGTCTTATAAAACCAGAAAGCACGAGATACTGATGTCTACCAAGAATTCCCTCCAAATAAGGGAAAGCTAAAAATTGACTATTTTTTATTTTATTCTGGATGCAAAATTTTGTTGCAGGTAAGGTAGTTATACACTAGTGATCATCAAAAATCCTACTTATTTCAAATAAATAAAGATTGTACTATACGTCTATATATATTGAAAATTATTTTTTCCTACAAGTCTACAATGCGTTAAGTATGCCTTAGGCGCTAGCATGTTAAGTTGTTATCTACATGCACCGATTTGAATTGCATTGTCTTATGGCGTGTGTCTTGCACGCCCAATTGTTGGTTATATATTTGGTAAATACTCAAGAAGCTTATAATTATATTTGTCATGAAACTAATGTTTTAATACCTTAATTTCTCTTTAGAAAATTTAGCTACTTAAACAACTAGTTCTACTACATAAAGTAGATAATTAATTAGCTAATTTACGACCAATATTGTCAAATATAGCCATTAATTACACTCACGGATCGGCTGTCACTTTTATTATTAGTTTATCACATGTAGGACATGAACTAGTCTAGTCCTTACCTTCCCGAAGAGCACGGCAGAAATTGAAACCATTCTTTAGTAGACTATTACTACACTCCCATGTCAATAATAGTTGCTTGACCTTACCAAAATCAAATTCCATTATCAATCAAAAACTAAACCGAAATTCAATCAGCCAAGATTTTGAGTATGTTCAAATTCAAAATGGTTATAAACAATTCACCTTCCATGAGACATGTCCTACACTTGGTTTTTTTTGTACGACATTACTACCTCCGTCTCATAATAGTCTGAACAAATTTTTTTATATTTGTCTCAAATTAATTTGAGGGTGTATAATTTATGAGTAATCTCATAATCTCATACTACAATACAAGTATGCATCATCAGATTGTGCTTGTCAAGACAATTTTTTTTTATCAGTAAACCTATCTATTCAAATCAATAACCAACGCCGCACCATCCTTATACACATATGTATCACATGAATTAAGAAAATCACAAATAGAAGCACCACAAAAAAACAAAAGAGAAAAATATCATATCAAGGAAAACTATACTGTAAAAAAAGCAGTTAGAAAACTGTATTCACAAAATCAGAATACTTCCAAATCTCTAGAAAAACAAGTTAGTACTTCACTTCACCACTACTATTTCAACATTTAAAAATTCCACCTAGAAAAGCTTGTTCATCATCATCATCACTAATCAACAAGCTCAAAAAAAAACATAATCATCAAATTCATCATCCATCGGACCATCACCTATTCACAATTAAGTAATACTTCTTCTACTACTAATAGTAATTAATAGTAATTAGTAAGTAATTAACCTCTCTTTCTCTTCTGCAACAGCTTTCTCTCTCTTCCTTCTGCAACAACTTTCTCTCTCTAGAAATCAATCAAATCAATCAATGAATGATGAATTTTCATTGATCAAGCGGCCATCATTTTCTTAAACTCCTCGAAATCAACATGACCATCACCATCAGCATCAACAGATGAAATCATCTTCTTACAATCTTTCAAAGAACACTTCTCACCAAGACTCTTCAAAACATCATACAATTCGCGCGCAGAAATCTTACCGTTGCCATCTTTATCGTATAATCTGAAAGCTTCTTGAAGTTCCTTAGTGGACCCCGCATTACCGCCAGATCCGGCGTGAAACTCGGAAAATTCTAACAGATCAACGAATCCGTCACCGTCTTTGTCCATCTCTTCCATCATCTTCTTCACTTCTTCTGATGATGTTTCCGATCCTAATGCTTGTAGTAACGACTGTAGTTCCGTCGCGGATATTTTTCCGTCGCCATTTGCGTCGAATTTCGAGAATATTCTCTCGATTTCGGAGTTTTTCGCCATTGATGAGAGAGATTTTGAGGTTTTTTGGAAGAGAGAGAAAACGGAGGAGAGAGAAAGAGGGAAAAAAAAAGTTTTTTAAAAAAGAAGTGGAGAGTGAGACGGTTATTTATATAGTCGTTTTGGAGAGAGAAAGACGCGGTTTTGGAGGACGCGGTTGAGTAACAACTAACAAAATTAGTTCTGATGATTGTGATTTTTTGGAATCTTTTTATGTTTCTTTCTACTAGTATTTTGTAGTATTTAATATAGATTGATTTTTTAATAAGGAAATTATTCTATACGTGATTATGTGGTCATTATTGTGCACAGTATAATTGTATTTTAAGAAGTTGTTTGATTAGTTATAGAAAGTACAGATTTTCAAGGAAAGTTTTGCTACTTTTTTGTTTAATTTAATTTATTTTTGTTTTACTTGTATATTTTTGTTGAACTTCACTATTTTTGCTAGACTTAATTTATTTTGGCTGAATTTAGTTATTGTATTTTTTTGTTTTTGAACTTAACTAATTTTTGCAGGATGCTTATTGTTTTAATGTCTCAAGAAGAACATAGCCCGAATAATATAATGCAGTGTAACCTAGCCTTGGTTACTTATTTTATTTGCAATTCAACAATATGGTTTTACTTATTATATGTTTATTTGTTAATTCGGAATCGTGTCATTCTACCATAACTACTAAAGCGTCGGTTCTACGTGTCGGGAGTTGTTTGATATATTCAGTTTTATAAGTGTGACCTTTTATGTAAGTTCAATAAAAGAGAAGTTCATGTACCGGCTAACCTAGGTTCCATGCTAACAGGCTCGTGTTGAATTTTAGAAAAGTTCCATACACGGCCTATAATGCACCATCGTGTCACTCGTAGGTTCTGTTTGATTCAACTTATTTTGACTTATCTGAAACTATATTATCTTATCTAAAATTTTCTTATCTTATCTGAACTTATCTTATCTTATTTGAACTTATATTCTTGTTTGTTGTATTGTTAGTTAGTTCGTTCTCTTCAACTTATCTTATTTTATATTTTCTTATCTTATTTTATTTTATCTTATCTGAACTAATCTTATCTTATTAAATTCATATTTTCTAAAATAAGTTAAAATAAGTTGAACATAACATAGCCATATTAGCCGAGTCCAAATCTAGTTCTACATGTAGGGATATGTAATTCTTAACAATTAGCCATTTTATTTTTCCATTTTAGCTGTGGTTGGGCTTTTAGGAGTACACGAGAAGTCCGCTAAGTTAGAAAGAACTTTTAAAACTCTAGACTCCCTAGCGTAAAAGAAATAGTTGATTGGGATAGGTAACTGATTACCCATGTTTCAGCTCCATGTTATGTGGGTCAGTGGGTGTTATAAATTATAATGTGCTTTCTTTCTCTCAGTTTTGCTTAAGCCCACAAAGCAGTGGATAGAGTTTTTGACGCGTTAGTTGGGTTTCAAACTTTTTTTTTTTTTAGGGGTCAAACTAATTTTATTTAATCTTATTAGTATATACTACTATATAGTGTGATATTAACTGCCATAAATCCAGATTTAGCGGACTCATTTCACGGATCTACTTTTATCTTGTTGTTGTCATCTCCATAAACTATGTTGTTTATACTGCACCCAAAAAATAAGTTATGTGCAAATTCTTAGGTATTTATTATGGTACTCCCATGGCCATGAGCATCGTGAACGGTACACTTTCAAGTTTCAACCACATTTTCTTACATATTTGTCATACTATATTTTATCTCTATGAGCAAAATAAAAATGTGCAAAAAATGTGACTTAGTTATAGCCTATAGGTGCTCCTATAGTTTATACTCCAAATTTCACAAGCATTTTAGTTAAAATTGGTAATATAATTTTTTTGAGAGTTGAATATTATCTTAAATTTAAATTTTTTTGCGTAGTTAAAAAGTCGTATACTCCTTTTTCTATGTAAGTTTTATGAAAAATAAATATCGAATTTAACTATTAAACTAACTGATGAAATTGTTTTAGTTCATTTTATATTTGAATAAATGTCATTTATTGTCTTTTATTTCAACAACTACTTTTGACAAACACTTCTAATCAAACAATTACTTTAAACGCTAATCGTTAACAACTACTAGTAGACAGCTAGCAGCTACCCCCAACAGCTACAAGCCTACAACTACTGCAACAGTTAACAACTACTATAACAGTTAACAACTACTAGAACCGCTAATTTTGCTAAACAGGCCCTTAATCTCGTTTCATATCCCTCCTTATTACATAGACTTTTTAAATAATTGTATCTTCCCATGTTGTAGTTATATACTTCCTCCGTCTCACAGTAAGTGAAACATAGAGAAAGTGGGGAGTTACCAAAGAATGTAGAGTGAAGAAGTATGGAAGTTGTGGTTTCCTCTTACTTTTTGGTGGCATATTTGTAATAAGAGTGAACTTTTTTTACCATTTAGAGCTTAGTTTCACTTATTGTAACTATTCCAAATAAGGGAAGTGTTTCACTTATTGTGAAATGGATGTAGTATATTAAAAGCATTACGAACAAAAAGTTGGAGAGGGAAATCAAAGCCATTTGCTACAAATCCTATGTACAGCTAATATCCTTATTAGCTAATTACTATTTTTATAGATATAACTCACATAATAATTAATGATCCATTTACCACCACCTTAAAGTGTAAGGTAACAAAGATTAACCAAAATATGCCTCTCTAGCAAAATGGGGTAAATCTTATATGCAATTATACATGTCAACTATGGGCCAATGCCCAATGGCAATAAAGAGTGGGCCTTTCAGAATCGACTATTTAGCCCATCATAGCTACCAAAGGTGAATCGGGTTGATGGACCTAATACTTTAAATGGGTCGTTACTAATCATGATTAGACCTGGTTATTGGACAGGGTAGCGCAATAGCTAAAGGGTTAGAGTCAATTTTACAGGGCTTTTATTGGACAGGGCTTTATTGGATAGGGTCATTATTGGGTCGACAAATAAACCCAATAATTTTGAAAAAAAAATAGGTTTTGTAAAAACAATTACATATTCGGATTCGCATTCATTTATACTCACTTTTGGCTCTCTTTGTTCCTTGTTTTTCTTGCTCGTTTACCGACCCGCTACCCATTTGGCTCGACTAGCTATCAGCCCTTTAAGAGGCGACCCTTTTATGAACCGACCCGCTTCTGACCAGAATTGAACCTGACCCCGAACCGCCCAATAACCAGGTCTAGTCATGATACATCTCAATTGAGAAAAACTACCCTCCAACGGTCCAACCTGTGAAGCTAAAATGATAGGGTAGATATATAGTATTATTAGAGTCTGTTCTGTTCAACTTATTTTGTCTTATCTTATCTTATCTTATCTTATCTTATAAGATCTTATAAAATATTATCTGATCTGATCCGATCCTATCTTATTTTATCTTATCTTATCTTATAAGATAGTTTATTGAGTGTGTCTAATATCTTATCTTATCTTATTCAATCTGATCTTATCTGATCTTATAAGATCTTATATATAAGTTAATATAAGTTGAACAGAACGGACCCTTAGTATTTCCTTGCAAAGGGTATCCTAATTGTAGGGAGGATATGCTACTTTAGTTAATTAATTTGTTTAATAGATAAGCCTTAATATTTGCACTAGGTGCACATCTTTCAACTATAAGCTACCTTACAATTCCTCATTAATCTCCTCTCCAAAACCAAGCAAATGTGAAATACGTGGTGCAGTTTAAGACGGGTAGAGTATAGAGCAAATATATAAATTAAATAATTTCATATGTTTTTTTTACGTCATTAATTTGTGCTTAAAAAAATACAACCCTGGTGAAGTAGGTGAAGATGAGGAGACCTCATCTCATTGAAAAAAAATACCTCACCAAGTTTAAAATACTACATAGCCGTCAAAATTTTTTATCATACACCCGGGTGTATCGTGAGCATGGTACACCCAAGGTTATTTTTTTGCTCATTGTTCACTTGAAATCATTCAAATAATGTACGAAAAAGAGAGTTTCAAATGAACAAATGAGCAAAAATTAGTCCTTGCCCACTACTTTCTTAGAAGTAGCCAAGTCTTAAAAATGAAGTAATAGAAGTTAAAAACGAACCAATAAACTTTAAAAAAAAATTAAACTCGATATAGAGAGCCAATTCCGCTCTTTTTCAATCCTTGTTTGTGATGTTTTGGGAGTTCCTATCATGCAGAGAGCCTCTTAAAACTTTTTTCCTTACCTTTATAAAAAGAATATTAGCTATTCCACTTAAAATCTTTAAAAAAAAAATATTCCATTTTAAATTTTTTTTTTTTGACAGGGATTCCATTTAAATTTTTTGCCAACATATTGAACAATTTCCTAGATTCTTTTTTTTTTTTTTTTTTATAAAAAAAACTCAAAAAAAATCATAGCCAGAATTTGCTTCCACCCACTTGGACAAACAGATCAGTAGAATACCTCACTCTCTGTTCTCCAAACAAAGCTTTCTCCATCAGTCAACACTCTCAAATCTCACTCCTAAATTTCCCATTCTTTTTTTTAGTGAACATCATCACTATCATATTCAAGCAATTATCATATATCACTACAAATAAATATTATATACTATCTAGTATTAAATCTTATTACATTTAATTTAACTAAATTAATAAAAAATGTCGCTGTATTTATCTCCTTTTCACTTCACTTCTCTCTCCTGTAAGTCAGAATTTTCTTCACCCTCTAAATTTTCCGGCGCCGCCGTATTTTTCCGGCGAGAAATTACCGGCGCTTCTACTGTTTCTCCGGTGATTGATTCTGGCCGCCGTTGTAATTTGAAAGGTATCAGATTCTTTCTTACTTTTTATTTTCAATTAGTTTTTTTAAAAGTTGAGTTTTTTTTTAAATTTTTTGCTAAATCAATGTGACAGTTAATAGTAGTTACTGGGTATGAATTTAGTTGAGGCAGTAAAAGGAAAGGAACTAATTTTACTTTTTTTTTTATCTTAATGTTTAAATGATATAAACAGTAAACTTGCTTTTTTATAATTCTTTGATTGAAATTCCATAATAAGGAAATTGTTAAAAAAAAAAAAAATTGGGTTTGGAAAATTTTGGGGTTGAGTTTTACACTAGTGTCAATGTGTCATGCCGTTTTTCATTTATGGAAATGATATACTATATAGTAGTATATGATTACGTATTGATGAGTTTGTTTGTATGGATGATTTGGGGTTTGCAAAATTCCAACTTTTGACATGCAATATTTGCGTTATTGGTGTATAAATTATAAAGTTAGACCTTGGATTGATGATCACTTATAGGATCCCGTTTTATCAGTTTATTCCGTTACTTGAAAGTTTAGATATAGCACTAGATTATCCATTGCTTAAATTAGTGTGTTCTAGGATCAAGTCGCGCACTCGATGTGTAAAGTTTGGAACTTGAGGGAAAATATTTGCGGCGATTGTTATGTTCTTTTCACCTTATGTTTGGAGTTTCGGGAAAGATATGTTAAGATAAGTTCCAATAAGTTCAGGCTGTTTTCATAAGGGCGACCATGTTAAGATAAGTTTCAATGAATTTTAGATTCAATAAACACACATTGTATACTATTAAGACGAGATAGATCTCTTGAAGTGGACTTATGATCAACTTGCCATCTTGGTAAACTTGTTGGTTAAAAACTGCTTTTTGGCTTAAGTTTTGAGTTTTAAGTATTGATTTTCTCCTTAGGTATGGAACGACCCAGGGAATAAGGGAAATGACATTAGATTGTGTATGTATGTCTTGGTGGGTGGATGGCACAAAATCTGTAAGGAAAGAATTTACTGTGTGTTTGATGTGTTTCTGCTTCTGTAATAATTGTCACGTTGTTTCTACATTTTCTTTCTTCGAGCTACACAACACTAATTCTGAGCATAGAAAGTTGTAGAATTGTGGTTATAAACTTATAATCATGAAAGTTCCACCCTTTTCACTTTCAGTTGTGAGCCTTTTCATGCCTTTAATGCGAATGTTCTCTTCTCTTGGCCTTCTAGTCTTCTAGAGTGCAGATACTGATACTGATCGAACAAGTTGGATCCTATAAGTTGTTGAGGATGTGAATGGATGGAATGCTCAATCTTGTATACATGTGCTTTTATCACTTGTTATTAGACATGTGTTCTTGATTAAGATATTGACCCTTCTGTTGTTACACATGTTGTAGCTGGAGCACAACCTGGTAATAATGGGACATTTGAAGAAAGTGAGTCTTCACTCGTCGTTTGCTTTGGAGAAATGCTTATTGATTTTGTTCCCACAACAAATGGGGTCTCCTTGGCTGAAGCACCTGCATTTAAAAAGGCTGCCGGTGGTGCCCCTGCCAATGTTGCTGTTGGAATAGCTCGTCTTGGAGGAAAATCAGCATTCATTGGCAAGGTAACAGTTGTTCTTTGGTTGTTCTCACTGCTTTTCACTTTCATTTCACAGATTTTCCTTTGCTTACTGTTGTTTTTCCATTTTATCAAAGTTAGTTTTGCAGCTAGAGCTAAATTCGTCACAATATTCTGCAGAATTATGTTTTGTTACCCATTACTTTGTGCATTAGCTGCTGTTGAATGTTCTTAGACTATAGGGAAGTGAATCTCTTTGTTTAGACTTTGGAATATATGTGTCTATAATCCCTGCTGCATGACTCTTGTCTTTGTAAACCCTGAATTTTACACTGTTTAGGTTCAACTTGGAAGCTTGAATTCCAAAAAATTTAATGCTTACTGAACTGTTGTTAGATTTACCCTGAATTTTGAAATTTGTGACAGTTTGATGACATTCCATATGGCTTTCTTTTTTGGAGCTTGTTAGAAATGCCACTTCCTTTCTATCTGTGAAGAATTACTTGGTCTTGGTGCATGCTTGGTATAAGCGTTCAATTCGTGGAATGGAAAGGGAATAAATTGGAATCAAACAAAAGGGAAATATGGTAGCAATATTTGTTATCAACATTGGGGGTTTGGTTCCACTATGGAGAAGAAAAGTGTGGTATTAAGGGGGTTAACACAATGTTTTACCATAGGGTTGAAGAGGATAATAAGTGGGTGGACATGGTTACCCTTGGCGATTTGGATCCAGTACTCCTTTCCTCATACCAAACATATAAAGAAAATGGTTTCTTGAGCTCTTCATAATCTCATACCACACATATTATTAGTATATTTGGCTAAAACTTGCTGTCAGAATGACTAACTTTTTCCACTACCAGAGTGCCGTCCAATGTTTATCTTCTTTTCCTTTAATTTCATTTTTTTAAAGCATTATTTTATCTGAACATGCAGGTTGGTGAAGATGAATTTGGCTACATGCTTGCTGATATTCTGAAGGAGAACAATGTGAACAATGAAGGAATGCGTTTTGATCCTGGTGCTCGAACTGCTTTAGCATTCGTGACATTGAGGAAAGATGGGGAACGTGAGTTCATGTTTTATCGTAATCCTAGTGCTGACATGCTGCTTCAGGAATCTGAGCTTGATGTTGAGCTCATCAGGAAGGTATTACTTCCTCCGTTTCTTTTTAGATGCTACACTTTCTAAAAAGAGGGGTTTCAAATTAGATACATCACTTTCTTTTTTGGGAAATAAATCCTCTCTCTCCTATAACATGGGTCCCCATTTTTCTTTCTCTCTGTCTCTCTCCTCTCCAAAAATTGCCTAGGAGTCCGCAATTTCAAAAGTGTAGCATCTAAAAAGAAACGGAGGAAGTAATGTAATTTATTCTTTCTGTTCAAATGCAGTGACCATTCTAAGTATAAGGAATTCACCTACATCAAGAATTTATAGAAGAAAGGATGAAATTCATAGTTCTTTCATATCCTAAACAAATTTGAAGGACTAATGCTATGGAACTCAAGGGCACAGCATTACATGCTTATTAAAACAAGGGAGGATAACTAAAGTTTTCTTGTCATGTTCTTTGTTTGTTAAAAAAAAAAAAAAAAACCAGACTCCCTCAGTGGAAATGCTGATCTCATTTTAGGAACTGGAAACTGAATGTTCTTTTTTAGCTTTTCTGCTGTAAGATTAAGGCTTCTATGTAATTTGAAGTAAACAGGACATACTGATTGTCAAATACTTTGACAGGCAAAGATATTTCATTATGGGTCAATAAGCTTAATCACTGAACCATGCAAGTCAGCTCACATTGCTGCTGCTAATGCTGCAAAAGATGCTGGTGTGCTACTCTCATATGATCCCAACTTAAGGCTTCCATTATGGCCATCCGCAGAGAGTGCTCGTGATGGAATCCTCAGCATTTGGGATACTGCTGACATTATCAAGGTTGGAGGCCAACCATGATCTCAGGCTTATACTGCTGTTTACAAAACATCTAACTCTATTGTATAAATGTCGAAGGTTGATCTGACAGTTCATTTGGTTGTAGATAAGTGAGGAAGAAATTTCCTTCTTAACTCAAGGAGAAGATCCATATGATGATAATGTTGTTCGTAAACTATACCATCCAAATCTCAAACTACTGCTTGTAACCGAGGGAGCAGATGGCTGCAGGTATTATACCAAGGTAAGGCGTTCGAAGCCCTAAAACATGAAGTACTGTCATTTCCCTAGATTTCTCTTACCTGTTCGTGGAGCTTCACCCCCCCCCAAAACACCCACCACCTGGCCCCTCGCTTGTCAAATGAAGATGGAGATGATATGAAAAGTAACGAGAAAATGTGACAGTGTATTCGTATGTGATATGTTTGCAGGGTTTCAGTGGGAAAGTTGAGGGTTTGAAAGTAGATGCTGTAGACACCACAGGTGCTGGCGATGCCTTTGTTGCTGGAATGCTATCCCAACTAGCTGCTGACACAAAATTGATTCAGGTAATGTTCAGATACCCGATTTTTTATTTATTATTATTATTTTTTATTTTTATTTTCGGTATCAGCAAAAACAGTTTAATACATAGGAGGAGCAAAGTAAGAGGGCCAGTCAATTAGTCACCCCAGCTATGTAGTTGACAGTCTAGCACTCTAGGTTCCTCAAACTGCAACTAACTATTAATAAGAAAAAATAAACTACTTCCGTATCTATCCGTCTATCATTAGAAGGGCTATGCCATGTAGAAGGGACTTTCTGTGGCAAAAAAATACCATAATGAGTTGCTTTCCTCTTGGATTTTGAGTAGGACCTACAAAAACAAGACATGGTAGACAACGAGAGAGGCATACCATTACTCCACAACCTAGAAGATAGAGATGGAAAAATCCGGGTGTGCCTTTCCTTTTCAAGATCATATGATGGGATCTAGTGGAGATCTGAAACTTGGACGTCTTTCACACAGAAGATATTGTTGGTGAATCTTCTATGAGGCTTGTCCAATGAGGGGAAAAAAAAGACTAGAAAAATAAAAGAAAAGAAAAAGGCTTGCCAACACTAACAGTTTCTTGTACTGTTGCTGTATGAGTCAAATCGTTTGAGGGAAGGGGAGGGAGATTCTATTGAGTGAGTGAAAGGTAGTATAACTACTTATATATTCTTTCATTGTTTTTATCTGAGTGATGGATCATTTGTCCTTAAATTTGGATGTAGATTAGAGAAGATAAGGGAAGAAAGATGTGGAGGAATCTAATCTTTTGTCTTTTATCCTTCCGAAAGACAGATTTGGAGGGAAAAATAGAATCTCCCTTCTCGTTTCCCTTCCTTCACTGGCCACAAGTTCATGTGCTGTTCTATCTAATGATAAGTTTAGGATTCTAGTCGTGATTAATCATTAAAGTCAATATGATATGTGTTCGTTCCTGGAAGAGTGGTTTTCTCATGTTCCTTTGTTTGGTTTGTAAATGGTGGACGTTTTTCCATGGATGGAAAATAGCTCTCCTGATGATGAAAAAACAATTCTGTTTCCAGAGGAAGCAATGCCACATTTTTCCTCCTTATTCCTTGTCTTTCTCTTTCTCTTCTCCAATCTATCATCTCCCATCTATTTTCATTTTTCCTTCTTTCTAACTTTACCTGTAAAAAACCAAACAAAGGAAAATTAATATACAATTGTGCTTTCGCTTGTCGATTGATTTTCCATTTAAAATATTTTCCATCCAACCAAACATTCTCTTAATGAAAACCTGAATCTTGTCTTCTCTCCTTTCTTGTTAAAAAGTTCGCTTGCTCTCTTCTTTTAATTTCCGTGATGGAGCCATATATTGAGATTATCAAAATTTCTAAGGGTGTGTTTGGTTGGGAGGAAAGTGTTTTCCAGAAAAATTATTTCCTCACTTTCCTTTGTTTGGTTTGGATCGGATCAAGGAAGGGAAAATATGGGTTGAACTTCATTTTCCAAGGGTGGAAATTTACTTTTTCTTGTGAGGCAAGGGAAGCCAGACTTTCTCCCACTCTATCAAACAATAACACAACACGAACAAAGGAAAATGGGTTCAAAGGAAAGTTAATTTCCTTGCAACCAAACAAAGAAAAATCAATCTAGAATTGAGTTTTCCTCTGGAAAACCACTTTCCGTTGTAAATGTTTTCCGTCCAACCAAACACACCCTAAATCTTAACCGAGGAAGTTAAGACTTCATCTTCATTATGCATCTTTTCTTCATCATCACTAGTAGAGACTTAGAGTAGGAGCAAGAATCTTCTGTTCTAAAGTTTGTTCATCAAACTCGAAGTACATTTACTTCGAGATGGAAGAATTGAAGGGATCAGTGATTGGAATCCTTGTCAAATGCCCATTGCCGCTGTGAGTTGCAGGGAAGAGCATGTTAGCTACTCCATAGGGATTTGCTCGATGAAGCCCTATTCAGTGCTATTAAGTAGAGGTAGAGCTGTAGTGATAGAGAGATAAGTGAAGTACCACTGTGTTGGAATGTCCCTTCCTCAAATACAATCGGCATCTTTTTATGGGAGTACTATTTGTACTCGGGTCTCTCACGTGTACAGCTATGATACGTTGGTATCATCCTGGCCATCTACAGGGGTATCCAACCGGCATGACCACATGAGCATATGGTTTTTTTTTACCATTTAAGATTACTGGTCACCCCAGCTCTTTTGATGGCAATTATGAAATTTGGGTTCCATCTCGTATATCATTGTTTTTTTTTTCTTTTCTTATCTTCCACAAGAGGTGAATTCCGCACATATTTCTTTTCTTGATTTAGTTAAGATTGTTAAAGTTCTCAAAATTTTCCAATACTGTTGTCACATCCTTATTCCTGGTATCAAAAGATGAAGTCTTTCACCAATTCCCTTTGAGCTTACATTTGGAAGTCCAATTTCATGAAATCCTAAACCCTCCATTAGGATCTTTGACATATTTGAAACTAAAAACTTGTTTCCCTCTTTGTTAATGTTGATATTATGTTAAATATGTGTTTTGCAGGTGGAGGATCGATTAAGAGATGCTCTTCATTTTGCCAACGCGTGTGGTGCATTGACTGTTACAGAGCGAGGTGCGATTCCGGCTATGCCAACTCGAGAAGCAGTGTTGAATGCGATGCTGAAATCTGTAGCTTAAGCTTCCGTTGAACCATGTAATATTATTTTTTTTGAAATATTGTTCTCCCAAAATATCTAGCCATAATGCTGTTTTATAATGGTATTTGCAAGGACGTCTTGGGTTAAAATAATGGACCTTGCATGTCCTGTAAATCAATAAGTCGAGTGTTTGTATGGTTGTCTTGACTCTTGGGATTTAGTATGTAATTTTGATAACTCCTCTTATAGTAGAGAGATTTTGCAGTCATTTTAGGTAGATAAAGTGTAAACAATGCCAACCCCTCTATGCTCCGTTGAAGAAATTTTGCTCAAGTTGTGACTGAATGTTGCTGAAGTACTGTTAATGTGTTAGGTAAAATATTTGCTTAGGATCTTCATTCATGATTATGATGTGATTTAAAACTAGACTGGTGACTCGTGTGGATGTGTCATAGGTGGGTTGAAACGTTGTTATGGAAATTATGTATTTTTTTCTTTTTGAAAAATTATGAGTTTGAAACTATTATTAGATATTGTGTTTGTAACTACTTCTATTTTATAGAAAATCTTCAATATCTGTCAAAAGAAAATTTTCAATATCTGTCAAAAAAAATGCTCTAAGTTCCTCCTAGAAAAAACTAGAGGAGTTCCTAAGCCACATGTGTAGAACTAACTATTTTTTAAAATCTGAACTACTTTTAAGTAGCACCAATAAAAAAATATAGGCTTGAATTACAACCACATTTTCAACTTAAAGGTGATCCGATTAGTAAGCTAATTAATGTAGCCTCTAAAACCAATGAAATACCTCACTAATTTGGTAAGAAGAACATCTATATAAATCTCATACATATGTTCATGTCCAAAATCTTCAAGTCCTTAGCCAAACTTTGATATTCTTTTGCTTGCTACTAACTTTGAAAACATGGCTGCCGAGGATACACCCCAAGACATTGCTGATAGGGAAAGAATCTTCAAGCGTTTCGACACCAATGGTGATGGCAAAATCTCATCCACCGAGCTTGGTGACGCGCTTAAAACTCTCGGCTCCGTTACCTCTGAGGAAATTTGCAGGATGATGGCAGAGATTGATACTGATGGTGATGGTTTTATTTCATTTGATGAGTTCACTGCGTTTGCTCAGGCTAACCGTGGATTGATTAAAGATGTCGCCAAGATCTTTTAGTTGATTAGTTTCTGAATTAATTGAGCCTCTTATACTCATTACATCATCTTTTTTTTTTCATTTTCTAAACATGTTATGGTATTTTTGGTTGTTCTTTGTAGGAAATATGCTTCTTTTTTGGTAGAAATATGCATGAATGAATGTCTTTAAAGTAGTTGCTGTATGATTTCTGTAATATTTGAATTGAATTAAAACATTCATAATTTTCAGAAAACTTCTTGAGAATACTGCAATATTTATGTCTTCTTTCCTTTACTTAATTGATGATTGACTTGAATTAAACTCTGAATTCAAGCATGGATTGCACCATATCAAGAATTTCTTCATCAACGCCGAGTGTCTGAGACACAGTGATATTACTGTATCAGCAAAGAAAAATATATGAATTTGTATCAAAAAATCACAGAGTAGCAATCACTATATTTCTGGTTAAAATTTTCACAATGTGGAGTTTCTGAATTCTGCTGGAACCTCCTAATGAACAGCTCGGTCACTTTCAAACAAGACATTGAGAATATGTACAAATTGATCCTAGACTATACAAACAAACCTTCAGCATATAGCTGGCATTCTGTTATCCGACTCGATAACCAACCTGATAGAAACCCGAACCCAACCTTGGGCAAAGTTACTCTCAATAGTCGACTAAAAGAAGACAAGAAACAACACTTTAAAAGGAATCCGAATGACCACCCAGCCAAAAGAAAAACACACACGCACACTCTTTTGTTGGTGTCATCGGCCATACAAGAAATCATCATCTTCCAGTTCAGAAGCTCCAAGCATGGCCAAAGCCAAATGACTCTTCATTTCACTTTTTGTTCGTTGTAGTATTTGAGGAATGTAACTGTTTCGACTACCAAAATTTGCCTTACCCTTAACAAGGCAGCCTTCTCCTCTCAGCAGAATGATGGCATCATTAATGCTTGGCCTACAGGGTTCTTCACTGTTTACACAGGCAGCTGCAGCGCGAACCATTTGGGATATCAGTTTTGAACTTTTAGGAGTAATTTTAGCTCGTGGGTCGAGTAAACTGTCAAGTTTTGAGTCTCCCTGGTCCATAAGCGGCTTTGCCTGCAACAGCAAGAAATGATGGTTTAGTACATTTTATTCAAAATTGTTAACAAAAATCAACATTGTTATCTTCAAAGGTATTTAATCAATAGTTGCAAAGTTAACTGAATATTCATGGATGTTATTATATGAATAAAGCTGCATATTTGCTCAAATATGGTACGTCCAGTATGACAGATTCTCAGGGTTGAGTTATTGCTGTGGAGACATTAAGTTATCATCTATGTTATTTAGACCCGAATACTCATGTCAGACTCAGCTATTTTATGAAAAAAAATCATGATTTTGGCCCAAAATGAAGTGTCAAAGTGTCTATACCCACGTCTAAGTGTCACGGAGCTAATAAAAGAGTCTCGAGTAACATAGGTCATCATACACTGTAGCAGAAAAATAGAGAAGAGAGAATTTCAATCCTGCAAATACAGTGCCTTCTTATGAAAAGTTACTACTCAGAGGGTCGTAGTTGCTATGTTGAGGACAAACGACAGGACAATAGTACGCAAGCCATGAAAAAGAGAAGCGCGAAGGCTTCTGGAACTCAATGGACAGCAAAATTTCTTAAGAAAAATTCAGAGAATACAGTCTTTTTAGTGTTAAGATGGATACGAATGCATCAATGACCTGTGAAATAAGTTTGATATAACAAAAAAAACCAGAAGCTTAATCATAGAGTCCACAAAAATGCAGAAGTATGGCCTTGTTACCAGCTGAATCACATTGCTATCACATCATGAGAAAAGGAATGTATCATACCCAAAGACTAGGCAGGGCAAACAGAATCACATTATGAGAAAAAGAATGTTAAACAGAAAAATGAGTCATGCCTTGTCAAACTAAGATAAACAGCAGTACAGGCTGTTCAGGTTAGGTGCCATTATCCTTTCACAAAAGGTGGAGAACTACTAAACATATACTAATTGAGATTAAATATCAGGTTGATGGCCTCACAGGAATTGACTCCAATTAATCTTAGTCATGAACTAGTCAATTAATTACCAGTTTGAGCTTTTCAGGTCGAGTACTCAATGGAAACAAATCAGCTAATGGCCTCACCAAAGTTAATGTCGTAAACCTTGTTGGTGCGCCAGTTGCTTCCAGGAAACTATAATGTTGGACCAGTTTTAAATTTTAACCCAAAACTAGTCAATTACCACAGAGCTCGTCTAGTCAGAGACACTAAAAAAGTAATACAAAAATGAAACAGTAACATACCCATTCAACCAAGTTCTCCTCTCCGGGTGGCCTTGTTGCTTCAATTGGCTTACGGCCAGTAATTAGCTCTAAAAGGACCACTCCAAAGGCATAAACATCAGTTTTATCTGATACTTTTCCGTGTTGGAAGTATTCAGGAGCTAAGTATCTGCCAAAAAAAAATCATTCAGTTATATAGGATCTAACAAGATGAAATCCTTTCTTTCATGTTCAACAAGAGAAAATTTTAAAAGTTCATACCCAAATGTTCCTTTCACAGTCTTGCAAAGGAAAGGGACTGATGGTGCTGGAGTCCAAGTTGCTAATCCAAAATCACATAACTACAAAAGTCATAGAATCTATTAGTCCTCTTATCATTTACTTGAATCAAATCAAAACATCAAAGCAAAAGCAGCAGCAATTCACCTTCGGCCGTTTCTTGGAGGACAGAAGAATATTAGATGGCTTTATGTCTCTATGAACAATACATTTTTCAGTTCCATTGTGCAGATATGCAATAGCCTCCGCGATTCCTACAGCAACCTTATACCTCGCAGACCATGAAAGCGATGCGAAACCCTTCACACCCCTCTTCTTCCCTGTATATGAATGATATCAATCTGTAAGATTTCTTTCACTAAAACAATTATACAACCAGAATGAAATTCGCAAAACTATAAAGAATCCATACCGTGCAAATGACGCTCCAAGCTACCACTGGACACATATTTGTAGACTAAGAACAACCCTTCCTCCGGATCAATACAAAATCCCAAGAGAGGAACAATGTTTGGATGTTGAAGAGAACTTGCAATCATCAGCTCTCTACAAAAGGCCTTGGGAGTTTCTTTATCTTCTTTATCTAACCTCTTAATTGCCACTGCTGTTCTTAAAAATCCAACTCTACCTCTAAACACATAACTCAGTGCACCTCTGCCCAATACTCCACCTATTTTCAGACCAAATATACACCAGAATCAGTCCCATAATAAGCAATTGATACTAAAATCAACATCAAATTTTTTAAAAAAATCAGAAATGATAGAGTCCAACCAAAGCAACCAGTTTAATTTCTATAAAAAATAATGATTTTGTGGCAATAAAATAACAAATCAACAAAAACCCAGAAAAATTCGAACCCAAACCAGAGCAAATGCATTTAACCAGTATGAAAGAAAATAACTTCTGCCATAAAACTACAATCAACAAAAACCCAGAAAAAACAACTCAAAAAAAAAACAGAAAAGATTGAGCCAGAACAAAGCAAGTAGTTCAATTACCATAATAAAAATCATGACTTTGTGGTTAAATAACACAAACCCAGAAAAATTGAAACCAAAAACAGAGCATATGCATTCTACCAGTATGAAAGAAATTAACTTTCTGCTATAATTTGTACAATCAACAAAAACCCAGAAACCATTCAACCAAAACAAAGCTACCCATTTCATTTTTATTTCTTTTGAATACACCCAAGATATAGCATAATTTTATGATAATTAAGGCAAATATCAATAAAACCTAGACATTATTAACACAAAAAAAGGAAAAAAAAAAAAAGAGAGAGAGAGAGAGAGAAGCCATGAAAGTACCTTCAGAGAAATTGCGGGTGGCAGAAAGAATTTCACCATAACTAAACCTGATCAATGAATTTGCAACAGGAGAAATACTCTTCTCCAATGATTCAATCCTACGCCATTTCAGCTCTTTTGAGTGAGAATCACTCAAATTATTGTCCAAATTTACCATCAAAATAGTAGTAGAAGGTGCTAAATTTGCAGTTTTCATAGAATCAATCTCAACTTGAGAACAAATACTGAACCTAAAAGAAGAATGAACTGAATGAGGTTCACCATTTGCTAAATCTCCACCTGATTCTGCAAGCAACCATGCCTTATTATGCTCTATATTTTTGTTGTTTTTCCCTCCAATTTCCATCTTTTTTACCTCTTTATTGCAATTAGAAGGCACAAAACAACCAAACCCAAAATCCCAAATCATTTTCATCAATAAAGATTTGAACTTTAACTCATTATGATGATTATGATTTCCACAATCATCATCACTATCATCATCATTAGAGACTAATGATAGAGAATTCAAATGGGTTGTTGGTGTAATTATTTGTTGGTTTTCAACTTTTCTTGAATCAGTGTAATTACATTGGGAAACTCCCATTTTTTTTCTTTTTGGGTGTAGATCTCAAAGAAAATGGACAAAACCCAAAAAATATAGTGAAGAAAGTAAGCTACTTTACTTGAAAGAGAGGAACAGAATACAAATACAACTTTTTAGATAGAAATGAGAAAAATGAAAGTTTGTGGGGGTGTTATCAAGTGATTATATAAAAAGAAGTGATTAAATTTAACATAAGTGTGACATGAGAAGGTGAAAATTTGTATAAACCAAGATATTAATAATAATATTAGGCAATGTTGGTTGATAAACATTTAATTAAATGTTGAAGGTGGGCTGTTAAAGATGCTTGATGCTGAGGAGAATGAGGACAAGAAGCACCTACTAGGGACCGTTACTCCATTATTTGGATGGTAGTGAGGAAGAAAGATAAAAGAGGGAAAATACAGGGAATGAAAGGAGTTGGGTGATCAATATATTGGGTGTATTTGTAGTATAATTTCTGTGTAAGGTATGAACTAAACTTTGGTGGATTATAGAGTTATTAGGGATTTTTTTCCTTAATAAGGGGTTTTTTAAATGTTATACTAAGGTTTTTCTAGGCAATTATTACTATAGAATTAAGATGGTTTGTGCAGAAAATGGAAGTTAATAAATGCTATAATTTTCATATAATGTATGTGTCTGATGCATGAATCATAGTCATAAAATTGAGATTTTCAAAATTGAGTTAGTCTTGTAGGGACCTGGTCTACACTAATATTATTGTGGACCAAAGCCACTTATTTAACATAGTAACCCTTTTAAAATCTTGAGTTAATATACTATACAGTTACTATCTATCATAGTGACCGTTTTGTTTAATATAGTCACTCTTTCTTACATTAGTTTATCATCACGAAATTTTTAATTTGTGACATCGTAACCTTCTTTTTTTCAAATAGTCAAACTTTACAATTTATATCTACTCATCTTTTATATTTATTTTTTTATATAGTGACTTTTTTTTCATGAATCACATGAATTAGCATTAGAGGTCCATATAAGTTTTTTACTTCGAAATTTTGGTTTCAATTAACTATGGAGCGGTGTATTTATTAGAAAGATCAGAATAATATGGTTGAGAAGATAAGGTCTTGTCTATGTGAATTCCCTATCAAAATAATAAGGAACATTGATTAAAAAAAATACTTTATAATTTTATTTTATGGAAATATAAACTTTCATGTTATATGGATCTTGAACCTAATCCTATTTGCTCAAAATATTTACTCTGTAGGGAAAAAGATTTAGGTATTACTCCCCCCGGTTTCTAAAGATCCTCTCACTTTCACTTTTCACACATGCTAATGCAAAACTTTGAACACTAATATCTCTAGTTATTTATTTGTAAAAATTATAAAAAGTATATTTATAAACTACATATTGAGACGAAACTAACAAAATATCTAACATGACCATATTTTTTCTTACGTATAAATCACAAACACTAGTCAAATTGAAATTTGTGAATAGTGAAAAATGTCAAAGAGGGAGGATTTTTAGAAACTGGAGGTAGTTTCATGTAAAAATACTCCTACCAAGGACCCTTGGTTCCAATGGTATAACTTCCTATCTCCCACATGGGAGACCAAGGTTTAAATCTTGGTGGAATGGTGGAAGCAAAATTTCAATATAGTTGGGGAGGAGGGGGAGGGTTTTGGGGTTTGTTGGGCCTCTGGGTGAGTGGCCCTGTGCGAGGGCAGCCTAGAAGAAATTCATCTTTTTTTTTTTGAGGGGAAAAGTGTATTAATTAAATTAAATCAAATCAAGTTCCGCCAAGGCTTGAATACCTTGGGGATAATTTCCAACAAAAATACACTCACACCCCGTAGTGGGAACAATACGAGCCATGTAATGGGCTACGGTGTTTCCACTCCTTCTTATATGAGACACAGAAAAAGAGGAAAAAGAAGAGCAAACATTTTTAATATCATCAAGTAAAAGGCCAGCATAAGCACATCCAGCATCATCCTTCTGCACACAGTTCACAACACTCAAAGAATCGGATTCCACGATCACTTCCCCATAGCCCAGTCTGCAAGCTGTAAGAGCCGCAAGTCTGACAACAGCAAGTTCAGCTAGCCCAACATCCCACCCAGCTCGGCAGCGGGCTACAGCAGCAACCACAATCGCACCTTCACTGTCACGTCCCACCACTCCGAGACCGATCTCATCTGCACCAAGCATAGCTGCGTCCGCGTTAAACTTCACCACTCCTACAGGCGATCTGACCCACTGAGATAGCGAGGTACAATTAGCTTTTACTGGGCCTTGGAATACTCTCTTCGCATACTCACAATAGTCATGGACAAGGCGAGTAAAACCCGAGACTACATCACTCATTCTCGGTTCTTTGTGTTCCATTACCAATTCGTTCCTACACGACCACATTGCCCAAATCAGAGCCATCAAAGTACTGATCTCACCTTTACCAAACTTTTCAATAAACCACATCATCATCTCCATAAAACAGCTACGAGGAGCATTTGCCACCATTTCAGCATAGGGGGAAGTATTCCAGAAAGAAGAAACCCAGGGGCAATCAAATAAAGCGTGAACCACAGTCTCATCGTTCCCATCACATACCGGGCAAATTTTGTTTGGAGTGATATGGCGAAAACCTAACCTTTCCTTCACCGCAATGGCACCTCTGGCTGCTCTCCAAATAAAATGTTTGAGCTTCGGAGGGCACTCCATATTCCAGACAGCACTCCAAAAACTTCGAGCTTCAGGACCATGAGTGTGCTCCCAATTTTCAACATGGCTAATACGCCCCAACCAGTATGCTGATTTAACTGTAAACATACCATTTTTATCCTGGCTCCAGTAGAAAGTGTCGGCTGGCATCCTGAAGCTAAGGGGAATTTGCATTACCCTTCTCGCCTCTTCTTCCACCAGCGTCGCAAAAATTTTCTCCACATTCCACGAGCATGAATCTGGATTGAGAAGGTTTGCCACTGTCATCGAGATGTCGACTTGATGCTGGGAATGAGGACTTGCATATCTAACACTGCCAGGGAGCCATGCTGAACTCCACACATTGATATTTTTTCCGTCACCTACCCTCCACTTCATTCCTTCTTTAATCAAGCTCTTCGAACTCCATATACTACGCCATGAGTGACTAGGATTATATCCCAGGGTTGAATCTAGAAAGTTACCATGCCTATAATACCTGGCTTTGAGAGTACGGGCTAACAGAGAGGTCTCATCCGTCATTAGCCTCCATCCTTGCTTTGCTAACATGGCAATATTAAAAGTTTTTATATCTCTGAAACCCAACCCCCCCATACCTTTTGGAAGACATAGAGACTCCCAGTTCACCCAGTGAATTTTCCTCTCATCTCCTTGGGCACCCCACCAGAAGCGAGCAATCAAGGAGTTTATTTCCTTCAGCAACTCCGTTGGTAACAGAAAAACACTCATAGTATATGTTGGAATTGCTTGTACCACAGCTTTAATGAGCACTTCTTTCCCTGGCTTCGATAATAATCTCTCTTTCCACCCATGAATTTTCTTCCACACCCGCGTTTTCACATTTGCAAATGCTGCTTTCTTCGAAGAAATTCATCTTAGTACGGGTTTCCAAAAGAGGGCAAAAAAAAATGTAAATATACTCCTAAAAATTACCTATAATTTTTTTTGGGCAACAAGGCAGGTGACCCTAGACAATAGACATTTGGTTTATCCATGAGGATACTCGCTAATACTACCTAGCTGGTTAATGAATTAATAATCGATGTGAGGAAGAGTGGGATTATGGTCCATGGAAGTCTTTGTCTACCTAAGAAAAAGAAATAGATGTGAAAGGCTGTGAAGATATGGGGATTTGGACGTTACGATTTAAAAAAAAATATAGTAATACGAAAATTAGTGGCCAAATTAAAAACAAGTACGATTACTCGATTAGTAGTTTGGTGACCATCCGACACCTTCCCATTCTCCATCCCCTTAGCAACCTCACATGACAGAAGAGATGATGTTATCTAGCTTCTTTCCTTACCGGTTAAAATGCAAACTTTTTTCCTCTTATAAAATATATATATATATATATATATATATATATATATATATATATATATATATATATTATTAGGAAAGATAATTAACCCGAATACCAACCTTATTAGGCTACTAACCTGCAAATAGTTGAAAAAAAATTCTCAACCCTAAACCTGGTTTCTCTCTCTAGCCGCGTCCCCTTTTCCTTTATCAGTTAGGGGGTGTCATGGATGATCTCATCCATGGTAAGTCCCTTTTCTCTATTGCTTTCACTTTTTAGTTTGTTCTTTTGTTTTGTTGAATAAGTTAGTCTCTCTTTATGAGAGTTTATTGTGCCCTGCTATAGGAAGTCTAGTCTTCCCTGTTGTGGATGTCTCCTTCTTCCATATGGGAGTTGTGAGTCTATCAACATGAAGGTACCGAAAAATCGGATACGGTCAACATGGGTAGATCAAGAATGTTCTTCTCCAAACTATGTCAAAATGATAGACGGTTCCATTTATAGTTGCTTGAGACAACAAATACAAGGGACTTGCGCCACAATATTCGATCTGGTTCATTGTAATTTCATGGAAGACGAAGTTGATTTGATCTTATTTGATTGTGTCTTGTTTAATACCTATTGTATATGTCGTTTGACCTTCAGTTAATGAAATTTTCTCTTTAAAGAAAAAAGCTACTAGCCTGCAGGACACACCGGCTCAAAAGTTGGGTACAAGATTTATACAGCTCAGAAGACAACATGCCTGATGGCCCAATGCCACCACAAGAATAATCCCCAACATATTATTGGGATGAGGAATTGAACCATGGACAATGCCTTGAAATTCGGGGTGGTACTCCACTAAACTACCACCTCTCCATCAAAAAAAAAATTATAATATTGCATTGTCTCTTGTACTACCCCTGTCTCATAGAACTATTAATTAATATAATTTGTTGTTTGTAGATGCTATCATGTCAATGTTTATTTTTTATTATTACTATCTCTATTCTTCGATCATCAATCAGCTACAATTATAAAAAAGTTAATATTTTTTTAAAAATATTGAAACAAATCTATCAACATCTTATATACTAACATTTTGTCTTTACATATTAGTCTAAAGATATACTCCCTCCATTTCTTTTTAATCAACAAATTTTCCTTTTTGGTTTGTTTCTTTTAATCTACACATTGTTGCTTTTTCTATTTTTGGTAACATGTCACGTCTACTTTCTCCTTTTTTTTTCCACTCATGTCATCCACTTCTTAATATTTTAACCTACTTTTAAGTTTTTCTCTCTCCACCTTTTAAGTTTATCTCTCATACTTTTGTACTTCCTCCTTAGTTCTCCCCCAAAGTAAAGTGAGTAAATTAAAAAGAAACGGAGGGAGTAATAAAAGTAGGTTATATAAATAGTGCACATGATCAAACCATATTGATTAATATAATGACAGTGGTGGATCCAAATTTTAAATTAGAGGTAGCGGCATGAATTTAGAAAACAAAAGGGTTGAGTAATTTATAAATTATTAGCTTAACCTAGGGGTGATCATGGGTTTGGCCAATCTTCAACTCAGAAGCTATCCGACTCCTTGCCTAGGGCTTCGATTGGGTCATCCTAACTTTCAATCGATACTTTTGGCAAGTTTTGGAAAAATTGAGTTGAGCTAAATCAGACAGGGCTAGTTGAACTTTTGGGCCCAAAAGGAAAAAAAAAACTAAAACTTATATTCAATCAAACATCTGATAAACTTATAAGAGAAAAGAAAACTTATGCAATCTATCATACTACTACGTTCATTAAATCATGAAAGGAACGCCTTTAAATAGGCGAATACATCACTACTACATTAAACTAACAACCAAAGCAACTAAGTGGGGGTAATACACACATTTTAATCTAACAAACACTATCAAAACTAATCCACTAACTTAGTGCTACTATAATTTAGTAACTAAAAATTCAAGCACATGTTTATTTGACTAAATAATTTACTAACTAAAGATATCAACTTGACTCATTAACAACCACTAAATCCTATTTTAAAGCAATCTTCCTACAATATCATGTCCAAGACTGCAATACGCTTCCTCCGTTTATTATTAAGTGGTTCACTTCTAGCTCCTTTTTATGTGAGAGCTATTTATGAAAAGTAATTCACTTAATTATGTAAATTTCAATATGGAATTATCGAATTCATACATATGGTCCCCTCACAAATCCGGAATCTTCTCAGTAAAATCCTTTTCTCATGAAATGGCGAATTTTCATTCCAACCTCCACTAACCGGCTTTTAAGGGGTTGTGGCTGGGTCTAGTTCCTCATCGAATTGAAATATTCTCATGATTTGCGATTATGGGCAAATTGAATACTCAGGTTAAATTAACCCAACTAGGCATAATTCCGGCAACAAAGAATCAATGCGTGATGTGTAACTCGGTTCCAGAAGACTCCGATCATCTATTTGTCCATTGTCCCTTTTCGTGGTCCTTATGGAATTAGTGGTTTGAATTATGGAGCCCGAGAGGCTCCCTCCCCAAGAAGTTGTGTGAAGTTTTTGATCAATGGATCGCCCCCCCTCAAAGGTCAGTTTTTCAAAAAAAAATGGAAAGCAAGTTTTACAATTATAATTTTATAATTTGGTCGATATGGAAAGAAAGGAATTGTAGAATCTTTCGTCAGACCTCCATGACATTGAATCAAATTAAAGATCTCATCTTGCTCCAGATCAGTTGGTGGATAAAGGGTTGGGGAGACCCTTTCCCATACTCTCCAGAAAAAAATTATGAGAAATCCCTCATGTCTAAACTGGAACAGCACGCCCAAGGCGCCCTTACTGCTCCTTCCATCTCCGGAATTATCAATATGGTCCCCTCCTCCTCTTGGCTCAATGAAATGGAATGTGGATGCTTCGATCAATCCCACTCTTGCGAAATCCTCTATAAGGGGAGTTCTTAGAGGCTCTCTTGGGAAATTCATATGCCTCTTCTCCTCTCCAATCCCAACAATGGAGATCAACATGGCTAAAGTCTATGCTATTCACCGCGCCATCTCACTCTCAATACAATGCAGCAGATTAAATTGCATCAATCTGATTATCGAGTCAGACTCATCAAATGCCGTCAAATAGTGCACTGCAAAATCAGGAGGGCCATGAAATATTCATTTTGTCCTTAATTTCATCATAAACTCAGCAAAATCGGGGCTAGAGATCTCAATCACTCACAAATCGAGAGCTTCCAATATGGTTGCAGATGGTCTTGCAAGGCAGGGGATTAGAAGGATTGATGACTTTGTGGCTTGGCTGTAATCTAGTTTGTTAAGTTTTGATTGTTAAGTTTGATAAGACATTAAAAGCCCAGTTGTAACACCCGACCCATACGGAGTCGAGTATATCGTCACCAATGTACATCCAGGGCCAGCAACTGTCCTCAATAACCAACACAAGTTCTTCCGGCGCATTTTGTCCTCACTCATGCGCACCCTAAGAAACATCCCAGGAGGTCACCCATCCCTGGACTACTCCCAACCAAGCACGCTTAATTGTGGAGTAACTATGGAAATGAGCTCCCTAAAAGAAAGATGCATCTTGTTGGAATGAGTAGCCTACTAAATCCCTTTAAGGCAATCATGATGGGTATTACACCAGTTTTTGTAACAATGTTGGGCCATGCGCCTTTTAATCAATAAAAGCCCAATTATCAAAAAAAACAAATCACTTAATAAAAAAACGTAGAAAGTAAAAGTTAGGGAAATTCGAGGCAAGGCTATTGTTTTCATGATCTTTGTTTGGTATCTTCATGGTTGGAGTTTGTTGTCTCTAGGACAAGAAATGTTGCTTTAGATGCTGATATAAGGAAATCTACTGTTGTTTTTGGGAAGGAGACTTTTGTTGTTGATTCTGAAATGAAGATCTTGCTATTAGTGTCGGGACGAGAAGGACCCTTGTCGTGGATTCTGAACTGAGGACCCTTGTTATCCATGCTGGACTATCAGTTCTCTGCAACCGATTTACTAATGATAAATAAGTAAGAATTCAAAGGAAATCATTACAACTTTCTTTCAAACATGGAAGTTTACATCTAAATAGGAGGTACAGGCCCGACCCTTAACACGTTCAAAGTGGGACATGGAACAAGGCCTCACTTCAAAAGGGCCCCCAAACTGAAAAAAGAAATCTTTAAACATAAAAGACTTGAAACTGATAGTCAAAATGTCTGCAAGTTTCTTGAATTCAGCTTTTCTTGGAATGTATCAAAAACTTTGAAGAGAAAAGTTTAGTTTGATGAATGTTTGTTTTTTGTTTTACTTGCATATTTTGGTGGTTTATTTTTTGAATTTTTTTATATAGGAACCTATTTTTCAATTTTAGCACAGGGCCTCCATATTATTCGGGCCAGGGCTGAGGAGGTATCACCCCATACTTGACAATAATTAAAGTGCTAAGCGTTACAAAATGCTAACAGTTACAAAAAAAATTGAAACTATATTGCAAAATTCTAATATTGCCAAATAAAAAAAACCCGGAACACCTTTCCGGCATCATAAGCTCAAACCTCGAAATTTCACAACCAACTTGCTCCAAGTTGCTCACCAATCACCATAAGGACAAATTCCAAATGGTCATACAAGACCATTATCACAAGAAGATGTAGCCGTAAACACTAAAATCAAATAAACACACATACACATCAGCATAAAGCTCAGCAAGTCAGTAACCAACACTTATCGAGTAATCCATAAACGTAACAAATTAATTAGCAATTGAGTGTACAAAATAACTAAGCCACGCACGCTTATTAAACCTTCCACACATTACCATAAACAAAGGTTTATTCTCAAATCTACTACCCTCTTGGGTGTATTCACCAAATAAATGTAGATTGTAGTTCACCACCCAATAGAGATTAACCACCAAAATAAGCTTACTTCTTGAGCGTGCACCTCTAGTAAGTTTTTTTTTTTAACTCAAAGAAGCAGAATTCTAAGGTTGTGCAACATGGCTCCTACCAAATAATAAAAAACATTGTGCTATGCATCAATTTATGTAATACCATAGGGAACTCCCAAGATTAATATGAATAACTCTAAATCTTAATGACAATACTAATTAAAGAATAATACTAATATAAAAGTAATATAATAACACATAATACTATTAGATATAAACGGATCAATTCTTCACACCCCCCGAGTAATTTCTTTTTTCACCAAATCCCTCCAACCTTTTAAAATTTACCATATATCCCTCAATTTCTTAAAAAATTACTATATGCCCTTAATGACTAACGAAGATTATTTTTTTAGTCATTAATCCCTAACTCCATTACTACACAATTGATTAACCTCTATATGACCTATCTACCTTAATTGATAACCATTGAAATACCTTCTATGACCCTTTTCTCTCTCTTCCTCCATAACTCTCTTTCCTCTTTTTTGGTCTAGGTGGCGTTTCAATAGTGATATATTAGGATAAACTCATAAAAATCATATCCTTAATTGAAAAAGTATGTCATATATCATCAGTTTTGTTGAACAAATGTAAAAAGAAATAGTTAAAATCTAATAATAATAAAAATAATAATAATATTATTAATAATAATAATAATAATGTTTTAATAACAATAAAATTAATTATAGAATTAGAAATGAAATAAGTTGAATCAAAATGAGCTGAAATTAAACTTAAAAGAACATGCCATACGGATCTAGAAAATAGGTGGACCATGCTTTAGTTAACCGGGACCCACAAAATAAGGGTCAACACTAAATATTCCTCATGCACTTAGGGTGACCCTAATAATATAAGCGGGCCATATACCTTAGGGAACATCATATCTTAAAAAAGCCATTGGATCAAATTATAATTCATTTTTTTAGGCAAAATTATATTCAACACAAATTCTTGGTTAGGAACAGCTCCTACCATATTGACATTTATTATGAGTTTATGGCTATATAGCATAATAGCAAGGTGTACAGTAATTAGGGCCATAATACTATAATAGGGGCCACAAGAATGCAACTTCTCTAATTAAGTCTATGTCCCTATTCCACCACATTTATACATGCATATTTAAAAAAAAAACTTTAGGTTCCTTCAAAAATAAAAAAAGAATTCTGGTGAAACACTAAATAATTATTATGAATCTTTCCAAGGGCATGGGCTGCCACCAAGTAAGCATTTAGCATGATATTAGTTTATGTGAGTGACATTATTCTTTCATAATTTAGCCTAGGGGCTCCTATTCAATCTCCACTATGAGAGACAAAAGCTCATCATATACTTTTATTTATACACGTGCATTGATTTTGCACATGGAATTTGATCTTTGTAATCAATAATATCTTTTACAAATCGTCCAAAATTACAATTTAGCATAGTAATCTTCTATATCTTAAGATGAATTATTAACAAGAAACAATTGCATAAAACAATAATCTTACCTTTTGTCATTAATGGTACGTAGTGCAGTCTTTTCTCTTTTTAAAGAAGCTATAAATATTGGAAACATCTACAAATGTAGATGTATTTTTACAAGAGTTAAGGAGGAATACTTTCAAGGAAAATTAATTAAAAGGAAGAACTTCTTAAGCCAAGTTTGGTGAAAGTCATCGTTCCCACTGGCGACTGTTGGATCTCTTCATCATCTGATTCTAAGATTCCCCGTATGTAATCATCTGATTCTAAGATTTATGGCCCATATTATTTTTAGGGTAACATGAAATGTAAGATGGAGATAAAACCCTTCCTCATTTCTCAAGAGAAAAATGTTGAAATAGGAGCTTCCTTAACTGACCATAACATTAGTCCATCATCGTTAAAGCCGAGAGTGGTGAATGGCGATCTATAGACCATATCAACTTTGAAACTACCTTATGTTATGGGTGTTAGATAAAGGCTTCTAAAAGTCTTTTTTGTATCTTGTCCTACGTTGGTCATGGAGATGATGTGTTTTCTGTTTTTATATTTTTTTTATTCTCATACGTACCCTTTGAATTGCTAGTATATGGTGCTTTTGTGAACATGAGGTTGTTGGGCTAAGTAACACGCGCATGCACTGCCACTTGGATTGGTCCCAGGGTTTGGGAATTGACGATCTTCAAATCAAAACAATCAGCTGTTACTACCTTGATTTCCGCACCTAATTGATTATGGGCGTTATAATATAATATTCTATGTTAAACTTGGGGAGCATTCCGGCCAGTGCCGATTGTCGGGCCATAATTGCTTTCAAGTCAGTGTTCTCCTACCACGGCACAACCTTGAAATCCTGTTCTTAAGCCATTGCTTTTCTTTTGTTTCTAACAATGGGGACATATTGCTTGTAATGAACATGTTCTTCTCTTAACCTGGAAAGTCTCTCTCTAAAAACCAAATACTCTCTGCCTTCTCTCTAAACCACAAAGAGCAACTCACCTAACCCAAGGAACTTGCCGGAGTTCCGGCGCCGCACAAGATTCCGGCGGGTTCTCCGGCGAGTTCCACTGTTTTTTCTCGCTGTTTTCTTTCGCTATTCTTCGCCTTTTCCTAGTTTTCGTTTCTCCACCAGGTTGTCATCCCCCTCCCATGTCGTGTCTGGTAGGTTTCCGGCGTCAACCACCTCCTTCCCTGTGTTGCGGCTTTTAAATTTACGTCGTCGGCGGGTCTTGGGCTTCCCCTTCCCCTTCCCCCTCCCCTGGTTAGTAGTCCGGTGGTCAGTTTGGGCTTCCCTCCCCCTCCCCCTAGTGTTAGTTTGGGTTGCACATTCCCCCCTCCCCTGTTTAGTCTTATGTCGGCCCTAGTTGGGCTTCCCCCTTCCCCTCCCTCGTTCCGTGGTGTGTTGGTATTGCTTGGGGCTTCCCTTCCCCTCCCCCTCCCCCCCTCCCCCCCCTCCATAGTTTAGGGTAGCGTCCCCCTTCCCTTTTCCCGGTGGTTGTTCGTCCCTCTTTCCCTGTCCCCTAGTGTTTAGTTGGCAGTGTGTCTGTCGTCTCTCATTCCCGTAAGTTTTTCTTTTAGTGTTTCGTTGTTGTGTCATTATGCGTTTAGTTTTTGCTCACTCCATCTGCTTGATATTTTTGACAATTGCTGGAGGTAGATCGTGTTTTCAAGTTGTTGGGACTGATTTGTGTGGTTGGTTAGGGTCTGCGTTGAAAGAGATTTCATGGTTGAGGTATGGTTTCTCCGATTTCGAAAATCGGATGGTTGTTCGAGATCTAACTATTGTTTCTTGCTTGGTAATGATTTTATCAATCATTGCCTTGACAAAAAGATATCTGAAGACGGCTCCCCAATTTATCAATTGGGTTTATAGCGCGTCAACTCATTTGAGCTTCTCCTTAACGGAGAAGCCTGAAATACCCCTTCAAGAGGGTATTCAATCACAAAGGATTGTGACTCGTTCAGGACTTTGGATCCAAGAATCCCATGCGACAGAAGGTCAATGGGATTGGTCCTGTTGGTTACGTTTTTGCCCCGAAGATGCAATCAGTCCACTCCTTCGATCCCGTTCCTTTCATCAGGTTTCTGGCGATCATCACCCACCAGTAACAGTGCTTCAATACAACTATCTTACAACACAAATCTCCAGATCGAGCAGCTTTATCTAAGTCTTTTATGTTATTGTACTTGTTATGTAAAAGCGAGTAAAGCTCAGTTTGTTTCTCTTTGCTTTTGTTTGGTTGTATTAGCATTAGGCTGTACTTCCGTTGTTTAATTAATGCAAATTTTCCCCGTTGTCAAAAAAAAAAAAAAAAAAAACACACAACAATGGAGACATATTAACTCTGCTACTTATATCAAATAGAGGTTGGTGCCTACGCCCCACACTCACCAAGAAGAAAATATGAAACAATCCATCATTATTAGCCTTTGCTTGCATTGCAAGAGTGAGATTTGGACTAATATAATATAGGAGACTGCCACGATAAAAGACATGCAAAATCCATAATTTCAAATAACTTGTTTAGTAGTGCAAAACATGATATAGCAGAAAATATGGGTAAAGCTAAAGCCAATTGAATTTTGGGAAGAAACTTTGTCATAAGCGGGAGAATTGGGCCCATCACGTGTGCATGAGATCTTTTAGTTTTGCAAAATTTACCTCTTTATGACTTTACGTGCTTCCGCGCTTTAAGAATCAGAAAACGCTTGCCTTCAGTCCTTCACCGTTACTCCATGTTACAAGGAGGTGAGTCGGTGACCATATCTGAAAATCATTCTATTTTGTTTATTTGTTATGGTAAATTTGAAATGTAATATGACTGATAAAACAATTGTAATGTAAGGTTGACAATCAACTATACTAACTTTTTTGCATTTTGAGTAGTTATGGAAATGGATCGAGTTTATGGGTAAATATATTCATATATTGATTTTGTAATACTTTTATAATCTTTGCAAGTTATCACCTAATTCATTTCAACTCCCTTAGTCTCTCCCCCAAAGTCTTTACATATTAGTAGATTACATATGATCCAAAATATATTTTTTTTTGCCTTCATATCCAATTTTGAATATTGATGTGTTCAAGTTTATCGGGGTTTTTACATTGTTTTAGACGTTTTTTGGATGGAAGGCTTGGTCGTAGTCATGGGCATTAGCGCACTTTTAGGCTTTAGCGGAAGTTTAAGGTTGAAGTTGTAAGAGAGTGTTAAGGTACGACATTGTGAGCCTTTGGAGTCGTCGTATTGGTGTTGGATGTGAGTGTTTGGAGTTGTTGGGAGCTGCATCAACGCAAGCAGCACATGAACATCATTGGACAGCATCGGCAACATCATCTTTCTGGCCAGCCAAGCAGCAAGCAAGTTCAAGTCAAGCCCAGGTCGCACCTCGCGACCTGTACCGCACCTCGCGACCTGGGTATGTTTGTGGTTCGTTTGTGTCCGTCGCAAAATACGAGGTGCGACCATACTCGCACCTTATGTCGCACCTCGCGAAGTATGTCGCACCTCGCGACCCCTGGCGCTGGGCAAAGTCGGCTAAGTTGCCGACTTAGACAACTTGTAACTTTCTTCTTCTTTTTCGATATAGTTTCTTTTGGGAGTATAAATAGGACAATATTCATAACCCTAAGGGGTTAGCCACTCTTAGAGAAAAGAACTCCTCCCTTTTGTTTTAGTTTTCTAGTTTTCATCTTCCATTGAGCTCTATGTATTTCACTTTTGTATTTTGGACAAGAAGCATGGAAATTATAGCTTAAACTCTCTTGGGAATGGTTGAAGGAAGCTTTTGACGGTTTATTGTAAGATTTACTCTTCCTCTTACTCTCTATCTTGGTTATTGTCTAGCTTTCAATATTAATGTTTGTGGTCATGACTTGGATTAGCTAGGAGTACTACTAGTTGATGTTTGTTGTTGATTTAATGCTAGGTTTCGGATATAATCTGATGTTATATGCTTAACCATGTTGTAGTCAGCTAGGTTCTCTTGATTTACGCTGAACATTATTGAGTGAATCTAGTTAAGCTAGACAAGTTGTTGAATGCTTAGCGCTTGTTTAAATATCGGCAATATTATCGGTTCTCTATTCTTAATACGATTCTTAGTTTGAATCTCGACGCTAGGAGAGGTTGATTGAGAATTAGGATTTTGTAATGCGCAGCTCGTACTTACTTAACTAAAACTTGAGAGAACGGAGGATTCCGTCCTTAACGATAATCAACCAAGAATCGAGTAGGCTTGTAGTGAATCGATAAATAGATCCGTAGAAGTGGATATCAACTGGACCCTAACTTCGTTATTATTGACTTCCACTAATTAATTTTTCATCTTGTTTGCTTGTCTAGATTTTGATTTAATCCAAAATCCCCCATTGCCTCGATTGTTCATCACGTAGAGAAATCTAGGTGATCAGTTTCATTAAATACACTTGCTTTCCCCATTTTCCTGTGGATACGAACCCTACTTCCTATCTACATTTATTTGTAAAAGAGAGTAGGAGAAATTTATATTTGGTGACTCTCACGACAAGAGCCCGCCAAATATACGGAAATACGAAATGAAGTATGAAGAAAATAGAGTTTGCATTATTCTGATAAGATCTCCCAAAAAGTTGAATTATTTGGATTCATGTTTTCTTTTACAATCTTTTATTCATAGACTGTTAAATTATTTAATAGTCAAAGTTGTGCAATAACAAAAATAGTAGTCCATGTGAAACAATTTTTTTTAAGGGACATGTAAAATAATTTTTAAGAGAATGGGGAAACATGTAATCACCCAAAAACAATGAAACTCATGGCAAACAATGTGTCCATATTTGGAGGGGAGCAATTTCTATAAACTAATGTAATATTTTTTGAAAGGAACTAATGTATAAGTTTTATATAGTGAGATAAATGTCTAGAGTAAGATTGGAGCAATTTCTATAAATTAATGTAATTTTTTTTTAAAAGGAACTAATGTATAAGTTTTATATAGTGAGATCAATGTCTAGAGTAAGATTGTGTCATTAATGTGGGGCATGCGGGAGTAGTTATTTACAAAATCATGTGAGCTTTTCCCCGCGCAAGTTCGCATCGTGCCTCTTAAGCCTTCAAAAAGAAGGGGGAAAAAGGAAATTGCGCTAGAAGGAGGGGTCGAACCTCCGACCTTGTGGTTAACAGCCACACGCTCTAACCAACTGAGCTATTCCAGCTCTGATGTTGTATCCCGAGACAAATATATAAAAGAAGGTTGGAGACTACGAAAACTAAGGCCGCTTTTTCTACAACATAAATTGTAATATCTTTAGGTTATACTTCTGTTTTTCAATTAATGCAAATTTTTCCAATATAAAAAAAATTATATTTTCATAAATTTTTGCATATTAGTAAGGTAAGCCCCTATTCAATTTACCTTAAAATAATTATATTCCATAAATATAACTTCAGTTAAGCAAAAATAAATTCAATTAAACAAACATAGGTCATGTCAAGTAAAAAAAGCAGTAAACTGTATAAGAGAAAACAATATATACAATTAATTATATAAGTTCGCTTCAGTCAAAATGAGTCCAGTTCAGTAAAAATTCAATTGAAGTGAACAAATCCCTACTCTACTTTTTCTCCAAAATTTTAAAAAATCCCCTTAGTTTTCCGTAAGGGATTACAAAGAGAAAGAAATTGATCCTACTGAGTAAAAAAGAATTTAAGAAGAGGCTTCTAATTAAACTACAACTGCAATCGTATGATAGTTTAGCCACAATGAAGATATGACCCATCTGCTAGCATCAACTTCATAACTGATTTCTCTATACGTAAGTTCATAGTTTAACTTTCATTATTAACAACACAACTTGACCTATACTATCTTTAACTACTCCCTCCGTCCCATAATATAGTACTTGTTTATTTTTTACACGGTCTCCAAGACGTAACTTTGACCTTTGATATCTTCATTTCCATATTAATAAAAATATATAAAAAGTTAATATTATAAAAATACACATTGAGGCGAATCTAATAAGATCCCTCATGAGTGGGTTGTTTTGTACATATTAATAAGAATATTTGGTCAAAGATTTTAAAGTTTGACCCGCCAAAAATAAAGTAGGCACTATATTATGAAACAGAGAGAGTATTAAATAATATTTCTAGAAAATATGATCAAAGTCGGATATGTGAGTAAAACAAAATTCGGAGTGTTGCAATTGTTAAATAACCGAGGAAGTGATCTTCTATCAAGATGCGTGATTAAATAATGGACTGTTGTTGTATGCAAAGATAATCAATACTACATACATAGTTGCCGAAGCAGTATGCCTACTGATAGCATCAAGTTTTCTTTTTGAGCGAAGATAGCATCAAGTTCATACATCAAAACTTGATAAATTGACCCTCCTCAAATCCACCATCCATATATAATGTGCTCTGATGTAATATCGAATAATGGAAGTAAATTAACTAAAGATAAAAGCAAGGAGAGTTGGTTTAATTAGTGTTTCTCTTTTGATTTTTTTTTTTTGAAGTGATATCATGTTGGTTTTTAGTAGTAAAGTCACGCTTCTGCACCAAACTACCAGAAAGAAGACGATATGTGCAAAATTACCATGTTGGTTTTCTTTAGCAGTAAGTCACACTTCTGCACGAATGACGAAACTATCATGAAGAAGATGATAGGTGCAAAAACCAATAGCTCGAGCATATTAGGACTCCAGACAACTCTACTCTAAGTCTCTAACTCTATTATTCGGTAAAAAAAACAGCTATTGAGGAGGCACAGGAGATACTTCAAGGTTCAAGCTATGTGTAAATATGAAGAAAGAACAGAAAGTAACAAGAATCTTCTTCCTTTTTTCAGAAAAAAATACCACCATAAAATCATTATTGTTGAACAGTTTTGAGTACATGATATAGCTTCAGAAAAAAGATTGGAGAGGGCAACAAATAAGTGTTCAGATTCCGTGTTTACAGTATTGATATCATCCTGTTTTAACAGCATTAATGTCAACAATAACATCAAAAGATCAGCATCAACATTAACATCAGCAGATCAACATGATGCCCGTGCTTCTAAGTTCTAAAGGCTCCCCAATATGGTAGGTGAAAGAGTATCTAAACATATACAATCTTACCCTTGCAAGTTGCAACAGCAGAGAGGCTCCAAAGCCGTAGATAAACCCTTAGACTGCTTTAGGGTATGCAGTGAATGATAACCAACCTAACGGAGTTTCCACTTCCTTAACAATTCGTCATAAACAGGACCCTTTCCTGCCTTTACAAGGCTCTGTTTCAATTTTGCCAGTGTTGATGAACTCAACTTCAGCTTGCGGTCAATCATATTTTCCGCATACTTAACTGCCTCCTGAACTCTATTGCAATCACGGAGCCCCGATACCAAAAAATTCCCAGTCTCTTCCAAGTCAGAATGAAAATTCTCAACCATGAATTTCCAAACCTTAATAGCCATGTAAGGATCCCCAGAATCCAAGAAATGCCTGACAGCAGCACTGCAATTTGCTTGGGTTGGAAAACACTCGTTCTTCACCATCTCTGTAAATAGAGATGATGACTCGTGAAGTTTCCGATTCTTAAGTAGGCACTGAAGCAAAGTATTATAGCTCTTTGAATCAGGGTAAACACCATCATACACCATCTCATCCAAATACCTTCTTGCTATATCATAATTAGCAAGTTGGCAATGCAGAGATATCATCATGTTGTACATTTGAGTGTCAGGCCTAAAATCACTCCTCACTGTCATGGCTTCCCAAAGCAAGGCAGCTCCTCGAGCATCGCTCTTCCTCACACAATCCTCCAAGGCAAACCCGAAAAACTTAACCCCAGGGGAGCATCTCCTCTCCTTCATAGTGGTCAAGAACTTCAAGGCCTCATGGAATCCACTCGGAGCCTTTATCATTGTGCACAAAAACGAGTCATAAGCCGGTACATTTCTAGGGTCCCAACCAATCTCCACCACCATCTCTCCAAAAGTCTGCTTAGCACCAGCTACATTCCCTTCCTTCTCCCACCCCTCTAGCAAAATGGCAAACGAATCAGCATCCAGCCGAATCTTATCCTTAGCAACCCTCAAAAACTCATCCGCTTTCGCTGTCTTCTCATCCCTACAAATTGCACTCAAAAGCGAGTTCAACGCCACAACATCTCTAGGAACACCATACTGATCCATGACCTCAAACGTCATAAACGCCTCATCAACACGATTCCCTAACACATAACTACTAAAAACCGAAGCAAAAGTCGCAAGCGAAAGAAGCCCTTCTTCCTTCATAGACTTAACAGCATCCCACATTGCATCAAACAATGAATTCTTCCCTAACAAATCCACAACTAAATTCCAAGCATAAGGGCTATGTCTATCATTCAATTGGTACCCTGCCCACCTAAAGAACTTCACAGCAGAAGCAGGATACCCATATGACAATTTAAGAACTTGTTCAACATCTTCCTGAGATACCCTTATAACATTATCATCTAAAACTTTCTCAACTGATGAAGATGGAGTATTTGCTACTATTTCACATATTAATTTGATTTTAGGAGGTAAATTAGGGGATTCAAGATATGAAATAAAATTTGGGCGCTTACCCAAATCTTGAATTTGTCTTTGAGGGCTCTTACCATGGCTATGATGATGCTTCTTCAATGATGATGATGGTGGTGGTGATAGGGATCGATCGCGGGCATAACGCCGCTTGGATTGCTTCGTCATGCTATCATTCCAAGGAAGAAAACCCAGAAAAAAAATTAGGGTACGAAGAATTGTTTTAGGATAGAAAAGTGAATAAAGGTGAAATCTTTAGTGGAGAATTGAAACTTAGCTTAAACCCTAATTCAATTTGGGATTTTTCATTCTCCCACTTTTCTGTTTCTCTGAGCTTCAAGTCAGACGGACCTCGTAAGCGAAAACCAGACCTGATCTTTTTTTGGTTTGGCGATAGCACAAAGTCACAAACACTGCTTTGGTTTGGCTTTGTTTGTTGTAGTCTTTTTTTTTTTTTTTTTTTTTTTTTTTTTTAGAGAAGAGTAAAAATATAAATATGATAAAATTATATCAAAATGGATGTCTATTTGTAGAGAATAAAAATATGTGAATTTCATGATAAACATATAGTTTTTGTGCATATAACAAAATAGTATTTGTGTACACAACATGTGTTGTTTGTGTACACAACATATATTGTTTGTGTATAAATAAATAGTATTTGTGTTGATTTTTCCACAAATCTAAATAACAGTTAGAGAAGGGTAAAATAAGAAGGATGTGTGCCTGGTGGCCTCCAGAGGTGGCGGAATGTAAAGCCGTCCATCTTGCTGTTAGACTTGCCAAGTGTCATGGCTATTTGGATGTTATTATTGAGTCTGATTCGCAGGTTGTTACTTCCCGTCTAACAAAAGAGGCTCTCTTTTTCTCGGACCTTGATCATATTTTAGGAGATGTTCTTGCTTTGAGTATTAGTTATAACTCTATTTGTTTTACTCATGTAAGAAGGGATGGGAATACTGTTGCCCATAGGCCATAGCCTTGCTAGAGTAGTGCCTTTTGGTGTCGAACAATGTTGGGAGAACCATGTACCCCGCGATGTGGCTCCTTATCTACTGATGGACACTTTGTCCCTTGATTAATGCACTTCTCTTTCCCCTAAAAAAAAAAAAAAGAATGTGATGAAATTATATCAAAATGGATGTCTATTTGTAGAGAATAAAGATATATATGAATATTGGTATTTTTTTTTTTTAAAACATATTTTTTGAGACATACAAGTTTCAAAATTGCAAAAGTAATATTTTTTTGGACAAATATAAGCATGACATGTGTGCTACCACCAACTTCCCTTACACCCACTTGTGTGCTGCCACATGGCTGTTAGACATTTAGCATATGTCTAATAGTTAGACATTTATCATCCTTCGTACTTGTTGTGGTCTTGTTGAGATATACTATATACTACCTCCGTTCTTTTTTTATTACAACAATGGGTTTGGGCACGGTTTTTAATGAAGTGGAAAAAGTGAATAGTTTAACATAAAAGTACCCCTTTAATTAACTAGAATAGGAGAGAAATTAATCCTTAATAAAATAAAAGCAACTTTATGAGGCAAATTGAGTAATTAACGATGGATTTAGTAAGATAAAGTAAGGGCAATATTGTCAACTAAAGTTATTTTTTTTACCAAAAGTGTAAACTGCAATAGATGTGAAACTACCCAAAATGGTAATTGTTGCAATAGAAAAAGAACGGAGGAAGTATGTTACAAGTTGCAATTGGGTCGTTTGGATTGATTTGGGGTTTGGTTTATTTCGGGTTGAATTATTTTTTTGTCTATTTTGCTTTTAGATTGGTGTGTGCCAGATCTAGTCTATTTCATTTCATCCATAGAGTTCTGAAGTCGGGACAATATTGTTAGATTAAAAATTGAAGTAAGGTAAATTTAACATTAAGGTCAGTAAAGCTTGTTCGTTATAATTTTTTATTTTAACTTTTCAGTTTTTTGGAAAACCAAAAATAAAAATATGAACACCATAAGCAGTGTTCTATTTCTATTGTTAGTCTCCAAGACTGAAATGTTCAGTATAAGTATAAATAATTTTAAGTTTATTATACCCCTTATATCATATGACTTTTACATTTTAAGTATAATGGCGAAGATTAATTATAAATAAGAATGAAACAAAAAATTATGTTTGATGAAAAGTATCACAGTAATGAAAATTGATAATCCCTTCAATTCTTTTTGTTCATCCGGCTTACGTATTGAATTTTCAATATATATTTGACCATTAATATATATAATTGTGTATTCCTATCCATTACCGAAGGTATCCACAATCAACACATTGAAGTAGATAACCTACTAGTCTTCGACGCATTTCAAGACACCTGGGTAGTGTGAACCTCCTGGGCAAATTGACAACACCATCAAAGACACTCAAACGCTTCTCCTCCTATCACCACTAGAACATCTACTTTCTCCTATTTTTCCACCTATGTCATCCACTTTTTAATATTTTAACCCACTTTTTACTTTCTCTCTCTCACTTTTCAGTTTCTCTCTCCACCTTTTCAGTTTCTCTCTTATACTTTTGTACTTCCTCCTTGGTTCTCCCCCAAAGTGAAGTGAGTAAATTAAAATGAAACGGAGGGAGTAGTAGTGAATGCCAATACCATTAGAATTAGTTTCAAGTCAGGTTTATCTTGAGCCTTGCTGATTTATATTAATGCGTAAGCCAATATGCAACTCAATTTCCCTATAGATAACAAATTCATTAGAACCACTTTCCAATCATCATTGGCCAGTAATTGATAATAGCTTGATTCATATGTGAACAGTAGTGAGTAGTGTATCACACACGTGTTAATGTGTTATATGTAACTTGTACAATTTTCCAATATATAGTGAGTGTCTTTCTTCTTAAAATTGACAAATTTGTCACTCTATTATGCTATTTTCACCCATCAGGCCATCATAGTTATAAATTTGTACTTTTCAGTATAAGTCATTAGTACCTATATATCTTTCTAATCTCCACAATTTGACTTTTACACTGGTCAACACAAATTTTCGACCATTAATATCTTTAGTTACAAACAAATAAAAATCATAAAAAGTTGATATTTAGAAAATTTATGTTTAGAAGAATCTAATAAGATTTCACGTGACTATATTTTTTCCAGATATATACATCATAAATGAGAGTACATTCATCATACACACAGGTATCCCATGTGCATGGTACACCCAATGCTATTTTTTCCTCATTAACTCATTTGGTGCTTACCTATTATGTGATTATGCTCATTTGAAACCCTCATTTGGTGCTTACCTATTATGTGATTATGCTCATTTGAAGGTTTCAAATGAGCAATGATAAAAAAACTCACGCTACACCCGGATATATGATTAAAAATCCCCATAAATGATAACCAGTCTTCAAATGAGCAATGATAAAAAAAACTCACGCTACACCCGGATATATGATTAAAATTCCTTATAAATGATAACAGTGTGAAATATGTAAAACACTAAACACTATCAAAGTATAAAATGTGTAGATTAATAAAGCAAGTAGAAAAGATGGAGAAATGGGGTGAAATTGTGGAGGGGTTAATTTAAGACAAATTTTCCAAATTCTCTCTTCTGTCTATGGAAACTTAACAATTAACAAATAACAAGGGCCTAGCTTGTAGCTTCATAGATCCAAGTTTCTTCACTTTTCAGTAAAAAATTACTTTTATCCTAATTACACCTTCGAGTTTATCTTTAACTCAAATCAATTTCCCATCTGAAATTACTGACATCTTCCCTCCCCAAAATCAATTTCGTCGAAAAACCCTAATTCCATTTTTACCAAATCCTTTAATTTTAAGCTGCAATCAATCTTTAATGGCGGAACAAGCTGGTTCCCAGTCCAGCTTACTCTTAGTACTATCCGAGCAACAAGAACAGCAACAAGGACAGCAACAAAGTAAGAAATTATAACTTTCAATTTTTCATTTTTTTTTCCTCTGTAAAGTTCAACTTGCATGTTAGTTTATTTTTTGTTTTCAATCATTATCTCATATAATTTGTTTAGAAATTGGGGTTTTGATTGGAAATTAATTATCAGTGTGCTTGATTTTGTTTGGTTTGTTTCTGTTAGATATAGATTCTTTATGGGTTATTGGGTAATTTCTGAGGAAGAAGGAAGAAAAGAAGAGAAGAACAAAGAGATTAAAGAGTACAGATTTAGTCCTTTACTGATGTATGAATATATAGTGAGCTATAGAGTAATAATATCGCTGTGTTAAATACAACATTTATGATTTAATAAACAACATTTGTTATTGGTACGAACAAAAAAAAAGGTCATAACGGTTGTAATTTGAGGAATTTCTCATTTTGAGTTACATGTCATGGCAAAATCCTCTTCCTAATGCTCTTGCTTTAAGGTGTTTATCACACAGATGGTATTTTCGCACGATGAGCCTAATGAAAGGGTAATTGCCTGATGTTGGCTACAGAAAATTGCAGCCGGTTTGAGATTATAATATGCTTACTGGATGTCATCCCTAGAGGTGTTGTTCTAGCAGCTGAGTTACACTACTGAAGTGTTTTTTGCTTGTTATCAACACTCAAGAACTGGTATATGTGTAGGGGTTGTGGCATTCTTAGATTTGTGGCTAAACACACACCTAAAGTTGACTTTTCGTCATATTCTTTTCTGTTTATTATTTCGTTCTTGAATGTATTGGTTTTCTTTCAATCTTGCTCTTGCTGAATGTTCAAACGCGTGTAGGCGTCTGAAGGTTTACTTGGCTTCCTAGAAGCAGAGTTTAGACTAAGTCTTTTAGTGTGTTAGTGATGAGACCTGGGTATCTTCATGGTTAAGTGGTTTCACAAGTTTGAGGCCTCCAATGGCCATGATACTCCGAATTTTTTGGCTCTACTGCAAGCACTACAGTTGTGCCATTTTTTTTTTCCCCTTTTTGATTTTCATCATGTAGGGGAAGGCAAATGGAAAAGCAATTTAGCTTATAGCAAAGTGTAGGAAAGAGGTTGGGCAGTTGGTGGATTTAAATCGTTGGGTTCATGCATTGGTGGTTCTCTCTTTGCGTCTCAGTGCTTGGGAACTCGTTTGAGGTCAAAAGTATAAACTTTCAGTATCAATTGTGAAAGGTGTTTTCGGAAAATGGCACAGGGATTGCAACTATGAGTTTATTGTGTGCCACTAATGTTGATTTGTGTGTTATAGTCTGATAATTAAAGGCCACAATGACAGTGGGATTGGAAGAGCAACAGTCGCTACATCCCCCAAAATTATCAGCATTTGCTAGATCCTAATGATACTAGATATGGGGTTTTAGAATTCTTTTTCTATGCCACTGTTGAAATCTATAATTTCTTGTTAAGCAAGAGCAACTTACTTCGTGTCTCTCACACTAATGTAGGTTTTTCAGATAATTTGCTGTACAAGAATCGTCTCCAGGAGTTTACCCAAAGAGCACACATACAATTTCCAGTTTATCATACAGTCAACGAAGCAGGACCGCGAGATTTGCCAAAGTTTAGGTCTACTGTTGAGGTAGATGGAGAAACATATTCATGTCTCAACACTTTCTCCAGCAGAAAGGCAGCTGAGAAAGATGTTGCAAAGATCGCATTGGAAGGCATCTATAAGAAGATACATAATAGCATAACCAAGAAAACAACAGAAGGAGGATTTCCTCCGATTCTTCAGGTTCACTTCATATTAAAAATCGAAAATTACTTTCTCATAGTTTATCCTGTTAGAAATAACAATTAAAAAATTTAATTCGACTTTGTAAATGCTTAATGATTGCTATTTATACATTTCAAATCCATGCATTCTGGATTTCTAGGTTATACTTAATACAGATGAAGATAGATTGATGTATTATGCAGTGGTTAGTGATTATCTATTATACAAAGAGTTCTTCAATCTTGGACAATTACCTTGACCTAATGGAGTAGGCCATGCAAACAAAAATGCAAAAGCACATATTGCGTTGGGGAAATTAGGCTTCTGATCTTATATTTTGTATCCCATGTTTACCCATCATCCGTATGAATTTAATAAAGGGTTGGGTATGCTCAACTCAGAACAATCAAATTTTGGACTTGATTAACATATTAATTACACGTCCTCATCAAACATAGAACACAGGACCTTGAAATGTATGCCTTACCATTGTTCTGGTTACTAATCAATAGAATTTGTGTGAGATAGACCAGGACTTCGTGAGGTTCTTTTATCTAGTGATAAAGTTGGTTGTGGGCCTTTCTCACAACAGTTGTACAAGAGGAAAAATATGCATGTTATCCAAATTGGAATCTTACTTGCAAGTATAGTGATAAAATTAATGTTTAGCAACAATAGGGATCCCATTATGTGTTGGTTCTGGTGGGTAGTTTCCTGATATATCATATATGTAGCCTCACTTCAAACTGGTTTGATGTTTTGATAGAATATAATAGTATTCTGTTCGTACTCATATGTGTCTATGGTGTAATATTGAGTAGGATAGCATGCTAATATCTTTTGTGATATTCTATAATATTCTGTAGGATAGTATCCTTTTCTCTTTTTTGATATATTGTAATATTTTGTAGGATAGTTTCTTGATCCTTGTATACATCTACATCTATTTGTTCTTCTGGGATACACTTAGAGGTCTTGGATTGTGACTCATTCCGACATGTTTGACAAAAGAATAAGTTAGCCTTGATCTTGATGTTGTTTCATGTATAATTAACAATTAATGCTTTTTTCTGTGCCGTTATTTGATTTTTCTCTTTATTTCGATTATCTTGTCTTTCAATGTTTCAGGATAAGATATTTTGCAAGTCCATACTCCACGAGTTTGCTACAAAGATGAATATGGAAAAGCCCAAGTATGATACTGTTAAAGTGGAAGGGCTTATCCCTGTCTTCACCTCCTCTTTAGTATTCAATGGGATGAAATATTCTGGTGAACCTAGCGTAAGCAAAAAAGAAGCTGAGCAATTAGCAGCACGTGCTGCTATTTTATCCATTTTGGGTATCCTCTCACTTTTAAGTGCTATATATATGTATATTTTATACTCCCTCTGTTTCCCAACAACTTTAAGACTTGTTAAATATGGACGTTTTGCAGTAAGCTTAACATTTGCATCTTTACCTTTATGTTGGCGTTTGTTACTCCCTTTCTCTCTCAGTCTCTCCTATCACATGTGGCCACTTTTTCTTCCTGTCCGTATCCCTCTCTTTCTAGTTTCTTATTTCACAAAAAAAGGTTATTGTCAAACAGAGCGATTATGTATATACATATATCCAAGTTTTAATTGTGATGGGCGATTCTATATCTAGCTCTTTAGATTGTTTCCTCATCTTTCTTGCTTCTATACTGTGCAGCGAATTCTGGACTCGGAATGCATCTGTTAGAGATAGTCAAATCCAAAGGTAAATTTTATTCTGCAGTGCATGATCATATTTCTGGAGATACAGAAGTCTCCCTTTTGCAGTTACATTCAGGAACTCCTGCTGGGACTTCTGCAATTAAAGTAGGTTCTCAAAGCTCTAGTCAAGCTGGTGAGCTTGGGAATGTTGTGGCATTGACCCCTCCAGAGTCTGATCAAGCTAGTAATTTGATCACAAATGTTGTGTCAGAGGTGCACAAAGGAGAGTCTCATGTTCAACCCACACATGAATTTAGAAAGCCAGGACTTGAGACAATTTCTCAAGCAGTTCCGCTTCCGATTGCATTTGTACCATCAACTCAGGCTGAAAATTCTGTTATTGCATCAATTAGTGAAGGGAAAAGGAAGGGTAAAAGAAGGAAAAAGGCTAATAAGAAAGCAAAAACTGAAATGAAGTAAGTCTACAAATTTTTTTTTTCTTTATTTAATGTTTTTCAAAATTGTTTTTTTTTTTGTGTGGTTTTGCTGCTTATAGTATGTCTTATGTGCATCATGTGTATTTTACACGACAACATTACTAAACCCAAATCACATAACAATCAACTTTCTAAGTAGTAACTAAACCATGTTGTGAAAAACTTTCGTCATTTGCAAGATTTTGCTAGCTCCTTAGTCCTCATACTTTTGGCTTGTCAAGATCCAGTAGTTAGCGTCGTGGTTTGTGTTTGTTTAGATCCTTCCAATTTCACTTTTGAAATGTGTAGGTGCTGTAAGCTATCTTTGCAAAAAGCTATGCATGCATGTTAGTGATGTTACTACTAAGTTTTACCTTTCTATTATCTTCATTTACTAACGATATTCGCTTCTATACCATTATTTTTCGCGCGAATAGTGTATGAGGTTAATTTTGTGCAACATGATGTCTTGCAGACCACAGGTGGCTGAGTTGCCTCTAAGCCAACCGATGCCATGTACTATAGCTCTATGAGCAGTTTGTTGAACTATGTATTTACATGTAGGATTTGTCTGGGAAGAACTTAGTTTGCCTTTGTTGGACCTCTTTTATGATATATTTGAACTTTCATTGTGGGAATGTCATTTCCCTCTGGAGTTGCAAATTTGTAATCTCTTCTTTTTCCCCCTTGACTAATTAGAAGTTCAAAAGTGAAAATGTTTTGTGACCTGCCATGAGCTCTTGGGCCAAGTGAATTTAAGGTTGCTTGTTGGGCTTACTACCTAAAATATCTTCCATCTACGCCCTTATGGTATATTCCCTCCGTTTCATTTTAATTTACTCACTTCACTTTGGGGGAGAACCTAGGAATAAGTACAAAAGTATGAGAGAGAAACTGAAAAGGTGGATAGAGAAACTGAAAAGTGAGAGAGAGAAAGTAAAAAGTGGGTTAAAATATTAGCAAGTGGATGACATGGGTGGAAAAAGAGGAGAAAGTAGATGTGACATGTTACCTAAAACAGAAAAAGCAGCAGTGTGTAGATTAAAAAGAAACAGATCAAAAAGGAAAGTGTGTAGATTAAAATGAAACGGAGGGAGTAATACAGAAGACTTCTTCTCTCTTTCTATTTACTTTACTAATATGAAATGTTTTGGCTCACTGCTTATTTTCAGTTCAGTTCAGTTCCAATTAAATCAGTTCAGTTCAATTCCTAAATTATTATCATTACTATTAGTTGTAATTTAATTCAGTTCAGTTGCAATCAGTTCAATTCAGTTCAGTTGTTTTATGCCAAAGAGAACAGACCCGTAGTACTGTTAGTTTACTACTCCCTCCGTCCCATAATATAGTGCCTACTTCATTTTTGGTGGGTCAAACTTTAAAATCTTTGACCGAATATTCTCATTTGTATATATAAAAAAACATATTCATGTGGGATTTTGTTAGGTTCGTCTCAATGTGTAGTTTCATAATATCAACTTTTTATATTTTTTATTAACACGGAATTGAAGATATTAAAGGTCAAAGTTATGTCTTGGAGACCGTGTGAAGAAGAAACAAGCACTATATTATGGGACGGAGGGAGTAATAAAATATGTCGGGTTATCGAATAGCAAAAGAAGTTATTGCATCTTTGTTTCTCGTAAAAAGTTTTTTTTTTTCTTCTTGAAACAAAAACTAATTCATTGATTTAAAGTCATATGATATTTATAAAATAATTCAAAACCAACAAATACATATCAATTTGGATCAAACAAAATTTTATCATGTCAAACTTACGATTGCTGGAAACTTAACACCTACTAAAAATACTCGGTGTTAAATAGTTTTATTGCATCTCCACTTTCCTAAGATTTATGTTTTCCTTTTCGTTTTCCTATCATTTGTGTCCATTTCTTTTTTCTTTCCCCATTTACCTATACCACTTTCTTGTCTATTTGTGCTTGAAATATGAGTAAAAAACTTATATAGACCTGGTCCACACTAAATTAGTGTGGACCTAATGCTAATTCATGTGATTTATGAAAAAAAAAGTTACTAGCTATATAAAAAAATGGATATAAAGATGAGTAAATATAGATTGTAAAGTTTGATTATGTGAAATATGTCACAAAGTCAAAATTTTATTATGATAAACTAATGTAAGAAAGAGTGACTATATTAAACAAAATGGTCACTATGACAGATAGTAACTGTGTAGTGTAACTTAAGATTTTAAAAGGTTACTATATGAAGAAAAAAAGTCACTATGTTAAATAATTGGTTTTGGTCCACAATAATATTATTGTGGACCAGGTCCACGCAAGACTAACTCGAAATATGATATCTTTATTATGAAGCACAGGCAGTAATGAAAATCAAATATAATATCCATACAAATTTCAATTCCTAATCTATTAAGGCCCCGTTTTATTGGATTGGAAGAAACTTAACTGAGCTGAATTGCGAGAAACTAAACTGAGCTGAACTGAACTGCGAGAAAGCTAAACATGAGAGAGTGCATGAACTGAATTAAACTGAACTGCGAGAAACTAAATTGAACTGAACTGAATTGAAAATAAATCCAAAAGAACAGTGCCTAATACAGTAATACCTTTAGCTTGATTCCCATGCTATTATGAGTACTATGTCACAATCTTGACTACTTCCTCCATAACATAAAAATTGCAACATTTGGGGTCGACATGGACTCCTAGTCAAAATTTGGTAAGTGTAATTAGATGGGTGAATTAGTAAAAAGTAGGAGAGAGAAAAAAGGAGGGGACCATTTAGTTAGTTGCCCATGTGGGGCATATAGGAGGAAATATTGGGGGGAATTTTTTGGCTTTTTCGTTTTTAGGAGAGAGATATAAAGGGCCCATACATGCCCCTTTCCCCCCCATTTGTGATCAGTTTTAGGAGGAAAGAGGTAGCAACCTCTTCCCTCATTTAGGCGCCAATCATTTTTGGCTTTTGATAGGTAGGCTCCATTTTTTGGAGCCAAAACATGGAAATTTAAGCAAGGCAAAAACGTAAACTTAGTCATTAAGTAACAATTCAAAGTTTCCCACCAAATGCCATTGTTTCACCCCTAATTACACATCCCTCTATATAAAGAGAGGAACCCATAAGAAACTGATTCTTTTATTACACAAAATATTAGCCCACATGGCTTAAGCTAAATGTCCAACTACTCACTGCACACACTGTACATCTTCTTCATCTTCTTGCAACCCAAAAAGAAACCAGCAGCATTTGTAGCACCTTCATCCCAGCAACACAAAAAACAACCAAAATGGATGAAGCAGATGCATTCTTTGGAATAGATCAGCTACTTGATGAAGAAGGGTTATGAGCACCTACACCTACAGAAGAAGAAATGTGGGTCAATGCATTTATAAGAAAGAAATTTGGTAATCTAACAAACAGTCAAAGAGGTTACATCAGTTTTCAACTCCTAGGTATGATGGAAAATGGAAAGTTACCATGGGGGAAAATTTCATGGGTTGCTAAACAAATTGGTGTGCATAAAGGTACAATATCCAGAATTTTCAAAGAAGCAGAAAAACAAAGAGCAAGAGGAGAAGCCATTGATGTCAGTTCAAAAAAAAGGGCAAGTTAGGGAGGAAAGCACAACAAGTTTCTGAGGATTGGGTACAATCAGCCCCCCTTCATTTGAGGTGTACTTACAGAGCATACGCAGGGTACTTAAAGTGCTCACACATGAAGATTTTCAGGCTGCTGAAGGCAGGAAAACTAAGGGTCCACACAAGCAACAACCATCCAGCAGTGACAGACAAGCATAAGATAGAGTGAATGCAGTGGACACTCAAGCACACTGACTATGCAACAGAGGGTAGCAAGCCATGCTTCATCCCTATGAACAACATTGTTCATATTGATGAAAAATGGTTTTACTTAAACCCTGAAAAGAGAAGGTTTTATCTGCTACCATCAGAAATTGATCCATACAGAGTATGCATGTCAAAAAGGTACAAGATCAAGGCAATGTTCATGGGTGTTACATCAAGGCCCTTATTTAATGAACATGGTGTGATGGTACATGATGGGAAATTTGGAATTTTCCCATTTGTGTTCAGGCAAAGAGCAAAGAAGAGAAGCAAAAACAGAGAAGCTGGAACACTTGAGACCAAGGCAATACAAAATGTTACTAATAAGGCTGTCATCAGAGATATGCTGATCAGGAATGTGCTACCAAGCATCATGAATAAATGGCCAGAAGGGATGTGCAGGGACATCTTCATTCAATAGGACAATGCAAGGCCACACCTAAGTGATGATGATGCAGAATTTAGAAATGCAGCAAGACAAAATGGGTTGAACATTCACCTTATTTTCCAAACACCACAGTCTCCTAATTTCAACATCCTAGATTAGCTATTTTTAGGGCTTTCCAAAGTTTGCAATACCAATCCTTTCCTAAAAATGTGGATGAGTTGATTGAGCAAGTCAACCTAGCCTTTGTAAACTTTGATCCCAATCTGATTAGGTACACATGGATTTATTTACAACATGTAATGCTAGAAGCTCTCAAGGTCAAGGAAGGGAACAACTACAAGAATCCACATGTGGGGAAGGCTAGGTTGGAAAGGTTGGGGTTACTAAAGGAAAATGTTGAAGTTGAACAAGAAGTCATTAATGAGGCTGTTGCATATCTTAATGTTGTGACAACTGATTTTTCAGAAGCAATGGAAGAAGACATAGAAGTTGATGCTGATTAAATGAAGCATGAACATGACTGCCCCTGTTAACCACTTATGATGAAGGTTAAGCTAAAATGTGTAAGCCCCTTTTTGTCCACTTACCTAGATTTTAAGCCTTCTAGTTAAACATTTCTTTTTGTTAAGTTAACAGTAGTGGTTAGAAGATCCTTTTTGTATTTATGTGATGGCAGTCACTTGTTGCACTTATTTTGGTGATCCTAAATGTAAAAAAATAACTTTAATGGAAGCTATCTTATGTCAATGTTTGCCACTTCTTATTGGGACTCAATGGTTGGAAAATAATGTGTTGTTATAATCATATTACATGCAAGCTTTCTGTTTTCATAAGTCTTATCATTTGACAACCTTAGGTCCATCAAGTTTAGGGTTGTCACAAAGAAGTTTATGATGTTTGTTACCTCAACGTTGAAAACAAGGACTAATGTCATTGGTGTAACATCAGCATAGGTCCACTGTCTTAAGCGGAGCAATTCAAACATCATAACCAATTGTGTTGAGTCCCTTCATCACTTGGACATTAACACATAAAGGACTCAAACCAACAAAAGGGACAGGGACACCTAAGTGCAAAACCTCTCCCTATGGTCATTGATGTTGTATTCTTACATGCACACATAGACAACATCATCCAACAATGACTTCTCCAACTCAAAGGGCAGGGACTCATTCAAATGGACAGGGACATATGCAAAAGTGAGAACATTAAATCAAACCCAACAGCAACATATGACAAACAGATTCAACACACCAATACAAACCAACAGTCACAACAAAAAGACAACAACAAGAACCAATAATAATCCAACAGGAACCCAAATGAATCCAATAGCCAACGAATTCCATCCTCCAATCCCATCCAACACCTACACAAGTTTATCCAACAACATCACCACTACAAATTCAACACCCAGACAAAAATCCAACACCAACAAATATGTATCCAACACCATCACTAATAACAATCCAATAGCCACACAAATCATCCCAACATCATAACACATAATAATCCAACAAGAATTTAAAAGTAAGCACACAACAACCCAAACATAATTCCCACAGCAACCCAAACATAATTCCTGCAGCAAGGCAACATATGACAACCACCATGCAAATATTTGAAACAAGAATTCACAAAATAAAACAACAAAAAAACAAAAAAACAGGACAAAAATTAGAGATCAGCCTTAAACTTAGCCGGTTTTCTCTGCCAAAGTAAATCAGATGGTCTCTGATTTGTTAGGAGACTTAGAATCAGATGACAGAATATAAACAGGAACATGACCTCCATAACCATCAGAATCAGAAGCCACAGAATCAGATGTACCCGTAGAACCCGGAATTTGAATGGAGGAATCGTCACTTGATTCCAACATTTTTGCCTTTTCCTTCTCCTTAACCGGTGAAGACGGTTCAGCAATTTTCACCCCAGCCCCTCTTGTTTTCCTCAAGTACGAACACTTAGAAAACCGAGTTTGCGGCGGTTTTGGGGACCCAACTTTCGCTTTCTTTCCTTTTCCTCCAGAACTGCGTTCCCTAAACTAAAATTCAGACTTACCCACCTCAGGCAAACTGCAAACCACACTCCACTCAAACTTTTTCGCCTCTTTAACGCTTTCAACGGCAACACCCAAAGCCGCAACCGCTTCGGGACTCAAGTGTTCTGCAGCCTCGCCACTTTCGTACATGCGAGTGAAGTGCGCAAAATGCGATGCTTCAAAAAGTTGAATACAGAGATTCAACAGATTCTTCCTATCAGGATCTGTTTCCATTGCATGCACTGTTCGAAGCGGCTGAAGGTTCACCATTTTTGGCCTACTGAGGGAGAAGAGAAGATGAATTTTTTAGGGTTCCCCATTTTCCAGATTTTGGGGGTTTTAAAAGGGGGAAAGATTTTAGGGTTCTAATATGGGAAGTTGGGGGAAATTTATTGATGATTTTAAATGTGGGATGAGGGTAGTTGAAGGGAGGGGGTTTGATTTCTGATTTTAGGAGGGGTTGGTAGGTTAGATGATTAATTTTGGTGGGAATCATTAAGTGGTGGGTGTATTTAGTTTAGGAATGTAATGTGGGTTAGGGAGTGGTAATGATAATTTAGGATTTTTTAGTAATGGCATTGTTGTAAATAAATTGAATTTTTTTTACTAAAATTAGTAAGTTTTAAATTGTTGCATTTTTTGTGAAACGGCCCAAAATGGCAAATGTTGCATTTTTTTTGTTACGAAGGAAGTATTATTTATCATTGATCAAAAAATTTTCTTCAGATCCAGACAACAATTGTATCAAGTTGGAGAAAAACATGACTTGTTTTATATGTCACTCTGCTCTTCACTGTCACAGTCTTGAGTATGATTGATTACTGGTCAAATCGTATTTTGGTAAACATGAAAATTATAATCTTATTATTTTTATAATAATAATAATAATAATAATAATAATAATAATAATAATAATAATAATAATAATAATAATAATAGTAATTATTATTATTATTAAAAGTTGTGCATAGTAATAAAATGATAGTAATAGTAATACTAGTAATGAAATACAAAGTAATAATAATATAAGTAATAATATTTTTTATAAAAGATGATCAAATAAGTTTTGATCAGATCAGATCAGAACAAATAAGTTCAGATTAGAAAAGAAAAAATAAGTTCAGATAAGATAAGTTTAGATCAGATCAATAAAAATAAGGTGAACTAAACATAGCATAAATAGCTTATTGTTATATATATATATATATATATATATATATATATATATATATATATATATATATATATATATATATATATATATATATATTTTGGAATACGAGCCTATATTTATACTTTCTCTGTATATCTATTTGCAGTATGACACAAGAATTTATGAGAGGAGAGAGATGAAAAGTATTATCAGTTTTTTCCACTCTTTTTTTTTTTGAAGCTGTAAGATTGTACTCCCTATGCATCCTAGGATGAATAGTACCCTTGCTATTCTTTGAAATATAGATGAATCCATTTCTATGAAAGATTGGATTTTCTATATTCAAATGGTTATCAGTCAGGATGGTTATAACAGTCATAAAGTTTCAAACTTTGTGGCTCATTTATGGGAATCTTGCTTGCTCGGAATAACATAATTTTTCGAGGTGATAGTCCTTCTGAGATCCAGATCCGTGTGACCATTGCGGTGGCCTTAGCTCAACATACTAGATATGTTGAATTACTTGACCAACAACTTAGGTTTCTCTACCCTCCAGAGAGGTTTACTGACAGGCCACCTGGCTTCATGATGGTTCATTTAGGTCATATGTCTACAGGAGTAGCTTCTAATATCATACAGGCGGATGGCTCTTGGGACAGGAAAACCAAACGTGCAGGGGCAAGTTGGTCCATGGCTACCTTAACTCATCAACAACTACTTTGCGGGGGTAATCACTTTATTGCTAAATCAGCTTTACATGCTGAGTTACAAACTATTTTGCATTGCCTACATTGCATCGTGGAAATTGGCCTGGTTTCAATTCAAATAAACTCTGTTTCGGCAGGTAGCATTCAACTTTTAATAGATAAAGGTTCTACAAATAGCAATATGCGTTGGACAATTCAATGCATCCTCAATGTAGCTGCGCCTCTTTCTTTCGGTAAGGTCTGTAAGGTTTCTAGGGACCAAGACAAAAATGCTCATGACTTAGCTAGTTTACATCATTCTTTTCCGTAGTTTTGAATGTTTTTTTAGTGTAGTTGTAGCCTTTGTCAAAAAAAAAAAAAAAAAAAACATCATAGGAACCCTTGAGGAGAACAAATAAATCTTTTAGAAAGGACTCTTCCATTTTAAAGATTTAATCAATCACAGCTAGGCGAAACGACCTCATACGTACTAATTACACCCAATCTATGTTAAGAGTTTATACTTAGCTTATAATTTATCTTCCAAACGATTTCTCTCGTAATAAATCTTAAATGAATTAATAGAATTGAAAAGTATTTACATATGGACCACGCTAGGAGGAAGTAGTTGCTATTAGGGCACAAATTTATGATTCAATCGCCCACAAAGTTTGACAATTACTCAGATACTCATATATGCTAATCTTTGAGCTTTTCCTGCGCTTCATTTACTTATTTATTTAGCGGTTCATAGCAAGTCAACTAGATTAGAACATTGTTTTACCCACATAATCAAGTTTTGCAATCATAAGATCATAAAAGAGGACAAAACATGAGTACTTCCAAGAATTTGGAGAATTATTCAGCGGTGTCCTAGATTCATATTAAATGGTATGACCAAACATTTTTGTCGAGCCATTTAATTATTTGTCTTAACTTTCAGTAATTTTTTTTTAATTATTTATCATTTTTACCTATTCTAATTTATGATCGAACCAATTTGACATTGTTAGACGGTCTTATAAGAATTGTTCAATTATTATTGTCAGGATATTTGCGTATAGTTATTTCTAGTGCTAGCAAAACTTGTAAATTTCGAAGTATTAGAGAGCGATATTTTTTCGTTGGAAACACATTTGTTTCTCTTTAGAGCTAGTACGCAGGAGATAATTTGATTGTATGTCGAATTACAAAAGCATCTTAGATGTTATTGGACAAATAATATTATGTGCATTAGGGTATGAAGGTGGACCCCATAACCTTTGCCTATCTCAGAATGGGCAAGAGGATAAATCCCGCAAGGAAAAGGGGGTATGGAGTTCGGATCCTTTAGAGTTTTAATAGAACTCTATAAGGTAGAGTTGTATCTGAACCATACATTTTAAAATCAAGGGCTCATATTGGTGGGAAGGGGAAAATTAGGTGTTGAATTTTGATGAGAAAAAATTGGGGGGATTTTGGAAAGATACTATATGAGCCATTGATTTTCTATTCAATGATTGATATTGGTCAAACTCTACCTTGTAGAGGGATTATGCTATATGCACCCCTAAGGGCTGCATATAAGACATAAATACATTGCTTAAAATGGAATTTAGTTGTAAATTTATGACAAAAGTTTGCCTTTATCTATGTAATAAATTATCAATTATTGCTTGTTTTTTCCATTTTTAGCTTATTATATACAGCCCTTAGGGCTGGATTTAGCTTTCTAAGAGTTTTGTAATATAATGGACTCCTTAATTTTCTAAGAGCTTTGTAATAAAGTAACGAATACGATGCATTTCAGTGAGAGTGTAGTTTGATAAATATTGATAGGAAACATTCGACGTTATGCCTATATTATTTTGACCTAATACAAAGTCTCTTGGTATATACTAGAAGTATATACTATGAGTATATAAAGATTTGGTTTTGTGTTTTGTTTGGCTTGATGAGGTGATTTTTTTTAGAGGTGATGAGCTAATTTGTAAAAAATCTGATCTAAATTTCGAAAACTTGTAATATAATATGATCTTTATTCGAATAATCAAATTATAGTAGTAGAATTCTTGTTGATGTTTTAGAAGGGATCGAGAATAGTGTTTAAAATAAGACAGATGTTAGCAGAGGGGGAGAGATGTGAAACAAGCTGTTTATTTTTAGCAAAAAACACGCAAATGTTCAAATTACATTAAAGAGCCTCGGTAGTTAACAAACAGCCAACATGCCTAAGCACAAAGTACAACCACCTCTCTTAGATGTTAGCACCCTCATTACTACTGGAATATGGACTATATTATTTTTTTCTTATTGGATTTTGCAATCCGAGGAAAACTAATTTTGAATTTTGTATGAATCACTTTCTTAGAAAATGAGATTTTTGTTCTGATGCGATTCATAATTGCTGTTACTACTACTAAGGTTTCTTTAATAGTGTTCGTTGCTCAATTAATATGTCTGGACGACTGGACTCCAGCTAGTGGCTCAAGGAGGATTTTTCTTTCTTTTTTTAAATTTGTTTTTCAATAGCTATGTGGATTTCTTTTCTATTTTGAGTAGCTATGGAAAATTGTTTTTTGATTAAGTTGATGTGAATATATATGTTTTGACCGAAAAAATTATATTTACTCGATGGGTAGGATAGTGCAATGTTGGAATTGAATTAAGAAACAACAAATAATATTTTAATTGTTCATAGGCTCATAGCTAATAGGTAGACTATCCACTAAGTGGATGTAACAATCTACATAACATATTGGTCTATACTTTTTAAAATCAATAATTAGGGCCCGTTTTCCCCCCATTTTTGGTTCGGTTCGCTTGGTTCAATTGATTCGGTTGGCTCACTTCAATTCGGTTCGGTTTAATTCGCTTCGCTTCGGTTCCTAAATGATAATCATTACAATTAATTAGTTATAATTTAATTCGGTTCGATTCAATTCAATTACTCGTTCGATTCACATTGATTCAATTCGCTTCATTCACTTAATTCGGCTCGGCCGTAGTTTTATCTTCGAAGAGAAATGCATCCTTAGACTACAAACACCTCGCGTAGAGTTCATTTTGGAAATTATTCGAGCTATTAAGGCCCTGTTTTTTTAGGCTGAACTAAACTGAATTGAAATGAACTGAACTGAATTGAAGTAAAACTGTAAGAACAACGTAGCTGAACTGAATTAAAGTAAGCCGAACTGAAATGCAATAAAACTGTACCCGGCCAAAAGAACAAGGCCTAAAAACCTGCAACTCGATTTAGGTAAATCTTGAGTACTGAAGTGTCAAGTCTACTCCCAAACACTTACATTTACTAGATTGAACTTGTTCAATTAGTTGGCAAAGTATATCTTCCTAGTTACAAATTACAATGCAAAAGAAACGAGTGAAAATAAATTTTTGTGAGAACAGCATAATTCCTTGAGACAAGGAAAATGCTCATCTTTCAATGTGAGCAATAAATTGGTCCCCCTACGTTGTACTGACCTAGCTTCTTCTTTGATGTAAAGCTCCTTCATTGATGATAGGGTAGCGAAACATGTGCTCTCTATCTCAACCTCAACCTCATGAATCATGGCCTTTGAGAAATATACTAGATCAAAAGAATTTTTTTTGAGGGAAATACTAGATCAAACATTAGTAGCCAAATATCATAATTTTTGGTTACATTTTGGATGACTAATAATAATTAAGCATCATGAATCATGGCCTTTTATTTAATTAGGATCCAATAACTGTAGTAGTATTGACTGGTTGTATGTGTTGATGGAGACTAAAAAGTTCCCCTCTACTAGGTGTGCTTGCACTATAAAAGTTCCTTTCCCTGTGAAAGGATACCTAGCTTTGGGTTGAATTTTTTTATCTCTTGAGCTTTATTAATAATATAACTCCAAATTATCAAAAAAAAAAAAACTGTAGTAGTATTGACTATTGAGTACAATGTATTATGATGAAAGCAATTGAGCAATTTATAGGCTTATAACATACTAAGATTATGTCTAGTGGTTATTGAATTAAATTGGTGTAGTTCCTTTTAGTTTTATGGATATTGCACACATATACAAGAATTATTCATATCGCGTAATAATTAAAATTGGTTCATTACTCTTTTTTAGAGGTAGCAACTCTGATGAGAGATGAAAATGTGTCATGAATGAACATATATGATGTTGGAACTTGGAACATTTATACTTAAATGTGTCTGTTGGTGATGTGTGATGATATTACGTTTTGGAGTTGTGTTGTTTGATGAAACAAGGTGTTTGGGGCGCCCGCACCAAGGTGGTGCTCCTGCACCTCGTACAACGGTGCGCCCGCACCAAACATTATGCCTCGAAGTTTTTGCTTTACAGGGTGCTTCCGCACCAAACTGATCTGAAGTGATTCTTTGCAAATCCGTGTGTGCTTCTTCGTGTAAAAGAATACATGCTTTCGTTCATTTATTAGTAAATCTTCCTATGGTATATATACTAGGACGTCACATATGGAATGGGGTTAGATTCATTTACATACTTGCTTCAGGAGATTCGTTCTAGATTTCTTTTCTTGTTCTTGTGAAACACATCCTTCAAACATATTGTATGTGTATAGAGTTTGTCATCAACCAAACTCTATAGATTTCTTCTTCGTATCTCACAAGTGTTCACCGTGAACTCATTGATCATAGTGGGTCAGTAAGATTCTTGTTGGAAAGCGTATCTTTACTTGCTTGGAAGATCTATCCGGTTTCACAAAATTCATACACATATATAACATATACAACTCTCTTTCATATGTTTTAGCCTTTTTAAGTACACATTTTTTCTAAAAGAAAAATAATACTATTTAAAACAATACTTTAAATTTCCATTTTGTACATTCATATATATTAGAGATGTTAAACTCTCAAAAACAATGATAATATTAAACCAATACTTAACTTGATTTCCATTTTATACATTCTTTTTTTTAAAGGAAATTTTATACATTTCTAGAGTAGAGAAATTAGAGAATAACAGCTTATTTCTTTTTATATACTACTCCCTCCGTTTCTTTTAAATCTACACACTTTTCTTTTTGGTCTGTTTCTTTTTAATCTACACACTGTTGCTTTTTCTATTTTTGGTAACATGTCACATCTACTTTCTCCTCTTTTTCCACCCATGTCATCTACTTTTAATATTTTAACCCACTTTTTAATTTATCTCTCTCACTTTTCAATTTCTCTCTCCACCTTTTCAGTTTCTCTTATACTTTTACAATTTCTCCTTGATTCTCCCCAAAAGTAAAGTGAGTAAATTAAAATGAAACGGAGGGAGTATCTATCAATGTACTCCTACGTTATACCTACATACTCTACCTACAGACTCAAAAAAAATTTATTGTTTAAGTCATGACCTTTTATTTGGCATTTCGAAACTAATATTATGAGTTAAATAACCTTTGTCTTGTTTTAACAGTTACCTAGACCTAACTAGCCTCTATCTTTTTTCTAATACATGAAGATGATGACGATGGATGAATTTTGAAATTTAGTATGCTTATTATCTTAGAGAAGGAGACAATTGTTATCACCATCTTAATTAGAATAATACTATCATATACCTTACTGTCGAATTTTGGACTGGTCACTCTAGGTAAGTCTTGAAGACAACTATAGGATCTCCATTATGTAAAAAATCACCTCCATAACTAATTCGCCGCTGGTAGGTAGATAGAATAAGTAACCTTTTCATTTAATACGTAAACATGAGATCTAATATGAATTAGTCACAACCTAGTAAATCACTCTGAATTAAGGAGTGGTTGTTAGGCAAATCACGACCTAAAATTAACACGTACATATGGATAATTTAGCTTTGGTGTACTGTCCTATACTACGTACCACTACTTCATAATAGTTGTAGTAAACATTATTGAAGCCTTCAATCACCAAAGCTAGCTAACTTACAAAGGAAAAAAATATACCAAATTATTATTATAAATATACCAAACCACGTGAATTCTATAGTTCTAAAATCATCAAAGATCAGGAAACTAGGTAGGAAAGAGAGTTACAAGCATTGCTCAGTTGCTGAAACTGAGACTATTTAACCCATATTTTCATAATATACTTCTCTGTATGTGTTTAGAGGAATCTCTTGAAGACGTGGGGATGGCGAAAGATCCGGCGTTGCTTCTGCTGGCTCAACTCTTTTTTCTCTCTCCTTTTCTTCTTTCATCTGCCAGCTAACAATCCCAAGGTATACAATCATAATATAAACAATTATGTGCAATTAGCTTGTTAGTTTAATCCAATTTTACATCTCTCTTTGATACATTCTTATTAGATAGTAATTTTTCCCATAATTAAAATAATATGATTTTTATAAACTTGCTAATATTTTAAGTCTTCTAAGCCACACATCAATACAATAAAATAAAGTAAAAAAAATTCCACCTTACAAAACACCTACATCATCAACTCCTTAGTATAAGTACCTTCATCCTTGAGTTCCCTACAAATAGGTCATTCTCTAAGACAAAGCTAAAGTTGTGTCCTTTGTCTTTAAACTTATTGCTACCTATTCTATTCTAGCTTGTTCTTAATTAGGGTTTGAGCCCTAAATATCTAGTATTCAACTCACAAACTCATCTAAACTAAAAATTACACTACTACAAAATCTTTTCCCCCCTCTACATAGCTATACCTATGGCACTTGCAAAAGATCATCATCAAACACCCTCTTGTTCTTTCTATGGAAATATGTTAGAAGCCGGTTCATCGCTTCAATTCCCTCATATTTCCCCTTATAATTATAGTTTTGATGATTTTAATCAAAAGCAAGACGGTGATAGTTTAGAAAGCCCTAATAGTAATAAGATGATAAGCAATAATCAAGTCTTGAGCTCTTCCCCACCCCTTTCTAGCTCGAGTAGTGCAACTTCTAGCAATAATGGTTTTGTGATCCATCATCCTCAAGCTTCAAATTATCAACCTCATGAAGAAGTTCACTCCTTGATTAACTTTAAAGCCGGGTATGATAGCTTAATGCATAGTGGTGGATCTTTACTTAGCTTCCAACAAGAGGAACAAACAACTTATTCTAATGATCACCACCACTACCCAATATGGGAGGGTAGTAGTAGTAGTAGTATGAGTCATGATCACCTTAAAATGATGAAGAATTGTAATTCAAACATGCGCCTTTTGGAAGAGGTTAATTGCTTACAGACCGCGAGTGGTGGTGGCTATCAAGACGATGCTAATGAGTGGTTGTACGTGGAGGCAACCGACGATCTCCCTCAGGAGAATAGAACACAACAGACATGTTTCAACAAGAGACCTCATATGGTATAAGTTATAAACAATATAAATGCATTTTTTAGCACCCTCCATTAATTATGTTACATATTAATTAGGTTACATAGACATAGATCTTCAGTAATTATGATAGTCACACGAGAACATATGTAGTTTCTTGGTTAATTAATCCTTTAGTGCATTAATTTGCCTTGGTGAATTAAATTTCTCATATCAATGTTGGCACAGTATTTAGTGAGGAAAGTCCTAGACTCCAAGCTAGGTTTATTATTTATTAATTTAACTTAAAATAAATATTCTTTTTGTTTGTAGGAGGAAGAAAACATGCAAGTCTCCAAGAAGCAGTGCACAAATGGTGCCTCAAAAAAGCCTGCAAAAACCAAATCTTCCATTTCAAAGGATCCACAAAGCATTGCAGCTAAGGTAATTTTGCTTCTTCATGAACATTATTCTACCCTTTTTCATGAGATTAATGTGTATGTTGTAAAAGAATGAGTACTAAAAGTATGGATGTGTTTTGCAATTCAGAATCGACGAGAGCGAATCAGTGAGAGGCTAAAAATACTCCAAGATCTTGTGCCTAATGGTTGCAAGGTATATATGTGATTATAAACCCTAATTTTCATTAATTATTTGCTGAGATCATTATTACTCCGTGATATATTTCTAACTCAATTACATATACGTATAGGTTGATTTGGTGACCATGTTAGAGAAAGCTATTGGCTATGTCAAATTTCTTCAGTTGCAAGTGAAGGTAATCAAATGTCATCCATGATTGCTTCAATTTAATATCGTCGTCTCTTTTTTATTTTTTATGTATGTAAGTGGCAGAGTGGCCTTGTTAAATGGTGCAATATCCTCAGCAAGACGAGGACTCAGGCCCTACATCTTGTAGTGGCTAATCCGAGTCCTTGCTAAGACCATTTTATGATTATTATGGTAGAATATTACAAAATCAGTTGCTCTAACCTAGGCCATATATATATGATAATTAGGTATTGGCAACCGATGAATTTTGGCCTGTGGCTGGTGGCAAAGCTCCAGATATTTCTCAAGTAAGGGACGCCATTGATGCCATTCTTTCATCTCAAAGATCAGAACCGGCGACAACGACAACGACGACGACGACAACAACAACGAGCTAGCTAGTTCAAGCTCAAATTACGTAGGAGGAAAGATCAATAAAAGACATGTTAAGGAAGTAAGAAGAAGAAGATGATGATGAGGAGGAGGCAAGAAGTTAAGATCAGACAAAGGGAATTAAAAATAATAGTAAAGAATAAGAAGTCATAGGGACAAAGTTCTCAGACAAATTAATTACTTAACTAGTAGCAAAGACCTAGGTAGTAGTACTACTTGGAGGAGTTTGGGAGTTTTTGGCTAGATTTCATAGAGACAAAAGATATTGTCAATGTTTATTAATAAGTTTGTATTTCCTTCTTTTCTAACTTGTTTTTGTTTCCTATGATCATAAATGTAATGCCAAATTTCCAAGCTACTGTTTGAGATTGTGCTGAATAAGAAGATAACTTACAAAATTGCTGCAAACTTCCTTTTGTCCTTTTCCGTAACTTCGCTTCATGCGCTTTCATGAATATGGATGCACGTAGCATCCTAGATTCGTCCTGATTAAATATCATATGTATATAGAATTCAAATAATCTATTGTCTAGCGCCATATAACATATTGTTAAATGGGATAAGTTTAATACATGCAACTATATATGCAAGGACTTGTTCAGTAACGAATGGATTACGTGATCGATCTGAGAAATGTACTTTAATAGATCAACTCAAAGATGTACCCAGATGAGATGATTTGATGTATAAAATTGGCAAATGATATATCGTATTGGTGGACAAGACTATAAGATGGATTTAATATCGTTGGACATAAAAGTTAGAATCAAGGGTTTGAGTTAGATCTAAGCACAACTATATACATAAAGGAAATTTAAATCATGAGAGGGAGTTAAGCGAGGAAGATTTAATAACATCGGATGGTAAAGAGTTTCTCGTAAGTGAGTATTTTTAGTATCATCGGTCGACTTTACAGAGAAATAAAAACTTTGACCACGACGTTGCTCGTAAGGCTAAATACTATTAGAGTGACTCAAATTGATGGTAGAAACAAGGATATTGTGCTATCGTAATGTGCCTCTAAGTTTATTGGAATTTTTTTAGTGGACGACTTTTATATCAACATTATTATATGGGTCGGGATGTGGGCATTGAAGAATGATCTTAGTTAGAAGATGGGTAGCATAGGTAAGTATATTAAGATGTATATGTAAGAATACCTTAAGATGGTGTCAAAATCATAAAAATGAAGATAATTGGCAAAAGGTGGAAATTGTGCATTGCAAATTTCGAGGATAAGGTAAGAGAAATCCAAACATGTCGATTGGCAAGTGAGATATTGACTACATGATAGTGCACCCATGTTGTTATCTATCGGAGTGTTGAGATTATAGAGATTAGAAGAAGTTGAGGGAGAGAGGCCGAAAATGACTTGGATAAAGAGAAAAAAAAATATCATACATCTGGGTGCACCATGATCATGGTACACCCAATGCTATTTTTTTGCTCATTGCTCATTTAAAATCATCCAAATGAGCAAAATGTATAAAAAAAGAGAATTCCAAATGAGCAAATGAGCATAAATTAATCTTTGGTGTTTCATTCATCATACACCCGGGTATATGATGAATGAACTCGATAAAGAACATTAGACATTAGTGACGATATGAATCAATTCATTTGACGGGATCATATAACATATGACGTAGAAATCTAGCAGAGGCATAAGATCTTATAATTATATACATGGCGAAAAGCTGGTGTATTACATTATTAATCAAATTATATCAAAGAAGATTTCGGATTTCTATATCTTGGTGCATATATAAGAATAATTTGTCAAAAACTTGAAATTTAACCGTATAATTCCAGATGTAGCAAATAGATAGAAAAAGCGGAAAATTTAGTTTGAGAGGAGAATCATCCTCATCATGAGTATTTTGTCTTACAAGAAATATGCTTTTTTTTAACGTATTAAAAATCGCTGCTAATGAGTCTCTCTCCCTAGTCGTATCTAGGGTTTGAGTTTGTAGTCTTGGATCGCGAGTCATCGTCTCGAATTGCGAGTTCCTTGTCCCTTCTTTGGGGATTGGGAATTTCGATTATGGCAGATGACTTAATTACAAAGTGTTCGACCCTAAAAATCACAATTGAGGAAGAGGAGATTGTGGCGCTCGATGATATTAAGAGTGAGGACCATGAATCTAACCTTAACTTGGTTGTTGTAGGTAGAATTATGACTGTTCGTTCGTACAATTTTGAAGCTTTTAAGAAAACAATGAATCAAATATGGGCGATTTCAAAGCACGCTCTTTTTCGCCCGATAGAGAATGGACTTTTTGTGGTCCAATTTGCATCGGCTCGTGATAGATCAAAGGTGTTAGAGGGCCGCCCCTGGACTTTTGATCAGCACCTTGTGATGTTGGAGGAGATTGAAGTAGGGGTGCAGCCATCTGACATTGCCCTAGTTCGGTGCCCTTTTTGTGTGAGATTGTATAATCTCCCTCTGGACTGTAGAACTAGGAAACATATTAAGGCTGTTGGCAGTAATCTCGGGGAGGTTTTGGACGTAGAATTTGATGGAATCTCGTGGGATAAATCTGCAAGGGTTAAGGTCATGGTGGATATCACTAAACCGTTGCGTCAAATTCAAAAGATTCAGAGTACTAGTGGCAAAGTGGTGTCAATTGAATTGAAGTATGAACGCCTTCCTACTTTCTCTTACGCGTGTGGCCTCATTGGGCATATGGAGAGAGACCGCAGTGTGGCGGGAGAGGACGACAAAGGGGAGGAGAAGTAGTGGGGAGCATGGCTGAAGGCTTCACCAAGGAAGGGGAGGTTAAAGATGCAGGAAGAAGCCAAAAACTTCTTGTCATGTGCTAAGCCGTTGGTGTTTAACAGCCCGGTTCGTCAGCGAGTAGAGGAGGTTGTAGCAGTTGATGTCGATGGTGCTGCCACAATTCCTAATACCTTCGAGCTCCGTGCGGATAATGCTGTCGAGAAAGGGAGTGCTCATAGCACAGTTCCTTTTAGTGCTGTCGAAGAAGAAGTGGATTTTGGGGGTAAGTTAGACTCTCCAGTAGATGCGACGCATGCACTAGTAAGTAATGTAACCCCTCTTCTCTCTATGGCTGGTAGTTCTGTAGTAGTCAAACCTGGGAGAAAGGTGAGAATTATTAAAAAAGGGGGGAGGGAGGGTGAAAATTCTGGTTTGCCTGTTCCTAATGCTATTGATGTTATTATGTGTGATAAGAGAAAACTTCCTGACGATATGATCACAGATGATAATATGGGGTTACAGGAGGGGGTTTATAAAAAAATTACGGGTTTTTCACCATATACCCCCGACAAATTGAAAAATTCACCATATACCCTCAATGTTTCAGATATTCACCATCAAAGTTGTTAAAATCGAGATTCTAGTTTGAATCGGAAACGACCTATAGAATCGAATCGTAAAATCGAATCGTAGAATCGTAAGAATCTACAAACACGTATAATCAAGATATTGCACTCAATCTTCATTGAATATGCTAAAATTACAAGTTAAAAGACCTAAAAATTAGAAAAAATAGTTGTTTACCCACTATATTAGCAATAACTATCAATATATATCTATTAATTGCTTTGTTAGCATGATTTAAATTTGCGAGCTTTTCGCTAGTCAACATAAATGTATAGAATCGTCTAGAATCGTGAATCGAATCGTCTACCATATTTTGGATCGTAAAATCGTAAGATTTTAAGATTTGAATCGCGATTTTAATAACTTTGTTCACCATATACCCCTGAGTTTTCGAAAACTTTCACCAGATGCCCTTTTTCTAACCGCCGTTAACTGACTGTTAGCTTTATTTACGATTTTACCATCATTAAGTCCTAACCCTAAAATGTAAACCCTAATCCTAAACAATAACCCTAACCCTAACCCTAACCCCACAACCTAACCCCACCCCTAACCACTAACCCACCCCTAACCCCCCTACCCCACCCCCTCCCCCTCCACCAACCCCCACCTCCACCCCCACCCTCTCCCCTCCACCGTGAACCCTCCCCCCTCCCCTCCACCGGCGCCTTCCCCTCCACCGCCGATTTCCCAGCCCCCCACCCCTCCCATTCGAATTCCCAGGTCCCCACCCCCTCCTCTGTTTTCGTCTGTCCAAAACCGAACCTTGCGCACTCCCTTGCTCGAATCTCCCTTTGCGATTCCTCACACAAACTCCCCGAGATCTAAGAAATCGATGTGGAAATTCAAGGGGTGGAGTTTTCGAATTTCTAGGCTACGAGGGATGGGGGAGTTTTGGAATTTCCGGGCTTTGAGGGTGGGGGAGTTTTCGAATTTCTAGGGGAAATCGACGGTGAACGAAGAGGGGTGGGGAGAAGCGGGTTATGGGCATCAATTTCGACGGGGGTGGGGGAGGGGTGGGGTTTTAGGCGTCGATTTCGACGGGGATCCGGGCGTCGATTACGACGGGGCGGGGAGGGGTGGGGTTCTTGGCGTCGATTTCGACGGGGTGGGGGAAGGGTGGAGTTATGGGCTCGCGACGGGGTGGGGGTGAGGGGTGGCCTGGGGTGGGGGAGGGAGGGGCTGCGGGGGCCTGGGGGAAGGGGGATGGGCTGGCTGGGTGGGGGAGGGAGGGGGCTGCGGGGGGGGGGGGAGGGCTGCTGGGGTGGTAGGAGGGTGAGGGAGGGGGTGGTGGGAAGGTTAGGGTTTAGGGTTAGGGTTAGGGTTAGGGGTTAGAGGGTTAGGGTTAGGGGTTAGAGGGTTAGGGTTAGGGGTTAGGGTGGCAAAATTGTAAATAACACTAACGGTGACTTAACGTTTGTTACTAAAAAGGGTATTTGGTGAACAGTTTTGAAAAGTCGGGGGTATATGGTGCATATCTGAAACATTGAGGGTATATGGTGAATTTTTCAATTTGTCGGGGGTATATGGTGAAAAAACCGAAAAAATTAAGTTACTTGTGGATGATGATGTTGGCAGTCATGTCTCAACTGTCGAGGCGGAGGTTGGCGGAGACCAACCCCGCCGGGCATTATGAATCTCTTGTGTTGGAATTGTCCGGGCCTGGTCAACCCCCGGGCAGTTCGAATGCTCCATCATTGGAGCTCTGTTAACAGCCTTGGTTTGATTTTTATTTCTGAAACTATGATCACTGGTCGTGCAGCTGAATTGTTGAAGGTTAATCTTGGTTTCAATTGTGCTTTTGGAGTTAATAGTGTGGGTAACTCAGGGGGATTATGTGTTTATTGGATGGGAGATGTTGTTAATTTTTCACATATCTCCTATACGAATAATCATATTTGTAGAGATATTTTGTTGGAGTCTGGGAGTGCATGGCGTTTTGTGGGTGTGTATTGTTGGCTGGATGCTGCTCAAAAATTTAAAACTTGGGAGTTGATGAAATATTTTGGTGACTATGCGGGCCCTCTGTTGTTTGGTGGGGATTTTTAAATGAAGTTTTGTGTGTGAGTGAGCTTGAAGGGGTCGTGGATACTGAGACAAGGGCATTGTTGGGCTTTCGGGATGTGATGGATGAGTTAGAGCTCAGGGATCCTGGTTATTCTTGTTCGTGGTATACTTGGGAGCGTGGCAAAAACCCTCATACTCGGAAAAGAGAACGTTTAAATCGTTTTGTTGCAAACCCTCAATTGTGTGCTTGTTTTGATAAGGCGGAAGTGGAGCCCTTAGCTCGATATAAATCTGACCACACACCTTTGCTTCTTCGTGTTCTTGGTGGTGGGCGTAGACAGAGAAAACGCCACAAGCCGAAGCGTTTTGAAACGGCATGGCTTCTTGACCATGAATGTGAAGATGTAGTGCGGTCAGCTTGGCTGGCAGCGGAGGGTCGCCCTCTTGGTGACCGAGTAAAATTGGTGGCCGAGGAGCTGCATAGTTGGAGTGGTTCGAGGTTTACGAATTTTGGGAAGAAAATAAAGGATTTGGAGGCTCGCCTGGTTGTAGTTCAGCAGGGGGATTCATACCATGATAATGCGTTGTGTTTATCATTACAAGCGGAGTTAGACGATCTTCTAGAGAAGCAGGAGGCATATTGGCACCTAAGATCTCGAGTTTCGGAGCTTAAATGTGGTGACAAAAACACCAAATATTTCCACCATAAGGCATCTCACAGGAAGAAACGTAACTATATCAAGGGCTTGTTCGATAGAGACGGCGTGTGGCAGGAAGACGAGGAGAATTTGGAGAAGATTATTTGTGATTATTATGGTAACTTGTTTGCATCTAGTCACCCTGATCCAAGTAGCATTGACGAGGTCCTGGCTTCTGTCTCTACGAAAGTATCCTCTATTATGAATGAGTCCCTTGCTAGAACTTGCACCAAAGAGGAGGCTTTTGCAGCTTTGGATCAGATGCATCCGTGCAAGGCTTCGGGGCCTGATGGTATGCATGCCATTTTTTACCAGAAGTTCTGGCACATAGTTGGTGATGACGTTACCCATGCTGTTATTGGGATTGCTCATGGTACTCGCCCTCCTGACTGTATAAATTCTACCAATGTTGCTTTGTTCCCTAAAGTGAAGTCTCCTACTCTTGTCTCTGAGTTCAGACCTATTAGTCTCTGTAATCTTATCTATAAGTTGGTGTCTAAAGTGATGGCAAACAGATTGAAGATAATATTGCCTGAGATTGTCTCAGAGAACTAGAGTGCTTTTGTTCCTGGTCGTCTGATTACTGATGATGCTCTGATAGCTCCTGAAATCTTTCATTCGATGAAGCACAGGTTCCGAGGGCGTAGGGGCTCAGACCAGTTGCTATGAAGTTGGATATGAGCAAAGCCTACAACATGGTGGAATAGGATTTCCTGAGAGAATTGCTGCTGAAGTTGGGTTTTGAGGAGCGATGGGTGAAGCTGGTTATTGACTGCGTTTCTTCTGTTCGTTACTCATTTGTTGTGAATGGTGATGTATGTGGGTCTGTGACTCCCTCGCGGGGGATCAGACAGGGAGATCCTATATCTCCCTATCTCTTTATTTTGGTGGCTTATGCTGTCTCTTCTATGTTATCTAAAGCCTCTCTAGAGAAACAGATTCATGGAGTGAGGGCTAGTCACAGTGGTCCTGAAATTTCTCATTTACTGTTTGCTGATGACAATTTGCTTTTTGCTAGAGCTAACCGACAGGAATGCAAGACTATAGTTGATATTCTCAACAAATATGAAGCTTCATCTGGTCAAAAAATTAACATTGAGAAGTCGGAGATTTCCTTTAGCAGGGGTGTTTGTGTTGTTCAGAAACAAGAGTTGACAGATTTCTTGGCTATGAGGCTTGTTGATAGTAATCCAAAATACTTGGGGGTCCCCACATCTTTAGGGCGTTCTAAGAAGGTGATTTTTGCAGATATGAAAGATCAAATATGGAAGAAGCTCCATGTAACACCCCCAAAATCCATACACGTCCACGACTACGTTGCACCGACTCCGGGAGTGTTACCGCCACGGTGAAACGCAAGGCAAGATAAAATCAAAATGTCAACAACTCCTTTATAAAACTACATTGCAGCGGAAATAAAATATTAACTTCAAATTACAACTCGGGAATCACCATAGACCCCTTTTTATTCAAACCATTAACTATTCATACTAATTGTTCTATAAGTTCAATAAAAACATTTAAAAGCTTATAAACCAGAAAATATTCCCCGTATGCCAACTCATGCAGCAACACCAGCACACCTAGTCTGCTCCCCATTGAAGCATCAATGGTTCATCACAGGTCAACAAACAACACAATAACACACAATCAGCTATGCTGAGTACATAGTAAAGCAGGAAGTGCATACAAAGCATAAACAAGATAATAAGGATCATTCCTAGACATGATACTACCATAGCATTACATTCTTTACTTTTTATTTAGTTGGCGTGAACGGGCACCGATCATCTTACTAGAATCATACGGGCTACTGAATCCTTAATAGACAACTTGGTCTATTAGATGGAATGTAAACACGGTTTCGTTCCGTTCCACATCCATCACCTTAGTATGCATACCCCCCAAGATCGTACGGAACCTTCCGCCTACTTGAGTTATCGAAATTTATAAGGACACTACTGTCGTCACAGTAGGCCTGCGTAGGAGTGTAGAACAAGTCAAACACTCCCCCCATTGTTCATTACTTGTAGGGAGTCCAACTACAAGTTATCGCCAATATCCTTCTTAATAATATTCATTCATACAACATCGAACATATAATCGTTAAATTCTTAGGTACATTGCTCAAATTCTCTAATTAAAGCAATCTCTTGCAACATCCTTGTTACAACAATAAATCATATGCTTTCAATCCAATTCTCATTTCATGCTTGTAATGCGATAGAATCACGCATACCAATAATAACTCATTTCAACTCACAAGTCATACAACAAGGAAATACATACGATTTCCAATTGATTTCATGTTACCAAACAATCTCATCAATCATAATCAACCACAGTTCCCTATCATGATTCTAGGTTCCAATATGACAATCACAACCTAACATGATACTAATATATCGAACTGAACTAGTACGCGTACGTACCTTGTAATGAAGAATCTTTGCTGACTATTAAAACGTTCCGCTTATGAAATTGGGACCTAATCGAATAAAATAAACGTTCCCGTTGGTTAGGCTTTTCTTTCATAAACTTTATTGAACTAACATATTTATTACTTACTAATGAGGTGCTTATAAATCTGATTTTTGTTTGACTTTTACACTACTTTGTTTGCAATACCAAAACTTAACTAAATACCCATATAAGAACTACAAAATCAGATTTGAAGAACTAAACCAAAGTAATAATTAGTAATATGTGTAATAAATCCGATTTTGTTTAGTTCATAATATACTTTTATTTAAAGTCACAACTTAAACCAATATACATAAGGATGATAAAAACGGGATTAAGAAATATAATTATCATAAGAACTATATACATAATTCTAAATCGACTTTTGTTTATATATTATGCCTTGTTTAAAGTCATCAAATTTAATCAAAGATACTCAAAGAATAACCAAAAATCAGATTATATAACTTAATTTAAATAAGAAAAGAGAGTTTTTTTTTTTTTTAAAAGCATACCGCAGCCACCGACGACCACCAACCACCGGCGGACGCGCGACCAAACTCCGGCAACCACTACTGGTTCGCACGAGCCCACGACGCACTCGAACAACCAAACGAAGCTCGACCCACACTTCGCGCGAACCCCAACGCTCGTGAACCCCCAGCCGCGAACGAGACCGCACTCCGGCAAGCACCGCCTTGCGCTCTAGTTCTCGCCGACGACCACCGCACTGCGCTCGAGTTCCCGCGACGAGCAACCGTGCTCGACGAAGCCGTAGGACCGACGAGCAGCAGTGGAGGACAGAAGAGGGAAGAGGAAACGTGGGAGGAGAAGGAAGGAGGAGAGAGAAAAACCTTTGAGAAAAAAAAACGACTGAGTATAGGGTTTGTATTATGTTTTCTCTTTTTTTTTTTTTTTTCTTCTTTTCCCTATTTATAGCATGAGAAACCTTATTTTATTAGGATTCGTTTCCAAATCGACTTCTGATTTACTTAACAAAACCGAATTAAAATATAACTAGGTACCAAGGTAGGTTGTATATTTAAATTATAACTGTATATTTAAATTATAACTGTAGGCTTACCTAAACTATACTATAATTTATTTTCACTTTTACTTTATATTTTCTTACTTATAGCCAAATAGCTCCAAAAATACGGAGTATTACACTCCAAGGTTGGAAGGAGAGCGGGGAAGGAAGTGTTACTCAAAGCTGTTGTCCAAGCTATCCCGACGTATTTGATGAGTGTGTATAGGGTGCCTGTGACAGTGATCCAATCAATCCAATCGGCCATGGTGCGATTTTGTTGGGGTCAGCAGGGTACAGAGAGAAAATTCACTGGAAAAGTTGGGTGTCCTTATGTGAGCCAAAGTGTTTAGGGGGCATGGGGTTTCAGGATTTAGGAGTTTTCAACGAAGCTCTCTTAGGCCGTCAGGCGTGGAGGTTAGTGAGAGCTCCAGAATCTTTGTTTAGGCGAGTTCTTAAGGCAATATTTTCCTCATTCGTCGTTCTTAGATTCTTCCCTTGGCCTGGTTGGCAGCTATTCGTGGAGGAGTATTTGGGGATCGAAGTCGTTGGTGAAGGAAGGTTTGCTTTGGAAGGTTGGGAATGGGGAAAGTATAAAAATTTAGGAGGACCCTTGGGTGTGCCATGACGGGAATCGTTTCTTGAGTGGCAACCCTCTAGCGGGTCTTAATCAGGTATGTGATTTAATTGATGCCCCAAATTATGCCTGGCGTGAGGAGTTGATTTTGGAGAACTTTCCGAAGGAAGATGCCCGTGCTATTCTTGCCATTCCACTTAGTGAGCGGTTGCCTGACGATTCGCTCTCCTGGGCTTTCACAGAAAATGGTGAGTATTCTGTTAAAACTGCTTACATGGTGGGAAAGTCTTGCAACTTTGATCATTTTCATAAGGCTTGGGTTCAATTATGGAGCTTAAATGTTTCCCCTAAAGTTAGACATTTTTTGTGGAGGGTGTGCTCTGGTACTCTTTCGGTGCGTGGCCTGTTGAAATATCGTCATTTGATAGATGATGATGTATGCCCAGTATGCAATTCAGCCCCCGAAACCTTGTTTCATTTGCTGTTCGAATGTCCAAGTGGTGAATGAGGCTTTGGAGATGGGGGGATTCCAGGAGATGGTACCGGAGGGGGGTGTGTTGCCGATGTTGGAGGTTTTCGACAATTGGAATACTGTTGGGGAGGAGCGTGAGGCTGGTTGGGCTTTCCTTTCCTGGTTGCTTTGGTTCAGACGCAACAAGATGGTGTTTGAGGAGAGAGCGCTTGACAATAGGGCCTTAGTGTTGCGTGCTAGTAAGATGCGAGTTGACTACGTGAACTATAAATCTTGTATTCACGTTCTTTGCAGGCATGGGGGAGATAGGAGCCCGAATCAGTGGGTGGCACCCCCGGAGGGGGTGGTGAAGGTCAACGCTGACGCTTCTGTAGGTGAGGGCTGGGTGGGGATGGTGTGGTGGCTCGAGACTGTCGTGGCAGCGTGTTGTGGTCAGGTTCGCGGAGGGTTCGAGCTTGGTGGACTCCTGAAATAGCCGAAGGAAAAGCCTTGTGTCTTGCTGTCAAGATGGCCAAAGCTCATGCTCTAACACATGTCATTTTTGAGACGAATTGCTCGACTTTGGTCTCACGCCTCTCTAAGGGTGCTTTCTTTCTATCTGATCTTGATGCGATTTTGGAAGATGTATTATCTTTAAGTAGTTCTTTTGATGTTGTAGCTTGGTCTCATGTTAGAAGGGACGGGAACTGGGTGGCTCATCACCTTTCTAGATTTATGCCATTTGGTATTGACCAACGTTGGGAAAATCATGTACCTAGCGAAGTTGCTCCCTATGTACTAATGGACGTCTTGTCCCTTTCTTAATATATATCTACAACACTTTTCCCCTAAAAAAAAAAAGAAATATGCCTTTTAAGTATTGTAGACGAGATCAAATATAGTAGAATCCTTTTGCAGGTCAGATAATTTGTTAAAAATTAATATGTGTTAGCATCCCTTCTCCCCTGAGTTATAGATTTTATTTTATAGCGCATTTTATAGCACATTTTTTTTCCCGTCAAAAAAGAAAAAAAACAAAATATGTGGCCGCGCATGTGAAAGACAAACTAATTCCTGTATCAAAATATAAGTAATCCTTTCATTTCATAGAAGTAAACCTTACTTTAATTTCTAAAACGACAACTAACCCCGATAGGAAAAGTAAGTAACCCCAACTAGTTTAATTAATAAAGTCAATAATTATAAGTAACCCCTTTTATTAAGTAAACTCAACAACTATATATGTAACCCCTACTATTTTAATAAGTATCTCCTATTATTTTAATATAAGTTCTCAACAATTATAAGTAACATCTAGTTTATAAATTAGTGACCTCAAGATATAATAGCTAACCTTATATGTGGATTGTCCACACCATCAAAGGCATCAACTAATGGTGTGGCTAGCTGCATATAAATTTTTTATTTTTTTTATAAAAAATAAAATAAATATGCTATTCTTCTTTCTAGTGGTCCAACCTTTAGTTTCCAATAAATTTTTCATAAACTTCATCCTCATAGACTCTAAATTGAAGTGATAAAATAGTCCTATACAATTTAATAAAATTTTTAAGTATATAAAATATTTTGTCTCCAGTTTTGTCCTTTCTTAAAACTAGTTAACAAATATTCTTGATATAATGAGCTAAATTATCAAATGTGATACTAGTATTTGAAAGTTCAACTAGCTTTGCCAAATCAACAACATTTTTCAAATCTCTAACCTATTCTCCTAACAATATTTATCTTTGGTTCTATCAATGCTTTTATCTTGGTTTAGATGAAAATCTTATATAGTCTGAAATTGTCAGCTTTCAAGAAATCAAGTTGAAGGAATCTGTTTATTCATTGTTTTGTGAGGCAATCAGACATCGATTCTTAATTAATTATGAGTACTTGAAAGTTGAGCTTCAATTTGTTTAATTTACTAAAAGAGTGTAGTTCAATAATTCTTTCTTTAATTAAATATCGTATACTTGGAATTAAGAACATTCTGCATAATACTCGTATACGACTCAAAGAAAACTAGTAGCTGAGTCACGCACATGTGTTGAGATTAAGTTGAACTCCCCACACACAGATCTCGCTATCTTCAACACGCACAAAAACATCGCGCTATTCCCGCTTTAAAAGACAATTTGTTAGCTCGTAATCGTATAAAGTTACACTACGCAGTTATATTTTGTACTCATTGTTATGTATAGTCGATAGGGCACATCATTACAGATATGCTTGCGTCTGATAGTCTAGTACCTCTGATCCCATAATGGAATCGAGTCCCACACCTTTCGAAAGGTAACCTCAAATTCCCCCTACCCCTATTTGCAAAGGACTCCGATTCACCTTATTAAATAAAAAAAAAAAGAAGATACGCTATATAGAAAGTGTTGAGATATGCCTTGAATTATCTGGCGTTAGGATTAATCAAGCACGGATGTCTCGCTGCCCGGTCAGCGAGTCGGGGTCTAGGGGTGAAACACCCTGGTGGTGGCGTGGGGGCAACTCCCCTGAAGCTTTTCGGTATATGTTGTTTAGTATATCGTTTCAATTTTGGATTCGATTTAGCCCCATTCTGTTCAGATTAATTAGAAGAGTAAAACTATATATACTCTAATATTAACCTTTGCTTTTATTATTCTGGAATTTGTTCTCTTTTCTCCTAAGCCTAATAAAAATCAGTTCTCCTTATTGTGTGGACGTATCTAATACATTGATAGTGAACCACGTTAAATCCTTATGTCGATTGTTCATTAATTCTTTGTTGCTTTATTATTGTGTTCGTTCTAACAGAAATGATAAAATGAGACTCACGTATTAAATGAAAAGTTTAACTTTATACTAATTATTATGCTAATAAGCTTGTTTTTCCAACCTTAAAAGAAGTAATTCATATTATGTTAAATTTCTATCTCGTACATCTAAAAGAAAATTGGTTAATAGAAGTCTTAAAACCGCTACCTAATGATAAACATTGACACATTATCCACCTATTCAAAGATAAACATTTAAACCTTATCAACCAATTCGACGTTATTTATTTTGTAGTTCTCCTCTCGAAACAAATCAACTATAATATATGATAATATTGTTGAAATATACCTTGAACTATCCGGCGCTAGGTTTAACCATGCACGGAGTCTCGTGGTTTATGCGGTTTAGCAAACTGTTTCTATTTTGTTTTCGATTTTAGGCCCAGTCTATCTAGGTTAATTAGAAGAGTACTATATAAACCTTTTAATTAACTTCTGCCTTCATTATTCTGTAATATATACTCTCTATCTAAAAGATAATAAAATCCTTTTTGCTCTGCCTGGATATAGCTAACACATTGTTGTGAACCACGTTGAATTCATGTGTTGATTGTTCTTTAATTCTTCATTGCTCTATTGCTTTCGTCATAACCAGTGGCGGAGCCACTAAGTCACAAGCTGTAGCAGATGCTACCCCTGTTTTCTTAAAAAAAAAAAAAAAATTTGAGTTGTGTTTAAAAACACAGATAGAGAAAGAGCAAAGAAAAATAAATTTTGTTGTTTCTTCAATTCTCCAAAGTAATAAAATCTTCATCTTCTTCTTTCCTTCTTCCTGGATTCATTTCATTGTTTTCTTCACCAAAATTATAATTGTGAATTTAAAGATTTGTGAATAGTGATTAGTGAGATCTAAACTTTGGGTTTTTTATTTTTTTGTGGACTAATAGATGAATTGTAATGTTGTGAATTGTGAAAGTAAATGTGTGAGATTGATTTATTTGACAAATTGGTAGAGCATCTCTGATCACCATAGTCGAAGTAATGAAAGTGGAGAAGATGGTGGTAGAGTCAACGCTAATAAAAGGCAGTGGGAGGTGAGAGGAAGGAACTAAAAAGCAAGACTAGTGTGGAGTAATTAAACTAAATGATAAGACTTTTAGGAAGAAAATTAAATTAAGCAGCCAAAAGTTGTGTGATTATTGATCGAAGGAAATTTTGTGGAACTAAAAAAACTAAGCTTGACATCATTTTATATAATGTAAACTCCTCAATCTTAGAGTGTTGTATATTGATCATATATATAGGTTACACAAGTGTCAGTCCTAATTATGTTAGGAAACCTGATAAGATAAGAATAATATAAACCTAATTATATACAAAAATATATGCCTAAATATGTGGATATATTCTCTATTAGTTAGTTTTCTAATGTTGAATTACAATGGCAGTAACAAAATTCTAGTTGAAATTAACCAAAGAATTATTTTTATATATGTTATGTGTATAATCAGTATATTTTAGATTTATAACATAAAATGAAAGTGGACATAATTTAATCCAAAATTTCCTCCAACTCAATCGAAAACCAACAAACTTTTTTCTCCGTCGAGTAGTATTCCTCCTCAAAATCAAGAAGGTGAATTAAAATTTGGAAAACTCAACATTAACACCTACTTTTAAGGTGTGTTTGAATTTTATAACTTTCCAAATGCAATATAGTTTATGAAGATTATTTTTCTTATGTTTGATACATAGTTATCAATATTACGCTACCCCTCACTTCAAATCCTGGATCCGCCCCTGGTCATAACAAATATGAAAAAGTCTAATCAAGGACAAAAGAATCCGTGACATCTTCATACATTTAAGAAGACAAGCATGTAACTATGTAACCATGGTCACTAAAAGTTTATGCCCAAAACCAGTTCATTATGCTATACAAAATATTTGCTCCTATATCACGAAGAAGTTAATAGGAAAAGTAATGTTATATGCATGATTATCACGAGAGATTACATATGTTTAGCATCTTCTCATGGAGGAAATTTTCTCATTCTACTAGTTAGGGTTGCACATTGATCTGTAACTGTCTGCATTTCTCAAGCAATTATTTGCAATGAAGAAGTCGGCCGTAATCCGCTGTGTTGTTGACTGACATGGATAATTATGATGCCGTTTTAAAAAAAACACTAATTATGATGATACTACTAATTATAAAGGTATAAGAGCATATTTCTTCGGATATTCCTGTTGACTAAATCAGACTTAATATAACAATATTTCCATATTAAGGCTTCCCGTAGAACTGTCAAGTGTCAACTGTTTTAATCCTAAAACCCCTGAAAAAGAGATGGGATCAACACATACTTAAAGTCTTGAACCCAGTTGAGGATTCTTTAATATGTATGATCGAAGTTAAATCTACAATTACATGTTACAAAGGCATAAAATATATATCTTTTTGCTTGTTTCCATCAAATTTTTCTTGGGGACCATGATGATCTTTGAGGTATATAACTCCAACCAACTTCTAGATACCACACTCGTGACCATAACGACACATTTCGCTTTTAATTGCATTTTCTTTTTATTATACATGCATTTTTTTTTGGTGTATGTTCAAATAAGAACTTTTAGGTATCATAAAAAGAAAATGTTAAAAAAAATTTATGCAAGAAAAAGCAAGTACATCAGTACATGTATAGACAAACATGTAAGTATGATGAAAAGAACATGGAATCTTTGATGCATATGACGCTCTAGTGTATAGGACTTAAATTGCAAGCATTAACCATGGATGCTTCAGCGTCATTTATGACGTACACTTTCGACTGCAACCAGCCAATAGTTTGTGGTGTTTTGGTCGATACTTAAAGTTGGTGGGCTTTGGGTGCCACCATGTGATGTTGAGATCAATTTTGCCTATTAATTATATATTCATATGAAATTTAACTTTTTAAGATACTTAGATACACATTAAAGCGAATCTCGAAGCAGTGGTCAGATATGTCGGTTTCTGAAGGTGGTAGAAGATGGCAAACAATTGAGTTGGCTGGCCGTGTTGGTGCGATGTTCGGTGAGGGCCGAGAGGTATGGAGTAAAATTGAGTATTAATATAAAAAATAACTGTATGTGTATACTAAACTAATGTACTAATGTAGGGCTTTGGTCCCCACTAAACTAATGTATCCACAAATGGGGGAAAGCCTGGATATTGATATGGAAGATTTAACAGGTGTTGCTACTTGCTAGGTTTCAATAGAGCCTGGAATTGTGTCAATTAAAAAGCTACAAACAAACACATTTTGGCGAGAATGATGCTGATTAGGAAGTATAAGTTCCTTTTTTGGACGGTGATAAGATTATAGTACAACTTATTCCGGATATAGTTTGCTATTGTTACGCCTATACTAGATAATGATAAGAACTTTAATTGCTGGTTCATTAATGTGTATTGCCAAATTAAAGTGAGTAAAGTGACCATCAACCAAACAAATCAATAGTCTTTTTGTGGGAAGTTCTAATTAATTAGAAAGCCTCGACACAATCTATACAAATATATTAAAAAGCGTTCTTAAGTAAGTCTACACGCCACGTGGCACTATCCCTTAGTTGTTTCATTCCATGTCATAGACATACATTAAAAAAATGAAAACATGCTCCATACAAGATTCGACCACATGACCTCAAGTTAGGGCCTGTTCTCCCCGGCTTATTTTCAGTTCAGTTCAGTTCAGTTCAGTTCCTAAATGATAATCATTACTATTAATTAGTTATAATTTAATTCAGTTCAGTTCAGTTCAGTTCAGTTCAGTTCAGTTGTTTTATGCCGAAGAGAACAGACCCTTAATACAATAAGGTTCTAACCAATGAGCTATGCAATATTAGATGATATTCTTTTGATATGAAAATATTAATAACCCGGGGCATCGCTCGGGCCTAATAATAACTAGTTTATATTTATACCTATGCAAGTATGTTACTAAAATGCAAACATATATCTTAGCAAGATTTAATTATATCGTAAAATTTCAATTGTCATCTCTAAACAATTATTTAGAGGAGAATATGCAAATATATATCTCAGCAAGATTTAGTTATATCGTAAAGTTTCAGCTGTGATTTTTAAACAAAAGTTTAGAGAAAATTGAAGTCAAGAATTTGAATCAAGAGATTGTAAGGTTTTATTATAGAATCTTAGAGTCGGATCATACCCTTGTATATGTATATGCTACATAGTCTAGAAGGTAGAGAACATGATGGAGTGAGGAAAACCTTACTTCACTATTCATTTTGTTCCGGTATGGAATAAATGGTATGAAGTGAACCGGTATCTCCTCTATGTAACAAGTCGGTTTAATGTCCTGCAAAACAAGTAAACTAACCTCGGGGGTTGATCCGAGGAACGCCCCTCCGATGCCTAAGTCAGTAAAGGGTAAAGACGAGATGTCTCAAGTAGAGGGTATTAGTATATGTGAACGTACCTTATGACTCAGATCGTGGGGGTATTTATAGCAGCCGGCAGTGTCCTTAGCGAGGTAGGACACTGCTCCCATTGGTTGGATACATTTCTATCCTCTTCTGATACTTATCTTTAGGCCCATAGGCGCATTGAGTAAGTATTGGATCAGCCCAGGCCCATTCAATCGATGGCCCATATGACGGACACCGATAAGGTATATTGATATGGCCGGCATGTGCAGGACACCGGTATCTGATACGATCATACCCAATTGAAATGGGGTTCTTCAGATTGAGTTGACCATACCGGTCAAGGGTGGTTTAACTGGACCGGTAGGGAACTTATACAGCCCCCATACAACTAGCCCCCAAGCCGGTATGCCTGGTACAAAGATATCCAGCTTAATCAGCATTGAGCCGTCATGGATGGTATGGAAATCATGTTTTCATCCTGAAGCCGCTTAGAGATATCCGGAAAATAGGGTCAGTTAATGGAATATGAATCGTCGCCTTGATTCTTGTGCTGATTTGACTAGGGTGTCAGTAGCTGCTCACAACTGTTTCTGAGCTCAAGGTACACGTGGCGTAATCGGTACGGGAAGACGAAACGTCGCTCAATTCGAGCCATGAAGCTCGCTATAAATAATGTTTTACTCGGCACATCTTCACATTTTCACATCGCATTCGAACCTTCAAGCAGTTGCTCACTTTGTTCTTTTCGAGACCTAACGTCCTTTCATTTGCCAGTCTTTCGTCGTGATATTCCGAGCTGTGACCAAACTCTCTTACCGGTTATTTTCGGTGCCAGCTACCGCTCTTTCCCTTCTTTCCAGTTATTTCACCAAATTTCTTCTTACTCAATTTATTCAAGTAATCATGTCTTCTCATTCTGACTCACAAAACATTTCTGAAAGTCCCCAATCTTTGACCGGTAGCGACTTTAATTCTGATAGCAAATCCGCTAGTCTCACCATATCCAATAACTCACCGGTAGTAAACCTCCCCAATGAACGTAGGAGTAAATCCGGTCACGATTGTAGTACTTCCGGTAGGGCCCCGAAGAGCTAACACCGCATGCCTCCCCCTCACACCATTAGGGCCTTTGGAGAAGTCTGTAGGAGTGCCGGTATCTCGGCCAATACGGTACCATCTTTGGGCATAGCGGAACGCTCATCACTACTTGTTCCCACTGTGGCCGACACCTCTAAGGGTCCCCTTGATGAACCCTCACCCCCCATGCCGACAGAGAAAGTAGGGGAGAATGCACCCCACTCCATCTCGTCTGGAAGCTATGGGGATGACGATGCCGGCTTGGAGGATGAAGCATCCTCTGTTGCCTCAGAAGATGTCGCTAGTGTTGTGCGCGACATGATGTCAGATGAGGAGTCAGTATCCCTAGAAGCCGACTCCGACGAAGAACCGCCAGAGATCATCCCGGAGGATGATGACGAAACGCTCGACGACCTGTACATGCCCCCTTGTGAAGCCGACAGTCCGTCCTTCGTACAGATCGACAAAAACTGGAAAAGGACGGCATTGAATAGCGACTTTTGCCGGAAAGGAACTGAATATTTTGCCTTCCCCGATAAGTATGGATTGGTGATGCCATCCGAGTGATGCCGGGTAACAGATTGCCTGCCTGGTCATGTGGCGGTCTATGCCCATATGCTAGACTTTTCCCTTGGACCCTTTTATAGCAAAGATCTTCAAGGCCTGGAACATCTGCTTGTCCCAGCTAACACCGTTATCTTGGCGTAATCTCATATGTTATGCCTGGACCGTTCGATATAAAAGATTTCCGGAGACCCTGAACCTCTTCCGGAAATTACATTGGATTAAAGAAGACGGCTCCGCGAAGGGCAAGGGGAAAGGCAAGAGGAAACAATCACAGGCCGAAAGGGAACTCGGCCAGGGTGGATGGATGTCGATGTATACCAAGCCCAAGAAGCTAACGGTGTACCCGAAATTAACGTCCAAAAAACTGGCAGCCCCGCTTCTACTGGGTTCGGGTGCCGACCAATTTTCCTTTGCGCCGGTATTGGACAAGGCCTCTCCCAAGGATGGAACACCTCCCTGATAGGCGTTTGACATGCCGGGAGTTTGAGGCTTTCACTTTCTTTGAGGCCTCTTCTAAACCGGGACCTAAAGGGGGGAAGCATGTTCCAGTGCCTCTCAATTGGCTTACTCATGCCAATTACATCTTAGGCAACGCACCTCTTTCTGCTTTGGGCTTCTGCCAATCTGAACCTACTGGTAATTAAGTATGATGCCGGTACTTGTTTTGCATATTATCCTTTTGTTTATTGCTGACATATTCTTATTTTCCTGAATTCAGGCCGTGAGCACTTAATTCGGCAGGCTCTTCATCTCAACCAAAACTACATTTCGATTAGCAATATGCCTCCCAAGCCGGCCAGGAATTTCACGTCTATTCCCCCCAGTGTTGGCGGCCGGGGTGGCAAGACTCGTGGCGTTGGCCGTGGTGATGGTGGCGATCAGGCTCCTGGGAAGGCTGTCCAGCCTCCCCACAAGAAGGTTACCCCAGCTCCTGCCAAAAGGAAAGCCGAAGGGGAGGCTGAAGCGTCGAAGCGGCCTCAAGTTAAGGTCCCCAGAAAAGAGCAGGATGAGAGGGAGATAACGGTGTCTGAGAAGGAGCCCAAGAGCAAACTCTCCGGGCGGATTGCTGAGGTCGGCACCTCCTCCCTGAGGCCCAAAATTTACAAACAGCTGACTTTGCCGGCTATGATTCCTGAATCGGAACATTTTGCTCGGCCGCGAAAGTCCGGCTTCATAGAACAGGCCGAGGTGGAGGTGCCAAAAATCCTTTGGAAACGATGGGTCCGATCTCCGGTTCGTGATGGGGCACTATTTCAGTCCAAGCTTAACGTCCTTGATGACGAGTCTCTGTTGCTGGACCGTCCTCTCGAGGGTGGTAACTTGGGGTACCGACTCCTGAAAGGACTCCAGCTGAAATACGCCATGCCTGTAGATCGGATACAGGCTGCCGCTGCTGTTCATGCGCATAATTTAGCCGTGGTAAGTTTTTCAGAATTAGCGGCCTTATCTGTTCTTTTCTTACGTTTATTACCCTTGTCTAACTCTTTTTATGCTTCATCGGTTGCAGACGGCGCATTCCGGTAAAGAACTCTGCGATCTTTACCGGTACTTCCAGGGCGCTTATTACGGTGAGGTTGAGGACCACCAAGCCACGCAAGACCAGCTTACCGCGAAGAATGCGGAGTTGGTTAATGTTTGCAACGAAAGGAAGAAGCTGAAGACTGATTTGGACAAGGCTGATTCTGACCTCCAGACCGCTAAGGTGGATGCCACCAGCAGCAAGCTCCTTCTGAAAAATAAGGACGTTGAGCTTTTGATAGTGAAGGAGGAGCTGACGGCTGCGAGGGGCCGGGAAGCCGACGCAGTGGCCGAGTACTGGCGGTCCATTGACTTCGTACACCGGTTAGCGAACCGGTATAACGGGGGTTGGGCCGCCGCTATGCGGTGCACCAGGCACACTTTCCCGGATATGGACTGGAGCCGTGTCGAGGAGGCCCACAGCCGCTGAGAATTCGAGACCCCGGTGGAGGGCGAGGATTTGGACTTGGGGGTGACTGAAGCTGACATCGCCAATGCCGATCCTCGAGTCGAGTTCGAGGGAGCTGAGCCTGAAGCTACCGGTGAACAGGCTGGTTTGGGAATTATGGATGACCCGACTGACAGCGTTGTCATTCTTGACAAGAGTCTTGTCGGCTCCATCCCTGAATCGGCCACGAGATGGCGGCAAGGCTCCCACCTCTCAAGCCGCCCCTGGGCTTAGTTTAGGTCTTCATCTTTCTTCATCACGTTTCGATCCGGCAGCTTGTGGGCGGCTTCGATTTCTTTTTGTTAGAATAGGATGTAACTTCTTTTGTTGTTAATGGAATATATCTTGCAAACACCTGTGTCGGTTATTTTAATTGCCTTGCTGTTTTATATTTTTCATTTATTTCCGTCATTCCGGCAGATCCGCTATGGTTTATAGATCGGCAAATAGTTTCAACTTACTATTTTATTCCGGCAGATCCACTAGGGTCATTGACCAGTTATGAGGCGGGATATTCTCCTGCCGGCAGCGTACTCCTTGGGTTGGTAGATCCTCTAGGGTCATTGACCATCCCCAAGAACATGCAAACCTTTAGCTCCTCTTGACGGCAGATCCAAGCAGGTCGTTGACCGTCAAGGGGTTTCTCTTTGTTATTACCAGTATTACCAACCGTAAGCATTAAAGAAATAATTTGTATACAATAAGCTCATGGAAATTTATCTTATTGAAAATGAACAATTACTAGTTCAAACTAATCAACTTCGAAATCGGCAACACTGCCATGTTGTTATTGTTATGATAAATGAACTAAGAAACATGCTTAAACAAAATATTTCTTGAGAACGCTGGCGTTCCAGCTGTTCTTGAGTTGCTTGCCGGACATATCTTCCAATCGGTAAGCGCCTGTGACTATAACCTCTTTTACAAGGTATGGTCCCTCCCAGTTCGCTGTCAACTTGCCATCCGCGTGTGCTTTACCGGTGGCGGCTGTGCGTCTGAGCACTAGGTCGCCTTTCTCAATCGGCCGGCTTCTTACTCTTTTGTTGTAGGCCCTGCTTATCCGGTCTTTATATGCTGCCGATCTAAGTTCCGCCGCGAGCCTGACCTCTGGTAAGAGATCGAGGTCTTCTCGGTGCAATTTGTCATTCGGGCCCCGGGTCGTAGTTCGGGATTCGCGCTCGGTAATCCGACTTCGACCGGTAACACTGCCCCTTCTCCGAATGCCAGCCTGAATGGGGTCTCCCCCGTCGCTTCCTTTTCGGTGGTTCTGTTAGACCATAGTACCGCAGGAACCATGTCGGCCCAGGCACCCTTCAAATCATCCAACTTCTTCTTGAGGGCATTCAGAATTTGTTTATTAGCGGCTTCGGGTTGGCCGTTACTCTGGGGATGGCATACAGATGAGTATGCAAACTTCATGCCATACGGGTTCAAGAAGCTCTTTATCGGCCCGCAATCAAACTGAACGCTATGGTCCATGACTATTCCCATGGGAATTCCAAACCTTGTGATGATGTTTTGCCAGATGAACTTCCTAACCTGACTAGCTGTTATCTTTGCAGTTGGTTCGGCCTCAATCCACTTTGTGAAGTAGTCTATTCCGACTATCGGGAACTTCCTTCCTCCGGATGCGGCGCGAATGGTCCTATGATATCCATCCCCACTCGGGCAAAAGGGATTGGATTCGGGATTGGCCGCAAATCGTTTGCCAGGCCGGGTTAATGACTGGTGCGAACCTTTGGCACTTTTCGCATTTTTTTACGTACGCTGCGCGTCCATCAGCATTGTCGGACAGTAGAAGCCGGCCCTTAAGGCTTTTAGAGCAAGCGTTTTTCCACCGATATGATTTTCGCATACCCCTTCGTGTATTTCTTCGATTATTTTTGTGGCCTCATGGGCCGTTACACACCTCGGGAGTGGTAGTGAAAAACCCTTCTTGTGCAGACCGGCCTTGGAAAACACAAGACCGAGAGAGCCTCTCGCTTTAGCTTTCTTGCCGCCATCTTATCAGTGGGCAAACTTTCAGTCATTTTGTATGCCAGTATGTCGTCGTATCATTCGCTCTTCTGAGCGACTTCGTTTACCTCTGCCTTGGCGGTCTCTATGCTTCTTTCCGACAGTATTTCCACCATGACTCTCCGTTTGATATCTGTGGTGCTTGAACTTGCCAACTTTGATAGAGCGTCAGCTGCCATGTTTTCTATGCGGGGGACCAGCAGTATCTCGAAGTTCTGTAGTGGAGCCGTTATCTGTTTTACCTTCAGGCGAGTCTACGCATTACGGTTCCCCGGCTTCGTAGGTGCCCTCGATCCGGCTTGATATGAGCCGGCAACGTTGTCATCCGTATTTTCTTTGCTCGGACGCTATGCACAAACCGATTCCCGCTATTGCAGCCTTCATACTCGCCTCGTTGTTGGACGCTTTGAACCCAAAGCGGACGACATTCTCGAAAGTGTCTCCTTCAGGAGACGTCATGACCACTCCTGCGCCTGCCCCTGTTTGGGCCGCTGAGCCGTCTACAGATATTTGCCAGGTTCCGGCTGGCCCTTCAACTTCATCGCAGGTGGTCTCGACTATGAAGTCGGCCAGAGCTTGCGCCTTGATTGCTGTTCTTGGCCGATACTCGATGTCAAACTCGGACAGTTCTATCGCCCATTTGAGCAGCCTACCGGTCGTATCTAGCTTGTACAGCGCTTTTTCCAGCGGCCGGTTTGTGAGTACCTGGATGGTGTGCGAATCGAAGTACGGTCGCAATTTTCTAGCCGCTATTAGCACGGCATATGCCATTTTCTCCAGCAACTTGTACCTCTGTTCGGCCCTAGCCAAGACATGGCTCACAAAGTAGATAGGATGCTGTTGCTTACCCTTTTCTACTATCAGTACTGCTGCTACCATCTTGGCCGACACCGAGACGTATAACTGCAGCTTATACCCCATCTCGGGTCGGGTAATAGTCGGTAGCCTCTTGAAATGCTCTTTAACGGCCTCAAAGGCCTGCTTTTGCTCATTCCCCCATTCGAACTTCTTGTTTCCCCTTAGAACTTTGAAGAACGGCAATGCTTTCTCCGCCGACTTAGAGACAAACCTCGTTAACGCCGCCATCTTGCCGGTCGGCCTTACGGATGTCGCGGATACTCTTTGGCTCCTGCAAGTCACTTATCGCCTTGATCTTATCAGGATTGGCGTCTATTCCCCTTTCACTGACCATGAAGCCGAGGAATTTTCCAGATCTTACCCCAAATACGCACTTCTTAAGGTTAAGCTTCATCCGGTATTTTCGCAAAGTCGCGAAAGTTTCCTCAAGGTCCGTGACGTGGGCCTCCTCAGTCAAGCTTTTGACGATGCTATCGTCAACGTAGACTTCGACATTCCGGCCCTTTCTATGCGCGAATATTTTGTCTACCAGCTTCTGGTAAGTAGCTCCGACATTCTTTAGCCCGAACGGCATGGCCTTGCACGCATATACCCCGGCTTCCGTTATGAATGCTGCCTTGCTCCTGTCTGCCTCTAGGAGGCCGATTTGATGGTACCCGAGAGAAGGCGTCCATAAAGCTCGCCAGCCGCATGGCCGCTAGTAGAGTCGACCGGTGATCGATCCGAGGTAACGGGTAGCGCCTCTTTTGGGCGAGCTTTGTTGAGGTCGGTGAAATCCACACATATCCGCCAAGACCCATTGGCTTTTTTAACCATCACCACGTTCGCCAGCCATTCCGGATAGTCACATGGTTCGATGAAGTCGGCCGCTAGCAATTTGTCAAACTCCTCCTTGATGGCTGCGTTTTTCTCGGCTGAGAAGTTGCGCTTTTTCTGCTTTACCGGCCTTACATCTTCGTTGACATTTAGCCGGTGTACCATAAACGCGGGATCTATTCCCGGTATTTCATCCGCTGAGAAGGCGAAGACGTCGCATTGCTTCTCAGTAAGCTGATTAAGTTGACTTTGACATTATCGGCCAAATCGGCCCCAATTTTGACTGTCCTTTCTGGCCTTTCTAACTCTAGGCTGACTTCCTCGGTTTCTCCCTCTGGGCTAGGTCTCGGCAAATCTGCCGGCCTTCCCTCAAATTCTCCATCGATAAATCTTTGCTTGCTTTGTTTTCAGCCCTTCGCCTCTTTCTCTCTGATGGTGGAGGCTCTGCCGGCCGCTTATGATTAGAGCTCTTCAGAGCCGTCAAATAGCAGGCCCTGGCCGATTCTTGGTTCCCATTCAGCCTCTCCGGCTTTCCACTATTTGATGTATAGATCATCGTCAGGTGATAAGTCGACACTACCGCCTGAGCGTCGTGGATCAGTGGTCTTCCAATAATGGCATTGTAGGCTGCTGGTACATCAACTACCAGGAACTCAACCATGAGATCACGCGAATGAGATCCTTCTCCCAGCTTCACCGGCAGCTTAATGGTACCCTCAGGGACGACTGATGCTCCGGTCGGGTATGAGACCGGCTTGAGACAAGATCTCCCTAACCCCATCTTCTCGAATGTAGGCATGAAGAGAATATTAGCAGAGCTGTCGCCATCCACCAGAATGCGGTGGACCATTGCTGTTGAAATCTGCAGAGATACTACCAGTGGATCATCATGAGGGTAGATAATTCCTTTGGCATCCTCCGCTGTGAATGAGATGGATGGCATGATTGGTGGAGCCGGCCACTTGCCGGTGTTGTGATAATTCACTTGGTGTCTTACCTCCTTAAGACTGGCTTTGGCACCGTGAATACTTCCGCCATGGACCGGGCCGCCCGATATAACGTGTATCTCCGTTATTCTTTCTTTAACGGATTTCCTCTTACCATCCTCTTCTTTGGGGGACCATTCACGGCGATCCGTTCTCGCCTGATACTGCTTGAAGTAGCCTCTCCGTATCAGGTCTTCAATCCCGTCCCTCAGGTCCTTGCAATCTTCAGTAATCTGACCGTGATCCTGGTGGAAGTCACACCACTTGGATCTGTCCCGGCCTTTATAATACATCTTCCTGGGTCGTTGCCACTTGTCATCTTGTTTGTGCAACTCATATATTTCGCCCCGGACATTGTTAGGGGAGTATAGTTGTGATAGCGGTCCGGTCGTCCTTCCCGGCCCTTCGTGACCGCGTTGCTTTCCCTCCCTTCTTCCGGAGTTGTCGGACTTTCTATCTCTCCGGTTTTTATCTTTCTCTTTCTCCTTTTCTCTTTCCTTCTCCTTGCCATCCCCTTCAGACCTCTTCGAGGTTGCTGCCTTATCGAACTCTTCCCCCCGGATAAACTCGTTAGCTTTTCCAAGACTTCGGTCAAACCGGTCAATTTCTTGCGGCCTAGGTAACTCCAAGGCGGCGTTCCTCCTTCAAACCAATCATTAGTGCCAACACCGCGACCTCTTGCTGCAGGCTAGGGATTGTAACGGCTTCGGAGTTGAAACGACCAATGTAATCCCTCGGGCTCTCCTTCTCTCCCCTCGCTTGATGGACATCGCCGCTCGCCGGTGGTTTTCTCTTCGCTTATTGCTAACGAAGTGTGTCACAAACATGGACGTGAGCCGGCGGAAGTCAAAAATAGTTGCCGGTGGTATGCTTTTATACCACGTTTGTGCCAAACCCGCCGTAGTTGATGGGAACACCTTACACCAAACGGAGTCGTTGTCGGTGTATAGTAGCATGTGTCCTTCATATGCGAGATATGGTCCTCGGGATCGGATTTCCCGTCATACTTGCAAGTTGGCATTTTAATCTTTTCCATAGGCTCCTGCAGTATGATGGCCGTGGAGAATGGAGAATTTCGAAGCGATACCGGCGCTCTACGTCGGGCAAACTCACTTTCTCTCCTATACGGGATGATCGTCGAATCTTGATTTCCTCGGTGATCTTCCTCACCCTCTCCCTCCATTGGCTCAGAGGAGTCCTCGAGTTCTCCCCCGATCCCGATCATGCCGGCTTACGATACCCCGTTGGCCGGTCGCGAACGCATCTTTCTCACTGGACCGTGTGGCTCGCTCGGGGAGCGCTTACCGACATGACCGGTCGGTGGAGTTTGACTCGCCATGGCTCGCAAGACCTCGGCAAAGACTCCGAAGCCGCTCGTGGCTAAACATATGTTGCAAAGCTTCAAATATGTTAGGTTGAGGGTCTCAAGTGGCCCTCTTCCCTTTGTCGGCCGGGTGGTTGGGAGGACCCAATCACCGGCTGAGGAGTGTTGAAACCGGGAGGCCCGCCCCCGGCCAGGCGTTGTTCTTGTCTATTTCCGCATCCCAAAGGTCCGCTTAGGATCCATGAGGCGAATGAGTAGGTTTGGATCGGTCGCGGCTTAAGACCAAAGTATAGTTCACCCCCTCCTTCTAGCGCCAATTGTTCCGTATGGAATAAATGGTATGAAGTGAACCGGTATCTCCTCTATGTAACAAGCCTAGGTTTAATGTCCCGCAAAAAAGTAAACTAACCTCTGGGGTTGATCCGAGGAACGCCCCTCCGATGCCTAAGTCAGTAAAGGGTAAAGACGAGATGTCTCAAGTAGAGGATATTAGTATATATGAACGTACCTTATGACTCAGATCGTGGGGGTATTTATAGGGAGCTTCCCATTGGTTGGATACATTTCTATCATCTTCGATACTTATCTTTAGGCCCATAGGCGCATTGAGTAAGTATTGGATCGACCAGGCCCATTCAATCGATGGCCCATATGACGGACACCGATAAGGTATACCGATGTGGCCGGCATGTGCAGACACCGGTATCCGATACGATCATACCCAATTGAAATGGGGTTCTTGGATCGAGTTGACCATACCGGTCAAGGGTGGTTTAACCGGACCGGTAGGGAACTTATACAGCCCCCATACACATTTCATCTTCACAAAAATACATGAGCTTTTATAAGCTAACATCAAATCAACTACTAACCAAAAATGAGTAAGCATTTCTTCGGAAAATAAAAATAAAAATAAGGAAGCATAAATTAGAAAGTGGGTAAAACCATTATCCCACTAACAGTAAGTTCACCACTAAAAGACTCGTAACTCTTGACCACGTAAACAAAGTCACTACTTACAAATGACACTATAATTTAGGAGCATAATTAGTTAATTAACTTTGAAGCATATTCCAATAATAAGTACACGCATCATGCATGTTAGGCAGATTGTGAATAAATTTTCCTTCTTTCCATTGATTTTGTCATTTATTGTATAAGGTAAATAGACAATATTGAAAGCATCCATTAAAATTGATTAATGAATCTTCTAGTCTTTGATATTTGATTATCATAGTTCATGAAGTTTTAAGTTTTAATTTGCCGACGAAAAGAAAATTCTCTCGGAAAGTATCTTTAGTAAGTCACTAAGTCGGAAATATAATATGTACATTTACACAATATAAGTAACCGTTATTATTAAATCACAATCAATGCCTTATCCTCCAAATATTGAAATTCTAATAGAATCAGTATTGTAAAAGCTAATTTAAAGCTGTACAGAGAAAAGTGAAACAAATAGAGTTTTCTTCCCAATTGTTTTCACCACTTTTTTTCACTTTGGCTCAACTGAAAATGAAGGCTGAAAGGAGGAGGAGCCCTTTGGTGAACAAAGGGGGGACCATGAGAAGGGACGTGTCGCTTTAATTGGGCATCACATGGCTAATCACATGCCCAATTCTCCACTGTACGGGTACATTTCCAAGGAGTACAAAAGTTAATGATACAAATGTGTTAAAGTTTATGAGAGGGAGGAAGTATCAGAGTTTATTATATTAATGTTGTTATGACGGATGTGAGAAAAACAAATATTGAATGCAAAATCAAAATAATCGAACACAGATTTAACGTGGTTCACCAACGGAAATGTTGGCTACGTCCACGGGCGAGGAGAGAATAATATTATTGATGAGAAGAAGAATCGAATTACGAGATGTGATTATGAACTAAATCGTCATATTAACGATTTAAGTTAAAGGCCTATTTATACCCCGAATCGAAATCGCCAACCCGCGTCAAAACAGATCCCGCCCGGTCGGCCGAGACAATTCGCCCGGCCGGGCGCGCAAGCGAATTTGACGATCTTTCGCCCGGCTCTCGCCGGGCCCCGAGCTAATTCGCTCGGTCGGGCGACACCGGCCGGGTCGGTCGTGACTCGCCCGGTCAACCGGGCGAGCACTCGATTCCTCCAAATGAGCCGCATTTTCACCAGATTCAAGGCATCAATCTTACAAATCTCCACCTTGACTTGAATCCTCTCACAATGAACCAGAAAAACAGATAACAAACGCATTGAACACAATACCCAGATTCTCCCTGCAAACAGATTTGCCCCGAAAGACAACCAGAACAGATTTGTCCCTTAAGAACACCAGAACCAGATTTGTCCCTGAAGGACACTAAACTAGCCCATCAGAACCCCAGACCAGATTAGCCCCCTAAGGGCCCCAGACTTGCCCCCCCAAGGGCAACTAACGATCATAATCAGCTTGTAAGTCCAAGCAACCTTGGAACTTACCCTGTGGAACCAGATTCGAACAGATGTGTTGCTTATACTCCTTCCTAGCACAAGTAACACGTTCCTTGGACGGCCCAAAAATATTCACCTCTCCGACATACACTGCAAAACCCACCATGTCTTCACAACCGTCCCTTTGGGGAGAGTTCCCAAAGATTTCACGCCGACCAAGAGCCAAGTTTGACTGACCCGATTTTGACGACGAAGAACACGAAATTCCGATTTCGGATTGTGAATGTTGACGGACTTTTCCCCGACGTGAACCACCACTCCAACCTAGAGTGTCTCTGTGCTCCACCTGTTTCTCAACACTACCACAAACAGCCAATGTAACAACACCAGACTCAGATAACGTAGACTCTTGCAACACATACAATGTCTCCCGTTTAACCCCTTTCAGGATCATCTTCGAACCCCTGTAGACATACAACCCTCCACCCTCACCTTTGAAACCGAACCCTTTCTTGTCTAACGGACTAAGTGAAATCGAGATTCTTTGTGACTGTGGAACATGCCGAACATCATTCAAAGTACGAGACTTTGCCATCACATCTCCTAATTACGATGGACCCTATACCAACTGTCTTACTGGACCTCACCGTTGGCCATAGTAACACTTCCATCAACCTTGCTTATAGTTCATAAACCACTCCTCGCGAGAACACATATGACAAGACGCTCCAAAATCTAAAACCCACACATCACTGCAATGTGTTTGTTCATTAGCAACTAAAGCAATATCATCATCAGAACTGAAATTTTTATGCTGCAACAGCAGCGAAACCAGACCCATATTCATCAGACCCGGATTTATTTTTCTTTTTAGGACATTCTCTTTTCCAATGCCCCGTTTCCTTACAGTAATTACAGACATCACTAGATTTAGGACCCCTAGAAGACGGTTTCCTGGATTTTCTCCCCGAATTCCCCCGTCCATTACCACTGGCTACTAATCCAAGGCACCTCGATCGATCGTACTGTACCGCACGCCTTATGACGAATCTCCCTAGTATGAAGTGCGGATCTTACTTCTTCTAAAGACGGACTATCTTTCCCAACAATAAAAGAATCCACAAAATTCTCATACGACGAAGGCAAAGATACTAACGAATTAAAAGCAAAGATCCTCATCATCTACTTTAACATCAATATTACGAAGATCAAGCAAGATAGTATTCAGTTTATCTAGATGATCCCTCAGAGACATACCTTCCTGCATACGCAGGCTGAATAGACGTTGCTTCAAAAGCAACTTGTTGGTTAGAGATTTCATCATGTATAAACTCTCTAACTTCAACCACAGACCAGCAGCAGTTTCCTGCTCCGCAATTTCAGTAATTATGTCGTCAGAAAGACATAGCATAATTGTTGAATGCGCCTTCTCCTCCAGAACGGCCATCGCAGCGGTAACTGAATCCGTTGACTTCTTTGCCAACGGTGCCCACAACCCTTGTTGCTTCAGTAAAGCCCGCATCTTGATCTGCCACAGACTAAAACTATTTCTCCCAGTGAATTTATCAATTTTCACATTCATCCCAGACATCTTTCTCACCCGGATCGAACACAAAGCTCTTGATACCAATTTGTTATGACAGATGTGAGAAAGAACAAATATTGAATGCAAAATTGAAAATAATCAGACACAGATTTAACGTGGTTCACCAACGGAGTGTTGGCTACGTCCACGGGCAGGGAGAGAATAATATTATTGATGAGAAGAAGAATCAGAATTACCGATGTGATTATGAACTAAATCGTCGTATTAACGATTTAGGTTAAAGGCCTATTTATACCCCGAATCGAAATCGCCAACCCGCGTCAAAACAGATCCCGCCCGGTCGACCGGGCCAATTCGCCCAGTCGGGGGCGCAAGCGAATTTGACGATCTTTCTGCCCGGGCTCTCGCCCGGTCCCCAGGCTAATTCACCTGGTCGGGCGACGCCGCCCGGTCGGTCGTGACTCGCCCGGTCAACCGGGCGAGCACTCGATTCCTCCAAATGAGCCGCATTTTCACCAGATTCAAGGCTTCAATCTTGCAAATGTGTTGTTTAATAATGAACTATGAGTACAATATATATAGGAGTACAAAAGGGACTCCTATTAGCTAACTATCTCTAAAAGATATCTTATTCCTAATCTTAATCAAATACTTATTGGAAATAATCATAACACAATATATCCCTAAATAATAATGTATCCTAAAGATATTATCATATCTTTATGATACACTAATATTCGTAATACCCTCCCGCAATTGTAACGGCAGTAACACGAACGTTACGATTGGAGAAATAAAAAAAAACATTAAAATCAAGATCAAACAAATATATTGAACGGGTGCACCATTCTTTTTGAACCTGCAAATTTCTTCTTGATGAGAACGCCAATCTTTTCGAATTCACCAAATACTTTAACAAAACGGAAACATCATTCTTTTCGTACCCATAGTGTTTATGTTTTCTCTGAGCAAATCACGCTAACGAATATTGACTTTTCTTGAGCAAAGTCGGGCTAGATCTCTTCAAATGGTTTTTCGAGCAAAACCGCGCTCACAACTCATTAAAACCCTGTCTCATGGCACAAGGAGAACCAATAATTCCTGTCTCACGACACAGGAAGAGCCGGAAAAAAAAATACCAAATAGCCGAGGACGTTATTATTGCCGAACCTCGTACCAAATATTTTAGGTGATCCGGGGCAAACACTTATGCCATCAAAGAATGAAATTGAGGATCAACGATAATAAAACACATCTAGCCAAGGCATGGAATACGCTTAACAAAAAAGGTGAGAAGCCACGTAGTAAGCCTTAGGGCATGTTTGGCAAAACTAGCGGTTCTAGTGGTCAGTTAGCGGATTCTGATAGTTGTAGCTTGTTGGGGGGTAGATGCTAGCTTTCTATTAGTAGTTGTTTAATTAGAAATGTTTGGCAAAAGTAACGGTTGAAATTCTAAAAGATAATAAATGACATTTATTCAAATATGTAATGAGCTACAACAATAGTTATATATATCTTATATTTTTTTAATAGTTAAATTCAATATTTATTTTGTCAAAGAAAACTTACACAAAAAGGAGTATACGACTTTTTAACTGCTCAAAGAAATTAATATAAAATGATTGTGGAATAAGGAGTATAAAATATTGTAAAATATTAGTTATATCTGATAGGCGTGACGTGCACCTAACAAAAATAAATCCTAACTAACCTCCTAACTATGTAGTAGGGTAAGTCAAGGTCGAATCCACAGAGACAAACAATATTAAACACTAGATATCTTGACTCAATTTAACTAAACAAGTGACAGACAACGGTGGAAGAGGTGTTGAACTAATGCTAACACTAAATTATGATAACTACTAATAACACACGAGGTAGAATCAATTAATAAAGGCATCTAGAATTAAGTATCCCCACTAGCACGAGTAATACATGAATAGTTTCCATCCCAAATAACATAATCAATCATCCAAAAGGAGTAATGCACCCTAAAAATACCAAAGATCTCTCCCGAGTACCTATGGCTACTCTAACAAGCAATCATACCTATTCCCATGGAATCATGCAAGAAAGAGACATTAACATGGCATCACAAATAAATTCCTAGTAATCCTATCTATTTATTCCCATAGAGATATTCATACTCTTGATTGAATCAACAAATCCATCTAGATTCAATTCCCATTGAAAACAAGACATAAGGAATCAATTCAAAATCACCTATCCCTAGTATGATAATGAAAATAAGCACAATTCAATCAAACAAGGATAATTAACCACATTAAAATTGGGATTATGGGAAAATTCATACATTAATCATTGCTAGGGTTCAACTTAACCCTAGATTATAAAACTACTCACTCATAATTGAAATAACAAAGTAATTGAATAATAAATAAGCAAACATGATAATAAATAGAGATAGAATTAGAAAACTTAGTCTTTTACTTCAATGAAAATAATCCGAGATAATGAAAATTGAAGCTCTCAAGGTTAACAACGGAGTTTTTCTCTCAAGAACCCTTAAAACTGCCTAATAATACTTAGGTACGAAAAATATATTACTAAGAATTTATATATAGTTTCCTAAAATAACAAAAACAACTTAAATAAAATCGACGGGAAAACAGGTCGACACGGACGTGTCAAATGTGACACGGACGTGTCGACCTGATATTACAATATCAGTCGGAACACCAAAAGTTACTGATCTGGAACAAAGACCGCAACACGGACGTGTCAAGTATGACACGGACGTGTTGCCCTGGGAAACTAATATCAGTTTGAAACTGATTTGCTGAGAAGAGTGTGACACGGACGTGTCAAAATTGACACGGACGTGTCACTCTGAAAATCTGAGATCAGTAGCGTCCCTTCGTAATCCAAGGAAATGACACGGACGTGTTAGATATGACACGCCCGTGATGACCTGCTTCAGCCTATCACCATGCTCATGCATCCCCCACTCATCACAATATATCTTATATGCTTGATTAACCTGAAAATTAACTCAAACACCACAAAATACCTCGTGAAGTGCCATAGAACTAAAAGAAGCCAGAATGATGCAAGAATTAGTCCTAAATGCTCTAAACTAGGCTAAATGAGACTTAGAAATGCACCTAAAATAACAACTATTAATGACTTATCAAACTCCCCCAAGCTATATAAATGCTTGTCCTCAAGCAATTCAACATGAAACATAGGGAAAAGTAAGACAAAACTTTTCAAGCACACACACAACAAGGCTCTCAAATCAAACTTCAATGTGAAAATGGAACCATGAAGAGAATAAACAGAAAACTATTCAATCCAAGTCCTAAATCTCATAATTGTGACTTGACAACTAATCTTACCACTTTGCATCCCCCAAGCTCGCCTTGAACATATATGATAGCCCTCACTCTAGTCGTGCACACAACACTCATGTGTATGAAAGGGTCAAATAATCGCTCAAAACTCCATTCCATGGACAATATCCTACCATAAGCTTGCACATCTTCTCACTCTCCACCGCTACGGACTACGTTATATGCAAAGAATCATGAGGACTTTGTATAGGTTGTAATGAAGGCTTAAGGTATGGGTGTGGGAAAGTCTAGAAAAATGGTGCTCAAAGGGGAAAGTGAAGCTTGTTTCACACACCTTTGTCAACAGTTGCCAAACCTCAAACACACATTTTAATTTCACTTCATTTTCTTTTTCTCATTAGCTAATTCATAACTCCTCAACTATGAACTCCAATTTCCTTTTATTGCGCACTAAACACATAAATCACAAACTTTCTTTTGTTTTCTTGTTTTTCTTTTTTTTTTTATCTTTTTTTTTCAATAAAGGGTTCAATAAACCATTTACAGGAGGAAATCAATAGGAGTTACAAAGACAGTAACTATGAGGAGGCGAATTCAACAAAGATCATGAGTTCCGAACAAACACTATGTCACATCAAACACCACAAAGTATCTCCTATGTCACACTTAACTTCATCAATATTGCTTCACAATCCCCTAGGTGGGACAAGGTAAAGGGCTTAAGATGTAGTTAATCAAAAGAAACATGCTAGGCTCAAAGGGGTGACAAAAAGGGAGCAATCAATGTAGGTGGCATTTGGCTATGTAGCTCAGAAAACAAAAATTGCCTCAATCATACTCAATGCATACACAAGTCAATGCGGTCTCGAGGAATATCAATGCAAGTTCTAGAGAATAATAGCCAAGGAAGAGCATCACACATGAAAAGAGGGACTAAAAAGATGTTAGTCCATTAGGCTTAAATAAGTGTTTCGGGGTTCGTTTCTCCTAGGTTTAGGACCCATAGTTAAACAAGCAATTGACAAGCAAAGGGGAAAAACGAACCAACCACAATAAAAACAACCAATTCACAAGATCACCACCAATCTAGGACCAAGCCACAAACATCACCCAATAGTAAATCACAGAGATCACTAAATAGCAAATCACAACTAGCACAAAAGAAACACAATATCCAAGCAATTTGCAAATAGCACAAATATTGAGTACTCAACAATGGAGGTAAGTTTGCAATGTCACAATGTAGGGAGAAAAAGAGGTGTTACCAATAATGTCGTGGGAGTAAATCCCGCAATGAACGTTCCTTGCTTCCAATTTGTGCTAGGGAAGGTGATTTAATGACCAAAGGGACTCCAATTGACTCAATAGAAAATTTCCCCAATCCAATTTCTAGGGTTTGAAGAAGGATGGAAGAAAAAGAATGGAGATTTTGCAATGGAATAGAAAAAGGGTGTGAAGAAAAGATTTATGGAGGAATTTTGTAAGAGGAGTGAGGAGAGAGAGAAAGAGTAACAATGGAAGGTGGAGAAAAGGAAGGAAGGTGTAGAGAGGGAGAGGGAAGAAAGGAGGTTCGAAAGTTATGAGGGGGGGGGAAGGAAGCAAAACCCAAGCGCGGGTTTTATGTGCCCGACTGCAGGTCGACACGGACGTGTCAAATACGACACGGACGTGTTGACCTGCTCTTCTCAAGTCAGTAGCTACTGACTTGCGTTTTTGCGAGCGACACGGACGTGTCGATTTTGACACGTCCGTGTTTACCTGTAACAGCAGAACACGAAATATATTTTTTTTTTTTTTTTTTTTATATATATATAAAGGTAACAAAAGAAACTATGATGGATATTCAATAAAATACTAAAAATCTATAAAAAAAATAATAAAAACTAAAGTAAAAAGAAATAGAAAAGAGAAGAGAAAAAGATGGAAAATTGGGTTGCCTCCCAATAAGCGCTAGTTTTTAAAGTCATTAGCTCGACCTCCTCATTTATCAATCACATGAAGGAATAGAGAGTATGATGTCAACTCTCTCAGCAATGGGATCTCCAACTCGGTAGTGCTTCAATCTGTGGCCATTTACCTTGAAAGTGCCATCTTGGCGGTTCCATAATTCCACTGAACCATAAGGGAAAACCTTTCAAACTTTGAATGGACCCGACCACCGCGAACGGAGTTTACCAGGAAAAAGCTTCAGACGAGAATTAAAAAGAAAAACTAAATCTCCTTCCTTGAACTCTTTGCGCACAATACCCTTGTCATGCCATCTCTTGGTTTTCTCCTTGTACAACCTTGAACTCTCATAAGCATCAAGCCGAATTTCATCAAGCTCATTAAGTTGAAGTAATCTCTTCTCACCCGCCGTTTGGGAATCGAAATTGAGGCTCTTAATTGCCCAAAATGCGCGATGCTCTAACTCAACAGGAAGATGACATGCTTTCCCATAAACAAGGCGATAGGGGGTGGTACCTATGGGGGTTTTGAATGCCGTTCTGTAAGCCCATAGTGCATCATCAAGTTTTGCCGCCCAATCCTTCCTTGTTCTCGCAACCGTCTTCTCTAAGATGGTTTTGATCTCGCGTTTAGAAATCTCCACTTGACCACTAGTTTGTGGGTGATATGAAAGACCCACTCTATGGTGCACACCATATTTCTTGAGCATAGCTTCAAACTTTTTCTCCAAAAAATGCTTGCCTCCATCACTAATCAAAACCCGTGGAATGCCAAATCGAGGAAAAATAGTTTTCTTGAAGAATCTACTTACCACACGAGCATCATTAGTAGGGGAAGCAAGAGCCTCCACCCATTTGGAGACATAATCCACAGCAACTAAAATGTACTTGTTCCCATAAGAAGAAGGGAACGGCCCCATGAAATCCACACCCCACACATCAAATAATTCAACCTCAAGGATGGTGTTGAGAGGCATCTCATTCCGACGAGAAAGATTACCCGTCCTTTGACATCGATCACAAGAATGCACATAATGATGAACATCCTTAAACAAAGTAGGCCAATAGAAACCACTTTGAAGAATTTTCGCTGCAGTTTTATTGGTACTAGCATGGCCTCCACAAGGTAAATCATGACAATGAGATATAATGAGAGAGATCTCATTTCCAGGAATACATCTTCTAATGACCCCATCTGCACAAGATTTATAAAGAAATGGATCATCCCAAAAATATCTCCTCACCTCCTTGAAGAATTTCTTCTTTTGTTGTGATGAGTAGCCATGAGGAATAGTGCCACTAGCCAAATAGTTGGTTATATCAGCATACCATGGGATCTCCGTAGTGGCGAGAGCTAGGAGTTGCTCATCAGGAAATGTATCATCAATTGGAAGATCCTCATCACCTTCACTATCAAGGACAAGTCGAGAAAGGTGATCAGCAACAACATTTTCGGCTCCTTTCTTGTCCCGAATCTCCAAGTCAAATTCTTGTAGCAACAAGATCCACCGAATCAAACGGGGCTTAGCATCTTTCTTGCTCATCAAATATCTTAATGCCGCATGATCAGTGTTAATTATTACCTTCGACCCTACCAGATAAGATCGAAACTTCTCCATCGCATATACCACTGCTAACAATTCTTTCTCAGTTGTGGCATAGTTCATCTGAGCCGGATTAAGAGTTTTGCTTGTGTAGTAGATGGCATGAAGCTTGCCATCTTTTTCTCGACTCAAAACCGCCCCCACAAGCATAGTCAATAGCATCGCACATAATCTCAAAAGGGAGATTCCAGTCGGGCGATTGAATGATAGGGCGAGAGATAAGAGCCGCTTTTAACCCGTGAAAAGCCTCGATACAAGCATCGGTAAACACAAAAGGGACATCTTTGCCTAAAAGTTCGGTTAGAGGTCGAGCAATTTTTGAAAAATCTTTTATGAAGCGGCGGTAGAAGCCCGCATGACCAAGAAAATTCCTTACTCCTTTGACAGAGTTAGGAGGTGGTAGACGCTCAATGACCTCTATCTTTGCTTTGTCGACTTCGATTCCCCGATGAGAGACAACATGACCCAAAACAACGCCTTGTTGTACCATGAAATGACATTTTTCCCAATTGAGAATCAAATTAACTTCTTGACATCTATGGAGCACCTTTTGTAAATTAGCAAGACAAACATCAAAGGATGTTCCATAGACAGAGAAGTCATCCATAAATACTTCCATAGAGTTCTCAATAAGACTGGAGAAAATTGCCATCATGCAACGCTGAAAAGTGGCAGGAGCATTACATAACCCAAATGGCATCCTTCGATATGCAAAGGTGCCATAAGGACATGTAAAAGTAGTCTTTTCCTGGTCACTTGGATGGATAGGAATTTGGAAGAAACCGGAGTATCCATCCAACCAACAGAAAAATAAATGTTTTGCCAACCTTTCCAACATCTGATCAATGAAGGGGAGGGGGAAATGATATTTTCGGGTGGCCTTATTCAATCTCCTATAATCAATACACATGCGCCACCCTGTCACAGTTCTAGTTGGAACTTGCTCACCCTTGTCATTCTTGATAACGGTCATGCCTCCTTTCTTTGGGACTACTTGAACAGGGCTAACCCACTTACTATCAGAGATAGGGTAGATTATTCCTGCATCAAGCAATTTTAGAACCTCTTTCTTGACTACTTCCATCATATTTGGATTAAGTCGTCGTTGAGATTCTATAGAAGAGGCATGCTCGTCCTCAAGAATGATTTTATGCATGCAAAATGAAGGATTAATGCCCTTAATATCATCAATAGTGTACCCAATGACATTCTTGTATTTTCTCAAAACAACAAGTAGCTTTTCAATTTGAATGTCATCAAGCTCAGCATTAACAATAATAGGGTAGGTATCATTAGGACCCATGAATACATATTTCAAAGTAGAGGGGAGAGGTTTCAGTTCTACCTTAGGAGGCGTGGTGCTCTCCTTATTTTCTCCCGAGCTCAATATCTCCTTGATAGGCTTTTCAAATTCAATGGCTCGTGTCTCCTCTAGAAGTCTCTTGTATTCCTTGGTTTCCCAATCTCCTCATCAGCACTACCCATCAAGACAGTTTGTAGTGAGTCATCAAGTTGCAAACTGAAAGCATTGGCTGTTATAACCTCATCAAGAGCATTCACTCTATAAACAGTTTCTCCCATTGAAGGAGAATTCATGGAGTTTGTGAGAGTGTATTCCATCTTCTCATCACCTACTTCAAAGGTGATCTTACCCTTCTTCATGTCAATAATGGCTCCAAAGGTGGGCAAAAAGGGTCTCCCAAGGATGATGGGAACATGTGCATCTTCTTCCATCTCCATGACAACAAAATCACATGGAATGAAGAATTTACCAACTCTAAGAGGAACATCTTCAAGGATACCAAGTGAAAACTTGACTGTTCTATCTGCTAGTTGGGGAGAGATGCGTGTGGGTTTCAGTTCACCCATGTTGAGTTTCTTGCAGATAGACAATGGCATGAGACTAACACTAGCCCCAAGATCACACAAAGCATTCTTGATAGCAATATCACCAAGTTTGACTGGAATAGAATAGCTGCCTGGATCTCCTAGCTTTTCTAGAAGCTTGTTCTGCAAAATAGCACTACACTCAGCTGTTAGTGAAACAGTGACATTCTCTTCAATTTTTCTTTTGTTAGAGAGCATGTCTTTCAAAAACTTAGCATAAGAAGGCATCTCAGAAATAGCATCTAAGAAAGGGATGTTGATGTGGAGCTTCTTCAAAATGTCAAGGAACTTCCCGTATTTCTTCTCAAGTTTTGCCTGTGCCAATCTTTGAGGGAATGGAACAGGTGGCTTGTATGGTGGAATAGGGATGACAGTGGGTTCCTTTTGCTCAGTCTCCTTAGCTTCATCTTCCAAAACTTTCTTACCTTGATCATCTTCACTCAACCTTATAACCTCTTCTGCACTTTTCTTTTGCTCGGTCACCTTCTTTGTAGGCTCTTGCAATTCCTTACCGCTCCTCAATGAGATGGCATGGATATGCCCCTTAGGATTTGGTTCGGTTGCCCAGGAAGTTGGCCTCGAAGGTTTAGAAAGATGACCGATTTGTTGTGCAAGTTGGGTCATCCGATTCTCCATCAACTTATTGTGAGCATTGATTTGTTGGAGAGAGTTGTTGAAGAATTCATTTTGCTTGGCTTGATATTCAACTTGCTTTGCTTGAGAAGAAGCTAGATTCTCCATGATACTCTCAAGGTTCGATCTAGAGGATGAGGAGGAAGAGTTGAATGGTGGTCTTTGTTGGAAGCCGGGTGGTTGGGAGTGGTTTGTGTGTGGAGGTTGAGGTTGGTTATTTTTGTAGGACAAATTTGGATGATTTTTCCAACCTTGGTTATATGTGTTTGAGTATGGGTTGTTTTGTGGTCTTGTGTTTGTGTTTAGGAGGGCATTGGCTTGCTCAGATATCATGCCCATGGTGTTGTATTGACATTCATTCAATGAGTGACCTTGCACTTCACAAATCTCACAAATAGGTGCTATTGATTCGCTACTCAATTGGTCAACCTTAGCTGCCAAAACTTGCACAATGTTAGTCAAAGTAGCAATAGCATCAACCTCATACTTACCTCCCCTTTTTGGGGCTCCGCGAGACACACTCCAGTCATTCAAATAGTTGTTGGCGGCCATATCATCCAACAATGTCTTAGCAACTTCCGGAGTTTTGGCCATGAAAGTACCGCCGGATGCGGCATCAATAGAACTTCTAACCTCATGCTTCGGACCATTATAGAATGTCTAAATCAGTAGCCACTCAGGAATGCCATGGTGTGGGCATTGTCTTTGCAAAGCCTTGTATCTCTGCCATGCCTCATATAGAGACTCCAATTCGTGTTGTTGAAAACCAGATATTTCATTTCTGAACTTTGAAGTCCTCATAGGAGGGAAGAATTTGTAGAGAAAGGCCTTCTTCGCCCTGGCCATGTGGCAATCTTCCTCACTTCTTCTTCTTTTAACCATTCTTTTGCTTCATCCCCCGAGAGAAAAGGAAAAGCACAATATCGAATCGAGATCATCGAAACATTTGTGAGTTTCAAAGTATTACACTTCTCTAAAAAGCTAGCCAAATGATCAGTATGGCTCTCTTTGGGTGTTCCCGCATAAGAGTCCTGTGAAATAAATTGAATAAATTGTGGCTTAAGCTCGAAGTGTGTAGCAGCGGTGGTTGGCCTAGTAATGGTTGTGGTGGTCTCATCGGGCATAGCATACTCCCGTAGAGACTTTGGTGGCGTTTCGTCTCCCATTATTAATTCTTGTTGTTGTCTTCTTCGTTGACCTCCTAATCTCCTTGCTGTGGCTTCGATCTCGCAATCAAGAGTAACTAGATCTTCTGAACCCTTGCTTCGAGTGCGCATGCAACAAAAAGACTGAAAGAAAAGAGAATAAACAACAAACAGAGTAACAATGATTGAACAAAAATAAGTTTAGCTAAATAAATCAAAGATAAACTAATCTAATACCGTTAGTCCCCGGCAACGGCGCCAAAATTTGATAGGCGTGTCGTGCACCTAACAAAAATAAATCCTAACTAACCTCCTAACTATGTAGTAGGGTAAGTCAAGGTCGAATCCACAGAGACAAACAATATTAAACACTAGATATCTTGACTCAATTTAACTAAACAAGTGACAGACAACGGTGGAAGAGGTGTTGAACTAATGCTAACACTAAATTATGATAACTACTAATAACACACGAGGTAGAATCAATTAATAAAGGCATCTAGAATTAAGTATCCCCACTAGCACGAGTAATACATGAATAGTTCCCATCCCAAATAACATAATCAATCATCCAAAAGGAGTAATGCACCCTAAAAATACCAAAGATCTCTCCCGAGTACCTATGGCTACTCTAACAAGCAATCATACCTATTCCCATGGAATCATGCAAGAAAGAGACATTAAACATGGCATCACAAATAAATTCCTAGTAATCCTATCTATTTATTCCCATAGAGATATTCATACTCTTGATTGAATCAACAAATCCATCTAGATTCAATTCCCATTGAAAACAAGACATAAGGAATCAATTCAAAATCACCTATCCCTAGTATGATAATGAAAATAAGCACAATTCAATCAAACAAGAATAATTAACCACATTAAAATTGGGATTATGGGAAAATTCATACATTAATCATTGCTAGGGTTCAACTTAACCCTAGATTATAAAACTACTCACTCATAATTGAAATAACAAAGTAATTGAATAATAAATAAGCAAACATGATAATAAATAGAGATAGAATTAGAAAACTTAGTCTTTTACTTCAATGAAAATAATCCGAGATAATGAAAATTGAAGCTCTCAAGGTTAACAACGGAGTTTTTCTCTCAAGAACCCTTAAAACTGCCTAATAATACTTAGGTACGAAAAATATATTACTAAGAATTTATATATAGTTTCCTAAAATAACAAAAACAACTTAAATAAAATCGACGGGAAAACAGGTCGACACGGACGTGTCAAATGTGACACGGACTTGTCGACCTGATATTACAATATCAGTCGGAACACCAAAAGTTACTGAACTGGAACAAAGACCGCAACACGGACGTGTCAAGTATGACACGGACGTGTTGCCCTGGGAAACTAATATCAGTTTGAAACTGATTTGCTGAGAAGAGTGTGACACGGACGTGTCACTCTGAAAATCTGAGATCAGTAGCGTCCCTTCGTAATCCAAGGAAATGACACGGACGTGTTAGATATGACACGCCCGTGTTGACTGCCTTCGACCTATCACCATGCTCATGCATCCCCCACTCATCACAAGATATCCAATATGCTTGATTAACCTGAAAATTAACTCAAACACCACAAAATACCTCGTGAAGTGTCATAGAACTAAAAGAAGCCAGAATGATGCAAGAATTAGTCCTAAATGCTCTAAACTAGGCTAAATGAGACTTAGAAATGCACCTAAAATAACAACTATTAATGACTTATCAATATCTTATCTTTAAAATAAATATTTAAATCACATCCCTGCTATAGTAAAGAAAAAACAATGAATTGCCATAAAACAAAACAATTTATAAGCAGTAAAAGGAAAAAGAAATTAAAACATTGGTTAATAATTCTACCTTATGCTATTATATAGTGTTTATTTGCTAGACCGCTACCTATAAATCTCAAAAGTTACTAGTAGTAACGTTCTACAACCGCTACCCATAATCTACACCAACCGCTACCCGCTACTACAACCACTAACCATAATCTACTCCAACCGCTACCCGCTACTACAACCACTAACCATAATCTACTCCAACCGCTACCCGCTACTATAACTACTACCTTACCAAACACTCATAATTCTCTTAAGTAGCGTTTTGATCTTGTCCAACCGCTACCTGCTACCTGAAACGCTAGTGCCAAACAGGGCCTTAGCCACCAAATATAGAACTTGACAAACCCACTGAAGTGGCAGAATAAGACAAATAGATGGAACCATGAAGAAGCCATACCCAAGACAAGCAAAGACGCAAAGGTAATGAGCAAAACCAAATTGAATAATCAATCAACGGCCATGGAAGCCACGCAAACAGTAGCAGCAAAGGAGTAAGATTTTTTAAAAATTGTATTTTAGGAATAGATATGTGATCCGGCCGGTGGATTTTATGAACACCCACCGGCCGTGAGAGTTTTATGCAGAAGTGTAGGATCAATCCAAAATTTTGGAAGGCTCCGATACCATGTTAAGTTTATGAAAGGGAGGAAGTATTAAGAGTTTATTATATTTAATGTGTTGTTCAATAATGAACTATGAGTACAATATATATAGGAGTACAAAGTGACTCCTATTAGCTAACCATCACTAGTAGAAAAACGACGATTTGCGTCTCCTCATCTACGTCGCACAACAAGACAAACGTCGCAGAAGACTCATTTGCGTCGCATGCAACAGGCAGTCGACGCAAAAGACGACCTATGTGCGTTGTATTGAACTAGCATGCGACGCAAAATATCATGTGCGTCGGATGGGCCAAAAATGCGACGCACATAACAGAAGCTATGCGCGTAGCATGAAGCCCACGTGTGACGCACATAGCTTGAGGCCCGCTTGGAAATACCCATGTGCGTCGGACCTATGGTCCATGACGCAGATAGAGTTTCATATTAGGTCGCCTCCCACTCATTTTCAAACCTACCTACCCTTTCAATTCTCGGCCGTTTCTTTTCAAACCCCACACCACACACACACTCTCTCTCCCCCAAATAGAAATCTCTTCAAATTCCCCCAAGTTCGCACGCAAAATTTCAATTCGCCTGCTTCACAATCGCCATTTTTGCATGAAGATCGTCTGTAATTCATCAACACAATATGATAAACTCCGTCGAGCCCCTTTTCCGATTTTCGACGAGCGATTCCTCAGCGAGCGGTGGCCTTCAGCAAACGGTGACCTTCCGGCGAACGAATCTTCAGCGTCTTCAACTCCGCATAAAAGAAAAAAAGTTAGTTTTCAATTTCTTTTTTTCATTTTATGATCTGATTTTCTATTTTAGTTTTCAGTTTTTTCATTTTCAGATCTGAAAAATAAATACTTTTATATGTGATTTTTTTTGTTTACTTTTTTGGCATTTGAAAAATAAAAACTAACTTAATTCATCCAATTGAAAATAAAAACCGGTTTTTTGTTTACTAATTTGGCATTTTTGGAGTTTATTTTCAGATCTAGAATTTTCAGAAATTCTTATTTTCATTTTCAGATCTGGAATTGGTTCTTCTCGAAGTCGTCTCCCTCGAGCTCATCGGAAAACGTCTACCGCATTATTTTCGGATGGAATTGTTCTAGATTCGCTTTAATTTTACATTTTTTGAAGATCAATCTTGAATCTAGAAATGAAAGGGTTAGGTTGTATACGAATTTTTGTATTATATTAGTTTTCAGGAATTTGTTGCATTATATATGTTCATGAATTCTTTGTATTATAACGAATTTGTCGATTCTGTACTAGTGGTTGTAAGTTACTTTCAATTTTTTTTTAGATCTGGTAAAATTTGTAAGCCATATGTGTAAATTACAATTTTTTTTAATGAAATTAAGTTACTTTCATCTTTTTTTTCTTGATTTTCTTGTGGATACTGAATTTGTTTTTTTCTTTTTTTTTTCTTTTTGCGATTTGATCAAAAGAGTGAATATCATGGTGATAAGCCTGATGTGTGTCGCATGTACACTACATGCGACGCAGATGAAGTTCATTTGCGTCGCATGTAGTACTACGTGCGACGCACATGAGTGATCTTGGTCGGCTGGGCTTGGCCATCTCGGTCGGACCCTACCTACCATGCGACGCAGATGAGTTGTGAGTTGTGACAGGGGCGAGGAGTCATCTGTGTCGCATGGTAGGTAGGGTCCGACGCAGATAGCTAATCAATTGCGTCGCGTCGTTGTCCGACGCAGATCCTGTATCCTGATTTGCGTCGAGGCCTGTGCCGTCGGACCCATGTCCGACGCAAATAGGCGCCTCGCATCCGACGTAAATCATCTATTTTGTACTAGTGTTTCTCTAAAAGATATTTTATTCCTAATCTTAATCAAATACTTACTGGAAATAATCATAACACAATATATCCCTAAATAATAATATATCCTAAAGATATTATCATATCTTTATGATACCCTAATATTCCTAATAAAATGTTAGTTATAGTGCTTACACTATTATAATTATATATAGTATAGAAATTAGGGTTACTTCAAGTGCTGAACTTTCCCATTTTATCTAAAGAAGTCTATGATTCAATTCCTACCCCAAACATTATTAGGGGGGGGTTAGGGGGATTGGGGTGTATGGTTGTAGTTGGCCTCCCGGGTGGAGGCCTATGCGTGGGGATCCCAGATGATTTCTTCTTACCTTTTAAAAAATTGTAATTATAGTATTATTAGATCTAGTAAATAGGTAAAGTAAGGTGTGTCAATTTTAAGTTAAAAATCCAAACGCTAATCTAACAGGATAATCGTTAAATTATAAACTCGTATTTACCCATCTATCTAAACATTAACATACATATATCATATTTAGTTGATGTCGTGTTATCAACAGTTTTTTTAATTATACTGTTGAATATATCTACAAATAGGTACACTAAAAAAAAATTCTAGATGTAGGTGTGTTTTTTAGAAAAAATTAAAGCCAACTAGCTAGGCTCGTTTTTTTTATCGGACCGAATTAATGGAAATTCGGTTCGGTTCAGATCGATTCAACAAATTCGGTTGATGTATCATTAACTCGAATTTTCTATTTTCATGTTATTTGTCTTTCAAAATATAAAGGCATTACGCTTTGAAATTTAATGAAGTAAGGCATTACTATATTTTATATGTAATTTGATCAAAAGAAATAACTAAGCTCAACAATACAACCATTGTAACAATACAGCAAAGACCAGGGATCATTATGTTCAAGACATGCATTGATATTTATTTTGGTAGGAACTTGTCTTTACTTGTTAATTTGTGATGGTTTAGGTAGCTCTTTTACAGGAAAGTATTGCCTAAACTTTTATGTATAAAATTGTGTTGTACGAGTATCTAGTTGGGAGGTTGATCCACCTAATCATGGATAAACTACGTACTATTAGAAATGGACAATTAAAATATAATTAATATACTCCCTCTGTTTTTTTTTATTTGCTACATTGTTGTTTTCACTAGTTTTTAGTAGACATCCATTTCAATCTTTTTTGGTGTACTTTTTGACCCCTTTAGCATTAAATGAGGTAGAAAAAAGTGAAAAAATAGTATTTTTGGGTTGAAAAAGAGAGAAACAACTACTTTTTGGTGGAAAAAGAGAGAAACAAATATAATAGTATTACTTTTTGGTGGAAAAAGAGAGAAACAAATATAATAGTATTACTTTTTGGTGGGCATTTGTTATTCTTATTATTCTTATTATTTTTATTATTATTATTATTTTATTATTCTTCTTATTATTATTATTATTATTATATTATTATTATTATTATTATTTTTGGCAATGTCACTTTTAAACTTTTTGGAGGGTATTTGTTAACCCATTGAATATAAAAAAAGGGAGCGAGACAAGTGATAAAAAGAGTATTTTTTGGTGAAAGAAGCGAAAGATAGAAAAGTAATACTCCCTCCGATTTATTTTGTTGTTCCTATTTTGAATAATTTTGTGAGAGAAAATTGGTTAAAGTAGGGAGAACTTTCGAAAACGGAGGGAGTATTACTTTATGGTGGGTGAAGAACTCCAAATAAATAAGTTTAAACAATGTAGCAATTAAAAAAAAGAACATTTAAGGGAAATGTAGCAATTAAAAGAAACAAAAGGAGTATTCTAAATTTCCTAATAATCTTCTTCCATACGATCTCCAACCTCGTCATTTTCTTCCACCTCATCTTCATTATTATCTTCACCATCAGCTTCATGTGCATCATTCAGTTTAATATTATTACTTCATATTCATTATTATTCTTCTTGTTATTATTAATATTACTCAATTCATAAGAATATTATTATTATTATAGCGTAAAAAAAATATTATTATTATGCATATTATTAGTATTAGTATTAATATTATTATTATTATCATTATCATTATCATTAATAATATTAATTATTATCATTATCATTATCAATGATGATAAAAATATTACTCTACTTGTAATTATTAATAATACTCAATTCGATCGATTCAGTTCGGTTCGGATCGATCGCTCTTTTTATCATTAATAACCGAACTGAACCGATCCGAATTGAGTATTATTAATAATTACAAGTAGAGTAATATTTTTATCATCATTGATAATGATAATAATTAATATTATTAATGATAATGATAATGATAATAATAATAATATTAATACTAATACTAATAATATGCATAATAATAATATTTTTTTTTACGCTATAATAATAATAATATTCTTATGAATTGAGTAATATTAATAATAACAAGAAGAATAATAATGAATATGAAGTAATAATATTAAACCGAATGATGCACATGAAGCTATGGTGAAGATAATAATGAAGATGAGGTGGAAGAAAATGACGAGGTTGGAGATCGTATGGAAGAAGATTATTAGGAAATTTAGAATACTCCTTTTGTTTCTTTTAATTGCTACATTTCCCTTAAATGTTCTTTTTTTAATTGCTACATTGTTTAAACTTATTTATTTGGAGTTCTTCACCCACCATAGTAATACTCCCTCCGTTTTCGAAAGTTCTCCCTACTTTAACCAATTTTCTCTCACAAAATTATTCAAAATAGGAACAACAAAATAAATCGGAGGGAGTATTACTTTTCTATCTTTCGCTTCTTTCACCAAAAAATACTCTTTTTATCACTTGTCTCGCTCCCTTTTTTTATATTCAATGGGTTAACAAATACCCTCCAAAAAGTTTAAAAGTGACATTGCCAAAAATAATAATAATAATAATAATATAATAATAATAATAATAAGAAGAATAATAAAATAACAATAATAATAAAAATAATAATAATAAGAATAATAAGAATATAATAAAATTAATAATAGTAATAATAATAATAGTAATAATAATAATAATAATAATAATAATAATAATAATAATAATAATAATAATAATAACAATCATAATAATAATAATAATAATAATAATAATAACAATAACAATAACAATAATAATAATAATAATAATAATAATAATAATAATAATAATAATAATAATAATAATAAGAATATAATAATAATAGTAATAATAGTAATAATAATATTATTAATAACAATAATAATGATGATGATGATAATAATAATAATAATAATAATAATAATAATAATAATAAATAAAAAAAATCAATAAGTTGTAGTCCGAATCGATCCGATCCGAACTCAACCGAATAAGTCTCGAACCGAACGAACTGACCGATTCGATCTCGAACGGCGAACTGATCCGATCGAACCGATCTGATCGATCTCGAACCGAATCAATTTCCATTTATTCAGTCCAAAAGAACAGAGCCTAAGTCTCCTAATAAGGAAAGTTGAAACAATAAAGCAAGTAAAAAAAAGCAACCATTTAAGAAAAACTAGTAATTAGGCCCGGGCTATGCCCCGGGTAAGAAAAAATTTCATTTATTAATATTGTACTTTGGATTGATAACACTAAATACAATTTGGTCTAGTGGTTAAAACTTTAGCATATGAACTTGAGGTCACGGGATCAAAACCTATGCTATGCAATTTCTAATTTTTTTATTGTACATGGATTACATGAACTAAAACTCCATGTAAGAAAGTCGCGTGGCGCCCATATTTGAGGACGCCTTTTAATATATTTATATAGATGTAGCAAGTAAAAACAAAGCGAGGTAGTAGTTATGTTTGAGTCTACATAATATTAATGCCACTTGGTAGACCGACTTTTTTCCCATCTAGCTGACAAATACCAAGACCTGTTTCCATGTAGATCTACGTCTCATCATCTTTGGGTAGATCATCAACTTTTAGATCTTAAGAATCAACCTTTTGATTATAATTGCATCTCCTAAATTGATTGACTCTTGATTTTATAGAACTGTCACATCTCTCTTTCTTACATGTTTCCGCGTGCAAGACCATGCAAAACAATAGACTACTCGATGACTCTAAATTTTTGATACTAATCACAATAATTTATGTACGTAAAAAATTATCTCCAGCAATATAGAATTTGTTTCATCTTTAATTTAATTGCCAATTGATTCTCACTTTTCCTATTAATTGGGTAAAACCCTTATTAAAATATTTGCTTATCTTGATTTTTAATGATTGATAGCCTTTTGTCTCTAGTTTGTTTAACTATGCAACAAGCCAAGTATACTAAAAGAGATAATTATAGTACTAAAATATTGCTGCTAGTATAACAAAATAGTAATTGAGATTCGAAAATCAGCAATGATGTCACAATTTATCTCACTCTATTCGTGCCCCCAAGTACGATTAACAACTCTATCTTAGTTTACGGATTTTTTTAGTATATATATTGCTTCTTTAGTTTGTCTTTTTTATGACAATGTGTACTGCAGTACTACCAACAACCAAATAATGATACTACTCAACTTGTACTTACCTCCTTTCAAAAAAAACTTGTACTTACCTATGCTAATCAAACACGAACTACTTAACTCCAATTAAAAAGTACAACGTTACTCTAAGAATAGAATTGCTTGGCTTATCGAGTGGCTACACTAAGGTCAAAAACCCGAGTTATAGACAAAGGCTAATCTAGAATTTTGAATTTGGGGGATCCTAAATGTACTAATCTAAATAGATAATCAATATATATATATAAAGGAGGAAGTTTTCGGGAAGATAGGTGAGCTCCCTCAAGATTTCGGCGCCATGTAGCGCGCCACGTAGGATTGCCATGTCATTAATTATTATTTTTATTTTTTACAAAAATAGAGTTCTACAAAAATTTAAATACGTATAAGGAGTTTTGGATAAGCGAAAATTAGAGTTTGATTTTGAATTAACAACCCAAATAATTATATTATGTAAATTTCGTATAACTTTTGCTACGTAATTCGGAATATTATAATTTTTGTACCACTGGATAGTGCTCGAAATATACTTCGAAATAAGATCTATTTACAATATAGTTCGACAACTTATGAAATAGAAAGCACCACGTAGGATTGCCATGTCATTAGTTTAAAATTTAAATATTATAAAAAATAGCCACGTAGGATTGGCATGTCATTAATTATTATTATTATTTTTTACAAAAATAGAGTTCTACAAAAATTTAAATACGTACAAGGAGTTTTGGATAAGCGAAAATTAGAGTTTGATTTTGAATTAACAACCAAATAATTATATTATGTAAATTTCGTATAAGTTTTGCTACGTAAATCGGAATATTATAATTTTGTACCATTGGATAGTGCTCGAAATATACATCGAAATAAGATCCATTTACAATATAGTTCGACATCTTATGAAATAGTGAGCGCCACGTAGGATTGCCATGTCATTAGTTTTAAATTTAAATATTATAAAAAATAGAGTTCTACATATATTTAAATACCTAAAAGTAATTTTGGATAGGGAATAGTTTCATTTTGAATAAACAACCAAAATTACTATATTATGTAAATTGTGTATAACTTTTGCTACCTAATTCAAAACATTATAATTCGTCTACCATTGGAGAGTGCTTGAAATATGCTTCAATGTAAGATCCATTTACAATATAGGGTCACAAATCATGAATTTTTTTTAAAGAATAGAGTTTTACATAGATTTAAATGCATATAAGGAGCTTTTGATAAGCGAAAATTAGAGTTTGGTTTTAAATTAACAACCTAAATTATTATATTATCTAAATTGTGTATAATAATTTTTGTACCATTGGATAGTGCTCTAGATATGCTTTGAAATAAGATCAATTTACAATATAGTTCTACAACTTATGAAATATAATAAAATAAACAACAATGTAAAATTGATAGTCTGATTTTAAATAAAACATCTAAACTATTATACAATGTAAATTGATTATAACTTTTGCTACATAATTCGCAATAGTATAGTTTTTTTTACCGTCGGAGAGTGCTCGAGATATGCTTGGAAATAAGATGTATATACAATATTGTTTTACAACTTATGAAAATGTATTTATTTAGATGAAAAATAACATATTATTTATTCTTTATTTTAAATATATAAAAATAGCGTATTATACCTGACAATACTAATTATGTCTTTAAGAATCATACTTTTAAAAAATTTATATCCATAGTTTTGAACCTATAGCATTCCATGATGGCATTACATGAAGAATCAAATTAAAGTTTGTCATCGAGATTGCAGAGGTATTATGCAACTAACTAATTATTTTATTCCTAGAATATTTATTGCATACATAATTATTTATATTTTTTCCCATATATCTATATGTAAGATCTTATTCTTTTCTCCATGAACTTAATTCTACTAAAACTATTTGGAAATCAAGATTCGCATTTCTAGACCTGTTTAAGGTCACGGATCATAAAAAAGGAGGAAGTTTGATAAGTCTTGATATGGTCATGATTGATGAAGAGGTATTTTTTTTCTCTCTTAAATAGTATTTTCAATTATTAATAGAGGTTAGTTTTACATTTAATTAATTTTATTCATGAAACTATCATTATGATCTTCTTTTTTGTTTTTTCATCTTCCATTCTATACGCGTTAGTGTTTATGTGCTATATTCAAAGTTGAAGTTGTGGGCGACACTCATGTTTTTCTCTATTCTTTCCGTTTCGCATCTATTAAATTATTACCCTCGATCTACTTTCTTAAATTATCATTCGGGTATTATTCATGTTAAAACTTTGTTAATTATTGTTGGTCATACCTATTATTAGGATACCATTTAATAATAGAGTTAGTTACAATATTTAATTGGATATTAAAAATTATAAAATTTATATATCGTAATAACAAATCTAGAAATTATAGTATAATGACAAATACTTCCTGTTCTTTTTCTACTACAACAATTGGTGTGGGCATGGTTTTTAAGGAAATAAAAAATGGGTGATTTAGCATAGAGGTACCCCTTTAGTTAACTAGAGTAGGGGATAAATAATCCTTAATAAAGTAAACGCAACTTTATGAGGCAATTCAGATAATTAATGAGGGTTTTATTAACATAAAATAAAGGCAATATTGTCAACAATAGTTGCTTTTGTTTTACCAAAAGATGAAACTACCCAAAGCGGTAATTGTTGTAATAGAAAAGGAATGGAGAAAGTTATAAATACAATAGTGTTGAAAAATCTCATTTCACAGCAATACAAAATTGACAATAATATTAACAAAAAAGTTTACAAAAAGATAAAATAAGTAACAACCTCGTGCAACGCACGGCTTTAAAACTAGTAATAATACACAATGAGAAGTTGAGTATTAACGATAATAAAACAAACTTTATTATATTCGAGTCGTTTATTAGAGATACCTTCATTATATCGATATTCAATATTATCTCCAGTTTTAGTATAGATTGACTTCTACACTCATCAACAAACACAATTTTTACCTATAATATCTTGAATTATTTATTATTAAAGTTTATAAGAAGTTCATATAACTTTAGTATTTGTAAATAATAAATATATTGTTAATTATTTGTAAATAAATCTTGGTCATACTCAATATATGAATAGTGTACAAAGTCAAATAGTTGCATTAATTTGCAAACGAAAGGAGAATTAATCATTAAATCACAAAAAGAAAAGAAAACTGTTAAAATTAGAGGTAAAACTAAGAAAAATGAATCCTATTCCAAGTAATCAATTGAAGATCCAAAATAGAAAAGAAAAGTGCTAAAAGAGAAAAAAAAATGAAGAGCAAGAAGTAAAAAGACAAAACAAAAAATCCAAAATAGAAAAGGAAAGTGCTAAAAGAGAAAAAATGAAGAGCAAGAAGTAAAAAGTAAAAAGTAAAAATAAAACAAAAAAAAAAAAGGCTTCAAGGAAAGAAGAGAAGTTGAAATTGTAATTATGCTCTGTTTGGATGACACCATTTCATTTCAAATGCTGAAATTGGTCCAAATGCATTGTTTGGATAAACTAGGTATTTGGATTTGCATTTGGACAAATTACATGCTATTAAAAAAAATTGACCCCATCCTTTAGAATTTGAAATCCATGCTACAATCTAAGGATTTGAAATTCAGTCCAACCTCACCATTTCTCCATCCAGTCAAACTTCCCTTCTCATTCACTTTTTTTTCTCTATCTCCTCTAACATAACAGAACTCTTTCAAGCTCAATCTGATTATCACGAACAACAATTTCTAAAAATACTAGCAAAGAAGACAACAAAGTTGAAAACTAAAAGAAGACCAAATAATGAGAAGTTTTGGTTCTTGTTTGCAGAGACAACAATTGCAAACTAAAAAGTTTTCAATTTTTTTTGGAAAAATGAACTTGAGAGGACCTTGAAGATGGTAACGTATTTGCTATAATGAATTAATGATTTGATAACGATAATGGCATAAATAAGGTGAAGATTAAAGGTTAAAATTAAAAGATAGTCAATTGATGAAGAGAGAGAGAAACCCTAATTTTTGGGTAAATTATAGAGGGAGGGAAGAACTCAGTTAAAGGAGAAGAGCTTAAAGGAGGAGATGGAGGTAATTTATTATTTATATGCGAAAATGAAATTTTAGACCAAAAATGAACAAGTTGTTGATTAAGAATAACAAAATCTGGTTTTATTTTTATATGAAATGATAGAGTTTAGAAATCTTGTTTTTTCCCAAACAAATGATTTGGAATTGAATGCTATGAATTGAAATGAATTATTTGAAATGATGTATTTGAAATGAATTCATTCTATCCAAACACTACCTTAAAGGGATTTGAACCCGCGTTCAGGAATACCACTGGAGTAAAGTGCGTTGTATTAAACTACATAAGGGATATTTATTTTAACCTATAGTATTCTGTTTGACGTTAGAAAAAAGGAATTTGATTTTTTGGGGGAGGGGGACGTGCCACTCAGGACCCATACTATGTCCGTCCCTGGTTATGGATAAGTATTGAGGAGCATGTAGGTTGTTTTCTTAGGTTTACAGCTCCGACAAGTCCAACACGAATGTTGATCGAAGATACGTGATGCAGGTAGGGGTGTTCATGGGTGGTTAACCGTCCCAAAACAACATTTCGGTTCGCTCTTATTGCGAGCCTTAACCGTAACCGTTTAGATCGGTTACCGCCTAGGCGGTTAACCGGTTTTTCGGTACGGTTTTTTGGTTAACTATTAACTGTTATTTAAGTTATACTATTATATTTTACTTAATATACATATATATTTTCTATTTTTTTGTGCATATATTTTAACTGTTAATACATTTTTTATCGGTACGAGTAACACCCATTTAGACCGGTTTTCCGGTTTTTCGGTACATTTTTTCGATTTCGATTTTTTATGAACACCCCTAGATGCAGGTCATGGAATAGCTACAAATAAACTTAAGGTGAAGAAAAATAGATAAGAATAGAATTGGAAAACACACGGTTGTTCACTTGTTGTGTACTTGTGAGTAGACCTAATTACTTGGCTGGTCGGGCCATGATCGGGTGCGGGCCGTGAAAAGGACGGCTCATACAGGGTCCTGTCGTGTCAGTGCGGGTTACGGGTCGATAGACGGATAAGAAATAATTGTGAACGGAGAGAGACAAAAGTGAGTATATTGAATACAAATCCGTACATGTAATTTTTTTTTTTTTTACAATATCTATTTTATTTTTCCAAATTATTGAGTTATTTTATTGGCCTTATAATGACCCTATCCAATAATGACCATGTCTAATAAAAGCCTTATAAAATTGACCCTAACCTTTACCCATTGGGATACCCTGTCCAACAACCAGGTCTACTTGTGAACGTGAGGTCGATGGCTCGAGGCTACGTACATGTCTTATACACGGTTGTCTACTCTTGTTTTGCAAATTTGTCTTGTTTTAGCGTTCGACTTAGTTGTAGTTTTTCTATACTGATTTGTTGAGGCGTCTTGGATGGTTTATATTTTATAAAAAAAAAACTTAAATGGACCCGATGCACACTTAAAACTTAAATGGACCCCATGCACACTTAAAACTTAAATGGACCCGATGTACACTAACTTAGTGTGCACCGGGTTGGTAATTGATATTAACTTCATATAGCGAGTTTTATAAAGATATAGTGAACTTATATACAATATAGTGGATTTTATTAAAGGAAAACATATAGTGAAATTATATGTAATATAGTGGAGGATTTAATTTTAATGTTTTAACATGCAAGAAGATGTAGGTTGTTTAGTATATATCGTGACACGTGCTTTAACATATAGAAAGATGTAGTTTCTGCATGATATAGTGGATTGTTTAGAAATGATATAGTTTCTGCATGATATAGTTTGTTTCTGAATGATATAGCGGGTTTGTGCATGATACAATGGCTTTCTACATGATATAGTGGGTTCCTTAATGATATAGTGGATTGTCCGGAAATGATACGTGCTTTTGGCCTGGTGCAAATTAATATTAACGTGAACCGGGTCCACGCAAGTCATATTGTATATTTTAATCATTGTAGGTTATTTTGGGAAGATGTAATATTAGTTTCCCAATCCTTTTTTATTATATATGTATGTCTTTTATCAAAAACAAAATACATGATGTACTCCTTTACCTTTCTACCTACTCTCAAGTGTTTGGCCCTTAAATGTTAGACCAAGAACACTGTGCGTGTTGAGGTTTAGATATGGTCATTCTCCATATCATTAAAAAAAATTCTTCCAGGAAGGACCCCCTTCCTACTAAAAGTGAGCACAAGCAACTAGGCATACTAGTCGTTTTACAAGCTACTTACAAAAGCTTTCCAATGAGTGTTTGGCAATTAGCGAATAGCTGTTAGCTGATTGTATTAGCTGATAGTTGTTACATGGTGGTGTTAGCTGATTTGGCTAGCTGATAATATTAGCTGTTTGTATACAGGTGTTTGGTAAGTAGCTCATAGTTGATTGTTACATTAATGTGTAAAATGACCAATAAGGACAAGTGCATAATCTATTGTTGTACATTTTATTATTTATTAATGTACATTTTAACAACTTTAGGACATTCATGTAATTGGTCCAATCATGCCCAAACCTGTAATGTCAAAAAGCTCCTCCCCCCAACTTTTTCAAAAAGAGCTTTTTGGGCTCAATAAGTGAATTGAAACCTCTTTTTACCAAACACTCAAATTAGAGGATTGACTAGTCAAATCCTCTAATATGAGCTCAATCCTCTAATTTTACCCCAAACCTCTCTTTACCAAACAAGACCTATATCCAACTAGACTCATAGTTGTACAATAGATGATAATCTAAATCTCCTAATTTTATCTTATTAACTTTTGTCATATCTCCTAATATGAGACTTCTATTATAATATATAAAATCGTATATGATATTTTGTCGATTAGAATAACTATGTTATCCTCAACACCCTCGCAATTGTGACGATAGTTTTACAATATCATAATATAATTATATCTCCTAAGTCCTAACAAGATCATTACAAGTGTTAGAAATAGTAATCTAGAAAAATCTAGTGTAAAAATCAAGATGAATTCTAGAGTTATCTAAACAGATATCTATTGTAATTAAGGCATATTATAGAAAAATCTTAGAAAGAAGAATCTAGAATAATCTAGCATTAGATATTATTAGATCATATAAGATTAGTGTAAAATATTGTAGATTAAGTTATACCATTCCTATAAATATGTGTTAGCATTGTACGTAGCAGTGTGGAGTCATATGTATTTCCTACCACATTCATAAGCAAGAGTTCTCTTATGGAACCTTGCATATCACATATCATATGTATCTCCCCCAAGTTTGTAACAAATAATTTCAATCAATAAAAATTCATAAATTACAAATTTGGTCCATTAACCTTCTGCATGCGCCTGTCAAAAATTTCTATCAACAAGCACCTTGAAAACTCAGTTGAGTGAAGGTGTTTATTATACACATACTAAGGAGACTGTGCGAGTTTTTGTATGAATATTAATTAAACAAGATTGTTGATCAATTGTAATATTGTAAATTCCAGGAAAATAATTTAAGTAAATAAAAGTGTGTTAAACGCAAATAGTTATTAAAGGTGGTAATTTACAAGAATATCACTTTAAAAAACCATACTTAATAATTTACTTTTTTTTTTTTTCCTATGAAGGCTACATTTCATTAAGGTCGATCGTATTCTATTTATACATCTCACCTTGCATCCTCTGAACAATATTTGTGTCGATGTTCCAACTGCTAATCTCATTAAGGTCCTCCTTCACTTTGCCTGCTACAACAACTTATGATTTTTTTTACCTATACGGCTATATCATGATTCTAGCACCAAATCTATCTAAAATAAGATCTTAAAATGATAAAATCCCTATTTTCCATTCACACATTCCTAACATTCCTAACTATAGAATAGAAATGGAGAGGCTTTCAATCCCGCCACAACCTCACAATCTACCTCAGCCAACGAGCTACGCAAACATAAGAAATTCAAATTTTGCTAACTTACCCTAAAAATATATATTGTGTAAAAATGTAAAGTATAGTACTTTTTATGTATAATTATAATTATTCCTGTAATCATAACCTTTTGATCATTGGATATCTGTCAAAGAGCATAAACACCCCTAAAGGACAACTATATTATGTTGGCTTAGATATGTAGTGCGAGCCACTACTTCCATTTAAAACTTTAAAACACAAATTGGACCTTGAAAATTTAGTATTCATCCATCAGATTACCCATTTATTAATCAATCATTTTATCATTATGTACATACCAAATAATCCACAATATGATTAATCTGTTTTACATATCAAACAAAGCAATGATTAAGGAATTGAAATGCTGATTATGCAATAGAGGATTAACATAGCTGTTCAAGCACATGAGCCCACAAGATGAGTGTGCCAAGCTTGTGTCTGCTTACCTCACCTTGTAAATAATGACATAAATTAATTTCAATGGCAACATCTAATACGTGTGATGTGGACAACCACACAATATCCTAAATATTTAAGACCGTAAAGAATACCACCTTCCTCCGTTCTTTTTAAATTGCAACATTTGTATTTTCACACTTGGCGAGGCACAATTTTGACCATAAAATAACTTTAGTTTTGTATTTGTAAAAATTGTACATATGAGATATTTAAAAATTACACATTAAGACGAATTAAATAAGATCTCATATGACTATGTTTATATTTGTGTATTAATCATCATATACAGTCAAAGTATGAAATGTGAATAGTAGAAAAGTCAAAATGTTGCAATTAATAAAGAACAGAGGAAGTATAATGGTAGTTATACATGTCTTTTATTATTAGTCATTTATTAACAATAACTTTGTTAATTTTTTGCAATAATCAAATGTTCAAACTTACCGTCGTCGCACAATACCTCCAATAACAATTGAGTTACCTTCAATATTTTAGCTCTAAGACAATAAGATCGATGAACTCTATTTTTCTTTTTACAATTTAAGAATTTCAGTATTGGTTGTTATATACTAAATATATTGTACTTCATTATTTTCCGGTTAGGCTAGAAGGTTTAAGTCAAAGTACATGCCATTGTCTCAAGTAGCACGTGGGACATCACATAAATCATACTATACTAACAATATATGTATATAATTAAATCATAAATTGACCTAGCTCCTACGATCAACATGGGTCAAGTGGCTAAAGATGCTAATTTAATTAACTCAAAAGCCACTGAATTATTAAGTTTGAAAATTAATCGATGTTTTGTTGATGTTCCCACACTTACGTAGATTTATGGTAATCAGATATCAGCCAAGTTGTATGATGAACCAATTATGATGATACTATGTCATCATGAATCTTAAGCAATTTCTACAATTATTTGATGAAGCAGAGTTGAGGGGGAGGGGATTACTCTCACTAAAAAGTAGGATTTCGGTCCCTGTGTAATTAGTTAAAAGAACTGGAGTATGTTTCTTAAGTGATGAACAATATCCAACGAAATCTTATGTTAAAGGCTCCTATATATATCATCCTACCATCATGAAGAAATTACTACAATATACTTCCTCCGTTTCATTTTACTTGCTACACTTCTCAATTCACGGACTCCTAGGCAATTTTTGGAGAAGAGAGAGGTAGAGAGTAAAAAGAAAAAGGACCCATATGTGAGAGGAGAGAGATAGAGAGAGTTTATTGCCCAAAATGGAAGTGTAGCAAGTAATATGAAACTTCCCTATATGGAAAGTGTAGCGAGTAATTTGAAACGGAGGAAGTATATATAGTAAAATTAAATTTGTCTCAACAACATCAATATTGGTTTGGGTGCAAGGAGCACCACCAACTAGGTTTGGGTGTGAGGAGCACTACCAACTTCTACTAATAGTTAAAACATCACCAACAATTAATTGTCTTGCGTGCAGCATGTATCATAAATGACACCAGCAGCAAAAGATTATGTCCGAGCCTGGCAATCTCCGACTGATTGTTTGGATGTCGGTGTCATTTATGATATGTATTGCACCCATGACAAAAATTGGTGATGTTCTGGCTATCCCTTTAATGGTGGTGATGCTTCTTACATCCAATTACATAATTGGTGTTATTGACGCCAATTTTAGATGACATACTTTTTCATCTTTTTGCCTTTTTTAATCCTTCTTTCTACTTTTATTCCATTTTCGCCAAAAAAATTTGTGATTAAATTAGTTTTTATCTCTATCTCTATCTTTTATAACCACCAGTTATGTGGTGGTTTTTATGTTTTGTACCTTATTTAATTGGTCTTCTTCTAAGTATAATCATAAAGATTACCCACCCTTTTTCTCTTTTCTTATTGATGGAGTTTTGATTAATTTTAGTTTAGTTATGGGTTTGATTACTTGTTTAGTTTTGCGCTTTTATCTTTGTGGTGTACTTTATATATTCTTTTGATGTCCATTTTTCATACTTGCAGCACATTCATGGCCTTGTTTCAAGAGTTATATTAGCTTGAGTATTGAAAGTTTTTTGGGGCAAAATACGAAAAATATAGAAGAAAATAGTTATAAGCCAAAGGTGATGGTGCTCATCGCACATAAGTCATAGTTGGTGCTACTATAAGGCCAACTTTGTCGTATTAAAATAATTCGGCTTCCACGGAATCTTTGGCAGCCGATGTCATTTATGACACGTGTTGCTCGATCTCAAATCAATAGTTGGTGATGTTTTGTCTATTAGTCAAAGTTAGTGGTTCTCCTTGCACGGTTGCACCTAAGCAATAGTTGGTGCTATTGAGGCCAATTTAGTCTAAATAAATTATGTACAGTGTGATTTATAGTAGTATCTACTTCTTCTCATTGCCAGTTTAGTACCAACATTTATGAATTCTTCTATCATTTGATTACAAATACAAGATCAAACGTTGATTTGTTATCATATACTCAAAAGAAGATATGATCAACAATTATAAAATCATATCTACAACTAAGATCGATTAAGTCGAAGCCAGTGATACAACTCAAGCTCGAGCCAACCTCTATCAAAACTCACTAGTTTATGATTTAAACAAATCGGAACTGGAACTTAACTCAACTCATCCCATTTACTAATTATATAGAAAATTTGATATTAATACATCAATTAAACTTCTAAATTGGATTATTTCTTGGATATTAAGATAGGTTGGCAAACAATGTGCAAAGAAGATTAAAAGTTGATATATCTGTACTTGGTAAGCTTGGAGATAACAAGGCATGTAGAGCAAGTTAATTAATTACATCCGACATAAGTAATGCGACCAAATTAAAGAAAAAAAGAAATTGAATTTCCTGCCTTAATAGTATTAGTCAAATGAAAACCCTAACTATAAGTTGTGTGTCACCACTACTTATGGTCGGTAGTTTTCCCTCAAGTTTCCGCCAACGTTAGATAAGTGAAGTCCAACTCTTAGTTCTAATTGGCCGGTTAATATCTATCTTAATCTAGACCATATGTCGTCACACTTGCAAGTATAACCCCCATGCTTAATTTAGTTTTGATCTATCTAACTAACCCTGAAAATTAAGATAAGTTACCTTTGGTATTATTTTTTATTAATGGATTTGACTTTTAGTCATTAGGATCCTAATTACAATTTTTTGACAACTTACATTAACGAGAACAAAATTTTGTCCATATATATTTATAAGCATGATTATTGTAGGTAGGCTGGGACGCGGGGTTAGGACTTCAACGACCAATTTTGTTTTTTTTTTTTTTTTTTTTGACAACGGGAAAATGTGCATTAATTAAAACCGAAAGTACATCTTAACGCTAATACAACCAAAGAAACTAAACTGAGCGACACTCGCTCTTACATAACATAAACACAAATAACGTAAACTATGATAAAACTGCTCGATCTGGAGGCCTGTGTTGATAGCGAACTGTAGAGAAAAGCTGCTGCTGATGGATGACGATCGCCCTAACCAGGACAAAAGGAGCGGGAGGAGAGGGCTGATTTCACAAGCGGGGAACCAAAGTAACAGCGAGATTAGGAACTCGCAAGAGGACCAATCCCAGTGACCTTCTGTCACATGGGATTCTACGACCAAGGGTCCTCGAAAAGTCACATGCCTTTGTGACTTAATACCCTTTTTGAAGGGTATTTCCGGCTTCTCCTTTGATGAGAAGCTCGATTGAGTTGACGCGCTATAAACCCAATTGACAAATTGGGGAGCCGTCTTCAGATTTCGTTTTGTCAAGATAATGATTGAGACAATCATTACCAAGCTAGATTGAAATCTAACCAATGTTAGATCTCGAAGAACCATCCGATTGTCAAAATCGGAAACAAACCCCATCCATGAAATCAGAGGCCACGTAGACCCTAACCAACCACATACACCAGATCCAACATCTTGCAGACAAAGACTACCTCCAGAAATTAACAAAATCATCAAGCGGGATAAGAGAACAAACGACCAACCTATACTAACACAACCCATAGCTAACCAACCCAAAACAAAGATAACTAAAAACTAACAGGGGAAGGGGAAAAAAGACGCACCACCGGAAAACGGGAGGGGAGGCGACGTAACGAGGGAGGGGAAGGGGATGCCCTACAACTTTGGAGCGACGGGGGAAGGGGAAGGGGATGACCTACAATTGGAACCGCTACAACACTAACAAAGGGGAAGGGGAGGGAAACCTTACAAGGAAACCCGACGACACTAGGGGAGGGGGAGGGAAGCCCGGGCCGACAACCGGGGGGAGGGGAGAGGAAGCCCAAACAACAACCACGGGGGAGGGGAAGGGACGCCCAAACCGGACAACAAAACAGGGGAGGGGAAACTAACCGACGACGGAGCGGTGGTGCAACTGACTGACGACGAGAACTGACCGAGATGGACCGACGAAGGAGAAAACCCAACGAACACAGACGACCACTAACTGACGACGAGAAACAGGAAAGATGCGGAAAAAAAAAACCGAAGAAAAAGACGAGGGAACTCGCCGGAGAACCGCCGTGGCGCCGGAGCTCCGGCGAGTTCCTAGGGTTAGGGTTTTGTGGGAGGCTGAGTTTAGAGAGAAGGCAGAGAGAAAGTGAGCTTTGAGAGAGAAAAAAAGTTTTGTTTTTATCACATACATCTTGTTCCTTTGTATGTTGCAAAAACGGTTGTGTTAAAAATCCTTTTTACGCAGCAAAAACCTTTGTTTTAGCACGCAACTATATAGCATTTTCGTATCAATATAGTGTAAGGCAGCCAATGGATAATGTAAGAGAAAGAAGCATATCAATATAGAAAGGCGAATTGCCGGCTAAATCAAGGAACATGAATTTTCGTATTTAAATTGAAGAAGTTGATCAAAATAGAAGAATTAAATCGTAAAAGAGGGCGACGTTTTTATATTTTCATATATAATCTTTTAGATCTACAGTCTTGTAAGTAAAAATTATCTTTTGTTCTTATAATTTATCAGTCTTTTAGATATAAATTTTCTAATATGTCGGTTCATATAAAGTTTAATTATATCTTGATTATTTTAGGATATAGAAGTTCTCTTAAATCATTCTTCAAAATTAATTATATTTTTTAATTCTATAAATTTATAATAATTATTATTTTTTATATAATTGATTAATTTTTCATTCTAACAATAGTAATCGATTTTCTATGAGCGACTACCTCATATTACTAATTTCCTCTCTTTGTTTTGAGAATTATATATGCAATTGTCATTTCCTGATTTTCATCGACCTCATAATTAGGTAATTGGTTTCTGCACTAAAGTTGCCAAGTTGTCGCAACTCGCAAACGTTTGCAACCACCTAAACTCAATTGCTAAAATAAGTTTGTGTCTAGGGTTCTAATGATATATACCCTAAAAATAGTTGATGGAGCTCACTCGCAAACATCTTTTGACGGTCAATTATATGTAAAACAAGTTTTTTTAGGCGAATATATATGTTATCGCAATTTCTCGAACTTCAGACACAAATTTTTTTTTTTTTGCTTGTGACAACAATATATGCATTTATTACTATATAGTTGGACTTCTCGAACTTGCACACAATAATTCTAAGAAATTCTTAGTTGCATTTACCCTACCATCATTATCAAAACCTAAACTTCAACACAATATTCTAACTCTCCAGTCTCCACCTCCGTTATAGGCACAGCCAACTAGCCAAGGCCTAATTTACAAAGACAATATTATCCAGACCCCAGACTTTGACATATTACAAAGACATATTACAAAGAAAATCATGCATGATACTACTCCCTCCGTCCCAAAATATATTTCCCATTTCCATTTTGGGTGTCCCAAAATATAGTTCCCATTTCCATATTTAGTTCCACATTTTTCCGTAATTTGTCTAGAAAAACTGTGTCCCATCATTTATTTGCTTCTTGAATTTTGTTTTTTGCTTGGTTTATTCAACCCAAGTGTTACAATTAATGCTCTTTCACCAATTATTCTCCATTCTCTCCTAGAATCATCTTTTCCCATACAACATTTATTTTAAATAAACAAAAAATCTTTAATATCCCTCTTAGATTCTACTTACATAAATTACCGTAAAAAAGGGAATGAGAACTATATTTTGGGACGGAGGGAATACTTTATTTTCATTGTCACAAACTCACACATCATGATTACTATGAATAGCCCTTACTAAAGCTAAGAGATAAGTTGATAAAATCCACACTATGAAGATTTTGATCTGATCAATCCTGAATGAGTTGTTCCATGTGGTAAATGTCCACCCAAATAAAATGAGGGGTGATGAACCTGAGAAAAGATCAACAAAAAAAAGATATAGCTCACCTTTGGTTTATGAATTATAATCAGTGAATCAATACTGAAATTATTCATTCAGGGTACATATCTTGATTCTTAGTAACAGTCCACACGTAAGAGAGAGATTAGCGTTGATTGGAAGTTACAAATCGCGATAGACAAGGAAAAAGCATATAGTATAAAAACAGCAGTACTTTTATATGAATCTTCGAACCAATACATATATATATATATATACTATATGAAAAATTATACTATATATAAGTACGTAGATCGATCCAAAAATATATCTTCGAGTTACGTAAAAATCTGCGGAGGAAAGAATAACGTCACGTGTGTAGGATATGCATGGGCGACGTTGCTCATACCAACATCTTCCACATGTCTTTGAATTAGTGGTCCACCCTTCCTAGCACGTGGAAATTGGGGTAAAAAAATATTTCTAGTGACAGACGACTGATAACAGTAAAAAAATATGTGGTATTGTTCATGCAAGACAGGTTATATGCCATTGGGAAATTCAAATAACATATACGTTGTGAATTAATGATGTTACATCGAAATTTTATCAGCCAATGATATTGTCGGAAATACATTGGATTTTTCCCCGGAAGTGTGAAAGTATCAAGTCATAGATGGGATCTGAGAGAAAATATAGTGCAAGTAAAATGTTTATGACCTAAAGTGAAGGAATCCACAATGAAATTATTCAATTGATCAAGTTACAAATTCTAGCTAGGAGCACTCTCCCTCTAAGAAGAGTATGAATGTATGATAAGCGATAATGAGAATTCACTAGAAGGGTAATGTTATAACTTTCTCCTCCAATATCGATTCCACGTACATTCAAGCGCGTGTCATTATAATAGTTTTCTTATTAGGTAATATTCTCATATATATTAGGTCAAATGGCCGGCTGAGAGTTTTTTTATCATTTGGGATTCCCTTAACTCCCAGCACTTTACAAGGATTAACTATTATATCACTCATGGTTAGTTAATTTCCGAAATAAAAAGAATAAGAAATTATAAGATTCTGTTTGGTTGGGCCGAAATTTTTTTCAATGAAACATGATTAATTTCCTAGAAGAAAAAACATATTCCAAAGTCGGGAAAACATGGTTTTCCTGAACTTGTTGCCTTTATATCTTTTCCTTATCCAAATCATGTACATATGCACAACATATACTGTACAACATAGGTTCAAATCTTGGTGTGGAAGCAAATTTCAATGTCGTGGGGAGGGGGGGTTTGGGGCTTGTTGGGCCTTTGAGTGAGTGACCCTGTGCGAGGATAGTTCAGAGGAAATTCTTCTAACCAAAGGGTTCCCGAAGGGGCCCAAAAAGAACTTGCCTAATGCTAGATGGATCTGTTGTGTTGTAAATAGATTGTAAGTAGGCTTTTAAAAGCCTGTGTTGGATTTTCTCTTTTGAGTTAAGAGGAGTCTTTTCCATAAGATTTGTCCACACTCATCAAAAGTTAGATTGTATTCCTTTTTTTATAAGCAATTGTTAATTCAAGTGTTTTTTTTTAATAAGCATTTTTTGATAAGCTAGAAATTGTTAGTTCAAGTGTACTTACCAAAACAAAAGAAAAATATTTTTATAAAAAAGGTATTTCACCTAACCAAACACTATGTAAACATGGAAAAGATAGAAATATCTTTCATTTCTCCTTTTTTCTTTTTTTGAAGGAATTTTTATTTCTACATTTATATTTGTTGCACACAGGCAATTAATTAAGGTGATTCCTTTTACATGGGATGGGAGATTTTGTCAACCAATTGTTAATTCAAGTGTCCTTACCTAAATGCGCGACCTGCTAACTACTTTACAAAGTAAGATTAAAGTTCACTCATTGGACTTACAGTGGTTAGGCTCTCCTACAACCAATCAATACACTGGTGAATGGTGATATATCTACATGCAAAAATATTAAATGTCCCCCGAACAATTAAAATGTCTACCTCCAATATTGTTTGTTTTGTTTTCCCCTTATTTGTTATACGAAACACAAACAATATTGTTATATACACAAACAATATTTGTTACACGAGAATTTGTGTTAGATACATCTAACTGTTAGATATTTATCAAACCTAAAAAAAAAAACGTATTGATGTGAACCTTTAGAAGGAGTAAAATTGCACATTAGGAATTTAGGATGACTTCCGTCACAAAGTTGTGTTAGACAAGTCCACATAGTACTCTTCCAGTCTTCTGTGCTCAAACTGGGCTTATGATATAAGACAACTTAATTTTCTGACTACTGTAAGCCCATTGTAAACTGGACCCATACCATAAAGGACAATAATTTCTCACCCAATCATGTCCCTTTCCGAAAAAATAAATTGTTCTCTCTTTCTTTTTTCTTTGTAAATGTATCCTTTTTTTAATAGTGTAAGAAGAAACGATTATTAGGAGGTCTTTCACTAGATGGAAAATTGTATTCTAATGCATCAAATGATCAGAAAGAGAGGTGAGGGAGAGATTACGAAGATCAATATACAAATCCGAGATAAAAAAAAAAGGCTTTACGATAGCTATTTGATTTGTTGTATTGTAACATAATCTTTTTAAGTATCACATCCAGTTATGCAAATATAGTAATATATATAGAGTAAAAAGCTATTTACTTGTTTTTCTTTTTTGTAGTAAGTTCATTAAATCACAAGTTTTTGATTATCGTCTTATTCGTTTATAATAATCAAGGTGAATGCTCGAACCTCTAATAGAAAAAAAAAAAACTTTACAACTTAATGGAATAGGTCTGGCCTCTTGGGGTTTGAAAGAGAAACCCACATATTAGACATGACCTAAGCTCTTGACAGAGGGACCAATGTCATTTTTTTTGGATGGTAGCAAGATTATATAGACAATAACCATACAATAAAATCAACATTGCAGATTGAATGCACATAGCCTTCTCCAATTTATCAACTTATCAGCAACGCATGCCATCGGTTTCCTTCCATGTTCTAGCATCTTGATCCGTAGTTGCTTCTCAAAGTAACACGTATGGTCCTCATCTTTGCATTATCCAACAGATTTGCTTGCTTTTAATCTGTAGTGAATTTCTTAAGAGCTGTGAGCTACGTCCACCTTTTTTCTTGAGGTGTCTGTAATATCTATTTAACTTGGTAACTTCCCTAATTTAGAGTATAGTCTTGTTAGAAGTTGTCTAAAGCTTAGTATGATCAAAGTGAAACACAACAATGTAACATTAATCAATTTTTTCCCTATTGTTTAATTGGTCACTCGAATCGCACCAAAATAAAGAGTTGCTCACCTAAAGATAGTCATAGTCCTAATTTATACTTCTATCTTTGTGGTAATGACCGGGGTGTTTCGGTATATAGAATTGAGTTTACCTATATTGAACATGAGAAAATTAATAAATCAATTTATAAGTTTAAAAAGTTACTTCTCTTATTACGGGTTGATTTTTTTATATGATGTCTTTCATATATATATTAATCACTTTACAACCTACATGAGTTATTTTAATGGTATTATTTTTTAATTTTTTTTCTACATCACTAATAAGTACATGTTTGGTTTAACTCAAGGAAACAAAAAAAAGTAAATGAAGAATTGTTACAATACTTCTATTGCGTGTATAGTTCCGTTTTAGAATCAAAACTAGTTATTAGGCCCGGGCTATGCCTCGGGTAAGAAAAAATTCCATTTATTAATATAATACTTTATGATAATAACACTAAATACAACTTAGTCTAGTGGTTAAGACTTTAATATATGTAATTGAGGTCTCGGGATCAAATCCTATACTACGCAATTTCTAATTTTTTTTATTGTACATGGATTACATGAACTAAAACTCCCTAGGGAGAGCGCCACGTGACACAGTTTCTTGTTTATGCACGCCTTTTAATATATTTGTATAGATAGATACTTATAATGATGGGATTGAGAACTATTGGAATATATGTTAATAAGGAGTCTAGTTCAGTTAGTTCAGTATGTATTCCTATCTGCAAAGTTGTTAGGATATCTAGTTCAATAAGGTTTATTGATATTAGGTTGTATATATATTCCTCTAAAGTTTAATGAGAAAATTGATGACTTTTCCTATATTCAGTAAGCCAATACTGTTCAGGCTCCGGATTTGGGTATGCTATGGCATCGTCGTTTAGGTCACCCCTCTATGCAAGTTATTTCCACTTTTCCTGGTTTAGTTAGTAGTAAACATTCTAATAAGGGTTGTTCTCTTGATTACCACATTTGTTTTAAGGGTAAACAACCCAAAAACAGTTTTCCTTTAAGTAATAATAAAGCTATAGAGATTTTTGATTTAGTTCATTGTGATATTTGGGGCTCTAATTGTATTGTGTCTACTAGTTATGCTCGTTATTTTCTTACTATTGTTGATAATTATTCTCGTGCAACCTGCGTTTATTTGATGATTGGCAAATATGAGGCAAAACAGCTGTTGCAAGAATTTTATGTTATGGTTAAAACCCAGTTTAATAAGAAAATTAAGGTGCTTCGGAGTGATAATTGTCAGGAGTTTTTAAGTCTTGCATCTTTGTTTCGCCAGAAAGGTATTATTCATCAGACATCTTGTGTTGATACTGCCCAACAGAATGGTAGGGTGGAGCGTAAACATCGTCGTATCCTTAATGTAGCTCGGGGTCTTAGGTTTCAGGCTAAGTTACCTAAATCTTTTTGGGGGGAGTGTGTCCTTACAGCTGTTCATCTTATAAATATTACCTCTACTCCTGTTTTGAAGGGTAAAACACCTTATGAATGTTTGTTTGGTGTTTCACCTTCTTATGATTCGATTCATGTGTTTGGTTGTCTATGCTATGCTGTTAATCGTTCTCGTATAAAGGATAAGTTTGATTCTAGATCTCGCCTTTGCTTATTTCTTGGGTATCCATTTGGTAAGAAAGGGCGGTGCTTTATGACCTTGAGACGTGTGAATTTTTTGTGAGTAGGGATGTTACATTTTTTGAGGATCAATTCCCCTATCCAACTGTTCTTTTTGATGTGGCGCAAAAGCAGTAGGATTTACATTTTTCCCAACCATCCCTTTGGGCAGATGATTTGTTTGATGATAGTGGTTATGGCACTGATGTTGGTGCGCCTAGTGTTGTTGATGGTGCTGGCGTGCATACGGATAGTGTGGTCACTACGCCTCCACGCCCCACTAGAAGCATAGTTGGTGATGCTTCTCCGACACATGCGCGTATTGGTGAGGTTATGTGTGACACCTCCACGCCTCTTGATTTGAGGGGGAGTTCATCGTCGTCTGGTGAACTGTTAGGGTGTTGGCATCGTACTAAAGTTCAATCTTGCAAGCTTCGTGATTTTGTGACTCATACTGTGGTGTGTGAAAATATTGACTCCAAACCCTCTACTGCGTCTCCTTCTCCGTCTCGTTCTTCAGGTACGCCCTTTGATATAGCTTGTTATGTTGATTATAATAATTTTTTTGTAAAACATAGAGGTTTTCTGGCAGCTGTTACTAAAGGACAAGAGCCTCAAAGTTTTCAGGAGGCTGTGAAACATCCTGGTTGGCGCAAGGCGATGGAGGAGGAGCTTGCGGCTCTTGAGCGCAATGGTACGTGGACTTTGGAGGATCTACCTTCAGGTAAGAAAGCTATTAGTAGTGGTTGGGTGTATCGTATTAAATACACTTCAACTGGCGAGATTGAACGGTTGAAAGGTAGACTAGTTGTTCATGGTAATTGTCAGATTGAAGGTATTGATTATAATGAAACGTTTGCTCCTATTGCTAAAATGGGCACTGTACGTTTATTTTTAGCTGTTGCTGTATCTCTTAATTGGGATTTGCATCAGATGGATGTTCATAATGCTTTCTTACATGGTGATTTGCATGAAAAGTTTTATATGATACTTCCTCCTGGATATCGTGGTGCTCCTCCAGGGAAGGTTTGCAGGTTAAGAAAACCGTTGTATGGATTGAAACAGGCACCTCGACAGTGGTTTGCAAAGTTGTCTCAAGCATTGAAGTCCTATGGTTTTAAACAGTCTGATGCAGATTATTCTTTGTTCTGTTACATTCAGGGACATGTTGCTCTTCATGTTCTTGTTTATGTTGATGATTTGATAATTGCAGGCTCATCTCATGATGTTATTGTTCGCTTTAAGAAATATTTGAGTTCCTGTTTTCATATGAAGGATTTGGGTGTACTGAAATATTTCTTAGGCATTGAGGTTGCTAGGAGCAAGGATGGTATTTTTTTGTCACAACGCAAATATGCGTTGGATGTGTTAACAGAAGAAGGCATGTTAGGATGTAAACCCATTGACACACCTATGGAGCAGAATCATCGTCTCGCTTCCGCTGAAGGCTCGCCATATGCGCATCCTGATAGATATAGGCGCCTAGCTTAGTTGGACGTCTGGTCTATCTGTCTGTTACTCGTCTTGAGTTAAGTTATGATGTGCATACTCTATCTCAATTTCTTGTTGCACCACAGGTTTGTTATTAGGATGCTGCTCTTCGTGTTTTGCGTTATCTAAAAGGAAGTCCTGGTCAGGGTATTGTGTTGCGTCCTTTAGGTAATATGCAACTTACTGGTTTTTGTGATAGTTAGGGATGGGCATGTGTCCAGGACCCGATCCGGACCCTACTGGACCCGACCCTAATTTAAGGGTTTGGGTCCAAGTTTTTCAGACCCTAAGGGTCCGGGTCCAAGTAAATTTTTTAGGGTCCGGGTTCGGGCCTTGATATTTTAGACCCAGACTCGACCCTAAAATAATTTTAATATATAAATTTTAACTTTTTTATAAAAAAAATAAAATAAACTGATTTACTAAGAAACTAGAATACCAATACGCACAGGAATCCTTCTACCGCCCAATTACAAAACTCTAATCTTGAGAATAACCAAAACACTTTGAAAACCCATGTTCTCTCTCCTCTTCTTCATCTTCAACTTTCGAAGCTCTTCATCAATGGCGTCAGGCGAGAAGATGGTGCTTCAGTTCGGAGGTTCGACGTCTCTGAATGTGAAAGTTCATCCATTAGTCATATTTAACTTCTGTGATTGCTATGTTCGATGACCCGACCAAGCTAAATGGGTCATTGGAACTCTTCTCGGATCTGTTTTACCCGATGGTATCGTTGATGTTCGCAACTCTTACGCTGTTCCTCATAATGAATTCTCCGATCAGTTTTTTTTTCTCTCTCTCCTATTAATTGCTGTTTTCAGCTTTTTATTTCATTCATGAAATTTATGTATTTTTTTGGTTTAATTTTTTATTGTTAGTTGTAGATTCGGTTAAATTTGATTATGTTGGATACTTTTGTGAAATCTTTTGCTTTAGATGAGTTGAATTTGTAGAAAATTAGGGTTAAAAACTGAAATTTTCGCAAAAATAAAGAATTTAGGCCTGGACCCTAGACCCTCCAGACCTTATGGGTCTGGGTCCGCAAAAAATTAGGGTCTGGGTCCAGGGTTCGGCTGGACCCGACCCTTGCCTATCCCTAGTGATAGTGATTAGGCTGCTTGCCCTTTGACTCGGCGCTTTGTTACTGGTTATTTGGTGTTCTTGGGTCGTTCTCTTGTCTCCTGGAAGACTAAGAAACAACCTACTGTGGCTCGTTCATCTGCAGAGGCTGAGTATAGGGCTATGGCTGTTACTACTTGTGAGTTGAAGTGGTTGAAGTATTTGTTGTCTTCTCTTGGTGTTTTGCATCCTAAGCCTATGCTTTTGTATTCAGATAGTCAATCTGCTATTCATATTTCAAAGAATCCAGTTTTTCATGATCGTACGAAGCATATTGAGGTCGATTGTCATTTTGTTCGTAATGAATTAACTTCTGGTAATTTGTCTACTTCTTATGTTCCTACATGCCATCAGTTAGTAGATATTTTGACAAAAGCATTGGGCAGGAGCCAGTTTGGGTTTCTATTCCGCAAGTTAGGCAAATGTGATATTCATGCTCCAACTTGAGGGGGAGTATTGAAATATATGTTAATAAGGAGTCTAGTTCAGTTAGTTCAGTATGTATTCCTATCTGCAAAGTTGTTAGGATTTCTAGTTCAGTAAGGTTTCCTGATATTTTTTAAAAATTTGGTAAGATAAATTACATTAACGCCCTCTCACAGGGTACCTAAATACAACCTACCCCAAAGCCCCCCAAACCCCCTGATGAGAATCGGACCCACAACATGTGGGTGTAAGATGAAATGGCTTACCACCCTTCCACTCCCTCATTCTCAGGTTTCCTGATTCCTCTAAAGTTTGATGAGAAGGATTGATGTGTTTTCCTATATTCTATACTTCAACAAAAACGGTAATATTTTGTGTTACCTGAGAGTTGAAGAGAGTAATAATTGATTGAAATAATTACCCACGGCCTAACCTTAAGAAACATAAATCATTATTCATTACTTACCTTTTATAGTTTTATACCAAACAACATTCAAAAAATGTCCTATCCATATCCAACTCTTAAAAATCTCCTACCAAATAAAATGCTATAATCAAACAAGACACTGACAGCATTTCAAATTTAGAGTTTTTCAGTTATCTCACGCACCCCATTTTCTGATTCTATAACTTCGTCGCCTTCCACAGTTCCACATACCAAACATCGGCACTCAGATAACACTATTTAATTTATACTTCTATTATTCTATAATGTTATCACATAATCATCTCATGAGTCATGAGTGACGAATTAAAAAAATTATACGTTGCTAATCAAGAAATCTCGTCCTTATATAAGTAAACACTTTATTCATCCCTTCCCCACGGCCTATGAGATATTATTACGTGGTCCAAGCCTCCAAGGTCTTGACAATGAAAAGTCCCTGTGTTATATTTCTTTGGCTTATGAATTCTGTTGAATATTATGACCAACTTAAAGTTCAATTACCTACTATGTTGGGAAAAAAAGAGCATCACGCATCTCCGTTTATTAATTGATTTGTCATGACTTAAGACTACGAATGATAGATGATTATGCATCACTCAATAACATGTGTGCAATGTTACCGTATTACATCTTTAATTTCATAATAATTTTTTCCAAAAATATAAAGTAAAAAATTCATACTTTCTCTATTAGCTACCGTCTACCGTAGTTGTACCATTTTTTTTTTGCCCCCTTTCGGGAACCTATGGTAAGATGAATTTCCTCTGGGCTGCCCTCGCACAAGGTCACTCACCCAGAGGCCCAACAAGCTCCAACTACCTCGGCACCTCCCCCTAACCCAAATAATATTGAAATTTGCTTCCATCAAGATTTGAACCTTGGTATCCCATATGGGAGATAGGAAGTCATAACATTGGACCCGAGGGTCCTTGGTACCGTAGTTGTACTTGTACTAATGGTATTCTTTGGCAATTTATTGTTGTCTCATTGTTGGAGTTCAATTGGATTTCAATAAGGGTATTTAAGTAATTCTATAAGCTAGATGCATCAAAATAAAGGTAAGATGATACCAAGCTATCAAAAAAAAAAAAAAGTAAGATGATACCAAATTACACTCAAGTTAGTACCAAAAACTTCCACTTTAGTATCAATACCAAATTGACTACTCTTACTTAATACCAAAATTTTGACTTGGTGCCAAAGTGAAAGTTTTCGTATCAACTTAACTGTAATTTGATATCAACTTACCTTTACTTTATTACCTCCAACCTATGAAATTACCATAATACCCTTCTTAAAAACTCGAACAATGAGTTACCAAGTCTTTCTCCTCTTTATCCATCCTACCACATCAATAGATCAACCTTAAACAAACCTAACTATTCACTTTTTGTGATTTCGGGAAAAGTAAATGGTATTTTGAAGGAAATGAATAATTAACATGCTTGGGAAAGTCCATCCTACCACATCAATAGATCACCCACATGCCACCCAAGATCTTTATTGGGTTCGCTCCTGATTATTTCATATATTTATTCTTATAACACGTTGTCTTTACGTTATTCACATACGAATTTTCACAATCTTTTATACATATATGAAAACAAATTAAATGCTAGTAAGCAAGATTTGTTATTGACTTTATCTCTTTCTATAATTTCTAAATATCAACTTTTGTAACTATTAAATATCAACTTTTATATTTTAAATGGTAATCCTGAATGATTTTGGGATCCTCTTTATTTCCTTAAAAGAAATGGATGATCTATTTTCTAAATCAATGACAGAAAATGAATAAATAGGAAAAATACGGGAATTTTTATGAAAACTATATTCTTACTAACATAAGCGTCTTTATCCTAAGATAAAATGGATGAAAAGAAATTGAGAGAACCATAATTCTAGAAGTACTATTCACTGTTTCCCTTCAAATAAAAATGTGGGCTTCTGTATATTAAAGGCCATATGGGGCCTTATGATGGGAGCAAAAAAGACGGGATCAAATATAACATTATTGTCTTTGATCCAATTAAACTTTGACAACGTGAAAGGATGAGAGTTGATCGGTCAGTTTTGTATCTGTTCATAATTCCCCCAAAATCCAGACAATTGGCATCCCATAGTATGCAACTGTCTCTCTCTAATCAAAGGCCACACGTATACAAGTTACAACATATATAGAGTACTCCTATTTGATATTTTTGTCCAATAATTCAGGATTTTGATTAAATTGGTGGCCTACATATATACTGGTATCAGATATGCACATACAGTCATCTAGATATACTGATATGTGAAGAACCTAAACCAACCAAAGCTATAGTACTCCACATTATGTTTGCATCTCCCAATTAAAGAATAAAATTCTATCAGAAGTACTTTTTAGAGTAATGATTTTTGTACAAGTGCATCTTACAAAAATAAATTTTGAGTCTAATAAGTTCAAATAAGTTTCAATTAGGTCTAACAAGTTTTGACTAGGTGCTAATAAGTTTCGGCATGTCTAATAAGTTATAATAAAGTTCAATCGGATCTAATAAGATTTAAAAAGTTGAAAATAAATTAATGTTAAATGTGTAATTAATGGTTGATTAATATGTTATTTAACAACAATCCGGGGAGTAACTATAAACACTCCTAATCTAGATTTGACTATAGAATAATAGATATTAATTAACTTTAATCTTCTAAAGTAAGTCATATAACCCACATAGGCAACTCAAGTAGTAACAAGTAACAACCTATACTTAATAAGTGTTGTAGGTTATTTCAAAGTTTACATTTACTTCCTTTACAATTAATCTGTATCCTGAATTTTATCAAAGAGGAACTTTGATGGAGAATATATGTAAAATATTCGCCTCATAGATTTAGGACATAAATTTATATAACTACTCCCTCCGTCCCATAATATAGTGCTTATTCTCTTTTTTATCAATTTGTTTGGACTCAATTGCCCTTCATTTCTACATAAATTTTCCTAAATACCCCTACTTAGAGGTGGGCATGGGCCGGGCCAGCACGTGGGCAGGCCCGGCCCGGCACGAGCCTGCTCAAAGCCCGGCCCGGCACGTTGTTCGCTCCGTGGGCCTGCCACGGTCAACAAATTTTATTTTAGGCTCGCACCGGCACGAGCCCGTCTATATGGCCCGTGGGTCGAACGCCCCTTTTCTTTGTGTTTTTAGCCTAAAACTGCCAAGAATCCTAAAAAACAACATAAAACACGGGCCAGACCCGCAGGAGGCACGAGCCCGGCCCGCGGGCCCGTGGACAAAATCTAGAAATTTGAGGCACGGCACAGCCCGCCATTTCCTCAAACCCGCGGGCCGAGCCCATGAACAGGCCGGCCCGGCCCCATGCCCAGTCTACCCCTACTTTTCTTTCAAAATATGTGCCCTTATTTATTGTTTTACACCATTCCAATAAACATTTATTGCATTTTCATTTTATTTTAAAGAAAAAAGAAAAAAAAAACTAGTTCCAAGACAAAAGTACCCAAAATATATTTATTTAAATAGATGTTTTTAGGAAATCCTAAAACTCTTTCCATTTTCCTTAATTTTCGTGAAAAATGAGAAGTGAGCACTATATTATGGGACGGAGGGAGTATTACTTTAGTATTTTAGATTGTATCATCCATTTTCTCTTTCTCTCTCCACCAACCCTTGGACCCATGACCTGGATTTAGGAGTATATAATTGTAAAAAATTTCTTTATTTCAAAATAGAGGGAGCAATATATACTTCTAATAAACACTAAGTGTCTAAGTGTAAGTTTGGTTCAAGTTATATAATGGAAAGAGAAAGAATTAAAAAGAGGGAGGGAATGATAACAAATATTGTTAAATTTATTGGGTGTTGGTTTCATAGTGGAAAGGTAACAATTATTATCAACTATCATGACAAGAATTTTTGTTACTTGAGGGAAATGTAACAACTTGAGGAGGAGTTAAACCCAACAAAAATTAAAGAAGTAGGTAATTGACTTTGATTCTTAGACCTAAAATATTAAACCAAACATGAATGTCTCCTGAATATGATCTTATAAAAAGATATTTAGTCTGCAGATAATAAAAATCACTTCAAGACCAAGAAAAGTTTCTCTTTTTTAACTTTTTTTTTTCCTGGTGCATAAGTTAAGTTGCATAAAGACGAGTACAGATCCAACAACAAGATTTCGACATTTTCAGTCATGGGTATGCATATTCGTACAAAAAATGTATCGTATCGAGTATGGTAATGGATATGCGACTAAAAAGTAGTACTTGTGCTATAGAGCAGAAGTCTTTATTTTGGGTGATATATAAGAAGTCTCATTTTTCCTTTTGGTGATAAGAAGTCTCATTTACTACTACTAGCTTTTTCTGCACGCTATGCGTGCGGTGACATTTTAGGCAAATTATTGCTCTGTATTAAAAAAAAATTAAAAAAAAATTATGAAGTACGTATCTACGTTCACCTTCATTTGGTGAGTAAGAAGTATTTAAATACTTACAAATAATATCTAAAAACATTTTAAAGTTAGTATAAGTGATGAAATTACATATCCAAGTAATGAAGAAACTGTTTTTTTTTTTTTTTTTTTTTTTTTTTTGGAATTTGTATTTGTGATTAATTTTGTATATGAGTTGTCTTTGTAATGAGAATGTCATATTTTTTTATTGTCATTGGATCTAAATTAATTTGATTGAATCTTTTTTTATTGGCAAGTTTATGTGATTGACAATTATATGAGTTGATTGGGTTTAATAGAGATTTGGTTGAAATTTTTTGGTAAGTTTATGTGAGAAATTGTTTTATGTTGTGGAGGGGTAAATATGTAAATTGAAAAGGGGCCAATTCTTCCCTCGACTTATATAATAGAGATAACTTAGTTTGAAATGGAGACGAAAGATATGTGGCCGAATGCCGAAAGAGATAACTGGGCCCCCAGTCTGGCTGATGAACTAACATACTTATCTGGGTTTATATCAATAGAACATGTTTACATGTCTTAAACTAACATTTTCTAACCTCTAAAACACACTACGTAGGAAGTAGTAATATTTTTCAATTTAATTAGTCAGATCACGTGTACCTTTTTTGTTTCTTTTAAAGACTAATTAACAGTTTTAAAGAAGATATTCTTATAATAGGACCAAAAGCCCTTCACAAATTGATTATTCTACTAGAATTTGTGTTGTATACTTGTATCGTACTCCTAGTGCTATTAAAAATGCTGTAGCTATGGACTTTTGTCTTGTCTTTAATGAAAACTAAGGCCTTTTGGCTTTTCTTCTAAAAAAAAAAAGACCGACCCTTCACAAAATTATAGAACAATTCATTCATGTTTAAAGTACCTGCAGTCTAACTTTTTGTCTTCAAGAAACTGCAAAATTATCATAGAAAATCAAAATGCTGCAGCTTATTGGACAGTACTACGTAGTAGTAAAAAAAATGCTTCAAAATCTATACTAATATATTAAAAGGCGTGCGTGACAACGTATACACGCCATGTGGCACCTCTGTTACTCTACTAGAATTGTCCAATGTGTACGTGTGTCATGTCAATTAACAAAAATAAAATTGGCTTGCAACAAGATTTGAACACGTGACGTCTTGCTATTATACATAACACAATTACCATCTCAACCAACTTTTAATCATGCTTTAAATGTCCATAGTATTATATTTGTACCTTTTTAAATGTTGAGTTTTCTTTAATATATTTTGATGCGAATGGAAAAAAATGCATATCAAGTTAGGAAAAAATACCACCCGGGGCAACGTCCAGGCCCAAATACTAGTTAAATACTGATAAGATATTCCAATGCACCACTTTTAAAATGATGGAATTCATAAAAGTATAAAGATGATGAAATAATGTTTTAGGTTGGTCCTATTACATGAGATGACGTAGTTCTTTTCTTTTCAAAACACAAAAAAGATGATAGAAGATATGCTGAGATTCCACGAACAGCCCACATGTAAATGTAAGTGTCGTCCTACATTGAATATGAGGAGAGAAATAAACAACTTAATAAGTTTGACGAGTTACTCCTCCTATTGTCAATTGGTTTTTAGGATCGAACCCCGAGTTGGACTTGTAAATTGTCTAAACTCTCCTATGTTGAGATCCTAAAGAACAACCCACATGTGAGTGACTTACAAAGCACTAGCTCATATTGATTTCATAAATTTTACCTCCAATGAACAGCATACAAAATTACCATTTATGCCATCAATGTACTCAGGATTTCATACAAGATATCTATTATATCTAATTTGCCAAAAAAATAAAATTACAAGAGCCAGACTCATTATATCAGCCCCAACTAAGATACTTCATTGGCTCCAATCAAAGACATATTTATCCTTATAATGAATTCATGTGGGTTATAAGTGGCATCATACATTATTAGTGACTAGTTAAAGCATGCACACTATTAAAAATAACATATAATACAAAATACAATGAAAGAAGAATGACAATAAATCTGAACATCATGAGATCTCTATATTTATGGTTTGGAGACCTAAACAAGCTCATTGTGGGTAATATTTTATACTTTTATGTATATCGAGTCTTGTAGTTTCATTATTAAAATGAATAATGATAATTACCAAAAAGCGAAGCCTAGGTAAGGATTCTTTAGTGATGCACTATCATTATAATTTTTTTTTTGAGGAAGTCATAAATTCATACTTAATGGCTTATAAAGTTGATCACGAATATGATTATCTATTCAAGATCGTCTTAATTGGAGATTCAGGTGTTGGCAAATCCAATATTCTATCAAGGTTTACCAGAAATGAGTTTTGCTTAGAATCCAAATCTACAATCGGTGTTGAATTTGCAACTAGAACGTTACAGGTGAGTTCATTATAATATAAGTGCGACCATAGAGTCGAATCATTAACCTCATATAATAGTTGTAATTATCAAAATTAATTCTTATAAATTATAGCTATTTTGTACAATGATAACTTATGTTCCATTTAACTTGATTTTGCTGACTTATTATAAATTTTTCAGACTTTTCTTCACTTTTTTTATTCTTTATGAAGATAAATAAAAGTTAAAACTAAGTTGAAGAACCAACCGTAAATGTTCTTGGGAGCACTATGTCAACATCGATTACGGTGCTTCCCATGATTGCGTGGACAACACACGGTGGTGTGGAGGAAGGGGGGATTGTTAAACATCGCCCCTAAAGTACTTAAAATCGCCCCAAGTATTATATTATTGGACCATTATACCCTTAATTTACTTTTTGTTTTTTACTCACCACCTACCATCTTTCTCTCTCATATTCACCCCATCAGATTCATCACCATCACCATCCCTCTCATCTTTCTTCAACAAACATTTTTCTGCACACAACCACAACCACCACCACCACCACCACCACCACCACCATTTAAACTCAAAAAATGTCAGATAATTCAAGGCCACGAAAGAAAATTGTACTTAAGCGTCACACGGAGGATGCAGTTGCTAGGGCTATAGAGGCAAGACGCCGGCAAGAAGCGGTAGAGGAGGCGGCGGCAGCGGCGGAGATGGCGGCAGCAGAGGCGGAAGCATCGCAGGTAATTTTTTTTAAAAAAAAAAGTAGCCAACGTCTGGCTTGCCCGTTGCTTCCATGGAAGCAACGTTTGGTGCTAACGTTGCTTCTATGGAAGCAACGTTTGGGTAAACGTTGCTTCCATGGAAGCAACGTTGCAGCCAAACGTTGCTTCCATAGAAGCAACGTTACAGCCAAACGTTGCTTCCATAGAAGCAACGTTACAGCCAAACGTTGCTTCTATGGAAGCAGCGAAATTTTTTTTTTTCTTTTAAATTTCTGTTATTATTAATTTTGTTATTTATGTTATATTTTCATATTTAAAATGTTATTATTTTATTAATTCATGAAATGTAAGTGATATTTTTTTTGAATATTTTATAAAAATAATTCATATAATATTATTTAGTATGTTTTAATTTAATTATTATTATTGTAGGTTGTAGAAAATTAGAAATAGTAAGTTTTGATTATAAATAATTAATATTGTAGGTTGTAGAATGTTATATGTTTTGATTATAAATAATAATTATTATAGGTAGTAAAAAATTATAAATAATATGTTTTGATTATTATTAATTATTGTTGTATGGTTAATATATTGAATTATGAATTATTAAAAATTATTTTATTAAATAATATTGTTGTATTGAATAGCCATCTGGGTTTCGACAATTTGCCGGGAAGACACTTCCCGGGTTTCGCATACACAACGAGGATTCAGGTCCGCGACATCCACTCACGTGGTGTTTCGGCCTTCAGTTAGGAGGACGCGGATGAAGCCGACTGGTCCGCGACGTCAGCTTCAGTTACACGATGAGGGGGTTGGTGGATCGTACGATGCAAGGGAGCATCAGGAGATGGATGAGGGGGATGAGGATGAGAGGGATGCATATGAGGCGGGTTCTGATGTTCTTTACGATGATGATGTTCAGGATGCAATTATGCGGGAATTTGAGAGAGATCCAGTTGTAGAGCCTACAAATGCAGTGATCGTTGGAATGTACGTAAGGGTAGGGGTGGGCGGTTTATACGCGGTGAGGGGAGTTCATCGACTGTTGAGAGTCGAAAGGGGAAGGGGAAGGATGCCGATGACCTTAGCTGGAAGGTCACAGGTCCAGTTGCAGGAGGACCTATTGTTGGGTCTGTTATCCCTAGTTTTGGTGGACATGTAGCTATGGAGATTTGGGAGGGGGGGGATAGAATTCTCCTGAAGTGTCAGACACGAGAGAGGATTTGTGCACGTTTGAGGACGTGGGCTAGGGCGTTGCCTCCACCGATACAGGATCGTCTTCGTAGAACGTCCCTGTACCATATCCCCTTTACTATGTTCACGCACATTGATGCGCCCTTGATTTCAGCATTTGTCGAGCGGTGGCAGCCTGATACGAGTTCTTTTCACCTACCGTTTGGGGAGATGACAATCATGATGCATGATGTGTGGCATATATTGCATATTCCAGTTGAGGGGTGCACGGTGAATGACACCACTCCGAGTGTTGCTCTTAGGGGTTTGGTTGCAGACTCGATCGGTAGGACGATTGCGAGCTCGGGAGTCCACTTTGGGAGAATGGTGCTATTGCTGCACAAGGGGTTGCTGATATTCTATCAGATGGGGAGACACCTGCTTCATTGGAGAAACAGCTGACATGTATTATATGGTTGATTCTAGGATGCTGTTTGTTCCCAGATAAGAGTGGATCGAGGTTGAGACCCTTTGACATTGTTGAGGCCAGGTCTCCAGATATCGTTCACACGTTCTCCTGGGGGTCGGCTACACTTGCGTACTTGTATCGTCAGTTGGGTGAGGCTAGTCGTACCTCCACAGTCGGGATTAGCGGCTGTTTGACTTTACTCCAGGCATGGATTTATGAGTATTTTCCATGCTTCAGGCCGCGCGCACAGCATATTATTGGTGGGGCAGCTCCACGAGCGCAGAGTTGGACTGCGTACCCAGAGCCGAGGTCTCATGACCGTCTTTGCTCTATCAGGAGACAGTTAGACACACTGACAGCAGAGGATGTAAGTGACTATTTATGTACTATTATTAACAGTTTGTTTTTTTTACTTGTATTTCATTAAATAAAATCGCTTTTTTTGTAATAATTGCAGGTGGATTGGTTGCCTTATGGTCATCATTTTGATCCGAACACTATTCGGAGAACATTATATAGGGGCACCATTCGTTATCGGGGAGTTATCGAGCCATATATGCCTCGATCGATGTGTGCGGCGGTTAGGCCGTATGCGCATCGTACTGTTCCTATTATTGCTCCAGTGTCCGCATCTAGGCCTAGCAAGGGAAAGTATTCTCGTGAAATCTTCTGCTGTCCATTGTGAATCGGGTCGGTTCTCGTTCCCGACAGGTAATTATAATAATATTATATTAATATTATGTTTATTATTATTGTTAGTATATTACAATTGTTATTTTGTTTACAAACAGGTAATTGTGTAAACATTGAGATGTTTGAGAAGGGTTCTGCACCGGCCACTTGCGCCACTGACTACTTGTCTTGGTATCAGCGACATTCACATCCATATTTGTTGAATGATGGAGGTAGTAGTGCTCGACCCATACCAGATCGTACCGCAACCGAGCAGGTAAATGTATTTTAATGGATTCATAATTTGTATCAATGTACCAAAATTAAATATATTGATGATCTAGTATTTTTTAATGCAACAAAGGGATGAGTAGGTGGATAAATGCAACTCGTCCATTCATGCAACATCGGGACGAATCTGAATGGGATGATGCACGTGCGAATGTTGAGCAACTCATTGAGGATTGGAACAAAGTGTTACACAATACGAATGAAGAGAACGAGTAGCGGGTTTTAGTTATGTTAAACAACTTTTAACTCAATGTTTATGTATGCTTGTTAAATCATAACACTTTAATGCTTGTTAATTATGAGTAATTGCATATTTAATTAGTTATATTGTCATTTAGTTCATACAACAACACAATTAGTTCATACAACAACACAATTAGTTCATACAACAACACAATTAGTTCATAAATCAACACAATTAGTTCATAAATTAACACAATTGGTTCATTAGTACAACTAGCAAGAGGTAAATCTAAGAAGTAGTTGTTGGGGTTGTTGAGGTAGATGAATCATCCCATTGTGCTATCCGTTTTGAATAGTGACTTGCCCAAGGACGAACAGCTTGAGAAGCAACTCGAAACCACTGTTGAGGAATAGCAGGGACCGGATGACCTCGGCGAAGTTGAAGCCGAATAAAATGCTTGTAACTCCCTAGATGAGCTATGGCTAACTCCCTTTGTGGCAAAGCGTTCATGCCCCCAACATCAAGTGGGAAAACTGTAGTCGACATATCAATACGACCATTGAGAGCGAAAAAAAAGATCGTACATCTGTAGTGGTTCGCAATGGGGTACAAGTCTGCAATGGCCTCCATGTAATGTTCCTCCCCACAACCTTTACCTTCCCATCGAACACGCCTAATTGCCTCTTTGAGGTCCTGACCATAGACCCAATGAAATTGACGACCATTTTCATGCAACTCACTCACTACTGATCGGCGTACAATGTCCCAATTTTCTTGGCCGGAACAAAAAGCATCTGCTACGCATCGAAAACCACAATTACCATCAGCAACTACATCATGCCAGCCTTCTATGTGGTGTTGGATGGCTAGTGGAAGTTTATGAAAGTATGGAAAATTTTCCATATCGAATCTCCACCCTGCAAAGTTAATATACAACAATTTAATTAAATGTCTACAATTATACGCAAATACAATTATACGAAACAAACAATTAAAGTATATACACAAATATATTATTACCAGGAGCCGACCCAGAAGTTTTGCCTTTACCCTTAGGAGACTTGCCCATAACGTGCTCCCACCCACTTTTTTCCCGTCGCATGCCCTTGTTCAACTTAGAACGACCCTTACTCGTCACGTTAACATCGGGCTCCTCAAAGGAATATCGTTCGGGGTGGAGTTCGAATGGAGTACCCGAGAAATAGATCTCATGACCGCAGGATCTTTATCATGTACCTCGTTCACTAATGTATCGAAGAACCGGCGGTCCCGATCGCACTCCGATAGTATCTCGGCCGAATCTGTCCCATCACCAATAGCTAGTCTCCACCAAAATGCATCAACCTCCCCGAGTGTATAAGAGTTGATCCGATTGCAAGGAGAAAAAAGTATGGCAAGCACATGGAATACCATGCGTAGTCTCAACAACACATCCGCATCTACTCCAATCCCGGTCAAGCTCGCTATTCTTCCAAGCTCCTTCCGAATTAGCTCCAAACAATATTGAGAGCAAACACCGTTCAATGCGCTATATGGTGGCGGATCAAATTCAGTCCCCATGAGTACGCCGCGATGCTTCCAATGAGTTTCTTATCTCTTTCAACCGCCCTAAAACAAAAGCATCAACTTGCATAAACAATGTGTCGATTGCCTCGGTTGGAGTAGCAATCCACGCTTTCAAAGCCGAATGAGAGCTCTCGACTCGTTGTTGGTTGTGTTACCGAAGTGTCTTACTCGGTTAGTCCAACATTGCACAAACTTCTCTTTGTGCACAAGCCAAGTCCCGTGGATGTAGGTAGGAAAATCAATGGATGTGGTATTCCCAACCGTACCCCCACTCCTCCATCATGTTGGCTACATTTATTTCATATTCAGCCTCGGTTTTGGATTTCATTACCCTAGCCCAACTTCCTCGTCCGAAGCTAATTCCGATCTTTCTTTTCCCACCACACTTCCTTGTTACCCGGGCCTCCACATCATGATTTATATGCCAGGTGCAAAGTAGATGTGCGGATGTGGGAAAAATCTCCGAGATATACTTGCACAAAGCCAAATCTCGATCGGTGACAATGGCATTCGGAGCCACACTACCAATGAGGTTCTTTAGTCCGTCCAACATCCAGCGATAACTCGAGCATCCTCATGTTGCAACAATGCCCATGCAACAAGAAAATTCTTGTTGGTTGGTGTCACCCCAACAATCTCCACCAAAGGATACAAGTACCTATTTGTCTTGTACGTTGCATCAATGTGAATCACGTGCGGGTATGTACGCACTAAATTCACGGACGTAGGGTGTGCAATGAATGTATGTGTCACCCTACCCATCTCGTCCGACCGAATCCAAAAAAGATACTTGCTTTCAACGAACCTGTTGAAGAAACTGTTGGCCGCATTTCGCCTTCCGATCTCTCCCGTCTCAATATATCTCTCGCAATTGTATATGTGTCTCATGTTAGGCTTCAAAGACGGAAATGCACCTTCAATGGCTTTCATAATGTTTCGTGGTTTCACATGGGATGAAGTTAGTTCTCCAACTAACTTCTTGGCGGCGGACCGAGACCAGAGATTTGTCGATGACCCTCCGGGTATAACATCATTGGGTGATTATGAAACCCATGTTCAACCCTAGTCTCGACCACCCAACACGTGTAGTCGTTTTTCGGGACTAGGAACAACCGAAACTCACAGCCACATGCTTTTCTCTTTGTTTTTCTTCTAATTGCCGAACTGAAATCACGAGGTTCCTTCTTCTTGCCACGATCACAATCCAAAAGTTGATACTTCTTTTTGTGACTAGTGATCGTCAAGAAAAACCCAAGCTCAACGGCAATGTTTCTACACCACTCCGCAAAAAGATCACGCGTTTCAAATTCCGGACTATTATCGAAATACGGGTTATAATTAATCCGATCACCAACAGGCTCCTGAAAAAACAAATCATCTTTTATTACACGAAAATATCACAATATTCACAAATACTAGTTTAATCTTATTTTAATTTTTTTAAAACAATTTTGATTTGTAAAAATAACAGAAATACATATAGAGGGTTCCAACGTTTGGCCCTAACGTTGGATCTTTGGAACCAACGTCTGGCCAGGACGATGGTTCCATGGATCCAACGTTTGGCCAGAACGTTGGATCTTTGGAACCAACGTCTGGCCAGGACGATGGTTCCATGGATCCAACGCTCGCCAAACGTTGGATCCATGGAACCATCGTCCCGGCCAGGCGTTGGTTCCAATGATCCAACGCTTCGCCAAACGCTGGCGTTGTTTACGTAAAAAAAAAAAAAAAATTTTACCTCTTCGTCCGAAGAAGACATCCTTGCCGGCGATGATAGCATTGGGTTGCTGGGGATGATGGTGTTGGGTGATGAGTTGCGATTGGTTGTTGGTGATTTTAGAGAGAATTGTATATTGGTAAAATTCAGATTTCAAATGAAGGATAAATTTCAATGCTCAAGTAAAGTAAAATGGTAAAAAGGAGTGAAGGGTATAATGGTACATTCACAAGGTTGTTGGGGCGATTTTAAGTACTTTAGGGGCGACGAATAGAAGTTCAGTTCACAAAATTATAGAACAATTCATTCATGTTTAAAGTACCTGCAGTCTAACTTTTTGTCTTCAAGAAACTGCAAAATTATCATAGAAAATCAAAATGCTGCAGCTTATTGGACAGTACTACGTAGTAGTAAAAAAAATGCTTCAAAATCTATACTAATATATTAAAAGGCGTGCGTGACAACGTATACACGCCATGTGGCACCTCTGTTACTCTACTAGAATTGTCCAATGTGTACGTGTGTCATGTCAATTAACAAAAATAAAATTGGCTTGCAACAAGATTTGAACACGTGACGTCTTGCTATTATACATAACACAATTACCATCTCAACCAACTTTTAATCATGCTTTAAATGTCCATAGTATTATATTTGTACCTTTTTAAATGTTGAGTTTTCTTTAATATATTTTGATGCGAATGGAAAAAAATGCATATCAAGTTAGGAAAAAATACCACCCGGGGCAACGTCCAGGCCCAAATACTAGTTAAATACTGATAAGATATTCCAATGCACCACTTTTAAAATGATGGAATTCATAAAAGTATAAAGATGATGAAATAATGTTTTAGGTTGGTCCTATTACATGAGATGACGTAGTTCTTTTCTTTTCAAAACACAAAAAAGATGATAGAAGATATGCTGAGATTCCACGAACAGCCCACATGTAAATGTAAGTGTCGTCCTACATTGAATATGAGGAGAGAAATAAACAACTTAATAAGTTTGACGAGTTACTCCTCCTATTGTCAATTGGTTTTAGGATCGAACCCCAGTTGGACTTGTAAATTGTCTAAACTCTCCTATGTTGAGATCCTAAAGAACAACCCACATGTGAGTGACTTACAAAGCACTAGCTCATATTGATTTCATAAATTTTACCTCCAATGAACAGCATACAAAATTACCATTTATGCCATCAATGTACTCAGGATTTCATACAAGATATCTATTATATCTAATTTGCCAAAAAAATAAAATTACAAGAGCCAGACTCATTATATCAGCCCCAACTAAGATACTTCATTGGCTCCAATCAAAGACATATTTATCCTTATAATGAATTCATGTGGGTTATAAGTGGCATCATACATTATTAGTGACTAGTTAAAGCATGCACACTATTAAAAATAACATATAATACAAAATACAATGAAAGAAGAATGACAATAAATCTGAACATCATGAGATCTCTATATTTATGGTTTGGAGACCTAAACAAGCTCATTATGGGCAATATTTTATATTATTATGTACATCGAGTCTTGTAAAATACAATCAAAGAAGAAGGACAATTACTCAGAACGTCATGAGATCTCTATATTTATGGTTTGGAGACCTAAACAAGCTCATTGTGGGTAATATTTTATACTTTTATGTATATCGAGTCTTGTAGTTTCATTATTAAAATGAATAATGATAATTACCAAAAAGCGAAGCCTAGGTAAGGATTCTTTAGTGATGCACTATCATTATACTTGATCAAAGTGAGCCCGGTCCGGTCCAAAAAATGCCCGGGCTTTGGCAGATTTTTTGGCCTAAATTCCGTCCTGACTCAATTTTTTTGGTTCAGGACGGATTTTGGACAAACCTAAAAATGACTTTTTAGTTCAAATTTTGGTACGGTCCGATTTTGGTCCGAAAAGTCCTTTTTTGGTTTGAAAAGCAGGCTTTGGGCATAAAATTTTAGCTCGAAATTTGACCCGGCCCGACTATTGGGTAATTTTTTTTTTACCCAGCCCAGCTCTCCCAGCCATTTGATCAACCTCTAACTATTGTTTATCCATAAATTGATCACATTTTTCAGCTTCACAACAAGGCACTATTATTCGATCATCTCATTTAAGGGAGTTGGGAGCTTGGGACTTAGGAGTATGCACTGTTCATATAAAAGGCTTTTTGACCATTCAATCAAACAAAAAATAAAATATATACATAAAAAATATCGAGCTTACTGCGGCACCATAAAAGGCGGAAAATGAATTGTTCTCCCAAAAAATGCAATCCATGAGGTTTGCTAATTGCTAGTTGGTCTCCCTATATGGCCTATCTTATTGAATTGTGTGGCTACACTTTGGAAGTATGCTTAATCTATTTTGGAAATTGTACCTCTCACAAATATTACTACAGTCGTAGCTCTAAGATATGCCACAGGACTATTTTCAGAAAAAGTAAAAAAAATTGCTTTTAGAGCCTAAACTATGGAATAGTCGAATAGATCAAGATAGTGGAACAAGTGGTAAGCATCAATTCCGCCTCCTAATAATTTTATACAAATTAAATTTCGATGGTTTCATCAAATCGAATTCCTTTAGAGCATGGCCACCAATCTATATAAATATATTAAAAGGCGTTCCAATCAGAGGAACTGTGCCACGTGGCACTCTGCTCAAACTTCTAATACACAATGTTTATAATCTTTTTTTTTTTGATCATTTATATTATCAATACCCAAAAGGAAGGTATTGCAGCAGTGTACAGTACAACAACTTTTCGTACAACTAGATCCAATATTAGCTAACAATTCAACTCCCCATTACTTCAATTAAACCCCACCAATTAAATCCAATTACAGGCATACCACAAATTCTGAGGAGCGAAAAAATCCTAAGTTCGCAATTATTTCAGCTGCTGAAATAGATCTTGACTGCTTGTGATGAATTGAGATCTTGAGACCCCTGGAATGGGCAGATCTAATGAAGTTGAGAATTAGATTCAGGTTCCAAGGGCCACCTGAAGGATTGGTGCACCATTTAACTGCATTGTGCGATTCAGATTCAATTTCCAAGAGATAGGTTTTGAATCTCGTACTATTGAGGGAGATTTGTACTGCTCTGTGGATAGCATGCACCTCTGCTGAGCTGACTGCCATAGGAGGTATTGGACATGAGAAGAGGCATAGAGGGTCCCCATTTTCATTGAGGAGGGAGCCTCCGGTGAAAGATCTGCTCTGAGTCATGCTTGAAGAGACTTCTACAATCCATCTTAGGCAGCAGGAAGTTAAGGGGTTGCTATGAAGAGACTTCCTTGGGATCGAGATCCGAGAGGGGGATGACCATTGAAGACACCTGGGATTTCTCATGACTTCAATTGGAGAATAGGGAAAGGGCTCCTTCGAACTTTTTAACCACCAGCAGAGACAAAGTAATATCATGTTCTGGATCTCTTGAACTGAATTATTTGAGTTGTTGAAAACTCGATTGTTTCGTTCTTTCCAAAGTGACCAAATGATCACTTGGAAGGCTGCAATCCAAACCTTCTTGAAGAACTTATTCTTACAAGGGTAGATCCATTGGGTGAAAGCCTTTTCAAGAGATGATGGCCATACCCATGAAAGGTTCCATAATGCGCACCACCAATTCCAAATAGATTGTGCAAAGGAGCATTGAAGGAACAGGTGAGAGACATCTTCATGTTCAAGATCACATAGGGAGCAAGATGCGTCTGAGATAGGAATGATGTTGTAGGCTGCTAGTTTCTTTTTCGTGTTTATTTTTTCCAATAGCACCAACCATGAAAATACTTTAATGCGGAATGGAACCAGACCCTTCCAAATCTTTCCAGAAACACCTTGCACAAAAGATACAGCATGTTTTGAGAGTTCAGCATAGAAGGACTTCACTGAGAAAGTACCTGAATTATGAAGAGACCAGATCAGTTTGTCTTGATGGTCCTCTCTGAGGTTTACTTGAGAAAGTATTGCATAAAGAGACTTCCATTCCAACTGGTCACGAGATCTCAATTGGCGAGTCCATGGAATCTCCCATACCCATTCTGAATTATTCCAGGTCCTCATAGACGTTACAGTGGCGAGGGGAAGCAATGCAATTCGGAATAATCTGGGATAAGTCAGTTTTAAAGCTTCATCATTGATCCATAAATCATGCCAGAATAAGGTATCTCTTCCATTCCCCACCTGTTTCCTGGTGCCCTTTTTTAATAGTTCATTAGAGCCAGGGTGTTTTAATAACAAGTTGCAAATGCCTTTCCATGGACCACCATTTCTCAAAGGAGCCAAATCTGCCATATTGAATGACGATGGGTAATTGTATTTTGCTTGAATTATTTGTTTCCAGAGAGAGTCAGGCTCGTGAACAAATCTCCACACCCATTTGAATAAAAGGCCAAGATTTCTCATGAATAAGTTACTGACATTCAGCCCTCCCAGGCTTTTTGGTAGTTGGACCACCTCCCATTTGACAAGGGCAAGTGTTCTTTTATCCATACTACCACCCCAAAGGAAGTTCCTTTGGATGGTAGTTATTTTATCAATCACACCCTGTGGAAGAGGATAAAGAGACATATAATAAATATGCATATTAGAATGAGAGGCTTTAATCATGGTGAGTCTTCCTCCGAGCGAGAGCAATTTGCTCTTCCATGTTGCAAGTTTTCTAGACATTTTTTCAATCAAAGGCTCCCAAGTAGCTAGTCGGGAGATATGACCTCCAATAGGGAGACCAAGATATGAAAGTGGGAATTGACCTACTTTGCAGCATAGAAGTCTGGCAAATTCTTGAAGCTTGTTATCTGCAACATTGACACCAAGTAATTCACTTTTGTGAAAATTAATCTGTAACCCAGAAGCCAATTGGAATAATATTAGAATCATCTTGATGTTGTGGAGAGAATGTAAATCGGGCGGGGAGAAAATAACTGTATCATCCGCGAATTGCAGATGTGTGAGAGTTGGTCCGTGCTTGGAAACTTCAATTCCAGACCAGAGATGCATTGAAGTTGCCTTTTGTATCTTGAGATTCATAACTTCAACCACAAGAACAAAGAGGAATGGTGAAAGAGGGTCTCCTGACAAGTTTGAAGGGTTTCGTAGGAGTGCCATTAATTAAGATAGAAGCAGCAGCCGAGGACACGCATGAAGAGATCCAAGCAATCCAGATGGTCGGAAAGCCCATTTGTTCGAGTGTCCATGACAAGAAGGACCAAGAGACGCAATCAAACGCCTTGTGGAAATCAAGTTTGAGGAGTAAGGCTGCTAATTTTGCTCTTTTGCATGTGTCAAGGAGTTCTCCGGCAATGAGAACACTATCTAGTATTTGTCTGCCCTCAATGAATGATGATTGATGAGGTCCTACTAGATAGTTCATAACTCTCTTGAGCCTTCCGGTCAAAATTTTTGCAATGATTTTATAACCACAGCCAACCATACTAATTGGTCTGTAGTCCTTGAAACCATTAGGACTTTCTATTTTAGCGATAAGAGCAATGAAAGCAACATTGCTTCCTTTGGGTAGAGACCCATTACTCCAGAATTCTTGAATGATAGAGTACACATCGCCTTTGATAATTTCCCTTGATGATTTGATGAAGTTGAAATTGAAACCATCTGGTCCGGGGATTTTGAGGGATTACAGGAAGCCATTGCTTGGTCAATTTCCGCATGAGAGATGGGTTCGATCAGTTCCGATGCTTGAGACTCGAAGAGCATTTTAAAGTCCAACCCATGAAAGACGGGCCTATTGGTAAATTCCTCTTGGAAAAGATTCGAGAAATAATTCACTGCTTCCTTCTTTATATCTTCTGGGTTTTCCACTTTAATTCCATCAATATCCAAAGATGAGATATTGTTCCTGTTTCTTCTTATAGATGCAAATGTGTGAAAGAATTTTGAATTCTTATCCCCATGCTTCAACCATTGAATTCTTGAGTTCTGAGCCCAGTATACTTCCTTCTTCTTGAGCCAATTCCAAAGATCTAATTGAGCAGTAGATCTTTGCTTCACTTCTTCTTCATTCAGGGAACGAACATTGGCCAAATTATCCACTTTTGGATTTCAGTTTCAAAGAATGCAATTCTAGAATCAATGTTACCGAAATCTTGTGAATTCCACGTTTTCAAACCAGATTTTACCTTTTTCAATTTATCCATGATGGATAATCCCTCTGAATTCTTCCATGTTTGTTCAACAATGTCCAGACACCCCTTGATGAGTTAGCCAAACATCTTGGAAACAAAAGGGCCTAGGCCCCCAATCTATGTTACAAGATCTCATTATGATGGGACAGTGATCTGAAATACTTCTTTGAAGAATTGAAGTATTGAGCAGGGGGAACTTAGTTATCCATTCAGAATGAACAAGGAGTCTATCGAGCTTACTCATGGATGAGCCCCTGAACCACGTGAACCAACCATCTGAGGGTAAGATTTATAATCTCATTTAAAAATATTAATAATATGTAGTTACTAGGATTCAAACACATGACTTTTGAAATAAAATGTGAGTGTTTAACCACTAATCCATTACAATTTCAATGCTTAATGTTTTAAGGTAAAACATTATAAAGTCTTATAATTATATGTAATCATAAAGACATAGACAAGCTTTTTGATATCTAACACTTTTGAAAAGTAATAACATTCTCTTACCCTAATTCCATTGAAATTGTTATTTTTATACCCAACTCCTTAGAAGTTTTTTTTAAAAAAAAAAAAACAATCTATCATGTCATAACGTCCATTTTTCGATTTTGCACTAGACAAAATATTAAGAAAAGCTAATAAAATCAAGTATGAGATTTATGAATAATAATAATAATAATATATTTGATAATTGTAACTGACCCGTGGTATCGCCCGGGCCAAAATACTAGTTACATATAAAAACGTGTCATCTCTCTCTCTCTCATTAACTTTCTCTCTTATCTTATAAAAGTTGGTCATTCCTCATAACCCATTTTGACTAATGCACCCCATTCATGACTTGAAAATATAGTATCATCCCAAAATAAAACTCAAGTGTATATAATTTTAAAGAGAAAATACAAAACTTTAGAAATGTGTTAAAATAAAGCAAAATGTATGTCTATTTATAGATCTCAAAAAATTATGATCATTGGTAATATTTTTTATTTTACTTTGTAGTTTTTAAGATATTTCAATCATAAATTTCGAATTATACATTATGCATATGGGTCCCACCTAATGACTTGCTCCATGACTTAGATCATGAGATGATCAAATTTGCAATTTGTCATTGTTCCGGTATGGAATAAATGGTAGGGAGTGAACCGGTATCTCCCTTGATTAGTAAACCGGTTGAATGTCCTGCAAGACAGCACAAGTAAACTAACCTCGGGGGTTGATCCGAGTAACGCCCCTCCGATGCCTAAGTCAGTAAAGGATAAAGACGGGATGCCTCAAGTAGAGTGTATTAGTATATGTGTACGTACCTTATGACTCAGATCGTGGGGGTATTTATAGGAGCCGGCAGTGTCCTTAGCGAGGTGGGACACTGCTCCCATTGGTTGGATACATTTCTATCTTCTTCTGATAGTTATCTTTAGGCCCATAGGCGCATTGAGTAAATATTGGATCAACCCAGGCCCATTCAATCGATGGCCCATATGACGGATACCGATAAGGGATACTGATGTAACCGGCATGTGCAGGATACTGGTATCCGATACGATCATACCCAACTAAAATGGGATTCTCCAGACTGAGTTGACCATAACGGTCAAGGGTGGTTTGAACAGACCGGTAGGGAACTTATACAGCCCCCATACAACTAGCCCCCAAGCCGGTATGCCTGGTACAGGGATATCCAGCTTAATTAGAGTTGAGCCGTTATGGATGGTATGAAAATCATGTTTTCATCCTGAAGCCGCTTAGAGACATCCGGAAAATAGAGTCAGTTAACGGAATATGAATCGTCGCCTTGATTCTTGTGCTGATTTGACTAGGGTGTCAGTAACTGCTCACAGCTGTTTCTGAGCTCAAAGTACACGTGGCGTAATCGGGACGGGAAGACGAAACGTCGCTCAATCCGAGCCATGAAGCTCGCTATAAATAGTGTTTTACTCAGCGCATCTTCACACTTTCACATCGCTTTCGTATCTTCAAGCAGTTGCTCTCATTATTCTTTTCGAGACCTAACGTCCTTTCAATTGCCAGCCTTTCGTCGTGATATTCCGAGCTGTGACCAAACTCTCTTACCGGCTATTTCCGGTGCCAGCTACTGCTCTTTCCCTTCTTTCCAGGTATTTCAACAAACTTTTTCTCACTCAATTTCTTCAAGTAACCATGTCTTCTCATTCTGACTCACAAAACATTTCTGAAAGCCCCCAACCCTTGACCGATAGTGATTTTAAATCCAGTAGTAAGTCCGACAGACCTTCCAGTGATTCACCGGTAGTAAATCCTCCTTATGAACATAGGAGTATGTCTGGACATGATTGTAGCACTTCTGGTAGGGCTTTTGAGGAGCCAACACTACATGCCTCCCCCCTTACTGCCATTAGGGCTTTTGGAGAAGCCATAGGCGTACCGGTATCAGGGCAATACGGTACTACGCTGGGGATAGCAGAACGATCCTCTGTATTATTCCCGCCTGCGGCCGGCACCTCTACCGGTCCCCTTAATGAACCCTCACCCCCCATGCCGACAGAGAGGCTAGGGGAGAATGTACTCCATTCCATCTCGTCTATAAGTGATGAGGATGACGCCGCCGGTTTGGAGGATGAAGCATCCTGCGTTGCTTCAGAGGATGTCGATAGCGTCGTTCGTGACATGATGTCAGATGAGGAGTCGGTATCTTTGGAAGCCGACTCCGACGAAGAACCACCCGAGATCATCCCAGAGGACGATGATGAGACGCTAGATGACCTGTACATGCCTCCTTGCGAGGCCGGCAGTCCGTCCTTCGTACAGATCGACAAAAGCTGGAGGAGGACTGCATTGAATAGCGACTTTTGTCGGAAAGGAGCTGAGTATTTTGCTTTCCCCGAAGAGTATGGATTGGTGATGCCATCCGAGGGATGCCGTGTAACAAATTGCCCGCCTGGTCATGTAGCGGTTTATGCCCATATGCTAGACTTTGGGTTAAGATTTCCCTTGGACCCTTTTATAGTAAAGATCTTCAAGGCCTGGAACATTTGCTTGTCCCAGCTAACGCCGTTATCTTGGCGTAATCTGATATGCTATGCCTGGACCGTCCGATATAAAACGTTTTCGGAGACCCTGAACCTGTTCCGGAAATTACATTGGATTAAAGAGGATGGCTCCGCGAAGGGCAAGGGGAAAGGTAAGAGGAAACAGTCACAGGCCGAGAGGGAACTCGGCCAGGGTGGCTGGATGTCTATGTACACCAGGCCCAAGAAGCTAACGGTATACCCGAAGCTAACGTCCTTAAAAAAACTGACAGCCCCGCTTCTTCTGGGTCCGGGTGCCGGCCAACTTTCCTTTGCGCCGGTACTGGACAAGGCCTCGCCCCAGGATGGAACACCTCCCTGATAGGCGTTTGACACGCGGGGAGTTGGAGGCTTTCAACTTCTTTGAGGCCTCTTCCAAGCTGGGACCTAAAAGGGGGAAGCATGTTCCAGTGCCTCTCAATTGGCTTCCTCATGCCAATTACATCTTAGGCAACGCACCTCTTTCTGCCTTGGGCTTTTGCCAATCTGAACCGACTGGTAATTAAGTATGATGCTGGTACCTGTTTTGCATATTAACCTTTTGTTTATTGCTGACATATTCTTTTCTCTTTTTCTGAATCCAGGCCGCGAGCACTTAATCCGGCAGGCTCTTCATCTCAACCAAAACTACATTCCGATTAGCAATATGCCTCCCAAGCTGGCCAAGAAGTTCACGTCTATTCCCCCCAGCATTGGCGGCGGGGGTGGTAAGACTCGCGACATTGGCCGTGGTGAAGCTAGCGACCAAGTTCCTAGGAAGACTATCCAGCCTCCCCACAAGAAGATTACCCCAGGAAGGAGCATGGTGAGAAAGAGATAACTGCGGCCGAGAAGGAGCCCAAGAGCACATTATCCGGGCGGGTTGCTCAGGTCGGCACCTCCTCCTTGAGACCCAAAATTTACAGACAGCTGACTTTGCCGGCTATGATTCCTGAGTTGGAACATTTTGCTCGGCCGCGCAAGTCCGGCTTCATAGAACAGGCCGAGGTGGAGGTGCCGGAAGTCCTTCGGAAACGATGGGCCCGATCTCCGGTTCGTGATGGGGCTCACTTTCAGCCCAAGCTTAACGTCCTTGATGACGATTCTCTGCTGCTGGACCGTCCTCTCGAGGGTGGTAACTTAGGGTACCTGCTCCTGAAAGGGCTTCAGCTGAAATACGACATGCCTGTAGATCAGATACAGGCTACCACTGCTGTTCATGCGCATAATTTGGCCGTGGTAAGTTTTTCAGAATTAGCGGTCTTATTGTTCTTTTCTTACGTTTATCACCCTTGTCTAACTCTTTTTATTTTTCATCTGTTGCAGACGGCTCATTCCGGTAAAGAACTCTGCGATCTTTACCGGTATTTCCAGGGCGCTTATTATGACGAAGTTGAAGAACATCAGGCCACCCAAGACCAGCTTACCGCGAAGAATGCGGAGTTGGTGAATATCGGCCATGAAAGGAAGAAAGTGAAGACTGATCTGGAGAAGGCCAACACGGACCTCCAGAGGGCTAAAGTGGCGGCCTTCAGCAGTAAGCTCCTCCTGAAAAACAAGGACGTCGAGCTGACGAAAGTAAAGGAGAAGCTGACAGCTGCAAAGGGCCGGGAAGCCAACGCAGTGGCCGAGTACCGGCGGTCCATTGACTTCGTACACCGGTTAGCGAACCGGTATAACGGGGGTTGGGCCGCCGCTATGTGTAACACCCCGATAATTCTCTCTTTTCAGAAATGCCTTTATAATATAAAACTTAGAGAATTACCCCAAGTATTATCGCCCGTGTGATAACGTATCGGCTTATTCAGAATTTTGCAGTGGAAAACAACAAACTAAACTTTATAAATACATAATTAAACAAGCACTTCTTAAATACCACTCTATAAAAGTCTATCAAACCAACTTATAAAAATAATCTCCTACTGATGCAGAAAACATGATATAAATTTACACAAGCTCTTCATTCCCAGATCCCCAATGATGCTACATCTGCGAACCTGTAAATGTCAATGCTCTAGAGAATCTGCTCACCAAAATTGGGTCATCACAGGATCAATAAGGCAAAGCCATGATCAACACATACAACAAAGCACGTAATCAGCAAAGCTGAGTACTACATAACAATACATAAACAATCCTAATCATGATACTAAGGAATAATAACAGAGTTAAATAATAATACAACAATATAACATTCTGCAGATAACTTCTACTAAACTAAACTTTAATCAACTTTTATTATATTAAATGGAATAGTTATTGGACCGAGTTGTCTAACTAAAAACCAGCCTTCACCTAGGAAGACGAAATACGGGCGCGACTCCGTATTCCATAATGACCTGCGATATAGAGGAACCTTTGAATAAAAAGAGGAATGGTGATCAATCCAATTCCCAGAAAAAGCCATGGCACACTCACCATGTACCCCAACTCCTGATTGTCCAACTTCAGACGTGCACCAGTCTAAAGCTTATTACTATCCAAGTTACACTTTACGTGATTAACAATTTATTACTTGTTATGACACACATACAAGCAACACAGAATATAATTCAGACATTCACAACTGAACTTATTTTATCTTAGGATTTAATAAGCGATCACACAACTTACAATCCAAGATTACTTTCTTTAATTCCAACCTTTCTTACTTTGTTGAACCTAGCCAACAATCAATCTTACCTTTCAAAGGCATAACTTGTCAACTTACCAAATAAGGCCCACAGTCCTCATAAAGTAGTGAAATACCAAAAAGGGAACAATGATCAAACATGATCCAATACTAATAAATATATTAATTCCCCCATGTGAATTAATAAATAAAGTTCTCAATCCAATTAACATGCTTGCATCAATATTCCATACAAACATGATATTCTACTCATAATCAAATATTATAATCAACATGTTTGCACACAGGCATAAAACATGCAAAATCCATCATAATAAATATCATACATGAACTCAACATAGTTCCTATACATGATACTACATAATTCTCCTTCATAAAATCATGATACTATCTCAATCATCGCATAGGTATGTATGTACCTTGTGTAAACTAGTCGACTGACCACTTTAGCCCCTTTAAAAATCTCCTACGGAATACTCTCCGCCTAGAAATCAAATATAACTAAAATCAATACTCTTAAATAAAAAGACAGCAACTTTAAAATATTTAAAATCCCCTTTAAACATATTCAAAAGTTGATTTTTCTACCAAAACTCCAATTACTTTTAATTCCTAGCATAGTACTACCATACTAGTAATTAAAATTCTTAAAACTCCCTAAATAAAATACTTTCTGAAATTCCAACAACTTATAAAATAATAAAACCTTCTTTAAACCCACTTAAACATGCTTAAAATCATAAATTAAATCAATCTCATAGTATATAATATGCTACTATGGTTTTCTAATAATTAACACCCTAACAATCCATGCTTTAATTATTAAAACTTCAATCTAACAATAATAAACAAATCTGAATTTTTATTCTTATAATATAATATATATATGAATCAAGATCGATTATTCATTAAAACAGTAAATTAACATTGATAATCATGATTAACATTAAAATAAAGCATAAAAACATAGTCTTTAATGGAAAACTTGAGGAAAAAGGAAAGAATTAAACCAACACAAAGAAGAATCAAGAACACGCCGGAAGTGATGGCTCACGGCAGCAGCACAGTTCACGCACTTGTGATTTTGGAAAGCTTCGTGCGTTTCTTGGCGAAGAAGAAAGCGTTACTTGAAGAAGAAGAAAGAAAAGCTTGAGAGGAAGAAAAAGAAAATCACGTGGAAGAGAAGAGAGAGAATGCCGTGATATTTGAGAGAAAGAGTGAAGAAAATAATTTGTGTAGGGTAAAATAATTGGGCTTAAGGTATTTATAGTTAGGGTTTCCTTTTGGGCTTAGGAAAATGAGATTGAGTTTAAATAGAATTCGATGACAACTAGGATTGATGAATGAGGACTCCTAGCATCAATATAACTCCTCTTTCCTAATCTACTTAGAATTTGGGTTCCTCAAGTCCATTAGACTTCTTTTCTAAATCAAATTCATATTTCAAACCTTTTTCAAAGCATGCCTAATTGAAATATTTTCAACTTACTTAAATCCTTAAAATAATTCCCTTTGACTTTTAAAATAGTCAACCTTCTTTAAATAATAAAATCATTTAAACTAAAATATAAATATACAAATACTAAAATATATTTATAAAATCCTTTAAAATTATGGGGGATTACACTATGCGGTGCACCAGGCATACTTTTCCGGATCTGGACTGGAGCCGCGTCGAGGAGGCCCACAGCCGCCGAGAATTCGAGACCCCGGTGGAGGGCGAGGATTTGGATTTGGGGGTGACTGAAGCTGACATCGCCAATGCCGATCCTCGAGTCGAGTTCGAGGAAGCTGAGCCTGAAGCTACCGGTGAACAGGCTGATCTGGGAATTATGGATGACCCGACTGACAGCGTTGTCGTTCTTGACAAGAGTCCTGTCGGCTCCATTCCTGAATCGGCCACAGATGGCGGCAAGGCTCCCACCTCTGAAGCTGCCCCGGTTGCTTAGTTTAGGTCTTCATCTTTCTTCATCTGCTTCTGATTCGGCAGCTTGTGGCTGGCCTGATTTCTTTTTGTTAGAATAGGATGTAACTTCTTTTGTTATTAATGGAATATATCTTGCAAACACCTGTGTCGGTTATTTTAATTCCTTTGCTGTTTTATATTTTCCATTTACTTCCGGCAGATCCGCTATGGTTCATAGACCGGCAAATAGTTTCAACTAACTATTTTATTCCGGCAGATCCACTAGGGTCATTGACCAGTTCTGAGGCGGGATATTCTACTGCCGGCAGCGTAATCCTTGGGTTGACAGATCCTCTAGGGTCATTGACCATCCCCATGAACATGCAAACCGTTAGCTTCTCTTGACGGCAGATCCAAGCAGGTCGTTGACCGTCAAGGGGTTTTGCTTTGTTATTACTAGTATTGCCCACCGTAAGAATTAAAGGAATAATTTGCATACAATAAGCTCATGGAAATTCATATTGAAAATGAACAATTGCTAGTTCAAACTAATAAACTCCGAAATCGGCAACACTGCCATGTTATTATTGCTATGATAAATTGACTAAGAAACATGCTTAAACAAAATATTTCTTGAGAACGCTGGCATTCCAGCATTGAGTTGCTTGCCGGACATATCTTCCAAACGGTAAGCGCCTGGGACTATTTCTTCTCTCACAAGGTATGGTCCCTCCCAGTTTGCTGTCAACTTACCGTCCGCGTGTGCTTTACCGGTGGCGGCTGTGCGTCTAAGCACTAGGTCGCCTTTCTCCATCGGTCGGCTTCTTACTCTTTTGTTGTAGGCCTTGCTTATCCGGTCTTTATATGTTGCCGATCTGAGTTCCGCCGCGAGCCTGATCTCTGGTAAGAGATCGAGGTCTTCTCGGTGCAATTTGTCATTCAGCTCTGGGTCGTAGCTCAGGATTCGCCAGTTCGGTAATCCGACTTCGACCGGTAACACTGCCTCAGCTCCGAATGCCAGCCTGAATGGGGTCTCACCAGTCGCTTCCTTTTCGGTGGTTCTGTTGGACCATAGTGCCGCAGGAACCATGTCGGCCCAGGCACCTTTCAAATCATCCAACTTCTTCTTGAGGGCATTCGAAATTTGTTTATCAGCGGCTTCGGCTGCGTTACTTCCGGGGGATGGCATACAGACGAGTATGCAAACTTGATGCCATACGGGTTTAAGAAGCTCTTTATCGGCCCGCAATCAAACTGGACGCCATGGTCCATGACTATTCCCATGGGAATTCTAAACCTTGTGATGAGGTTTTGCCAGATGAACTTCCTAACCTGACTAGCTGTTATCTTTGCAGTTGGTTCGGCCTCAATCCATTTTGTGAAGTAGTCTATTCCGACTATCAGGAACTTCCTTCCTCCGGATGCAGGCGCGAATGGCCCTATGATATCCATCCCCCACTGAGCAAAAGGTATTGGATTCAGGATTGGCTGCAAATCGTTTGCCGGCTGGTTAATGACTGGTGCAAACCTTTGGCACTTGTCGCATTTTTTTTACGTATGCCTGCGCGTCCTTCAGCATTGTCGGCCAGTAGCAGCCGGCCCTTAAGGCTTTTAGAGCAAGCGTTTTTCCACCGATATGATTTCCGCATACCCCTTCGTGTATTTCTTCGATTATTTTTGTGGCCTCATGGGCCGTTACACACCTCAGGAGTGGTATTGAAAAACTCTTCTTGTACAGTTGGCCTTGGAAAACACAAAACCAGGGAGCTTCTCGCTTTAGCTTTCTTGCCGCCATCTTATCAGTGGGCAAACTTACAGTCATCTTGTATGCCAGTATGCCGTCGTACCATTCGCTCTTCTGAGCGACTTCGTTCACCTCTGCCTGGGCGGTCTCTATGCTTCTTTCCGGCAGTATTTCCACCATGACTCTCCGTTTGGTATCTGTGGTGCTTGAACTGGCCAACTTTGACAGAGCGTCTGCCGCCATGTTCTCTGTGCGAGGGACCAGCACTATCTCGAAGTTCTGTAGTGGAGCCGTGATCTGTTTTACCTTCTGCAGGTACTTCTGCATTACCGTTCCCTGGCTTCGTAGGTGCCCTCGATCTGGCTTGATATGACCTGGGAATCTGTTGTCATCCGTATTTTCTTTGCTCCAGACGCTATGCACAAACTGATTCCCGCTATCGCAGCTTCATACTCTGCCTCGTTGTTGGATGCTTTGAACCCAAAGCGGACGGCATACTCAAAAGTGTCTCCCTCGGGAGACGTCATGACCACTCCTGCGCCTGTCTCTGTTTGGGCCGCTGAGCCGTCTACCGATATTTGCCAGGTGCCGGCTGGCCCTTCAACTTCATCGCAGGTGGTCTCGACTATGAAGTCGGCCCGAGCTTGCGCCTTGATAGCTGTTCTTGGGCGATACTCGATGTCAAACTCGGACAGTTCTATCGCCCATTTGAGCAACCTGCCGGTCGTATCTAGCTTGTGCAGGCTTTTTCCAGCGGCTGGTTTGTGAGTACCTGGATGGTGTGCGAATCGAAGTATGGTCGCAATTTTCTAGCCGCTATTAGCACGGCGTATGCCATTTTCTCCAGCAACTCGTACCTCTGTTTGGCCCCAGCCAAGACATGGCTCACAAAGTAGATAGGATGCTGCTACCGTCTTGGTCCACACCGAGACGTATAACTGCAGTTTATCCCCCATCTCGGGTCAGGTAATAGTCGGTAGCCTCTTGAAATGCTCTTTAACGGCCTCAAAGGCCTGCTTCTGCTCATCTGCCCATTCGAACTTCTTGTTTCCTCTCAAAACCTTGAAGAATGGCAGGGCTTTTTCGGCCGACTTGGACACGAACCTTGTTAACGCAGCCATCTTACCGGTCAGCTTCTGGATGTCCCGGATACTCTTGGGTTCCGGCAGCTCGCTTATTGCCCTGATTTTATCAGGGTTAGCGTCTATTCCCCTTTCACTGACCATGAAGCCAAGGAACTTCCCCGACCTTACCCCAAACACACACTTCTTAGGGTTGAGCTTCATCTGGTACCTACGCAGAGTGGCGAAGGTTTCCTCGAGGTCCGTTATATGGGCTTCCTCCGTCAAGCTTTTGACGATGCTGTCGTCGACATAAACTTCGACATTACGGCCTTTCTGTTGTGCGAATATCTTGTATACTACCTTTGGTAGGTAGCTCCAGCATTCTTCAGGCCGAACGACATGGCTTTGTATGCGTAAACCCCGGCGTCAGTTATGAATGCCGCCTTATTTCTGTCCGCCTCTAGGAGGCTGATCTGATGGTATCCAGAGAAAGCATCCATGAAGCTGAGCAGCGCATGACCGCTAGTGGAGTCTACCAGTTGGTCGATCCTTGGCAATGGATAACAGTCTTTTGGGCAGGCCTTGTTGAGGTCAGTAAAGTCCACGCACATCCGCCAGGACCCATTGGCTTTCTTTACCATGACCACATTCGCCAACCACTCCGGATAGTCGCAGGGCTCAATGAAATCAGCAGCCAACAACTTGTCTACCTCTTCTTTGATGGCTGCGTCCTTTTCGGCTGAAAAGTTCCGCTTCTTCTGTTTTACCGGCCTTAGTTCTTCATTGACATTTAGCCGGTGCACCATAAACGCGGGATCTATTTCCGGCATTTCATCCGCTGAAAATGCGAAGACGTCAGCATTGCTTCGCAGTAAACTGATTAAGTTGACTTTGACATTATCGGCCAAATCGGCCCCAATTTTGACTGTCCTTTCTGGCCTTTCTAACTCTAGGCTGACTTCCTCTGTTTCTCCCTCTGGGCTAGGTCTCGGCAAATATGCCGGCCTTCCCTCAAAGTTCTCCATCGATAAATCATTGCTTGCTTTGTTCTCAGCCCTCCGCCTCTTTCTCTCTGATGGTGGAGATTCTGCCGGCCTTTTATGATTGGAGCTCTTCAGAGCCGTCAGATAGCAGGCTCTGGCCGATTCTTGGTTCCCTTTCAGCCTCTCCGGCTTTCCACTATTTGACGTATAGATCATCGTCAGGTGATACGTCGACACTACCGTCTGGGCGTCGTGGATCAGTGGTCTTCCAATAATGGCATTGTAGGCTGCTGGTACATCAACTACCAAGAACTCAACCATGAGATCACGCGAACGAGATCCTTCTCCCTGCTTCACCGACAGCTTAATGGTACCCTCAGGGACGACTGATGCTCCGGTATAACCGATTATCGGGTATGAGACCGGCTTGAGACAGGATCTCCCTAACCCCATCTTCTCGAATGTAGGCATGAAAAGAATATTAGCAGAGCTGCCGCCATCCACCAGAATGTGGTGGACCATTGCTGTTGAAATCTGCAGAGATACTACCAGTGGATCATCATGAGGGTAGATAATTCCCTTGGCGTCCTCTGCTGTGAATGAGACGGATGGCATAATTGGTGGCGCCGGCCACTTGCTAGTGTTGTGATAATTCACCTGGTGACTTACCTCCTTAAGACTGGCTTTGGCACCGTGAATACTTCCACCATGGAATGGGCCGCCCGATATAACGTGTATCTCCGTTATTCTTTCCTTAACGGACTTCCTCTTACCGTCCTCTTCTTTGAAGGACCCTTCACGGCGATCCATTCTCGCCTGATACTGCTTGAAGTAGCCTCTGCGTATCAGGTCTTCGATCCCGTCCCTCAGGTCCTTGCAATCTTCGATAATATGACCGTGATCCTTGTGGAAGTCACACCATTTGGATCTGTCGCGGCCTTTATAATACATCTTCCTGGGCCGTTGCCATTTGTCATCTTGTTTGTGTAACTCATATATATATTTCGGCCCTGGACATTGTTAGGGGAGTGTAGTTGTGATAGCGGTCTGGCCGTCCTTCTTGGCCCTTCTTGACCGTGTTGCTTTTCTCCCTTCTACCGGAGTTGTCGGACTTTTTATCTCTCCGGTTTTTCTCTTTCTCTTTCTCCTTTTCTCTTTCCTTCTCCTTGCCATCCCCTTCAGACCTCTTCGAGGTTGCTGCCTTATCGAACTCTTCCCCCCGGATAAACTCGTTAGCTTTTCCAAGGACTTCGGTCAAACTGGTCAACTTCTTGCGGCCTAGGTAACTTCTGAAGGCAGTTCCCTCCTTCAAACCGGTCATTAGTGCCAACACCGCTACCTCTTGCTGCAGGCTAAGGATTGTAACGGCTTCGGAGTTGAAACGACCGATGTAATCCATCAGGCTCTCATTCTCTCCTTGCTTGATGGACATCAGCTCGCCAGTGGTTTTCTCTCTTCGCTTATTGCTAACGAAGTGTGTCACGAACATGGGCGTGAGCTGGCGGAAGTCAAAAATTGTTGCCGGTGGTATGCTTTTATACCACGTTTGTGCCAAACCCGCCAGGGTTGAAGGGAACACCTTACACCAAACGGAGTCAGTGTCGGTGTACAGTAGCATGTGTCCTTCATATGCAGAGATATGGTCCTCAGGATCGAATTTCCCGTCATACTTGCAAGTCGGCATTTTAATCTTCTCCATAGGTTCCTGCAGTATGGCTGTGGAGAATGGAGAATTTCGAAGCGATACCGGCGCTCTGCGTCGGGCAAACTCACTTTCTCTCCCGTGCACGGGATGACTGTTGAATCTCGTTTCTGCCGATCTTCCTCACCTTCCCCTCCATTGGCTCTCAGAGGAGTCCTCGAGTTCTCCCCCGATCCCGATCATGCCGGACTTACGATACCACTGTCGGCCGGTCGCGAGAGAACGCATCTTTCTCACTGGACTATGTGGCCTGCTCAGGGAGCGCTTACCGACATGACCGGTCGGTGGAGTTTGACTCGCCATGGCCTGGAAGACCTCGGCAGCACTCCGAAGCTGTTCAGGGCTGAACATATGCTGCAAGGCTTCAAATATGTTAGGTTGAGGGGTCTTAGTGGCCCACTTCCCCTTGTCGGCTGGTGGTTGGGAGGACCCAATCACCGGTTGAGAAGTGTTGAAACCAGGGGGCCCACCCCCAGCAGCAGCGTTGTTCTCGTCTATTTCCGACATCCCAAAGGTCTGCTTAGGATCCATGAGACGAATGAGTAGGCTGGATAAGTCGTGGCTTAAGACTAAAGTATAGTTCTCCCCTCCTTCTAGCGCCAATTATTCCGGTATGGAATAAATGGTAGGGAGTGAACCGGTATCTCCCTTGATTAGTAAACCGGTTGAATGTCCTGCAAGACAGCACACGTAAACTAACCTCGGGGGTTGATCCGAGTAACGCCCCTCCGATGCCTAAGCCAGTAAAGGATAAAGACGGGATGCCTCAAGTAGAGTGTATTAGTATATGTGTACGTACCTTATGACTCATATCGTGGGGGTATTTATAGGAGCCGGCAGTGTCCTTAGCGAGGTGGGACACTGCTCCCATTGGTTGGATACATTTCTATCTTCTTCTGATACTTATCTTTAGGCCCATAGGCGCATTGAGTAAATATTGGATCAACCCAGGCCCATTCAATCAATGGCCCATATGACGGATACCGATAAGGGATACTGATGTAACCGACATGTGCAGGATACCGGTATCCGATACGATCATACCCAACTAAAAATGGGATTCTCCAGACTGAGTTGACCATAACGGTCAAGGGTGGTTTGAACAGACCGGTAGGGAACTTATTCAGCCCCCATACAGTCATTGTCTCATGGAATGAACTAAAATTAGTCACCTAAAATTCATGAGTGAAAGGCCATGTATTTTTAGATCACACCTCGTGATATGTTTTCATGATCCAAAATACTATAAGTGGCAATGCTCTTAGCGGCTATTATTTGAGATAGTAAGGTAAGGACGAACTAGTTAATGCTACAACTTATAACCTTGGTCACTCTTCACATGTGATCATGGATTCATGGTTCATGGATGCCACAATCATTTGTAAGGGTCTTCTACGTGCAATTGATTACTAATGCAAATCTTGTCGCCATTAACTTAGACCTTTGGTAGATTTTCAGTTATAAGGAAGATTGATTACTAATGCAAGAAATTATTAAGTAGTTTAAATAATTCTAGCATTATACAGTTTGTCATATATATATATGTATATATATATATATATATGTATATATATATATATATGTACACACAGAGAAGTTAATTAAGCTGCTAACTGAGTAGCCAATATAGGTCATCTAATTACCTCATCAATATAATGAATATTGTTTGTTCACTTAACCATACTATGTATGATATTATAGAAATTAATAAACTCAATCAGTGATTCCCTTATTAGAAGGGTTAATTGTAATTTTCTTCATAATCTTATTTAGAAAAAAGAATGTTTCACATTTTTCTTCTATTATTATTTCTTTTTACATTTTACTCGTGAAAATTTGAGATATGTTTTTTTGCTTGATTGTTATTGGCTTAAAAGCCTTCAATATATACTATAAGTTGTATCATATATATCCTTTGCTCTACACTCCCTTCTTTCTATAGGTATTTATTTTTCATTATTTTATGTTAAGTATCATTGTCTTGAACATAAAGGATAAACAAACTATTATTTAATATTATTTTAGATTTGTCTTGTGTATATTTATAATATTATTTTTGCAATATGTTCATTATTATATAATTAGATATATTTATGGTTAAAGGGGTGTATGCAATTTTATAAAATTTAACCTATATTTGAGTATGTTTTTGTTTTTATTATTTATTCTCGATAAATTAGATTTTCAGGTTTAATAAAGGCCCTGTCATAATCCTAATTCCAATAAGATATACCTCTTTTATTGAAAGATTTTGTGGTGGCTTCTGATCACCACATCATCCATGTTCTATATATAGTTTATACTGATAATAAGCCACTACATAATGCGATCGATAACTCTCTCCGACGAGGCAACGAAATTGATAATTTCGAGTCTAATTTTTTAACCATACACCGGCTAAAGATGAAATTTCCAATATAACTGCTTACGTACTAATGAATACAAGATCATTATTGTACTTTCCCTATACCATTTCTCATTGTGGTAGCCTAAATTTCAATTTTTTTAGCGCAGGATCAATCACCATATTTTGCTGAGACCGTCATCGCATATATGCAAGCAACAAAATTTGAATCCAACTCTCATCATTATAGAGTGAGATCCGATCCTATTAACAAGGCATGAGGCCAACTCCAATAATTCTCACTATGTACGTACGAAGTAGTACTAATATAATTAGTTCCGCCTTTAGCTGATCTTGTATACGTTATAATGATATTATAACAATTATTTAAAGAACTTGCATATGAAGACTATTATTTGCTGCAAAGCCCATGGAATTGCAATTTAAAAATCCAGAGGAATGTGTGCAGAAAATTCTATTGTCTTACTATATTAGCTATATTATTAGTTGACTACGTAATCTTGAGCCTAGCTGAGAAGTAGCCCAAGGTCAAAATTCTCTTGAAGATGATGACTAGGGATGAAAAAGTGAATTAATCAAGTTGAATTTCCAATGTTTGGCAGTCAAATTTAGGTAGGAATAGAATGAAAATAGCATAAGATAAGGATTGAATGGTTGATTAACCATTAACTAATTGGGTGAAGGTTATGAAAAGTAATACAAGCTAACAATGAAGTTTTATACTTTTATCTTTGAAACGGAAAAGGCTGCTAATTTTTTTTTTTTGATCCATATGAGCCACAAAGGCAGTACAAAGTACAAAGAAGGGGAGGGGGGATTCGAACCTGTGACCTATCGTTCACAGCACCTCAATCTTAACCACTAGGCCAAGACATCCTTGGTGGAAAAGGCTGCTATTTCATTGGATGCTTTATTGTGTGCTTTGGAAGTTGCAACCGTAGCCATGTATCAACGAGAATTAGACTTTATATCTATAAATACGATGTAAAACATAAATAGTTCAAGGTAATAAACTAGTATACGTCTGATTTAGAATAAAACAAAGATAAATGAACGTCATTCATAATAGAGTTTACATTTAACTTAGAAGTATATATGATAAAATGATAATGTATTACTATGATAAAACAATATACATGTGATGAAAATTACATTAACCAAAAGTATATTGCATATCACACTATTGAGTGTATGATCTAAACATTGATTATATGGGACATTTGGTCACTTCATCTTTTCTTTTCACCATCACTTTGATTATTTGAAATGATGACAAGATAATGCTACCTTGTGGCAATTACATGGTGATACAAGTCTCATGAAACCACGTCATAAAAACAAATGTTTATGTATACACTTATAATCAGATTATATAACTGAGTAAGATTGAAATCCTTGTAAGACATATTGGTGCCAATTGTATTTCATATATGGGACAAGTTACATGATGAATCATCAAGCATTCAAGTTAAACTTACTACAACCTTATCCCTCTGGATCAAATTTGGTTGAACTAAACTTATATCGCGTTACTCAGTGTACTGCACTGAATCAAACTAATAAACAAAAAAAAAAAACTGAAAAGATGATCAACACGGATTACATTGATTCCGTTGCTTTTTAATGGTGTCATATCTATACAATTGTTATATCTTTTTTCGTATTCGTGTCTTTGTTTTATTCTGTAATCACACTCTTTACACCCGTACTCGTGTCTAAATCTGTTCACGTTAACTTGGGTATATACTTCCTCCAAACTATATAAATTGCAACATATAGAGTTTTACTCCTCTTAATGCGCGCAACTATAACCATTAATATCTTCAATCATTATCTATATTCTTAAATCATACAAAATTGATATCGTGAAGGTATCTGTAATCCGTATAGTATATATCGAGATGGAACTAACAACACCCTATCCTTATAATACACACAATCAATAAAAAAAGTGTAACTAGCGTATTATGTAATTGTCTTCCAAACATTACACTTGATATATTAATATCGAACGTGGAAAATATACAAGGCGCCATAGTCCATAAGACATGACACATATTGAGAGGCATACTTTATCTTTTAACCAAGTAGTTTTGGTTTAGTGATAAGGTTTGATGTTGTAGAATCAAACGACATTAGAGGCACTTTGGGGGTAGGATTTCCTTACCTTCCCCTCACTCCTAAAGGGCCTTGCCTATGTAATTAGGCCAGATTAGCTTGTACGAGCTTTTGGTTCATTACGACACTTCTCCTTAAATTATAAGACATACCTCATCCGTTTTGAAACAAATAAAGCATTTGCCACTTTAGGCCATTTCAAAATAAATAAAACGTTACTCTATTTGATATTTACTTTTCTCTATCTCCTCACCACGTGAGTTATTCTCTTTCTTTCTCTCAATCTCTCTCCTCTCCTAAATCCCCATATCAATCCCCTATATTTTATTTAGAACAAAATAGAGGAAGTATATATTCAGAGCGAGACGAAAAAAGGAACACCCAAGGCCAAATCCTCTATACATAGACAATTACTTTAGTATATTTCCCCAAATTCCAAATATCCATCACTCTCTTGGCCTCTAGTCCTCTACCAAACCAAACCCACCCCCTCACACCAAATACAAAGATCCAATTCAAGAAAACGACCTCCCTCTTCCTTTCCCTTTCTCTTTCCCTAAACCAAAATTATAATCCCAAAACTAATCAAAATCACACACACACATACACTTAACACGACCAACTGTCGTCCGAGGGAGCCGTTGAAACCTCCTCTTTTTTCTTACTTTCTCTCTCCTCATCTTTCAACTGTTGCTTAACGTCTCTCCCAATTTCTTTCCTTTCGTTACGTTTCTCTCTTTATTTCTCACTTCTTCTCCTCTTTACCATTTTAAAACCCCCCCACCAAAAAAAAAAAGTTAATTCCATGGATGTTACTACAGGGGTAGTGGTGGGGGGATCTAGTGTAGCTGCACCCCATCTTAGTGTTAATCAAGTTCTTGATTTTATTCAATCAGACGATCCAGATTTAAAGATCAGAGCTGCCCAAGAAATCAGACGGCTCACTAAAACTTCTCAACGTTGCCGACGTCAGCTTTCTCCTGCTGTTCCTCAACTCGTTTCTATGCTCCGAGTTGACTCACTCGTTTCTACCGAGTCTGCTCTTCTTGCTCTTCTTAATCTCGCTGTTAAAGATGAAAAGTATGTCCGTCTTTTTAAAATTTGATGTGGGTTTTGTTTGAATATATCTTAATTGATGTGGGTTTTGTCCGAATTTGTGAAAGATTGTGTCTTTAATTTTTTTAGGGATTTTGATTGAATTCTTTTTTGTGGGTTTTTTTTTTTCTTGAAATTTGATTCGATTGCTAATCTGGGTAATAAATTTGGAAAAAGATTTACTTTAAATGGTTATTTTGGGTTTTAGGTAATTCAGTTACTTATCTGAGATTATGTTATAATTTGGAAGATTTTTGAAAATGTTCTTTGCTGAAATTATATGTGAACAGTATTCATTTTATTGGTTTATGGAAAAATTTATCAAATTTTAGAATATTCCCAGTTCGTTAAAATTCTTGTTTCAGATAAATTTTGTCTCGAATCATTCTTAAGAATCAATTTAGTGATTTTTGTTGTTGTTGATATTTTATGTATATTAGTCAACAATAAACTACTGTTAAGTAGAAAAAGTATATACTTGTCAAAAAAAAAAAAAAAAAGTAGAAAAAGTATTCCATTTTCTTTGTTTGCGGCCAGTACTAATCTAATCTAATGCAAAGAGGAATTTTTTTTCTAAAAGAAAATATATTTCTTGGAGTAATATTTTGGGAATAATTCCTTTTAATTTTACAAATTACTGAAAGTGAAGGAAAGCTAGATTCTTCAGCTTATGATGACATGATGCGTCTGATCTTTCTTTTTTCTCTTTCTAGATTTATCAATTTTCTTTTATTTGCTTTTATTTGCTTTTATTATCATGTGATATTTCACGTGGAAGGATTCGTATGGAGAACAAAATTGAGAAAGAAAAATAAAATAGTAAAATATAAAGTAAATCCTGTTCAACTTTCGAATGTGGTTTTTACTTTGCTTAGAACTTTTGTGGCTTTTTATCTGTATGTGTATAGATAATATCCTAATTATAGTATTAGATAAACTACTTTGCGTGTTTTCGCAGTTGCTGAAAAGCGAAATTGACCTTTCTCTAATCAGCAGTAACTTATTGCTTAAGATTCAAGTAGTGCTTAATGTTGTATTATATGAGTATGATGATATCATCAGGGCCGGGATTAATCAGTGTACAAGTTGTCTAGTAGGCTATGGGATTCACTGTTCAGACTCGGTTATTAGGTTCCGAGAGGGGTACGTGTCCAAGTCTCTAATTCGACTAACTCAATAATTTTTTTTGTGATTTTGGTCTAAAAGGAATTGTTGATATGACGATATCCATGTTGGAGAGTTGAAGATCTCATAGGGATATTTGAGGTTAAATGAAAATCAAATGACATTTTACAAAAAAAAAAAAAAAAAATTTAAAAAATTGGTAGGATGGATTTCATTGGATGCCCTCTCATGGAAGATGAGGTAGTTCCTATATGAACTATCCCTCAACCTTAATAGTCCGAGTAACATAGCTAGTTTTATCCGAGGAATACGTACAACCTTACTGAGTTTTGGCGAATGTTTTTAGCATTATATGTATGGCTCTGTGATTCAGCTTTCAGATTGAATTAAAGTTATGTATGGCTCTTTTATTTGGATTTAAGAAGGAAATAGAATTATGTTTGTAGAACTTATTTCCATTAGTATCAGTTTGATCCTCAAGACACTTAAAATTAGATCATATACTACCACGTTCATTTCTTGTATAGTTGTATTGACATCACATCCCATAAAATCTGGCTGACTGAAGTTTTTGAATGTTATTTTTCGTAGGAACAAGATAAGCATTGTGGCGGCTGGTGCATTAGATCCAATAATCAGATTTCTTCAATCAAAGAATACAATTCTTCAAGAACATGCCACTGCCGCTTTGCTAACACTTTCAGCATCTTCAGTAAACAAGCCAACCATTACAGCTTGTAAGGCGATCCCTCTTCTAGTAGATGTTTTAGAAACCGGCACCCCACAAGCCAAGGTTGATGCTGTCATGGCACTTTACAACCTCTCCACCCACTCGAACAACATCACCATGATCCTCGAAACAGATCCTATACCTCTCATAATAGACTTGCTCAAAACGTGCAAGAAATCATCAAAAACAGCTGAAAAGTGCACCGCCCTTTTAGAATCTCTTGTCAACTTCGATGAGGGTAGGAATGCTTTAGTCTCCGAAGAAGGGGGTGTGCTCGCAGTGGTGGAGGTCTTAGAGAGTGGGTCCCTCCAGAGTCGGGAGCATGCCGTTGGGGCGCTCCTAACAATGTGTGAGATCGATCGGATCAAATACCGGGACCCAATTCTCAGGGAAGGGGTTATACCGGGTTTACTAGAACTTACAGTTCAAGGGACTCCTAAGTCACAGAACAAAGCTCAGATTTTACTGAGGCTTCTGAGAGATTCTCCTTACCCAAGGTCGGAGTTTCAACCGGATACGTTGGAGAACATTGTTTGCAACATTATTTCGCAAATGGATGGTGAGGAACAATCAGGAAAAGCAAAGAAGATGCTTGCGGACATGGTGCAAGTTAGTATGGAGCAAAGCTTGAGACACTTGCAGCAAAGGGCTCTGGTATGCACCCCTTCTGATCTGCCTATTGCCAGTTGTGCCTCTCAAGTTTCTTCCAAGTGATCATATGATATAATCTTAATTAGTCTTATTTTTCATTTGGAACAGACTCCTTTGCCACTTTTTTTTTTTTTGTTCTTGGTGAGTTTTGTCAGATATGATATTTAGGGCAAATGAGAAAGTTAATACTACTGTGCATACAATGAAAAATGCCAGTCCAGGCCATTATCAATGGTATCAGGTGACTGGTTGATGATGTGGTGGGGAATAATATAGAAAAAAAATACAGGGGGGTTTTATCTTTTTTTTTTTCTTAAATAGTTTCTTCTTTTGTAAAGGAAACTGTGTATTAAATCTTGTAATGCCAATTTTCTAAATCAAGTTCTTTCAGTTGCTTTCCAAAATTGATGATAGAACTTGGGTTTATTTGTGAATGTTGACATCTGGACTTCTAAACAGAATTCTGAATGAAGTTACAAGCCAGCTGCAGTACCGAGGCATACCCTTGCAAATGTCGACTTGTTATTATTGGTCGGGACTCATAGAGTATAAAACTCTTTCTGGGTCTCCAACCATCAGTTTAGGCTTTTGATTGAAGCCCCAGGAATAATTTATAATAGTTATTAGTCGGCACCATGGATAACGTGGTAGTTTTGGATCCCTTAACCCCGTTACAAGGGTAACAGGAGTGCGATTATAGATGAGGGGTGATAAAACGCTCATTGTGAGCGGTTTATCTTCCCACTCACAACCAATCATTAATTAAAAAAGTTGGTGTGACACCTTTGTCAGAAAAAAATGAACCCATGTTTGTGTATTTGAAACCCTGGTTATTGTTAAACCAACCCCTGTTTATGTGTTTGAAACCCATGTTTTTGTTAACTCAACCCATGTTTGTGAAAAAGTAAACATGTGATATCTGACATAAAGCATGTGATATCTGACATAAAGCAAAAAGTTGCATTGATTTGCGTGTCCCATTCAGCTTTTCCCACCCAAAAAGTACATTTGATTATTGATACGAACCCATGTTTGTGTATTTAAAACCCTAATTATTAGAAACCAACCCACAAGTTTGTGTGTTTGAAACCCATGTTTATGTGAACTCAACCCCTGTTTGTGTATCCCTTTTTCCCTTTTCCCCTTTTACCCCTGTGAGTGGGTAGTGATAACCGCTCACAATGAGCGTTTTATCACCCCTCATTATAGATACGAGGGATTTCAACATTGATCTTTGTCATGCAATTAATGATGATTTCAGGTTATCTTATTATATGAGTAGAAAAAATTTCCTTACTGAATTTCTCTTGTAATATGTCGGCAACAAAAAGAGTTTGTACTTGGTGCAAAATTTTGGCCGGAATACGGGAAACCCCACCCAAGAAAAGAGGGTGCATAAAATTGACTCCTAAATTTCATGATTCCGTTTAAAGCTCATGAGTCATGAACTCATGATACATAGGGGAGGTGCTCATTTCGTCATTCTGTTTTCCCTTCGATTAATTTTGTCCTCTCAAGTGTGCCTTTTCTTTTTAATTGGAGGTACTTGGCTTGTGTCATGGGATATCATTTTCCAAGAAGTTAAAGTAGTTGCTATAAACATGTCAATTTGAGCTGCTCTCCCTGAAAAAGTTAAAGGTGACGATAAAATTTATATGGATTTTATCGAATCAAATCTTATGTCCCAGTGTCCCACTATTTGTACACCATTTTATATTATTGGCTTTTATTTTTATGTCTAGCTACTTTTTAATTAAATTTTAATACTTCATCCCTTCAAATTTTTTTTTTTTTTTTTTTTTTTTTTGACGGGATACTTCATCCCTTCTAAAATAAATGAAATACTTACCATTTTAGGCCGTTTCAATATAAATGAAACATTACTTTATTTAGTATTTACTTCTCTCTATCTCTCATCTCATCACTTCACTTGGTTCCTTTTTTTTTTCTTTCTCTCTATCTCTCTCCTCTTCTAAATCTCCGTGCCTGCCAAAGCCCTATTGTAGACACATAATTGTGTCTATCCATTTAAGGATCCGATGATTAAACATACCGTGGCCTTAATTGGTCCGATCCAAGGGCAGAGCAGTCTGAAGAGCCATTCAAAACCATTTCGAAAAGTGTTAAAATCCTATTTTAAAGCCCAATTAATTATTCATGATAATTAATTGTATTTGAGCCCAATTATTTGAAAAGCCCAAGTAATTGATAATTAATTGATTTATTTTAATAAATAAATATTTTCAAAAGATATATTTTTTAAGTCAAAATCAGATTTTATCCCGTAAAATCAAATTTTCGGAGTTAAAAAATAAAAGAAAATCTTTAAAACGCGTTTATATCAAAAAAACAATCAAAAACAAGGCGGTGCGCTGAGCGCGGTTGACTGTGCTGAGCGCAGCTGACTGTACTGATCGCACGTGTCCTGCCACGTGGACTTCCACGTAGGCTACGCCAAGCACACGGGCTGTGCTAAGCGCACCAGAACTGCCACGTAGACTTTTGTTTCATGTAGAGTCTTGCGTCAAGCGTAATTCTCTGCTTGAGACGCATAATTTCTTTCTTATCTTTTCTAAAAGCGCGTACCACGTGTACGCTTTTTACTGGTCATGCCGCGTCATGCGCTTGCCACGTCAGCTGCGCCAGACGCAGCCAGTGCGTGAGGCGCAGTGTTGTTTTCCCTATAAATAGGCCTGATTTCCGAACATATTTAAAAAAGAACGGATTTTTCACATAACACTCGACGATTACTTTACGATTTCTCTCTACAAACTACAAAACTTCCCTACAAAAACTCATACTTTCAATCTATATACTTTCAGACATTCAGATTTTCAGGCTTCACGATTGCTCGTCCCGAAGGTTGTCAATCTCGCAGACCCAAGCCATTGTATAATCCAGAGGGTCCTTAAATAAATTATTTTTATATTGAAGTTACTAACAGTTTTCTTTCCTGATGTAGATCTTTAATGTAAAATCGCTCTACTGTATATTCTAAACCTTTTTCTTTTTATTTATTTTTGTACATTATATGCCTGCCTGATTGTTCTATGCATATTATTATGATTGTCCTGCATGATTTTTATCACCCACATGTTATTTTTGCTAATCAAAGACCTAAATAACTATTCTAATGTTAATCAGATTAATTTGGACAACCTGCTAGGTTCCCTGTAAATTGATTGCCTAATAACATATCACTAAAAATTAGTCTTTTTATTTGTTTTCTGAACCAATTTAGACTAAATATTTTAAGTGTGTATAAAAATATTATATGATTATTCTTTGGCATAAAATCTGCAATGAATCAATATTTAGTAGAGGCCAACTTTGGGCAAATGTGGTTCATTATGACTATATTCGTACCCTCACCCCTGAACTCAATCTCTGGTTCATTTTGACTATCTATGGAGTCATGACGGGGAAATCTACATTGGATAATTTGTCCCTATGGTTTTCCCATATCCAATTAGGTTTATGATTCTTCCTAAAAAGAATTGTTGGCGACTTCTTTCTTTTCAATAAAACCTTAACAGTGGGGTAGTCAAATCTAATACGCGCTCACACTGCGTAGGCGAAATAAAAACACGCCTACACTTATGTTTCATTTAAAATAGAATGGAGGAAGAATATATTATAATCAAGTTATAAGAAACAAAGGCACACAAGGGTACGGTACACGAATTATGTGATGGAAGAGTCGAGTCCTACCCTCCATAGTGCCAAACCCCACCCTTACATCACTTAGTCACCCTTTCATTCCCGAAGATGTAAAGATCCCATAAGGCTACGAAACCCAACAGGAGGGAAACAACCTCAAACTCTCTCTATCCTTTTTCTCTTTCTCTGAGAACTTTCTGGCGCTTCCTCGAAGCTCTTCGACAAAACTCCGCGGTTAGCCCGCCGACGACCATTTCTGCTCTCTGGTTGCCGGCGAGCACTTTTCTGTTAGGGATTGTGTGTTCTGTTTCCTTGTTGGTCCAATTTTAGAGTTAATTGCCTAGTCTAAGTGTTAGCACAAGAGTCTTGCTTTGGCGTTTGGTTTTTCGTCTCCAATTTCAGGTGTGTTCTTTCTATATTTGTTGTTATTATTTTCACAAGTTGTTGCTGTCAATAGTGTTGCCTATTAGTCTGATTTGTCTTCAGTTAAGTAAAGAGCAGCGATTACGCTTCTCCTAAATTGTTGTTGTCACTTAGTTTCTTATTTTATGTCTGGTTGAGTAAGTTCTTTAAGCATGTTTTCTATAGAGGTTTATGAGAGGTTGAAGGGAGAGCTCCATGAGCTCCTTAATAAGGATTGTAGCTTGGGATCAGATGATAACGCATACATGAATTATATTTCTAAGTTAGATTGTCGTAAGGCTTCATTGGATCTTGTTAAGTCATTGAAGGAAGAAGGTAATTCCCTTTTCAGTCATGGGGATATTTATGATGCATTAGATTGTTATGGTTTTGCTGGCGTGGTGCTTAGCCTACTTGTTTTGGAGGAGGAAGATGTTAAATGCTTTTGCGAATTATATTTTTGTATCTTGTTGAATTTAGTTGCATGTTTACTAAAGAAGAATGAATTTGATCAAGTTGGTCTCCTTTGTTCTGTTGTTTTAAGTTTTGACCCGTGTAATGTGAAAGCCTTGTTTAGACGTGCAAAAGCTGCGGTTGGGATAGGAAGGTGTGATTTAGCATATTGGGATTTGTTGCAAGCCTCTGAGATTGAGCCATTGAATAAAGAAATTGTAAGGAAATTAAGTAAAGTGCAGAATTCATTTGTCAAGCAGAATGATTATCCAATTGATTTAGGGGTGGAACCATTGCCACCAAGGACAAAGGTGAAGAAACAACATCAGGAGGTAGGAGTATGTTCTTCTAAGGTGACAGAGAGGGTAGGAAGTGAGGTTTTAAAAGTGCTGCAAGAGGATGAAGTTAAGGATGAAGTTATAGGTGAGGAGAAAGATGTTGTCATGGAGTGTGTCAATGAGAGTGTGAGTGATTTCAACATTGAAAAATCAAATCAGGCGGAGCCTCAATATCGGTTTCTTAACCGAAGAAGACCGGGCTCCTCTTTGCAATTGCCCAAAAACATTACTCAATTGTTGAGGCAGGGGAAGTCAGTGGAATTGTGTAATAAAAAACCAGGGGCATACATGGTAGTTAGGATTGCTCAAGTCACCAGAGAAAGAGCTAATGAGAAGGATTCAATGACGGATGGTATGTTGCAGCAACAGGGTTCCGGTTCTGTGCACGCCCATACTTGTGCTGTCGGCGAAGATGAGGTCATTACTACCTCTTTAACTAATCATGAAAGGAAGGGTCTAATGATGGAAAGGATGGGGACCCAGTTCAAGGACGAGATTGAAACGGAGAAGGCAGATAGTAGGCTGCAAGGTACGAGTTCGGAAGTTGCATACAGGCTTCCAGTTAACGGATGTATTTCATTACCCTGCAAGGATTCTAAAGGCCACGCTAAGCGGAGCAAAGCCCAACTATCACGATTCGGGAATTACGGGGAAGTCCTAAAGTCTTGTCGTCAGCAAGGTTCCTCTTTCCTTCCTAAGGCTGATTTCATCGGCAGGCTACGTGCTGGAGTGAAGAGGAAAGCTGCATTAAGTGAAGATTCGTCACAAAGTTCAAGGAAAAAACCTGCTACAAGATCTAGTGTTGCTAGCAATAAGTTGGATATTGGTAATGTGTTAGGTCCTAGTCTTAAGTCTAGTGTCAGTGGTCAGTCAGATGTTGGTACTGTGTCATGTCCTTGTCTGATGATGTTTAGTAGTACGTGCCAGGAGGGTCTTGTAAGGCTATGTGTACCGAGTCCACAAATAAACGATGTCCATAATCTAGCCATAGAAGCTAGGCAAATGGACACCCTTGTAGTTTGATGTTTTCGTTTAATGAATGACATCTTACTGCCAAAAAAAAAAAAAAAAAAAAAAAAAACCAACAGCAACCTGCCACCATCACCACTCACGTGCGTACATGACCGAACTTTGCCCCACAAAGATAAAATCGATAGATTACAAAAGCTACTAAATTTTGAGATGTTGCGGCTAATTTGGACTTTGGAACGTGTCAAAAAGAATATGATTCACTAAAACGCAAGAAATATGAATAACTTAGCAAGATAATTGAACACGATAATTTTTGTTTTGATAAGAATTGAACACAATAATTAGAAACAAGGAAAGTTAGCGTTGGGTTGCCATCATAACTAATATAAAATAAAAGGGTCTGAAATATAAAGCTCCAAGAGAAACTTTGTTAGGTTGATCTAGATTATTCGTTATCTTGAAACTTTGTTAGGTTAATCTAGATTATTGGTTACCTTAGAAGTTGGAAATGTAACTTATTCTATATTATTTGCTAGACACCCAACTTTGAAATGCATTGGATTTCTCTCTTCAACATTCGATTTTCCGAGCAATATTTTTAAAAAAAAAAAGTTTGGTAAGATAAATTGCATTAACGCCATCTCACAGGGCACCTAAATACAACCTACCCCAAAGCCCCCCAAACCCCCCCTGATGAGAATCAAACCCACAACATTTGGGTGGAAGATGAAAGGGCTTACCACCCTTGAACTCCCTCATTCTCGATTTTCTGTATAAGGCTAATGAGTATATGTCTTATAATTTGTACGCTTTCTATATTTTGATTTGTGGATTTGTAAACGCCAGAAAATAATTTTATAAGAGTAATATAGTTTCTAGATTGAGAAAGAAAACACTATTCATATATTCGAAATATAAGAATTGACATGTTTTATCTTTTAAATAAGGAATATTAATAGATATGGATAAATATAGTTAAAAAAACATCACATAAAACAAAACTCGAAAAAAATATTTCCTATCAATTAATCAACATAATTTAAACATTATAGTTACTATATATAAAATTGAAATACAACCGATTGCACTTAATTGAAGCTATGTCCAATGACAAAAACATCTCTCCCTCCCTTTCCCCTATTTCATGTTTATTGAAGGGGCTATTTTGACACTACAAAAGCGAAATAAATGGAGTAATAAGATTCCAACTTCATGGATGTCTTCTTTCTAGTTGGGAACGTAAGTGTTTGGTGTTAGGCTGCATTATTATAATTAAAGGATTCATCTATGATATCTGTTTCTGTCAAGAAATTAAGGATTGTGATTGGTTGAGATAGGTGATGTGGGCCCCAAGAGCGATCGCCTGAGCTCCGATATCCGTACGCCGGAATCCTGCAAAACAAGGTTAGACTACCCCGGGGGTGATTCCGGGATCGCCCCTCCGACGCTCAAGTCAGATGTGATTGAGGTAGAGAGAGAAGTAAAGTCTAGAGAGAGATGCTCTAGTTTGTTAGGTGAGAATTGAATACCTGTTCATTGATGAGGCAGTTGGTTTTTATAGTGTTGGGGATTTCCCAGACAGGAAACATTATTCAGATGGGCCTTTTTGGTAGCAATGGGCATGTTACCTTTTCAGGCAATGATTGTTTCACCCTTGGGAGGTTCCCAAATACTGGTGATTAGGTCAACTTTCAAGTGGGACCCACGGTTGCCACCTGTCCCATGCTTTAGCGGGCCCATGCTTCTTTATTGGGTTGCTGATTAAATGAGCCCAAACAATTAGCCCCACGCCATAGATAGGGGATCACGGAGATCCGACTGGAGGGGGGCCTGTCTGTGGCGGAATAGCAGTTATCCTATCTCTGACCGGAAGCAGATATGCCGACCGGGTCTCCTTCTGGCTGGAAGCAGGAATGCCGACCGGGTCTCCTTCTGGCTGGAAGTAGGAATGCCGACCGGGTCTCCTTTTTAGTGGAAGCATGAAGGCCGACCGGGTCACATCCTGGCTGGAAACCAATAGGCCGACCAGGTCCCCTTCTGGCTGGAAATGGCTATGTCGGCCGGGTCAACTCTCGGTTGGAGGTAGATAGGCCGACCGGGCCATTTTTGCCTCAAGGAGAGAATGCCGATCGGGTCGTTTCTGCCCCATAAGGAGAGTGCCGACCGGGTCGTTTTTGCCCCATGAGGAGAGAATGCCGACCGGGTTACCTCCGTTTGGGGGAGGGATGCCGACCCAGTCATCTTTGGCTTCACGGTGGGGCTAATGAGCCCCACGATGATCCGAGGGGGTGCTAACTGATACTTAACCATATTTGCCAGGTATAGAGGCGACTCAGCGAAAGAGGGAGGCTTCTGTTGGCCGAGTAGGGTACATGGCCACTAGGATGAGGGGCTAATGAGCCCCAAGTTGGTCCGAGTGGGGCTAGCTGATACTTGGCCGCACTCGACCAAGTATAGAAGCGACTCGACAAAGGAGGGAAGCTCCTGTTGGCCGAGTAGGGTATATGGCCACTCGGATGAGGGACTAACGACCTCCAGATGATCCGAGTGGGTGCTAGCTGATACTTGGTCGTACTCGACCAAGTATAGAAGCGACTCGGCAAAGGAGGGAAGCTCCTGTTGGCCGAGTAGGGTATATGGCCACTCGGATGAGGGACTAATGACCTCCAGATGATCCGAGTGGGTGCTAGCTGATACTTGGCCGTACTCGACCAAGTATAGAAGCGACTCGGCAAAGGAGGGAAGCTCCTGTTGGCCGAGTAGGGTATATGGCCACTCGGATGAGGGGCTAACGAGCCCCAAGCTGATCCGAGTGGGTGCGAGCTGTTACTTTGTTGTACTGTACCAAGTATAGAAGCGACTCGGCAAAGGAGAGAAGCTCCTGTTGGCCGAGTAGGGTATATGGCCACTCGGATGAGGGGCTAATAAGCCCCAAGCTGATCCGACTGGGGCTAGCTGATACTTGGCCGCACTTGACCAAGTATAGAAGCGACTCGACAAAGGAGGGAAGCTCCTGTTGGCCGAGTAGGGTATATGGCCACTCGGATGAGGGACTAATGACCTCCAGATGATCCGAGTGGGTGCTAGCTGATACTTGGCCGTACTCGACCAAGTATAGAAGCGACTCGGCAAAGGAGGGAAGCTCCTGTTGGCCGAGTAGGGTATATGGCCACTCGGATGAGGGGCTAACGAGCCCCAAGCTGATCCGAGTGGGTTTCCGTACCTCTTGATACTTAGGACGTTGGGACCCTTGGCATTGGCTGAGCTGGAGGGACACCCTGGGGACCTTTGGCGTTTCAACTTCCTTTGGATCTGAAGGGTTTTTGCTCGAGTTTGCTGGACTCCTCACTTAATGGACTGAGTAGGTCCAGTTGGGCCGTTATTAAAAGCCCGCTTAGGCGACGCGGGGGGGTTTGCGTTGCACATCCCCCGAGGTCCTCCTATATAAACCAGAGAGGAGAGAGAAGTGGAGGATCATTTGCTCATTTCCTCATTCTCTCTTTCTCAAGAACTTCCAAATTCTCTCAATCTTCTCAAGTTTTCCTCCCAGTTTCTTCGTCCGACCAGGTACGCGTTTGTTGTTTTAAGCTTTTTTCTTTTTCTTTGTTTTCTTTCGAATAACTTCGGCCGACTCCCTTGTGTATAAATAATGGGAGATTCGTCCGAGTCGTCGACACCTCCGACCTCACCCTCTTATAAATTGTCCGAGGAGGTGAGGGGAATGGGAATAACTTTGGTGTCGACGATAATAAGCTGCCCCGACCCCTCGGCTGTACCCGACGCGGTCGTTCTCCCGAGCCCGTCTTCTTCGGTAGAGGAGGAAGCCGAGGGAGTCATTCCTTACCCTTGGGAGGTGTCGGTGGCTTATCCTCCTTCTCGGAGTTACTTAGACAAGTATTTGTCTTCTGATGTAGTAAGGGCCATGCCGAGGGGAGCAGGAGAAGCATCCACATCGGGTCGGGAGTTGGAGTACCCTGACCTTGATCCGAAAGGAGGTCCGGGTTCTTTCTTTCCCGAGCCGGGGGTGATTAAGTCGCTGACCGATGACCTCCGGGGCACAGCGACCAGGCTCCAAATAAGAGACCCCTTCTACTTAGTCCGACCTGAGGCCTACCATACAGTCCTGTCTCCACCGCCCGGGTGCATTGCAGTTTATTGCAAGGCTATGGATATGGGGCTTCGGTTCCCGCTGACCAACTTTGTCAAAGAGTTGTTGAATGCATACAATTTAGCCATCTGCCAAATTTCCCCGAACTCCTGGGGCGGAATCAACGCCTTTCAGGTGATCTGCGAATTGATGCGGATCCGGCCAACACTCAAGTTATGGCGGCATCTCTACAAATTGGTCGAAGTGATGGCTGCAAAGAATGGTCCCGGTTGGTGGAGCTTCCAAGTCCGACCGGGATACCGTACCGTTCTTCACCTACCGACTTCACAGAAGGGGTTTCGGAGGGAATTTGCCTTTGTATACTACGGCGGGGACTGGGGGATTCCCCTTATTCCTCCCCCGATCGAGCCCCTTGTCGCCTTAAATTGCCGAGTGGGTGAACTCGATGACGAGGAGGGTGCCGGGGCCTGCTATATGCAGACCGAGGCAAAAATTGTGAATGGGGGCGAGATATTTGTGCCCGGTCAGTGGCTCCCCGACTGCAAATTATTCAAGGATGAACACTTCCTTTCGGCAATGGGTCTTAGCTCGACTTTCCCGAAGGGTAATCTGCCGGGGAGTTGGCTGAGGTGGTTGGTATTGGCAATGTTATAGTTTTTCGCCCTTTTTTGACTAACTTTTGGTTTTGTTTTGCTGCAGAGCCCGCCCGAGCGTATCTTGAAGAGTCCGACCCGTCAATGGCCGACAAGCTGAATGTTGCAGCCATGAGAGCTGCTCGACTGAAGGCTGAAATTGCAGCCAAGACCTTGACGGTCCCCGCTCCCCCCAAGGTGAAACTCCGCCCTTTTTGTTGTTTCTGTTTTGACCCGACCGACTCTTTTTATTTGCCGACATATCTTCCCTGATGCAGGACCCTGCCAAGCCGAAGAGCAAAAAGAGGAAAGAGCGGTCATCCGACAAGGTGGCTCAAACTGAGAAGGCTGTCGCTCGGTCCAAGGCTGAGCGGGAAAAGGCCGTCGCTCGGTCCAAGGCGGAGCGGGAAAAGGCCGTCGCTCGTGCAGAGGGCGAGCGGAGCGGGTCGGTGGAGGTCATCAGCCCCAGGGGTCCCCAGCAACAGACCGACGGGGGGGATATCTCCCTTCATTCTTCTGACTTCAGGCCGGTCGGGAGCCCTCAATATACTCCCTTGTCCCCATTCGAGGAGTTGCCCGGGGGTAGCTCGAGGGGGGCGGTAACACCGACCGTTCCTTTCACGGGGCTGAGCCGGAAGGAGAAGGACAAGCGGTGGACTGCTGCCATTGATCACATTTATACTCCCGCCGACCAGGAGTATATTGAGATCACTCATGGGCCGAACGAGACCAACGAGTTGTTTCGCTCCTGGCTCGACGTAAGTGCCTTTGCCTTTTTATTTTGCTCTCTGATTCTTCTCCGATTCTGCTTTTCATCTTGCTTTGTTCTTCTTTGTTTCAGTTCTCTGCCCAGATGGCGAACGTTGCTCAAAATAGGGTGAGCTTGGCTGAGGAAGTTGCCGTCCTTAATGAAAAGGCCAAAAAACATTTTGATGAGGTTTATCGGGCGAAGGAGGATAAGCGCATTGCCGAGTCCAAACTCGAGGATGCACTGGCCGCCATCGAGAAAGATTAGGAGACCTTTGCCTCCGAGCGGGCGAAGTTGGAGAAGAAGACGGTCGACCTCACGCTCACTCGCGACTTAGCTCGAACTGCTCGGGATGATGCCCTCGCCAAGCAGGCAACGGCCGAGCTGAAGGTGGCGGAGCTCGAGGCTAAGCTGGTTGAGCTTGAGGGTCAATTGAAGACGGAGGCGCAATGGTTCTCCGAGTGGGAGAAGACTTATGCTGCCGAGGCGTATGCCAACGAGGTCGGCAGCGTCGCTCATAAAATGGGGGAGGACGAAGCCCTCGACCGACTGAAGAAGGTGTTGGCCACGTCTCATCCTGATTTGGTCTGGGCCGAGGTTTGGTCAGGTTATCAGGAGTCGGTCGACGCTGATAACGCTAAGATTCTTGCTGAGGGGACTAGTTCCGATGAGGATGAGGACGATGAGGGCCGAGTCGACGTTAATGTCGTCGATGGCGATGATGATGATGATGAGGTGGCCGATGATGTTGGTCGGGGGGAGGAGCTTGTCGGCGACAGCACAGAAGCGAATGCCGAGAGTGTGGCTGATCCTCCCCCTCCTTCTAGTTCTTAGGGTATACTGCCATTGTACTTGATCGTTTTTATATTTCCTTTGTAATGCCCGACCTTATTTAACGGAACTTGGTCGTTTTGTCTTCTCATTCTGTCTTTTCTTTTCTTGTTTGTTGATTGCAATATTGTCCGCCTAACTTTTTAATCCGCCTGACTTGTTTGCATAGTCGAAATTCCGACCAACAATAATTTTCATGAGGAATTCAAACTGTTGGACTGGTTAAGTCCAGATTTAATTCCGATAGACTTGGTCAAAATTCCGACCGACAATAACTTCCAGGAGAAAACTCGAACTGTTTTACTGGTTAAGTTCATCGTTTACAAAATGCCGACCGGCTATGAGGTGTAAAAAATTTCAACTGTTTTGACTGGTTAAGTCCTAATTAACAAAATGCCGACCGGCTATGATTGAGTTTTTACAATGTATGCCCCTATTGCAAATAACAAAGCTTTACACATGGTATTTCTTAAGGTTGTCGCCATTCCAAGGTCGGGCAAGAGGGATACCCTCGGGGGACTCTAGTCGGAATGTGCCGGGCTTGATGACTTCTGTGACTTTGTATGGGCCATCCCAGTTAGGTCCTAGTTTCCCCTTCAAGTGTGAGAGCCCGGTGGCTTCGACTTTCCGAATAACCCAGTCGCCGAGTTGGATTGGGCGGGTCCTCACTCGGCGATTAAACATCCGAGTGACCCTTTGCTTGTACCGAATGGATTTTAGCAGCGCATTGCCCCTTGTTTCTGGCAACAAGTCTAGGTTGACAGGTTTCTCTTCCTTGTTCTTTTCATATTCATAGAAGGTCATCCGAGGGGATGGGATGCCAATTTCGACTGGTAGGACAGCCTCACTCCCGTACACAAGGTTGTATGGTGAGTGACCCGTTGCTTCTTTGGTCGTAGTTCTGGCCGACCAGAGGACCCCAGGTAGGTCATCAACCCATGCTCCTTTAGCAGCTTCTAAGGATTTCTTGATTCCCTGGAGAACTATCTTATTAGCCGATTCGGCTTGCCCGTTTGTTTATGGTCGGGATACTGCCGAGAATTTAGTGTGTATTCCGAACCGAGCACAATAATCTCTAGTAGGGCCACCGTTGAATTGTCGCCCATTGTCGGAGATTAGGACTCTGGGGACTCCGAATCTGGTGATGATGTTCTTCCAAATGAACGCTTGAACTTGTTTATCCGTGATGGAGGAGAGTGGTTCGGCCTCAGTCCATTTGGTGAAGTAGTCGATGGCGACTATTAAGAACCTTCTCTGACCCGAGGCTGGAGGAAATGGTCCGAGTAGGTCCATGCCCCACTTATCAAATGGCAAGACTGCTTGAATTGTTGTTAGGGGGGTGGTCGGTGCTCGGGGAATGTCTGAATGGATCTGGCAGGACGGACATTTCTTCACTAGCTCTTGGGCGTCGTTTTTAAGAGTAGGCCAATAGTATCCGGCTCGGAGAGCCTTTCCTGCTATGGTTCTTCCTCCTTGATGACTCCCACAGGCCCCTTGGTGGATTTCCCTGAGGATGTAATTTCCTTCCTCAGGGGTGACACATTTAAGCAGGGGATGGGTGAAGGACTTCTTGTAGAGTTGATTCTCATGCCATAGGAACCATCCGGATTTGTGTTTGATCCGATCAGCCTCCTTGCAATCCTCTGGTAGTTTCCCGTCTCTCAAATATCCGACTATCTCGTCCATCCATTCAGATGTCCGATTCAACACAAGCTGCTGCTTGGCGTTGATGCTGGGTTGCCGAAGGACTTCCCACATGATTGTTCGGGGAGCAGACCCTTCTGCCGAACTGGCCATTCTGGCCAAGGCATCAGCTTGCTGATTTTCCGACCGGGGTATATGGATGATGTTGAACTGAGATAGCTGCCCGATTATTTTCTGGGCCTTGGCCAAATACATTCTCATATTGTCTTCTTTGTCCTCATATTCCCCCGATACCTGACCCACAATCAATTGCGAGTCGGATTTTGCTTTGATCACGGTTGCCCCGGCCAAGATGCATAACTCCAATCCGAGGATCAGGGCTTCATATTCCGCTTCATTGTTGGAGCTTAAGAACTCAAATTTTATTGCGTATTCCATCTTTTCTCCGACAGGGGGTTTGATGACCAGCCCAGCTCCACAACCTGTCTTGGTAGATGAGCCGTCCACTTGCAGCTCCCAGCTATCTTGCTGGCTGATTAGGGGTCTGGATGTGCATTCTGTTATGAAATCAGCCAAGGCTTCGGCTTTGATTGCCCTCCTGGGTTCATATTCTAACCCAAAATCAGCCAGCTGATCCGCCCAATCGGACATCCGACTAGAGTGGTTCCTGTTTTCAATGAGCTTTCTGAGCGGCTGGCTTGTGAGGACCTTAATAGGATGGGCCTGGAAGTATGGCTTTAGCTTCCGACTAGCCATTACTAGGGCAAAAACCATTTTCTCCACTTCGCTATACTTGGCCTCCGCTCCTCGAAAGGCGTGGCTTATGAAATAGACTGGGTGTTGCTTTTCTTCTCTTTCGGCTATCAAAACGGCGCTGAGCGCGTATTCAGAGATAGCCAAATAAATGAACAATGTCTCTCCCGGCAAGGGGGAGATTAGTTTAGGGAGGGTAAGAAGATGTTCTTTCAGAGAGGTGAAGGCTTGCTCGGCTTCATCGTCCCAAGTAAACTCCTTTCTCTTTATGGTTTTGAAGAAGTGTAAGCTCTTATCAGCTGAGCGGGAAAGGAAGCGACCGAGGGCGGCCAGGCAGCCGGTCAGGCGTTGTACTTCTCTCACATTCCTCGGGGACTTCATTTCTATTACAGCTTTGATCTTGTCGGGATTGGCTTCGATCCCCCTTTCATCAACCAGGAATCCGAGGCACTTTCCCCCTTTTACTCCGAAGACACACTTCTTCGGATTTAACATCATGCGGAAGCGCCTCAATGTTCCAAGGGTTTCTCTTAAATCTGAGGGGTGATGGCTGTGTGCTTTGCTTTTAACAATCATGTCGTCAACATATACCTCTATATTCCGACCAAGTTGGTTGCTAAAAATTTTGTTGACGGTGCGCTGATATGTTGCCCCTGCATTTTTCAGCCCGAAGGGCATCATTTTATAGCAATACACCCCCTGGTTGGTGATGAACGCAGTATGGACTCAGTCCTGTTCAGCCATCGGGATTTGATGATACCCCGCATTTGCATCCATGAAGCTTAAGAGGGCGTGACCTGCAGTTGAGTCGACCAACCTATCAATCTTGGGCAGAGGGTGGTTGTCTTTTGGACAGGCCTTATTTAGGTCTGTGAAATCCACACACATTCTCCATGCCCCACTCGACTTCTTGACGAGGACAACATTGGCCAACCATTCCGAGTACTGACATTCTTCAATGAACCCCGCTTCGAGCAATTTCTTAGCTTCTGCAGCTGCTGCGGCGTTCCTTTCAGGGCCTTGATGCCTCAACTTTTGTTTGACCGGCTTGAACCCCTCTTTGATGTTTAACTCGTGGCACATCACTTTAGGATCGAGCCCGGGCATTTCATTGGCCTCGTAGGCGAAGACGTCTCGGTATTCTGTTAGAACTTGAATGATCTCCCTTCTTGTTTGAGGGTCCATGGCCTTGCCTACTCTCAGAGTCCGACCATGTTCCTCATCGATGATGACTTCTTCGTCCTCCTCAGCTGGCTGAGGGCGCTCGTATTGCTTGGGATTCTCCGTAAGGTAGACCCCGAGCTCACTTGGGGGCTGACCATCTCCTCGATTTCTTTTCTTCGAGTCCTCTTGGACGTCGACCTTGCTTTTTAGGCTGTTCACATAACACTCCCTGGCTGCTTGCTGATCCCCCTGGATCTTTCCGACTCTACCTTCGTCGGTTTCGAACTGCATGAGGAGCTGATAGATGGAAATTGCAGCCTTGACCTTGTTCAGCGTTGGTCTTCCCATTATGATGTTGTATGGCAGAGGGATGTCTACCACTAAGAAGTCAATCGGTAGGCTTCTTCCTTTGCCCTTCTCTCCTATCCGAGTAGGCAACTTTATAGACCCAACCGGGTGCACCGAGTTTCCCCCGAAGCCTATGAGTGGCTGATTGAGTGGGGTCACATCCTCTTCGGCGTACTTCAATTTCCTGAGGCATTCCAGCGTGATTATATCAGCTGAAGACCCACTGTCCACTAGCACTCGTTTGACTCTTGTGTTGGCCACATTGAGCTCGATGACCAAGGGGTCGTCGTGGGGCGTGTGTAGTGGCCTACTGGATTCCCCAAATGTCATTACAGGGCAGTCGGGTCGGGGGTGGTTGACATCGAGTACCTGATGCTTAAGATTTTGGAGGTGGGATTTGCGTGATCGACCGGTTAGGCCTCCCGACGCGAAGCCACCTGCTATGACTCCGATGAACCCCTCCGTGTCTCCGCTGTTGGACTGACCTGCCTTTTGCTTGCCTTTCTCCTCGCTGGATTGCTTGAGGCATCGGTTCAGCTTCCCCTGATCAGCTAGGTTGTTAAGGGATTTCTTGAGTTCCCTACAATCCTTAGTGGTGTGCCCGCATTCTTTGTGATATTCACACCAGAGGCTCTTATCTCTTCGAGCAGCTGATGTCTTGATGGGAGGTGGGCGAGGGAGAGTGACTTTGTCTTTTATGTCCAAGTATATCTCTCTCCTGTTTTTGCTGAACCGCGGGTCGATGCCATGGTCGTTGAATCTGTCTGACCGACCACCCGTCTTCTGTTGCTTCGACTGATCCCTGGGATTTCCTTCATCCTTCCTCTTTTTGCTCCCATCGTCTGAGTGACGGCATATGTCGGTTGCTTGGATGAATCTTTGAGCTCGAGTCATTGCCTCAGAGAAGGTTTTGACTTCGTTTTCGGCCAAGGACCACCTTAGCCGACCAGGCTGGAGTCCAGACATTAGGGCAGCGAAAGCTACCGCATCCTACAGATCTGAAATCTTCAATGACTCCTCATTGAATCTTTTAATATAGTCGGCCAGGCTTTCATTCTTTTCCTGCTTGATTCCCATTAAGTGGAGGCTCGTTTTCTTTTGTCTCTTTCCCGCAACAAATTGATGGATGAATAGGTCTTCGAGGACCGAGAAATCAGTTATAATCCCCGCTGGGAGCTCTTGGAACCAGCTCAAGGCCAGACCTTTGAGTGTTGTCGGAAAGAAGCGACACCAAGTGGCCTCACACCCAGTCTGAACACTCATTTGAGCTTTGTATGTGGCCATGTGATCATCCGGGTCGGTTAGGCTCGCGAATGGTTCGACAGAGGGCGTTTTGACCTTTCCCGGGTTGGGTGCCTCGAGTATGGCCTGGCTGAATGGGACCATGAACTTGAGTGCCCCGCTGTTGATCCGAATGGGGTTCGACTGCGCTGAATCACCATGACCCTCGCGCTGAGCGGCCTTATTGTTTAATATGTGCCTCGCATCATAACCCTTGCTGAGGCGCTTCTCGTTGAGGAAGTGTCGGGCATCGTTTTGCTTTTGACCCACGTTGCCCCGAGGGGATTTGGATATGTGAGTCCCTTCAGCAGGCCTAGCTGATCTTCCTTTAGATTCGAGTCGGTCTCCTTCCCCCTGCCTTGATCGGCGTTGACCAGGCTGGCTGTATTCCCTTGCCCCCGATTGCTGCCGGCTAGGCTGACCGTGGTTCTTTGCCCGAAGGGAAGGGACCAGGGCTTGGTCTTTAGGGGGCTGAAGAGGGAGTCCTTGCTGCAGGTTGGCCAGCATATCTATCAGGCTCTGTTGCAAGGTTTGCTGGAGCTGAGCGGCTATCATGTTTATATCCGCCGTGGATATAGGATGGGGATCAGAGGGCTGTAGCTGACGGGAAGGGTCCTGCCTGTCTTCTATGGAATGCTCTGCTTCTTCATGATCAAGGGTTTGAACGGTCGGTGTTTTGGGCCGTTCAGACCTTCGTTGAGGAGATGGGGATGGACTCCTCTCGGACCTCTGAGCCTGTGCTGAGGGCTGGCGAGTGCTCTTGGCTGGGGACATTGCAGAATCGATCTTACTAAGTGGTGGCGAAGCGACTTTGATTGTAACTTCCCCACAGACGGCGCCAAACTGTTTCTGTCAAGAAATTAAGGATTGTGATTGGTTGAGATAGGTGATGTGGGCCCCAAGAGCGATCGCCTGAGCTCCGATATCCGTACGCCGGAATCCTGCAAAACAAGGTTAGACTACCCCGGGGGTGATTCCGGGATCGCCCCTCCGACGCTCAAGTCAGATGTGATTGAGGTAGAGAGAGAAGTAAAGTCTAGAGAGAGATGCTCTAGTTTGTTAGGTGTGAATTGAATACCTGTTCATTGATGAGGCAGTTGGTTTTTATAGTGTTGGGGATTTCCCAGACAGGAAACATTATTCAGATGGGCCTTTTTGGTAGCAATGGGCATGTTACCTTTTCTGGCAATGATTGTTTCACCCTTGGGAGGTTCCCAAATACTGGTGATTAGGTCAACTTTCAAGTGGGACCCACGGTTGCCACCTGTCCCATGCTTTAGCGGGCCCATGCTTCTTTATTGGGTTGCTGATTAAATGAGCCCAAACAATATCATATGGACCACCATGCCTCTCGTGCATTATATTTGTGTTTTATGATTGAGCTTTGAAAATTGAAGATTGGTAAAAGGACAAACTCAAGAGACCTTATCACTTACATAGAGTGATGTTTGCTGCATACATACATATATATATATATATATATATATATATATATATATATATATATATATATATATATATATATATATATACCAGAATAGGTTTGATCTACTTGTAATAACTCAATGCCAGGAGACATAAATTGATGAAAATTGGTAGAGATCAACATGGCAATTGAACGGATTTTAATACATTAGATCGTCAATTCGTGATATTCATAGTAGACAAATAGACATTCTTCAATCAACTATTAGCAATATGAACAACAAAACAAAATATCACTTCGATTTTATAAGCCCTAACTCTCAAGTCTCGAGTATCATTACGGTGAGATAAAATCATTATATATATAAATTAAAATTATGAGGTGGCGAATTTTAGGAGGACTATCATATAATAAAATAATGACACAACGTTATCCAGCAAAAATTGGGGGAATAAAGACGATCCCAACTTGGTAAGGGTGAGAAATGAGAGTCGATCCCAATATCTCTTGAAACCGGAAGAGATTTTCTCTAACCACTAAACTATCTTTCACTCTCACCCAATTATTAATCTTATAATTGTGTACCCATAGACAATACACATTTAGAAAATTTGTTTATTAAAAACCATGTTATGTGAAAAACAAACAAAAATTTTTAATCTTAATTAGGGTGGAATTGAGATAATTCCCGCACATATGGATATTGGATAAGGCCTTAGATCCGGTAAATTTTCAACTTCTATCCGAATTAGTTGGCAATTTACACAATAAAAAAGTAGTTATGACTTTTACTCCCTACTCTCTCTCCACATTTTTCTAATTAAATTAATTACTTATGACTGAGTGGAAAAAAAAATCAGTTGTCTTTTCAATTATATTTCCTTTTCTATATCTTTTGTAATCGAATTATCCTATTTGTTTCCATTAATTATCCTTAAAGTTTTTATTTCCTCTAAGAACAATTCATTTCTTATATACAATTTTTTTTTTTGCTGTATTTCATAAAGAAGAAAATAAATATTTCTTGGTTTAACAAGAACATAGCATCCCTTTTCTGAATTGTTATTTTATTATTATTATTACTATTAGTATAGTTAAAAAAATTTAAGAAATGGGAAGTACTAAGACAGATGAAATTCATGAAGAAGAATTGAAGGTTGAAGAAGGTAATGGAATTGTCACCTCCAAAATCGGACTTTTCTGTTCTTCTCCAGATGTTGTTCGTCTCGCACAAAAGGTCAGTCAATTAGTGGATAAACCATCAATTTTTTCTATAGTAATTTATCATATAAAAAGAATTGGAAATACATACATCATGAAAGTAAAAATTAATTTAATGATCAAACACTTTGTATATCTGTTATTCTTCTGATTAAGTTTGGTTTATTCTAGGATTATGATTTATTCATTTCTTGAAAGGACTAATTATGGGAAACAAGTTACAACAAGCAAACTTAATTTCGCTGAAACCAGATTTGTTATTCTCGTAGTATGATACAAATCCAAACATATGTAATCTATAAAATAAAGTTCAAACATGATTAGCATCATTTTTTTTAAAGATAGTACTATAATACTATGATTAACTCTGAATATATAAGTTAGGTTTTAGATGAGCATACGTTGATTTGTTAGCGTCACATTTGAAATACACGTGGGTGTACAATATTGTGCACATGGTGCACCATAATGTTTTTTTTTGGGTTATTTGCTCCTTTAGAAGTTTCTCATTTAGTTTAATTGCTCATATGATATGGAGCCCTTCAATAATCAAGAAAACAGCATGTGATGTATCATTCGCACGATACGTGTATTATAGTAATTAGTAATTCAATATGAATCAAACGCACATATATATATATCTTTTTGATATGTTGATTTTGGATCGTACAGTTAGTGGCAGAGGTGATTGGTACATACTTCATTATATTTGCTGGCTGTGGCTCAGTGGTGGTGAATGATTTATACGGCGAAGAAGTAACGTTTCCTGGAATATGTGTGACCTGGGGTGTTATTGTTATGGTCATGGTTTACTCACTTGGCCATATATCTGGTGCTCACTTTAACCCTGCTGTCACTCTTACTTTTGCCATTTATCGCCACTTCCCCTACAAGGAGGTTAGTTTGCCAAAACTCGAGAGTTAAATTACGTCTATATATAACAATCTCATTCACACACTAAGGCTCCCTCTATCCCGGAAAAAAAAAAATACTTCCTCCGTTCTGAATTAATTTAAATACTTCTCTTAAAAAGCTTTCACATAAAAGAGAGAAGTGTTTTATTTATTTTACAACGGAGGAAGTATGCAAATTTGGATTGCTATTTACCTTTTCTTTTTAGGTGTATAGAAAGCCGCAAATGCAGTTGTTTGCTCTGACAAATATGTTACATGCTTGTTAAATAATTTGGTAACCGGATTTGAAAGCCTAAGGTAAGATATGATGTAGTGCTTAACTGCTTACTTGGAGAGCTTGGTTAATGTCGTTACAGGTACCACTTTACGTGGTAGCACAAATATTGGGATCAATGTTGGCTAGTGGTACATTAGCCGTCATGTTTGACGTTACTCCGAAGGCGTACTTTGGGACCGTTCCTGTAGGCTCAAGTGCACAATCCCTAGCCATAGAAATTATCATCTCCTTCTTGTTGATGTTCGTCATTTCTGGAGTTGCAACAGATGCTAGAGCAGTAAGTAAATTATGCTATAGCGCAAATTTGACGTTATTTTTCTCCTTTTGGTTGATGATGATTATTGACAAGATCGTGTAACTTTTGTGTTTGTAGATTGGGGAGTTTGCAGGAATCGCAGTTGGAATGACTATAATGCTGAATGTTTTTGTAGCCGGGTAAGTTTCTAAGTAAGTTTGTATATCGAACAATCGGACTACTACAAAATAAGAAAATCAATTGGAGTTGCAAAAAATAGATAAAAAGTTAAGTTTATAAAAAAGTAACATAAAAAACTTTGAACGTTGAAAAGTATACAAAAGTACTATTTTTTTTTTACAAAATTCTTCAAAAATTCGGGGTCCAACTTAGTTTAACGCGCTATTCAACAAGAGATCTAGAGTTTCCGAGCCTTCTAGTCCTAGATGTGCCAAATGATTGCGTTAGGTTGATCAATCTAATTATTTTGAGTTTTATGTGTTATATTTTATCAATGTTAGGAAGCTTTCTAGATTCTGTCTTGACTTTGGTAGGGTTTTTGCATATTGGATGTAAGTTTATGTAATTTTATTGGGTTGATTTAAAATTTGGACCGAGAAACTGAAGTACTTTTTCAAACAAACTTCTCATGGACCTTTTATGATTTTAAATAAGTCGGTCTTTGGCAATTCTAACTGTTATTGAACATAATACGTTAAGCCTTAGATAAAACAATTTGATTGAATGATATGTTACAGGCCAATTTCGGGAGCATCAATGAATCCAGCAAGAAGCCTTGGACCTGCACTAGTGAAACATAACTATACAGGGCTGTGGGTATATATAATAGGACCACCTATTGGGACTATTACTGGAGCATTTGCTTACAATCTCATCAGGTTCACTGATAAACCCCTTAGGGAACTAACAAAAAGTTCATCTTTTCTTAAGAGCATATCAAAGAAATGAAGGCATTGCTTTGTATGACTTATAGAAGGAAACAATTTAAAGAACTAATTTTGTTTTATTTAGACAAATTTGTCTCGGAAAAAAAAAAAATACAAGATTGGTTAATTTCTCCTTTTGTATTATCTTTGCGGTTGTTTACCTCTATTAGTTTGTTAGCCTTTACCAATACCACTTTCCTTTTACATTTTTTTTATAGAGAGCAATAAGCATTAAAGATGATAAGCATATGAGTTTTATGATTACAATTTACTTGCATATCTTAGTACGTAACGTTTCATAAATTTATAGAAATTAGTGTTCTAATAATAAGGTGCCTCGAGGAAGTACTTGTAGTAGTCCCAAAAACTTGGTACGTCATAAAACCTTTCCTCTCTCTAAAGAATTCTCTCCCCCCAAACCCTAAATGACAAACACCCCGGCCGCCTACCCCCCAGGCTCGCAGGCGACTGAAACCTCAGCCTAGTCGCCGGCGAGCCTACCCCCGTTGTTGCTTAGGTTGTAGACTAGTTATGGTTATGTAGTTCCCCTCCCCTTTCCGGGCATTTTTTTCCCCCCCCTTTCCCTTTCCCGGCGTTTATTTCCCCACCACTCTCTCGTCGTTCCCCTGCTCTTCTTCCCCAGTCCCGCGTCAGTTGTCCCCCCCTTCCCTGTGCGTCGGAACTACGGGCTCCCCTTGTGTTTCCTAGTAGTCAGTTCGTCCCCTCACCCCTCCCCCCTTCCTCTTTTCCCTTGTTTTCCGTCGTCGCTCCGTACCCTCCCCCTCCCCCTTCCCCTTCCTATGTTCCCTTGTTTTTCGTCGTCGGTTCGCCCCTCCCCTTTCCCCCCGTTCGAAGTTGCCGGTCTAATAGTTGTGTCGGGCTCCCTCTTCCCCTCCCCTCTCGGTTGTAGGGCTCGCCCTCCCCCCTCCCCTGTGTAGTGTAGCTTTTCCCCTTCCCCTTTAATATAAGGTGTTAGTGGTCGTTTCCCTTCCCCTTTTCCTTTTCCGTGGTCTTAGTTTATTCTGCGAACCCTCCTGATGAGTTGGGGAGGAAACCCCAACAAGTTCGGTGTAGCGGCGCCAACTCAAGCATTTCGGAAGCATTGACATGGAGTTGTTAGTTTTTGTGATGATTTATGGGTCAATTGATTTCGGTTTTGCCTTGGTTTATGTATGCTTGTTTTGCTAGGTAGATCTGGTTCTTCTATGTCAAGGAATGATATCGGAAACCAGATCAAGATTGTAGTTCATCCTGGATTCTACCAAGCGTGGATAGGTAGAAACCTAGGTATCTATGTGGTGGCAGAGAACGAAGGTATTTATCCAATTCAAGATCCCTGTTCTCAGGTTCAGTTTGAACCCTGTCGTGTTTCGATCTTCTTTGTTAAGGATTGTAAGTTCTGGTTGTGATCTTCGGATCAGGTGGTCGGGTAATGAATTCAAGCAACTCATATCACCCTATGTTTCTGTGATGACTTTAGGAATCATCACAACTCAAAAACGCATCTCGTGGGAGGCCCTCCAATTTAAATTGGGGCAAGTTTCGACCTCCACCAATGCCGAGTTTATGCCTCTTGAGGCAAAACTCATGATACCCTATGTACAGGGTACGGAGTCACGAAAGAAAGTGACTTCAGTAGCAGTTTCATTAGAATCCCAAGAAGGTTTCTCATCTCAATGGCCCTGGGATTTACTATATTATGAACTAGTAGTTCCACAAAAATAGATTTGGCGATCCATTTTTGAAGATCGGCTTCGTTCAATCTCATGACAATATCCATCACAGGTCAGAGGGTATTTAGTTGGAAGGCACAAGAGGCATCTCCACCAACGTTCGACCCAGGGAAGTTCCCTATGTGCATTCGGTCATATCATCTGTGTAGCGGTTCGGACTAGTAAAGTAGCACGATGGTTTGTAATGCTTAGTTTGTTTTATTTTAAGTCGGTTGTAAGAGCTAGTCGAGCTCACTTTAATTTCTATTTGCTTGTGTTTTGTTGGGATGTATTAGCATTAGGTTGTACTTGTGCTTTGAATTAATGCAAATTTTCCCGATGTCAATAATAATAATAAAGTAAAAAAAAAATAAAAATAATAATAATAATAATAATAAGAGCATGTCCACTCATGGTTTTTTTGGGCATCAATTTGAGTCATAAACCTTGCTCAAAAAAAACATGGGGTTGCATCCATGGTTTTTTTATGCTTGTATTTGGGTCATGCTATGACTCAATCTATAGTTGGTCATCCTATGACCCAAACCATGGTTGGTCATCTTATGACTCAAGCCAACCATTTGTGGACATGTGGCAGTACGTCATAAAGGTTATTTTTTGTATTTCGAATTTTGTAATCTGAATAACTTAAAAAATACAAATTAAAAAAAATAATTTTTTTTACCAATGTTCCTATCTTTTTGAGATCTATAAATAGACATCCATTTTGCTATATTTTGACACACTTCTAAAATTAATTATTTTCTCTCTACATTGTACGCACATGAATAATTGTTTTTGGAAGCTTTTATTATTGAATAATTTTTTTAATCAAAATTAATTACTACTAAATGAATTTATTTAGGGTCGTTAATATACAAAATAATTTCTTTATAATCTTGTATGATATTATAAATATCAAAAGGTATAAATATATATTGATGTAGGAGAGAGAAAATGGGATGGAGTAAAGTAAAAAGTGGGATAAAGGAGGATGATGTTCTTTTTTATTGGGTCATGAGTGGAGTGCATTTGTCAAAATGGATCATAAGGCATGACAAACTTGGGTAAGATGAGAGAGAAAGTTGATGAGAGAGAGGGGTGACATGTTTTTTTGGGGCATGAGTGGCCATGCTCTAATAATAATAATAAGGTGCCAAAGATCGCGGCAACACGCTTTACAAATTACAATAATTGAATGCATGATCCAACAGAGTTATACAGATTACAGGCTATAAAACAATGAAGAATCATGCAATTGCAGAAAGTGATTCAACACCTAAATAATGAGACACTACCATCATTTGTTGTGTACGCGTCTACGATCTACCTTGTATTACTAGCTTTTCCATTAGAGGAGAATAGATCACTTAATTGAAAAAGTGTTTGTTGTCTAAAATCTACATACTGAGCTTCTTAATCTTTTAGATATGGCTATGCTTAATGACCAATTTAACATTTTTTAGTTATAACGATATTACCTTTTTAACTTCTCATTCTTATACGAGGCATTTTAGTGTAGGAATTTAGATGCTTAATGCGGAAAACGAGTATCACATACTCAAACATCTAACACCAAGATCTTTGCATAAATTAACATGAATCTATTAAGAGTGTAGAATATACCTCTTGATGCGTGAATTCCACTTCCACCACAAGCCTTCTAGTGGAGATCCTTTAGAACGTCAACTGTCGTTCCTCTAGTGTTGGTCCACGAACAACCCTTAGATCACCACGTATGCTAGTACGGAAGAGAGTAGAATTCTCTTGCTTTTGAGGTGTATGATGGCCAAATGAATGGGAGAGAGGAGAGCAAAAGAAAATCAGATTTTCTCTTACCAAAAATGATGTACATACATCTCCTTTGTAACCCCATATGATTATATAGGGTGGTTACAAAGAGATGATTCATGAGGCTTTATTTTGCCTCATAATGTCATACATTATGAGCCTAATAAACTCATGAGTTACAACTCTTCCATCAATCATAAAAACCGCCCAACCCATTTCACAAATGGATTTGGGTAATATCCAAGGGTTGTCATATTGTGTGACCTCATAGGACCCAATACATATTAGTAGTTGGCCTAAATATACTAGCCCAACCAACCGCAATTAGCTTCTAGCAAAACGTTGCGGTCACCTAATATTATTGAATATATTATCTTTATAATTTGTCCATATACATTTAGTTTGTTACACTTGATCGAGGACAAAATCCTTCAATCTCCCACTTGTCTAAGAACAAGTGTGTAACCTTCAAATTCCTTAAGTCGCTTAATGTCTAACTTGATGACATGGTAACATCGTATGTAAACCATACCAATATTCAAGTTGTTTCTTGAAATCCGAGTTCGAACTGTCGAAACAAATGATTAACTCCTTAATCCATTTGAGCACGGCCATGCATTTTCGGTTCTCGCTCTTCAAGAGGCCAAGACACCAATCCTAACTCTTAGGAGGACTTTATCCAGTCTTGTATAACCAAAACTCCCACTCAATTCGTAGCAGTTCCGATCACTTTGCTTTTATAGCCTCCTTTTACGGCACGACGTTTTGCGAGTGTCAAAAACATACTAATCCTTAAGTAAGAATAGTGTCATACTCATGTCTAAGGAATCCACTAAATATATTAATGAGATTCTCATAAACCTTTTAGAGAACTCCCACTAGGTCCGCCCAACGTGTATCAACTATACACGCCTATGCAAATGACTAGACATCTCGATGTCCCCATAGCCCATGAAACTGCGCTATCAATCAACTTGCAATCTAGTACATCAAACGGAATCATTTACGTTCAATTTCAATGATTCGAACTAGGGACAAAGGTAAATTATAACTCCCGTTCACTTGGATAGGGTTTCATTCGTCAAATCACATATTTGACAATCCTATCAAACGTTATAAAATACTTTGAACGTTTTATTTAATACTAAACCAAGATTAAATAAGAACATAACCTTTTATTGATAAACATAACCAAACATATCACAAGAGTAACTATAACCGTGAACTAATTAAAATAAATAGTACACAATCAAAGCCACTCTCCTACATGCTTAAGTCCTATAGCCCTAGTATGACTCTCATGCTTAGGCCGAGGCAATGGTTTAGTCAAAGGATCGCCGACATTGCTATCCGTATGAACTTTGCTAACTATTACATCTTTTCTCTCAACGATTTCTCGAATGAGATGAAACTTCCTAAGTACATGTTTACACCTTTGATGTGATCTTGGTTCCTTAGACGAGCTATGGCACCATTGTTATCACAATGTAAAACAATACCATCTCCAACACTAGGCACTACTCCTAGCTCCAGAATGAACTTCTTCATCCAAACGGCTTCCTTTCTTTGCATCTGCGCAAAGCAATGTACTCGGCTTACGTTGTAGAATCGCCGACGCACTTTGCTTTGAACTTTTCCGGCTCACTTGCCCCTCCATTTAGACAAAAGATGAAACCAGATTGGGATCGGAAATCATCTTTGTCGGTTTGGAAGCTTCGCATCTGTGTAACCTTCAACAATTAATTCACTTTCACCTCCATATACTAAGAAATTATCCCTAGTCCTTCGTAAGTACTTTAGGATATTCTTAGCTGCACTCCAAGTGTGCGTCACCCGGATTTGATTGGAATCGCTACACATGCTCAAGGCATATGAAACATCCGGGCGAGTACAAATCATGGAGTACATAATGGACCCTATAGCCGACGCATAAGGAACATTACTCATTCGCTTAATCTCATCGGGTCCGGAAGGACACCGAGTCTTGCTAAGCGAAACACCATGTTGCATGGGTAGAAAACCTCTTTTAGAGTTTTCCATATTGAACTTAGTAACGATCTTATCTATATAAGTTCTTTGGCTAAGTCCAATCATCCTCTTAGACCTATCCCTATAGATCTTGATCCCCAAAATGTACTCGAGCGTTTCCAAGGTCTTTCATAGAAAAACAACTCTTCAACCATTCCTTGATCGACTCAAGCATGGGAATGTCGTTTCCTATGAGAAGTATGTCATCTACATATAAGACCAAGAAAACTATGTTACTCCCACTTTCCTTCTTGTAAACACAAGACTCTTCTCCGTTTTTGAGAAAACCAAACAGTTTGATTGCCTCATCAAAACGAAGATTCCAACTCCGGGATGCTTGCTTCAATCCATAAATGGACTTTTGAAGCTTACATACCCTCCTAGGATATTCTGGATCCATAAAACCTTCCGGCTGTGTCATATACACATCCTCTTTCAAGAACCCATTCAAGAAAGCGGTTTTGACATCCATCTCGCCAAATCTCATAATCATAGAAGGCAAAGAATCGCTAGGAGTATCCGAATGGATTTAAGCATTGCTACTTGGTGAAAAGGTTTCGTCATAGTCTATACCATGAACTTGCTTGAACCCTTTTGCAACCAATCTTGCTTTGTAAACCTGAACGTTACCATCCTTGTCTGTTTTCACTTTGAAAACCCATTTGCAACCAATAGGTGTAACCCCATCGGGCAAATCCATCAAGTCCCATACTTGATTTTCAGACATAGATGCCATTTCGGACCTCATGGCTTCAAGCCATTTTTCGAGTCTTCACTCATCAAAGCTTGCTTGTAGGTAGTAGGTTCCTCAAATTCTAAGATCATTATCTCGAGAACTTTCGGTTAACAAGAAATCAACAAACTTCTTGTTTGGTATTCTTGATCTACTAGTCCTACGAGGGGCCGCAACGAGGAGAAATTTTCTTCTCAACAATTTGAGAATTCTCGCACGAATTAGATTCGAGTGGGACAAGAGGGAGGTTCGTGTACGGGATGCACATCCTCCAACACTTGGTCGATTATGGGAGAAGATTCCTCTAAAGGAGGAATTACTTCAAGCTCCACAACTGGCACTTGTGCTTCTGACTCTAACATAGGTTGAACTATGTCCATTTGTTGCTTTTCTCGAACCTCTTCGAGAAATATATTACTCCCACTTGCCTTTTTGGAAATAAAATCCTTTTCCAAAAAGACACCACGACGAGCAACAAACACTTTGCCCTCAGTCCGATGGTAGAAGTAATAGCCCTTGGTCTCTTTGGGATAACCCACAAAGAAACACTTATCTGATTTAGGGGCGAGTTTATCTGAAAGTAAACGTTTTACATAAACCTCACAACCCCAAATCCGTAGAAAAGACAAACTTGGAGTTTTTCCACTCCACATCTCATATGGTGTTTTTTCTACTGCCTTTGATGGAGTTCTATTAAGTGTGAAAGTAGCAGGTTTCGAGAGCATATCCCCAAAAAGAGATGGGAAGATCGAAGAAAACTCATCATAGACCGAACCATATCAAGTAGAGTTCGATTCCTCCTTTCGGATACACCATTCAACTGAGGTGTTCCAGGTGGAGTGAGTTGGGAAAGAATTCCACAACTCTTCAAGTGATCACTAAACTCTTGGCTCAAATACTCACCACCACGATCGGATCGTAGTGCTTTAATTGTTTTGCCAAGCTGGTTTTGGACTTCATTCTGGAATTCTTTGAATTTTTCAAATGATTCCGACTTATGCTTCATTAAATAGACATATCCATATCTACTTAAATCATCAGTAAAAGTAATGAAGTATCCAAACCCTCCCCTAGCTTTTGTGCTCATTGGTCCACACACATCACTATGTATTAGACCTAATAGATCACTGGCCCTTTCACCCTTTCCAGTAAAAGGTGACTTTGTCATTTTACCCATTAAACACGATTCACATACATCAAATGGCTCAAAGTCAAAAGATGTTAGAAGTCCATCTTTATGTAACTTCTGAATGCGTTTCGCGTTTATATGTCCTAAACGACAATGCCATAAGTAAGTAGGATTAGTATCGCTTGATCTATGTTTTTTGCTGTCTATGTTAAGGACATCTTTGTCTAAGTCTAGGAAATATAGACCATTAGACCTTTTAGCAATGGCATAAAACATTGAATTCAAATAAACTGAGAAACAACCTTTCTCAATTGTAAATGAAAACCCTTCATTATCCAAAACTCGGAATAGAAATAATGTTTTTGGTAATAGCGGGAACATAATAACAGTTATTAAGCTCTAATATTAAACCGGAAGGCAAAGGTAGACAATAAGTCCCAACCGCAACGGCCGCAACCCTTGCACCATTTCCAACACGCGAGTTCTACCTCCCCTTTAGCCAAGGTTCTACTCCTTTTTAGTCCCCGCACATTCGAAGTAATGTGAGAAACACAACCGGTATCAAATACCCAAGAAGTAGATGTTGCTAAATTAATGTCAATGACATAGATACACGAAGAAGAAGCCCCGAGACTTCTTATCATTCGAATACTTCGGGCGATTACGCCTCCAATGGCCAATTTGACCACAATGGAAGCACTTGGCATTTGCAGCCACCTTTGGCTTTGCCTTTGCCTCGTGGCTTATTAGCAGCTCTTAGCGGCAACTTGCTTGCCCTTGTCTTGCTTTTTCTTGCCAGCCCATTCTTTCTTAAAACCCTTTCCCTTTTGAACCATAAGAACTTCCTTCTTAGGTGCAACAGAGATGTTTTGCTCGGCGTTATGAGCATCCCATGTAACTCGGCAAGGGTTTTCGACACCCCATTCATATTGAAGTTCAACCTAAAATGGTTGAAGCCTTCATGAAGTGAGTGTAGTATGATGTCGTAGCCAACTCTTGGCTATAAGGAAAACCCAACCTCTCCATTGTCTCGAAATAACCAATCATTTCAAAGACATGAGTGGCGGCCGGCTTGCCTTCGACTAACGCACACTCAAGAATAGCCTTGTGAGTTTCATACCTCTCTATCCGAGCTTGCTGCTGAAACATGGTTTTCACTGTCGGATAATACTTTGCGAGCATCCAAGCTTGCAAACCTCTTTTGCGGCTTGGTTCCATAGCCGCGAGCATAAGGCAAGTAACAATTACCGACCTTTACGCAATGGCCTTATGGGCCGCCTTCTCGGCTTCGGTAGAGGTGGTCGTTAAAACCGGGATCGGGGTTTCAAGAACATCCTCTCGACCTTCGGATCTAAGAACAATTCTCAGATTCCTTTCCCAATCAAGGAAGTTGTTCCCGTTCAACTTATCCTTTTCAAGGATTGAACGTAAGTTAAAAGGTGAATTATTGTTGTTACCAGACATGATATCTACATAGAAGATGCAAAAGTAATGAGTATGTTTATCATAATAGCTTTTAACAAATTTTAAACACTTTAAAATAAAAGCTATGCACTTGACCAATTTTAAATATGTCCCTTTTGAATCAAGTGATTCTAAGATCCTATCAAACGTGATTTATAAGTGGACTTTGGCCTCAACTTAAAACCAAATTTAAAAGGTAAGTAAACTCTTTTACTAATTACAACAATTGTAATTCTTAGTTGATGGGTGATTGCTAAGGTGATGAAAGTTCCCAGGTAAGGAAGTTACCCACAACGTTGGGGAAAGCCTTCCTAATCCTAGACAGAACTTGTCACCCAAACACAAAAACCCAACCCTTTGCTTCAAAATCCAAAACCGTTTTGATGATTTTGTTGGGCCAAACCAAACTAAACATGCAAATTTCGGAAATTTACTCTACTTAGCCCAAGATTGGAAGTAACACTCTGCTTTGGCAGAATCTATTACTAACGATCAAGATATTAGTAGATGTTTATTTGGAAAAGCAATTACCCAATATTAGCTTTAGGGACCTAAGTAAATTATTATGTGATTTAATTACTAGTGAACTCATTGCAAAAATAAATCACATGCATAATAAAACTTAGAAAGCATTCAAAAGCAATATTTAAATGCATAAAATAAAATGTGATCCTAGTATGGCCCCTAACCCTAAAGACTACTCTTTAAGGCATCCATCCTTGAACCACCTTGGATCTACATCGTTGTGCTCCATGGAAATGAAAACATCGGATCTCCATCTTTGAATCACTTCAACTTGAATAATTTTTGAAAATTTAAACTAATATTACAAAAATACCAACGATGCATGGATCGTATTTAGATTACAAAAATACATTCACGATACGCAGATCGTATTTTCTATCCAAGTTTGGGCCATACTAGTCACCGCATGCAATTATTATATCATATATATAAAACATGCATTTTAATCAACTATTAAAATAAATTATTATGCTTCAACAACTTTAAAACATAATAACATCAACCAAATTTAATCTCATATTAAACTAAATGGTTAGTACCTTTAGACAAATTCAATCATATTAGAATTTATCTCTCAAGAGCATTATAATATTAATCTAACAAATTTAATCAACTATTAAATTTAAAGGAAAATATATAAGCACTTTAAGGTACCACATATATTTTAATCATATTAAAATATAAAATCATTGCATGACATTTAATCACAAACACTAACATGTAAGAATTAATCAACTTATTAAAACTAACATCCTAACATAAAATTAAATGTCATAAAATGAAACTTCCATCATAATTTTAATTCATTTAAGCATTAGCATAGGATACCAAGCATAATAACTACTTAATATGCATTAAGGGATAAACGGATCTTTAAAGTTTTTATCCGTTGAAAAAGCAAACGAGCCAAGCGAGGCAGAACACTGCTCGCGACCCGCGATCTAGGTCGCGACTCGCGACCAGTGGTCGCGACCCGCGACGCTCGTCGCGACTCGCATGCGAGAAGCTTACTTCTTCCGTTTTTTTCGATTTCAATTCAGGCAATTTTAATCGAAATGCGTATGATTTTCTTTATACACTAAAACACTTTTATGCATAACTAAATCATACTAGGCCTCATATTCAAGAATTCATGCCATGAAATTATACATAATCAAATTAAGCATAAAAACTTCAAAGCATGCAAATCATGAATCATACATATATATATATATACATCATATTCTAATTAACAACTTAACTAAAACATGAAATAATATAACAATTATATATGTATCGAAAATGTATAAACAACTTTTATACTCCCACTAGATTAAAATCCAATTTTAATCATGCAAACAATATCCTCATGCTAATACCCTCCCCTAAATGAATTAAAATTAAGGAAAACATGCATCAACATGATCACATTAATCTATGCAATAGGCTAACTGATACCACTGTAGGAATTTAGATGCTTAATGCGGAAAACGAGTATCACATACTCAAACATCTAACACCAAGATCTTTGCATAAATTAACATGAATCTATTAAGAGTGTAGAATATACCTCTTGATGCGTGAATTCCACTTCCACCACAAGCCTTCTAGTGGAGATCCTTTAGAACGTCAACTGCCGTTCCTCTAGTGTTGGTCCACGAACAACCCTTAGATCACCACGTATGCTAGTACGGAAGAGAGTAGAATTCTCTTGCTTTTGAGGTGTATGATGGCCAAATGAATGGGAGAGAGGAGAGCAAAAGAAAATCAGATTTTCTCTTACCAAAAATGATGTACATACATCTCCTTTGTAACCCCATATGATTATATAGGGTGGTTACAAAGAGATGATTCATGAGGCTTTATTTTGCCTCATAATGTCATACATTATGAGCCTAATAAACTCATGAGTTACAACTCTTCCATCAATCATAAAAACCGCCCAACCCATTTCACAAATGGATTTGGGTAATATCCAAGGGTTGTCATATTGTGTGACCTCATAGGACCCAATACATATTAGTAGTTGGCCTAAATATACTAGCCCAACCAACCGCAATTAGCTTCTAGCAAAACGTTGCGGTCACCTAATATTATTGAATATATTATCTTTATAATTTGTCCATATACATTTAGTTTGTTACACTTGATCGAGGACAAAATCCTTCATTTAGTTTATGGAGAATTTTATGTGCAGTCATAAAGACACTCGTTGAACGATTTTGTCATAAAGTTCTAAACTAATTATATTTCAAAAAATATTTTTGGACTTGTTGTTGGCTCTTAAAGATGCATATAGCTAACCGATCCAGTGGTAAGGAAAGAACTTTCCAATCTCAAGGTTGGGGGTTCGATCCCCACTGCCCACAAATCCAAGTCGGGTTAACTTGAGAGAGGTTACGGTCTGACAAGGACCTTCATCTTACCACGGGGACCTCCACCCAAAAAAAAATACTAGTAGTCAATTATAGCAAGGATAAACCAATCTTATATGTGATACGTTTATTTTTATTATTTCTAAAATATTGTAAACAATGGTTAACAATTTGTTTCATCAGGTGTCACGGAGAAACTTTTAAATAATGGAGTAGTTAAAGGTAAGCTAGTGAAATTTAATTTTTGCTTTTATGCTCCATTGCTCCTAACGTTAAAAGAAAAATTACACTATTACCACATAGAATTTTATTCAAACAAGGTAAAAAAATAAATAAATAAATATCAAGGTAGGAAAAGGGAAATTTATGAAGAATTACCTAATTTATGAAACATTTATTTAAAAAGGAAAATTTGTTCAAAATAATATTTAAATACAAGTTTTTGAGAGAAACATGTGCAGCCAACATAAACTGATACACTCAATGCCAAAAAATAATTGGTCAATGCCGGAAAATGGGGTTGAAACATAAAAGGTGCGGATCACATGCCTGCACTGCTGCACATGTTTGGTTTTAATGAGTTAAGGCCGGAAAATACTTGGTCAATGTTGTAAGTAGGGGGTGAAAATTCGGTGTATGGTTTAGACTTAGACCTAGTCCAATCTAATATGAACAAGAATTAGATTTCAGTCTTCCTATCCAAATCCAAACCAATCAGAGTTTGAGTCCAAACCAGTCCAATCCGATTTTTCAGACACTAGATCGGATTCAATTCGAAATATCCAATACTTAAAACTCTATTCTTTTGATGATTTAATTTAGGGACGAGCATGAAAATAAAGTATTCAATAATATAAGTAATTCATACAATTACATAAAAATCCAGTAATAGCTAATAATTCATACAACCCATAATTTTTTTTCAGAATCCAAATATAAAAATATATAATACAGGGCTTATTTGCTATTTGATTATTTTAGATTTTTGGATCCAATCACCCTCAATCCAAACCAATCCGAAAATCCAAATTTTCAAAAATACCCAATCCAATCAAATCCGAACATAGTTCAGACCCAATGTGAACTACTCTTTCGCTCTGGATTGGATTAGATTTCAATTCTTATCTGAATAACTTTCACCCCACCTGTAAGTTATGACTATTTTTTCATTTAAAAAAATGTTATTTATGACAAAAACTTACATTTAGAATGTTGTTGGGAGTCGAATTATTGTCCAAGAGGAAGTGACTCCAGTGAGGAACCCGTTTGCTCTTCTCCCAATTCCCACCGCATCCATGATCCACCATTATTTTCGACCCAAATCTTGCAAAATTTGAGCCTCTTTTTTTTATTGTTGGGAGTCGAATTTGGCTCTCAACAAGATTGGAAACTCAAACTTAACTCGATTTTTTTTGGAAATTTACTGCAGTGGAAGGTATAATAATCTCTCCCCCCTCTTTTCTTGTTGTTCCCTGACTTTTTTTTTTTTACTATTTTAAAGAATGTCGAATTGTCGATCCTAGTCTTCTTCTACTACTACTTCGTTATAGTTTATGAACAATTTAATACACGGTTTTGTCTTTTGAGTATTATTATACATGATTATTTACAGTCAATTTTAGTTTGTGAAATAATCAAACCTTAGTCCTGTTCTCCCCAGCTTATTTTCAATTCAGTTCAGTTCAGTTCCTAAATTATTATTATTACTTCAGTTGTTTTATGTCGAAGAGAATAGACCCTTAGACATGATAGCTTCTCGATTAGTTTTTGTCAATGAAAGAATTTGGTGGTTAACAAATGTGTACAACACTACAACTCTATCCAAAGCTAACTGACCAAATCTGACTCAAAGTTGAAGCCTTGAAGGGAATAGTTTATTGAACTCTAACAGCCACTTAACATTCACTTTTATGACCGTCTAATGCATTCCATTGATGTATTTTGTGGTCGTAAAAAGTTTACTGGATGACTAAATTTCGCCTTAGATTTTTCTAAGTATCGCCCTAAATACACTAAGACCCCATCCAATGTATACCCTCCATTCCCCCTCTCATTTCCCATCCAATTAGGGCGACATTTAGCAAACCCCGTTTACTGCGTATGTTGATTTTTAAGATACATGGGTCTTGAAAATATTAGTGGTCGTTTGGTTAGACGGTAGAATTATCAATTACTATGTAACTTATAAAGAAATAGTTATGCCGTCAAATTGAAATTTATATTCTAGGAATCGCTAAACTTTGTATGGTTACTTCCTCTATTTGGTGGGAAGTAGATATTACATATTGCTATAGGGACTAGGAAGTTGCACTTCCAATGTTATTGCTAACCAAACTAAACTATTGCACATAAACTTATTATAGAAAATATAAGGGCATTTATTTACTTGGATGATGAACGTAAACTTATGCCGACATTTCTTGGATAATGTTTGAGTTGATGCTAATGAGACGGATGTGGGAGATTTTGTGCCACTCAGGGTCATCCTTCTTTGCACATTTTTCCTGCAAAAGTGGGCAGGATTCTATGATGAGTGCTGTCAATCTGGTCATCCGCAGCATGACATCTTGTGAAGGTAAATGCATCAAATTCTCACACCACTTTATTTCCAACTTCTGCAGCGACGAGAGGTTCCCTATCCATTCTGGTAGTTGCTTTGTGCAGTCATCTTTGATGATTCTCAACAGTTTCAGTGCTGGGAATACAAGTTGAGAGGACATTACTGAGCTCGAGGACTCGATTTCTAGGGACTCAATTCCTCCAATGGACAAAGAGTTGAGGAGAGGAAGGGTTTGAAGCCCTACTAGTATTGGCAGACACTTCAGTTTTCTGCATCCATTGATCTCTACCTCCTCAATATGATTCAGCTGACTCAAATCTGGCATACCTTGTATATTATGACAGTCACGTATGCACAATCTCTTTAAAGAGTGGCAATCCCCCATAGTGGCTGGAATCTGTCTCAGTTCTGGACACTCAATTATGGATAAGCGAAGTAGGGAGGTAAGCTGGGTTCCCAGTCCATCGGGTAATGATTGTAGATCAGGACAACAACGTATCGTTAACTCCTCAAGATTCGTGCAATTGATCAGCTCATCAGGTAGCCCACATAGTTCTGATGCCTCGTTGATATTGAGTGAGGTAAGTGCATTGCTACTTCCATTTATAACATTGTACAATGCTAGGCCTCTGAGACTCTTGTCAACCCATAAATGCCTGAGAGAAGGGAAGTTGGTTGGAGTCTGGACCAGTTTGTGACATTGCTCAATCTTTAAGATTTCAAGCAAGGGAAATGCAACTGTGGGTGGTGTAGTTACTTCTCCGGACTCGCAACTTAGTGGTGGCGCCCATTCCGTCAGGTTTTCAAAGCTAGAAACGGTAAGTTTCTTTAAGGCTGGAAATACAGTTGGAATTCGCTCCTTAACATCACTACTAGAATGATAAAATTCATCCCCTATATTTGTGACAGACCACATAGAATACATAGACAGATCCTGAAGGCATGGTAGTTTCCCCAGCGCGGGAAGTTGTTGGCAACTTGTGCAATATAGTAATTCAATATGCACCAGATGGAAGAATGGTCTTAGAGTGGCATCACTAAAAGTTACCATCCAAGAAGGAAATTTTGGACCATCATACCCTGTTATCATGAGCAATTTTAGATTTGGGGGAGGGCATAAAGCATCTAGCACATCTAGGTGATTGCTAGTCCCTTTCCAGCCCCAACTTAGTTGCATCTCTAAAATGCCGGCTTTTTTGCAAATTCCAGCTTTCTGGGCTTCTCCCTTGCTCTTCACATGTTCAAGTCCAGAGACAGATAGGAGGCCCTTAATGTCACTCAAAGCTCCCAATTCACCAATTTCCCATCCGCAGCCTTCATTCAACTCAAGCATTGGTAGCGTCTGGAGTGCTTTTAACCGTGAGATCCCTCTAGGCAGGCACCATGAGTGGGATTTAAGATGTAGGTGTCTTAAGTTGACTAACCTATACAATCTTGGAGGTAATTTCTTGAACTTGTTACTGAAAAGTCTGAAAGTTTGCAGATGGTGAAGGCTTGTGATTGAGTCAGGCAGCATAACTATTGGATTATGTGATAGGTCGATGTATCTTAAATGACTGAGCTCCCCAATTGCAGAAGGCACTTCCTTTAGACCAGTTGCAGCTAATTTTAGGACACGCAAATTTTTGGCATGCACCAAAAGATTTGCAGGTAAGCTAATAGTAGAATGTAGTGTCCGCAACCAAGCCATTCTCTCTGCTGAAGATTCTGAGGTTATGACATCATCACATTCAGAATACATGGCTAGATGCCGACAGCCATAAGGATTACCGACCTTGTCTACCCCCTTCCAAATTAACCAATCATGTCTAGATATGTAAAGAGCCATATCATGCACTAAATAATGAATACGATATTCTGTGACATCACAATCAGAAGAATGTCTTGTCTCTGCTTGTAAGAGTGAATTGCTCAATAATATATCAACATATGTTCCTCCTAGCTCCTCAGGCGTCAAGTTGCTTCCTTCTGATTGACAATGAAGGAAACCCTGAGCATTCCAGAGATTGATTAAATCTTCTCGATCAACGAGGCCTTCTTTTGGATAAATAGCAAAGTAAGCAAAACATTGTTTTAAAGAGGGAGAAGACAAATTGTTGAAACTCAACAATAAGGAAGGTAGGATATCATTGTTCTCTTGGGGAAGATTCCACATTCTGCTCTTTTCAATAGTTTTCCACTCACATGGATCTTCCTTCATTCGTAATAAGCCTCCTATCACATTTATTGCTAACGGCAATCCCTTGCATTTTTTCACAATCTTTCTCCCTATATCCTCAAGCCCTGGATTGTATGTTGCTATGCCTCCTTTTAGGAAAGCTTTCTGCACAAAGAACGCCCAGCTTTCTTCATCAGATAGCCCTGTTAGCTGGTGCAGATATCGACTTTCTGCTGTTTTTGCAACGTCTGTGTTGCGAGTTGTAACTAAAACCATGCTTCCTGTGGAGCCTCCAATTCTTCGTAATGAGTTCTTAATAGAACTCCATTTGTTTTGATTTTGATCCCATACATCATCAAGCACCAGCAAATAACGTTTTCCCCTTACAAGTTGGTGAACCCTTTCTATGATATCCTCTGTATTTGACAGTTCACATTTCCTTCCTGTAAGCTTTTCAAATATCACACACAGAACCCTCTTCACAGTAAAGTTATCAGATATGCATATCCAAAATCTTTCTGTAAAATGTTTGATAATTGCCTCATTTTCATACAGCTGTCTCGCCAATGTCGTTTTCCAAGACCTGTTTTACAAGGTATAATGTCATATACTGCCCACTTATTTTTATACACTGCTTTCAAGTCTTTAAATTAGCACTTTATATAATAAAAGTTGCCTGACAATAGGTTACGCGGAACTCTTTAATTTAACTCAAGTACCCATGTCATATTGTTGACACTCCGACATGAGTATCATGCATATTTCCACACTCCATTATGGACCAAAATCATGGAATTTTTTTATGAAGTAGTTGAGTTGGACAAGAACTCAAGGCCGAGTAACAAAGGCCAGAGAGCAACTGTGATTTTGTTTGTCAATCATTTTCATGAAAGAGTCAGAAAGCTAGAGTGGAAAATGCTGATGGAAGAGTTATAATAGCATGGAAGGAAACTAAAGACAGACAAAAGTTTAATAAGATGTATGAGTGTACCTCCCATACCAACGATGGCAATGGTGGAGACCTCCTCGTCGTTGTTAGGATCACAAAGAAAATTTGCAAGATCCTCCTGATCACGCTGCCTCCCTACAAATTCAAGGCTATGTGCAACAGCTAATTCTCGGACTTCATCCAAGTAGCTGTCAATTCTACATTCCATCGCTCCTCTTACATCAGCTGCTGCCACTTCTGCTGGCTTAATACCAAGCTTTTCAGCATCCTTATACAATTCATCAAAGGACTTAAGAATGTGGTTGATCTTGTTAGAAATCCTAAGGCGAAAGGCTAAAGGATTGGAATTCGAGAGAGTCAACAAGTTACTGCATCTCTTCTTGAATGATCGCTTCTTCAACGTTATGACAGCTAGTAGCTTCTTCTCTGGTTGAGAACCATTACTGTTGAATGTGATCTTGTTCTTTAACTCCCATGAACTTAATCTCTTACGAAGAATCGCATACGCGTAATCATCCATTACATCATCTGCAAGGTAAGCTAAATTCATGACTTTTCTAAGCCAAACATTCACAATTTGGCTATCTACTACATGTCTTTGGTTCAACCTTTCAATGTCTTGCAGAAGAGCTTGAATGTAGTTGAATTCTTCTCTAAGTTTTTCAAGCTTGTCTTTGATTCCCCATGATAGCTTTGCTTGTTCTAGGGGGCGTGTAATCACCAGCTTTGTTATTGCCTTTGCTGCCTCAACATAAAGGGCTTCCATCATTTGAGTTACTAGTTACAGCTTCTTGCTCTAAAGTGCATTTGTTGGTTGTTAGATTTGCATAATGGAAGTAGCTTCAGTGAAATAAGGTACAGCTTGGAAGTTGGGAGGAAGAGAGAGTGGGTCATAGGCGGCTAAAGCACTTTGGAAAATTCTTACTTCATTACAATGAAATTTACATTATTGTCACTTTCATATAAAATTTATTACATTATTGATTGTCCCTTTCAGGAAAAATTGATTTACATTGTTGTTGGTCCAAATTTCAAACTAGTGTGCAACCGTTTATTAAGAATCTTTTGACATGTCTAAATTTTAATTTAAGCATGATTTTAAATAAAATATAAACAATTTGTAGATGTGTAGTACTCTCAACTCTCAAGGTTTAGAAGTACTTCTATATGTTATGTAATACTGTTAGAACTGAAATGGAGATTCTGCCTACTAGACTTTAATTTATCACACTCTTCAACATTATCATATAAAAAGAAATGTATCATAGTGTCTTATTTTTTCATTTACCCATAAAAGACAAATTGTTCTGTTTAAAAAAAATACTCCATGTGGTTGTTATTAGTTTACTCTATTCTTTAGGGTACATTTGTCGAGGCACTAAAAAGACCTTAGTATCTTTAATTATCAATAAGTAAGAATTACTAAAAGTTTGATATTTGGATAGTACATATTGAGACGAATCTAACAAGATTTCACATGACTACATTACTACAATCACAAGAAATAATCAAAGTTATGTAAGTATGTGATTATGTGAATAGTATCAAAAGTCAAACTGGGTAAACTAAGGGTCTGTTCTCCCTAGCTTATTTTCAGTTTAGTTCAGTTTAGTTCCTAAATGATAATCATTACTATTAATTAGTTATAATTTAATTAAGTTCAGTTCAATTAAGTTCAATTTAATTCAGTTCAGTTCAATTCAGTTGTTTTATGCCGAAGAGAACAAATCCTAATCGAATTCGGAGGGAGTAAAAACGATGGAGTACGTGTAAGAGTATAGACTAGTGATACATATCAACGACATACCCTAGAATCTAGATCGTATAATGGTAGTACCAACTTAACTAAAAGTCATCATACTCGTTTATCTTTTTTCCGGGTGCAATCATACTCATCAAGTCATTATCCATGATCTACTACGGAGTACCAGTGTGAAGATGAGTGACACTGTGACAGTAGTATTTTTGGATTTTTTTTTAGTAATGACTAATGACTAATGAGTGCTTCTGGCCTCTTATGAGCTTAGTATCTCGCAAGTGGACCATTTTCTTCACTCTACGATATTTACTATTTACCCCCTTTTCTTAATACATGTGGGCTGAAATAAATAGGCCCAAATGCAGGGGCAGAGCTACTATCACACTATTAGGTTCAATTGAACCCACTTGATATATATGGTACAATATATGTATGATATATGAACAATATATGTGCAATATATATACAATATAAACATAAATATCTAATATTTGTCGAAATTTAAAGTTTTAGATTTTCAATTGATAATTTATAAACTTATGAAATAATTTGTAGTATTATACTTCAAGCTTAATTTTTTAAGCCAGAAAAGTACTTATAAACTTGTTTAAATGATTTTTGAGAAGTAACTATATTTATGTTTAAGAGTTAGTTTTAATTGACTTGAACCCACTTCAATAAATTGCTAGCTTCGACATTGCCCAAATGGACAAAGTAGGAGCAAAGTTATGTAATTAAGAAGTCTCTACATGATAAGTGTACCAGTAGTTTTTTGTTTTTTTTTTTTTACATCGAGAGTAGTTTCTTTTTTAGAGGAAGTGTAACAAGTAGTTTTTGATTACGAGAGTAAGGGATAATTCAGAGGTTAGAGGATCTTTCGCAGTTTTAAGAAGATTTGTGATTGATCCTCATCTTTGACAAGTTAAGATCTCTTTTAATCTCCGTGACAGATTATGACTTTGTGAGTGTTAGTTGTAAAAGTTTCCATAATACTGCCAAAAAAAATGCTATTACATGATGCTCTAAATCTCTATCTTATAAGTCAATTTTTGGAAAATTTGGTCTTTATGTAAAAAGAATAAATCGACCTTATACACAATCATTTAATTTATTTTCAAAATAATGCAAAATTATTTGATAAATAGATTTTGCTATATATACATGTGATTGTTTGTTATTTATTTAAAAAAAAAAAATACTTAACCCTTCTTTTATTTTTTATTTTTTTTTACTTTTTCTGTCTTTTAGATTTTTAAAATTAAACTTGATGAATGGTAAAAGAATGTTAAGTGAATTTTTTTAGGATTTCTTATGTTGTACTTCCTCTGTTTTTTTTTTTTATCTTTCTCACTTGGAATCTTGGCACTATTTATACTTATAGAGAATCTTCTCAATTTTTTTCAATTTAAAAGAAAAAATATAGTCATGTGGGGTCTCGTTTGATTCGTCTCAATTAGTACATGATTAATATTCAGTCGTTATAATTTTTACTAATATATAATGAAAGATATTTAAGTTCAAATAGGTGCATTGGGAGACGCACACAGGAAGTGAGAATGATTAAAAAAAACAGAGGGAGTATTAACATAGTCTTTGCGTTAAATAAATCATTTCACTTTGTTAATTGATTGAATTTTCTGTTTTGATGTAATAATTGATTGTGTTTGTGAATTGATTGATGTAATATTCCTTTTTACTTTTTAAAGCATAAATGTACCATATCTCATAGTCAATGTTCCTTTTTTGGTGGCTCAATTATATCTTGATTGCCTTCAACATTTAAGTTAATTTTTTAATGCTATATTTTACTTCCCCCCCTCCTTTTTTATAGTAGTTGATTTACTAATAAGCAGTTAAGTAAATTTATAGGAGGGACACCATAACTCCCCCTTTCCCATATATATATAAGAAAACATTGTGATTATTTGAACTTCAATCATAAGAAAACATTGTAAACGTAAATTAGGAAAAAAATATATATAATATTCGGACTGGACAAGACTGGATTTGGACTCAAGAAAAAAAAGCTTTGAACTGAACTAGACTTGACTCAAAAAAAGTTTATATTGGAGTTGGACTCAATTTCTTTAGTCCAAAAAACTTTAGAGTGGATTTGGATTTGGCAAAGTCCAATCCAGTCCAACCAATTTGTACCCATACTTAAGACCTTAAAAACAATTTTGTTTGTGAAAAACAACCTTAGGCAACATCTAGGCATCATTGAAGTGAATAAATTCAAGGAATAACTACCTTAAACAATTAGCATTTATTATTTTCTTTAATTTATGTAGTGAAACTTTCCTCTTTTGTGCATTAATTCATTGTTTTTTAAAGGTTTGGTTAATGTTTAAAATTGGCCTAAGGTTGTGTCTTGCAAATATATATTTTTGTAAGTTCTTAAGTTGCTTGAAAAAAATTTAAAATGTTTCTCGCAAAAAACAACGTATAAAAGATATATTGCAATAAAATTTTCCTTAATTTTAAGATTCTTTTTATAAAAAAAAAAAAAGAATTTTTGAAACTCTCATACACGCAAAGACTTCTTTTTTTTCAATTAAGAGGAAGAAAAACAAAGTTATGCAATAACATATGATATTTCGTGCGAGGGACAGGTGGTAGATCAGTGGAGTACCACACCGAATTCCAGGGCATTGTCCGGGGTACGAATCCTCATCCCAACAATATGTTGGTGCATTTACTTCTGGGCTGTTTAGCTTTGTACCCAACCTCTGATCTGGTGTGCCCTGCAGGTAGGGTTGTGCAAAGACCAGGAATCTGGACCGGACTGAAATTTGAACCGGACCGGACCAAAAATTCCGGTCTGGTCCTCGGTCTAGAGAAAATCCCAATTTCGGGTTTTCGGTCCGATCCGGACCGGTGGACCGAATTTTTTGATTTTTTAATATAAAAAAATGTTTATATACTTCCTCCGTTCCATAATATGTGAAACACTTACTATTTTAGTACGTTAAGTGAAACATACCTTAAATGGAAAAAAGAAAGTGACAAAATGACAAGAGTACCCATCACAAACTTGTGTGATTTGCTTTTCTCTCTCCTCCTTTGATAATGAAAAGGGTATTTTATGACTTTTTGCCTTTTAAAAGTGATGTTTATTAAATCTTGTGCCCAATCCATATGTTTCACTTATTATGTAACGAAGGAAGTATTTAAAAAGTTTAAAAGTTTAAAAGTTACTAAGTCAAAAACCTACTATTTATTACCTTTAGAAATTTTGTTATTAATTTTTTTTTTTTTACAAAAATATAAATTCCGGTCCAAGAAAAATTCCGGTCCGGTCCAGGTCCAAATTTTTTTCAGATTCCGGTCCACTTGTCCATCCGGTTCCAGTCCGGTCCTGGACCGGTGAACACTCCTGCCTGCTGGCTAGTAGCCTAGCAGGGGTTGGTCTTCGGACCAATTATCTTTCCTAATAATATATATATATATACATGATATTTCGTGCAATTGCAATTTTCTAATATGCTTTTGGTCAAACTCCACGCAAGATGCTTAAATGGGTAAAAGTAAAACACATCCACCCACATGTCATCAACTCAAATTCCTAAAAGAAGGTTAGAAAAAAGTATGGCAAGTTGAATACAATATGGTATATACAAAGAATATACATCCCGTTTTACAAAAAAATTAAATTACAACTCGGCTATGTAGTCCAAAACAGCAATCTGATTCCGGTTTTTGGCTAATGAAATCGTAAAACCAGCGGTTTTCATTACACTGTTTTCCTTCTACATATCATCACCATTTACATGATCACATTGATCCTAACATTGGTTTTGGTAAAATGGTGCTAGTATAAATAACACCCAAAAACTCGTGGAACTTTTCATTACTCAATTTCATCTTTCTATAGTATTATCTCTTCTTTTGAGTTACATTCATATATTCAATCACCTTAACATCGCTGCAAAAATTATAACATGTCATCAAAAGTTAACCATGTGGACGACGTCGAGCTCTCCAAAATGGAGGAAGGATCAGTCCGCGGCACAAGCAATCAACCAACCTCTAGTGTGGCCACAGATCCCACTAATGTATCTTCTAGTTCAGGTTTTCCAGTCATACTTGCAACCACATTGCAAAAGGTTAGTCCCCTTAAAAATTTGCCACCAATGCTTCGTCAAAGCTATTTTCTTGCTCAATTGCTTATTTGAAGGGTGGGAAGCGTGTGGATTTTGTGAGTATTGTGAATTATGATAGATAACAGTGTTCTCTGTACCGTGTCAGTCATGTGGTTTCTTTTATTTGTACAAGTAAAGTTGGGTTTTTTTTGGCTAACAAAATACGGACTTTATAAAAAAAAAAAAAAAAACTACGGGGTTCAGGCCGAGGCCTGCCCCGTTCTAATCCGCCACTGTGCACAAGACAATATTGTGCATAATCTATGAAATGAATTAGAAAGTTCTGTTATGTAATTTGTATACTTACCTGTGTTGTGTGTGCCACTTGGTTTTATGGACATGTACCAAAAATTGGAACTAATAGTTCTCTCTCTGTTTTTTTTATGTTGTCATGCAGTTGTTAGCAGAGTTCATCGGAACATACTTGATAGTTTTCACAGGATGTGCTGCAATTATAGTGGAGAAAACCAAAGGCGAAATAACTTACCCAGGAATATGTGTCACTTGGGGCTTAATCATCATGATTGTAGTCTACACTTTGGAGCATGTTTCTTGCCATTTTAATCCATCTGTCACCATAACTTATGCCCTTCTTAGAGGATTTCCCTGGAAACAGGTTTAACTATAATTTTCACTTATCTAATCCTACTATTAAATCTTTCAAAGTTGAGACATTTGATTTGCTTAATAAATTACTGATGCTGTGCATTATTGCTGTTTTCTTTCTTCTTATAGGTTCCTTTCTATATTGGTGCTCAAATAATGGGATCTATTCTTGCTAGTGGCACTTTATATGTTTTGCTTGATGTACCTCCCAAGGCTTATTTTGGAAATCTTCCATCTGGGTCTGATGCTCAATCTGTGGTCATGGAAATCATTATTTCCTTCATCCTCATGTTTGTCATTTTTGGCACTGTCTTCGACGAAAGAGCGGTTAGTTCCAAATCCTTACTCGCCTTCTAGCTTTATCGGGCTTGCGACCCAACCACTTATAGTGGCGAATACAAAAACATATTTAGTGACATCAAAACAATAAGTTACTGCACCTAGGGCTTGTTCTCTTCGGCATAAAACTACTGAACTGAACTGAATTGAAGAATTGAACTGAACTGAATTGAACTGAACTGAATTAAATTATAACTAATTAATAGTAATGATTATCATTAGGAATCGAACCGAATCAACCGAATCGAATTGAACTAAATTGAATCGAATCGAAGCGAAAATAATGGGGAGAACAGACCCCTAGTCCATTCAAGTTATTTTGATGATTTTTTTTTAAGTTAAGTTATAAAAACTGCAAAATGTCATTTCTACGGGGGGGGATCAAGTGACCCCACAACTCCAAGTCTCCAAGCATAGATTCATGCATGATTTAGTGTCTGGTTTCCAACTTGACCCACTTCTTAATATGGAATTCCGGATTACCTAGTGCACCCTAGTGCACCCATAATATGAGCTATGACAATATTGTCAAAGTTTTATTGACACCATTTTTATAAAAAAAATATGTTGCAGCACAACCAATTTGCTGGGGTTGCCATTGGAATGACCGTACTCATGAATGCCTTGATCGCTGGGTAAGTTTCTATCAAATTGCTAAGGAGTATGTTAATTTTTTCCTCTGATGTTATGTCTAAAATTGCTTCTGAAGGTTTTTACTAAGAAAATTACCAAAATTGCAGGACAATTTCAGGAGCATCAATGAATCCTGCAAGAAGCATTGGTCCAGCGATAATCATGCATGTTTACAAAGGGCTTTGGATTTACATTGTTGGCCCAACAATTGGGTGCATACTCGGTGGAATTACCTACATCTCGATGAGATATATGGACCAAGTTCCATCCAAGGTTACAAGTTGGAGCAACTCCTTTGAGAAGAAGTTTGTCAATTGGTTCAGTATTCTCAAGGGCAAATTTTTTGATGCATTTCACAAAGTTCATTAGACCAAGCATAGTAAACAATACTTGAAGTCTTAATCATAAACCATTATATAGCAAATTTTCAAGAAAACTTGGTAAAAAAGAATTACTATATTGGTACATATTTTCAACTATATATGAGAAAAAAATATGTACTTAGTTATTTGCTCCCAACAATGTGTATAGAGTGAGCGCTATGTAGTAATTTGAGGAGTACCCGCTCCCTCCGTTGCGAGCAAATAATAGAAGTTTAAGAAGTAGGGAGCTCCTGCTCCTTAGTCTGGAGGACTCACACGGGGTTAATGTAGAGCAACACCTCTCCTATTATAATAGATGAGAGCCTAAAATGTAGAGAGAGAATCGACCTGTACCTATCATCTCATATTAGATTCAAAGTCCTTGCGCAGTTTGATAGTTTTTCTTTCGCATCTATGATTTTTCCTTTAATTCTCTATATGTTATTTATTGCTTCTTCTTGTTATTTTTTGTCTACTGATTGTCTGATTTTTGCATTATATATTTTGATTGCGCAATTTTATAACGCTTATTTTATTCCATATACTAAAGGTTACATTTTTATCCCATTCTTTCTTTCTATTTGCCATTTTGTGTAGATATCCTAGGCAACTTCTCACGTGCTAGAGTTTGTGTGAGGGGAGGAGAGACATAATTAAGGCCCTGTTCTTTTGAACTTATTTTGACTGAAATTAAATTAAATTAAATTAACTGAAATTAACTGAACTAAACTGAAATTAAATTAACTGAACTGAAATTAAATTAACTGAACTGAAATTAAATTAAATTAACTGAAATTAAATTAACTGAACTGAAATTAAATTAACTGAACTGAAATTAAATTAAATTAACTAAAATTACTGAAATGAGAGAAACTGAACTGAATTGTATATTTAATTTTCTAAAATAATAATTATCGATAATAATCAATAAGTATTAACATAATATTATCAATAATAATTATTATTATTATTATTATTATTATTATTATATTATTATTATTATTATTATTATTGTTATTATTTATTGTTATTATTATTATTATTATTATTATTGTTATTATTTATTATTATTATTATTGTTATTATTTATTATTATTATTATTATTATTGTTATTACTTATTATTATTATTATTGTTTTTATTTATTATTATTATTATTATTATTATTATTACTATTATTGTTTTTATTTATTATTATTGTTATTATTGATTATTATTATTTATTATTTAATCTAAGTTCTGTTAAGTTCAACTTTATATTAATAATAATAATAAAAAAAAACAATAATAAATAATAATAATAATAATAATAATAATAATAATATAAACAATAATAATAAATAATAATAATAATAAATAAATTATAAATTATAAATAATAATAATATTAAATAATAATAAAAAATAAATAATAAATAATAAAAATAAATAATAATAAATAATTTAATACTAATAATAATAAATAATAAATAACAAATAGTGAATAAATAATGATAATAATAATAGTAAATATAATAATAATTATAATAATACTAATTAAATAAATAATAATAATAAAAATAAATAATAATAATAAAAATAAATAATAAATAATTATAAATAAACAATAAATAATAAATAATAATAAATAAATAATAATAATAATGATAATAATAATAATAATAAAAATAAATATAATGCATAATAAAATAATAATAATAAATAAATAATACTCCCTCTGTTTTTTTTTATCTTTCTCACTTTCCGTTTTAGTGTGTTTTTTTGTAACCTTCTCACTTTGAATCTATCTATTTAAGGCCATGAAATATTCCAACAATACCCTCATCTACTAACTAATATTTACATCTAATACCTAACCAAAATAATAAAATAATCCCTAGTGGTCCCCAACTCTCCCATTTAGATTCCATTTCATCTCTCTCCTCTCTTACTTATTCTCGATCTTTCTCCAACCACCCATTCAACTCTCCCATTCAATTCACTGTTCTTCATTTCCTCCAACGACTCTTTAGCGTTTTCTCTCTCAATTTCTCTCTCTATCTCACAAACCCTAGATCTAAACAAAACGCCCCTCTTATGCTCTCCATTTTAGAACCCTAGATCTAAAATCAAAACACTCCGTTCTCTCAATTTCTCTCTCTATCTGACGAACTGTTCTCGCAAAATCAAACACGTTCTTGCAAATTCAACAGTCGATCTTCGTGAATTTTGTGGGTAAACTTTGCGAATTTTCCGGGTAGCTTTGCGGGCCATTTCTGGGTAGTAATTACTCTGTTTAGAGTCCATCATGGCTGAAAAGGCAATTCCAGGAGATTTTTGAAGAATCTCACGGTCCTCAAACACCTTGCGATGATGATAAAGTAGAGGAACACTTTGTTCCGGACTCGGAGAGTCCGCAAAGTCCTTCATATGAAGCTTTCAACGAGTGAGGAAGAAGAAGAATTAATTGTTCCGTGACACTCTCGAAAGAGAACTCTCCGGATCCGAGGTCGAAGTTGATGAATTTCCCTTACCGTCGCCGGAGGAAATTTACAACAATTTGAAAATATATTTTCCGGCAGTTAAACTTAAGCATTGTCAGCCTTCGAGGGAGTTTCCTTGAACTATTTATATTTTTGTGCTTCTTTGTTTTGTCAATTAATTTTTGAAATGAAATTGAGTGTGGTTTTGCTGCTAGTAGATATTAGGGTTGTCTTGTTTTTTTAGGGCTTTCTCTGTTTTGTTTCCTGCTTTCTCTGTTTTGCTGCTGCTAATATTAGGAGTATTATTTTCGTGTTTATCTTTCTCTGCTTTCTCTGTTTCTTTGGTAGAATTTCTTTTTGAGGTAGTATGTTTGTATGAGATTAGATAATTTTTTCAAGGGGTATGCTTGTATGATGATTGAAATGAAAGTGAATGTGGTTATGGCTCTTGTTAGTCCGTGATTAGGCTCATTTGAAGTTGCATGATGTAGTGTTTTGTTTTTAGTATGAGTGAATTTGCATGTGATATAGTAGTGTTCTGTTTATAGTAGTATTCTGTTTCTAGTAGTGTTCTGGCGTTTTGCAAATGATTGCTCTGATTTATGCTTGTATGATGATTGAAATGAAAGTGAATGTGGTTATGGCTCTTGTTAGTCTGTGATTAGAGTCATGTTGGTGCCTGTGATGATGATGAGTTTTATATGGCCATTCTTTAGTCAAATGTAGTGAGGCTAACTAAGTGTATCCTACTTAGAATTTTGAGGGTAGCTCTGTGATGCAGGCTCATTGTAGCCACCACAGTAGCATAAAGCTTGATTCTTCTTGGGTTATGCTTGTGTTATTGCCACCTCATTTGACAACCTCAGTGACCAAATATGTGAGAGGTTCATTTGATCATTGATGTGCTCCATATGTACGAAACATGATGACATGCATGATGGACTTGTAAATATAAAAATTAAATAGCCCAAGCAGAATATATATCATATGCATATGGCTTCAAAATGTTTACAAAAATTTGTGTGTTTTTCCTTCCCAAAAACTACATTTTCTTCACAAAAGCTTCACAAATTCTCTTCTACCTTCCCAAAAACTTTCTAACTTTACATAAACTTTCTACCTTCACAAAAACTGTATACCTATTCTTCATCTTCTTGTTGTGAGATGTTCAGTTGCCATTCATATGTTCAGCAATAAATTGAATTGCTTTATGAACATCTTCAATAGATGGACCAACCTCTTCTGGCAGCAGCCCTAAATCTTCAAGTTGTGACTTCTTTGCATGGGGTTCATCATATTCATTATTTCCACAAACTTTGATAACTTCATTTAGATAGAATTGAAGTGACATCCACACATTACTTAGAGTCTTTGGATGTAGTTCTTCCCATGACTCATTGACAGCAGCAATAAGTTGGTCAATTTTTCTTGGTGATTTTCTGTATTGTAATGTTTGTAGTACTCTAAAGTAACCTAAATCTAAAATATTCATGTCTGGGCTGTTAGGTGGTTGTTGTATCAACCTGAAATCAAATCCATCAAGTAGTACGTGTTCTTTGAAATACTTGGATCATCATTGGTTATATGACATGGTGCATTATCTTGTTGTATGTATATGACCTTGCTAAGGTCATTTGGCCATTTCTCCCTGATGGCAGGCATGATTTTGTTTACCAACATGTCTCTAATCACATGTTTTGTTACCGCATCAATGGGCTTTGTTTCTAGAGTTCCCCTAGGCCTATTATCAGATGATCTTTGTGCTGGAACTTGTTTTGTGAAAGGCCATATGCCAATCTTCCCGTCAAATGCACATGAACCATCTTGGTTCCACCTTGGTCTTGCAACTGCAGCCATGAATATGGCTTTTGGGATGAAGTTTTTGTTTTTAATCTTCCTCCATGGTGTTTTTTCCTTTGGATGTAGATATGCTCTGACCCTTTTTTGTGTCATATAGAACCATTTCTCATCTATATGAACAACATTTCTCATATCTATGTAAGTGGGGTTTGTGTACAATGTGATTCTTTGAAGTAAACTTATGACCCACATTAACCTTCTTAGTTTTTTCTTCATGTCCAAATCTGGTTTTAATGGACTTGTATGAGGTCTTAATCCCCCCCTTTTAACTATCCTCCATAATGTTGTGTAATGCAAATCAAGTGCTTGAGCTAATACTCTTAAACTTGTCCTTTGACATAAAGGTACGAGGATACCCGATGAAGAGTGACCTTTGCCTTGCGTCTTCCATATTTGTGTTTGTTGGTCCGACATTGATGGGCCGCCCTTGAGCTACTTGATTCATGGCTTTTTTCCGGATCTTGTAAATGGTCCTTGTGGTGACATTGAACTTCGTGCGGCTTTCTTCTTCGCCCCCCATGGAAGATTTCCAACCACCGTCGACTTAGAAGCCATTCGGCTATGATTTGGCGTTTTTCATTGCCGAGCCTAGGCCCGTGATGTGGGCGGTGAGCGATACTACAAGGGCATATGCTTCACCTTCTACACTTTCATCAAGCCCTGAGGCCTCTAATGGCAATGATGCCATATTTATAAAAAAAAAAGTTCTCCTTCTGTTTTTTTCTTATAAGTCAGCAAGTGGTATGAGGATGAGTTAATGGGGTATATGTAGTTGACATTACTGAAATTATAAGTTTGGAGGGAAAATGAAATTTGTAGTTTTCGTTACTTTACATAATTTCAGGAGATTTGGGTGCTTGTGCTGCTGTACTTCTGTCGTCCTTTTCCCTCCTTTTTTTTGGCCTCAAGTGTAAACTTGAGCTGATTTTGTAAAGTGCTTCTTCTTTTTGGATTGATTATTATTTAATTATAAAGGACCCACTTGCATTGTACTACTTTTTTCTTTTTTAAATTGCTTTTATTAAATCAGATTCCACCCATGTGCAAGAATCTTCCTTCTTCTTAATATTTGTGCAAGATTCTAAGTAGGAAGGATAAAAAAAAACAGAGGGAGTAAATGATAATAATAAATAATAAATAACAAATAATAATTAAAACATTACATAAGATGAACTAAACTGAAATTAACTGAAATAAACTGAATTAAACTGAAATTAAATTAACTGAACTGAAATTAAATTAACTGAACTGAAATTAACTGAAATAAACTGAAATTAAATTAACTGAACTGAAATTAACTGAAAATAAGTTCAAAAGAACAGGGCCTAAGTGAGAATACTGAGAAGGGCATTTTGCGAAGATGACAATAAGTTTAGTGGCATGAGAGACTGAGAGAGTGGTTAGGTGAAGGGTGGATGCGTGAGTAGGAGGGGTATTGTAATGGGTGGTGGTGTACAAAAAAAATTGTTAGGCATTTAAAATGACAATTATTTAATTCTGACAAATAATATTGTATTGGTATCATAAGCTTAGGCCCTGTTCTTTTGAACTTATTTTGACTAAAATTAAATTAAATTAAATTAAATTAACTGAAATTAACTGAAATAAACTGAAATTAAATTAACTGAACTGAAATTAAATTAACTGAACTGAAATTAAATTAAATTAACTGAAATTAAATTAACTGAACCGAAATTAAATTAACTGAACCGAAATTAAATTAAATTAACTGAAATTAACTCGAAATGAGAGAAACCGAAATGAATTGTATATTTAATTTTCTAAAATAATAATTTTGGATAATAATCAATAAGTATTAACATAATATTATCAATACTTATTATTATTATTATTATTATTATTATTATTATTATTATTATTATTATTATTATTATTATTATTATTATTATAATTATTATTATTGTTATTATTATTATTATTATTATTATTATTATTGTTATTATTTATTATTATTATAATTATTATTATTATTGCTATGATTTATTATTATTATTATTTATTATTTAATTTAAGTTCAGTCAAGTTCAACTTTATAATAATAATAATAATAATAATAATAATAATAATAATAATAATAAAAAATAATAATAATAATAATAATAAAAACAATAAAAATAAATAATAATAATAATAATAAATAAATTATAAATAATAATAACATTAAATGATAAATGATAATAAATAATAAATAATAACAACAAATAATAATAATAATAATAATAATAATAAATAATACTAATAATAATAAATAATAAATAATAAATAACAAATAGTGAATAAATAATGACAATAATAGTAAATATAATAATAATTATAATAATACTAAAATTAATAAATAATAATAATAATAATAAATAATAAATAATAAATAATTATAAATAATCAATAAATAATAAATAATAATAAATAAATAATAAATAATAAATAATAATAATAATAATAATTATTATTATAATAATAATATTAAATAATTATAAGAATAATCAAAATAAATAAAAATAATGTATAATAAATAATAATAATAAATAAATAATAAATCATAATAATAAAAAATAAATAACAAATAATAAATAATAAAAATAATAATAATGATAATAATAAATAATAATGATAATAATAATAATAAATAAATAAATAATAATAAAATAATAAATAAATAAATAATAATATAATAATAATACTCCTAAATAATAATAATAATATATAATAATAAAAAATAATAATAATAATAATAATAATAATAATAATAATAAAAATAATCATAATAAATAATAATAAAAAAAAATAAATAATAAATAAATAATAATAATAATAAACAATAATAATAAAAATAATAATAATAAAAAAATATGTAATAAATAAGAATAATAATAAAAATAATCATAATAAATAATAATAATAATAATAAAAACAATAATAATAAATAATAATAATAAATAAATTATAAATTATAAGTAATAATAATATTAAATTATAAATAATAATAAATAATAAATATTAAAATAATTAATAATAAATAATTACAATAAATAATAATAGTAATAATAATAATAATATTAATAATAAATAATACTAATAATAATAAATAATAAATAACAAATAGTGAATAAATAATGATAATAATAATAGTAAATATAATAATAATTATAATAATACTAAAATAAATAAATAATAATAATAAAAATAAATAATAAATAATAAATAATAAATAATAAATAATTATAAATAATCAATAATAATAAATAATAATAAATAATAATAATTATAATAATAATATTAAATAATTATAATAATAATAAAAATAAATAAAAATAATGCATAATAAATAATAATAACAATAACTAATAATAATAATAATAATAAATAAATAATAAATCATAATAATAATAAATAAATAACTAATAATAAATAATAATAATAATAATAATAATAATAATAATAAATAAATAATAATGATAATAATATTAATAAATAAATAAATAATACTAATATAATAAATAAATAAATAATAATAATAATAATATAATAATAATAATAATAAATAAATAATAATAATAATAAATAATAAATAATAATTAAAATAATGATAATAAATAATAATAATAATAAATAATAAATAAATAATAATAATAATAATAGTAATAATAAACAATAATAATAAAAATAATAACAAAAAAAATAATAAATAAGAATAATAATAAAAATAATCATAATAAATAATAATAATAATTATTATTATTATTATCATAAACAATAATAATAATAATTATTATAATAATAATAATAATAATCATAATAAATATTAAATAATAATTTTTATTAATATTATTATCATAAATAATAATAATAATAATCATAATAATCATAATCATAATAAATAAAAAATAATAATTAAAACATTACATAAGATGAACTAAACTGAAATTAACTGAAATTAATTGAATTAAACTGAAATTAAATTAACTGAACTGAAATTAAATTAAATTAAATTAACTGAAATTAAATTAACTGAATTGAAATTAAATTAACTGAACTGAAATTAACTGAAATAAACTGAAATTAAATTAACTGAACTGAAATTAACTGAAAATAAGTTCAAAAGAACAGGGCCTTAGTAGTTGGCATGCTAAGAAAGTGTGAACAACAAAAAATGCAAAAAAAAAATAAAGTATGTCAAACATGAACAATAGATGACAGTTGCTTCGTAAATAAGATGAAATTAAACACTTTGGATATACCAACCATCATGACTATTAATGGTAATACAACCAATGCCATCTACAATCCGTCTTGCGTGGACCCGGTTCACATTAAAAATAGTGTGGACCAGACACGTGCCCCACTACAAACTAGTCACTCCCGCGTTCGAAAATTCGTTCGATTTTCTCTCTCTTCAATAAGATTCTCTCGCTCTAAAATTTTAACAAAAACAGTTGTTCAAAATAAACATACACTATATCATTTTAAAACACACTATATCATGTCAAAATACACTATCATATCAAACACTATAACGATCGATTATGATAATTTTGTGTAATATACAAATAAACTACACTATAACACTTTAAAATACACTATATCATGTCAAAATACACTATATCATGCAACAATATCATGTCAAAAAACACAGCAAAACACAATCATGTCAAAATACACTATATCATTTCAAAATACACTATATCATGTCAATATACACTATAACATGCAACACTATCATGCCAAAAAACTCAGCAAAACACTATCATTTTAAAATACACTATGGCCCTGTTCTTTTGAATTTATTTTGGCTGAACTGAACTGAACTTATTTTATTTTGGCTGAACTGGACTTATTTTGGCTGAACTGAACTTATTTTTACTTATTTCTGCTGAACTGAACTTATTTTAACTTATTTTTGCTGAACTGAACTTATTTTGGCTGAACTGAACTTATTTTGGCTGAACTGAACTTATTTTTGCTGAACTAAACTCTATTAACATAATATTATCAATATTTATTATTATAATAATCAATAAATATTAACATAATATTATCAATACTTATTATTATTATTTTATTATTTTATAATAATAAATAATAAATAATAATAAAATAAATAATAATAAAATAAATAATTAATAAAAATAATAATTAATAATAATAATAAATAATAAATAATAATAATAAATAATAATAATAATAAATAATTATAATAAATAATAAATAATAAATAATAATAAATAATAAATAATAAATAATAATAAAAAAATAAATAATAAATAAATAATAATAATAATAATAATAATAAATAATAATAAATAATAATAATAATAAATAATAAATAAATAATAATAATAATAATAAATAATAATAAATAATAATAATAATAAATAATAAATAATAAATAATAAATAATAAATAATAAATAATAAATACTAAATAATAAATAATAAAAAATAAATAATAATAATAATAAAAAAATAATAATAATAATAAATAATTACTAAATAATAAATAAATAAAATATTAAAATAAAAATATAAAATAAAATAAAAAAATAAAAATACAACAAAAAATTAAAAAATTAAAAAATTAAAAAAAATTAAAAAATTAAAAATTAAAAAAAATTAAAAAATTAAAAAATTAAAAATTAAAAAATTAAAAAATTAAAAAATTAAAAAATTAAAAAATTAAAAAATTAAAAATAATTACAAATTCAGCGTTATTATAATTATAATATTAATAATAATAATAACAATATTAATAGTAATATTGAAAACAAATATACTAATTACAACGTTATAGTATACTGAACTTATTTTGGCTGAACTGAACTTATTTTGGCTGAACTGAACTTATTTTTGCTGAACTGAACTTATTTTTACTTATTTTGGCTGAACTGAACTTATTTTTACTTATTTTGGCTGAACTGAACTTATTTTGGCTGAACTGAACTTATTTTTACTTATTTTTGCTGAAAATAAGTCCAAAAGAACAGGGCCTATATCATTTTAAAGTACACTATATCATTTCAAAATACACTATAACATGCAACACTATCATGCCAAAAAACTCAGCAAAACACTATCATTTTAAAATACACTATATCATTTTAAAGTACACTATATCATTTCAAAATACACTATATTGTTTCGAAAATACACTATCAGGAGAGTGAAGTTATCAGAGGAGAGATAAGTTATCAGGAAAGAGAAAAGAGGGGAAGACTGAACGCGGCAAAAACGAAAAGTTGTAATCATTAAAACTCACGTGGGATGGATAAGGTGCACACTAAGTGTAATACCCCTCATGATTACTTTAAAGGGATTTAGCACGCTACTCATTCCAACAAGATGCATCTTTCTTTTAGGGAGCTCATTTCCTTAGTTACTCCACAGTTAAGCGTGCTTGGCTGGGAGTAGTCCAGGGTTGGGTGACCTCATGGGAAGTTTCTCAGGGTACGCGTGAGTGAGGACAAAATGTGCCGGAAGAACTTGTGTTGGTTATTGAGGACAATTGTTGGCCCTGGATGCGCATTGGTGACAATATACTCGACTCCGTATGTGTCGGGGTGTTACAAATGGTATCAGAGCAACCCTGCGACCGCGTGTTGGGGCGACCCTAAGGCTGTTAGGCCGAATATTAGGAGTCCTCAGGCGCCTAGTAGGGGAGGATTATGGGGCTGCATTGTCATAAGGAGCGACCCACAGGTCGTCAGACCGAATATCTGGAGTCTCCGGCAATCAGTCTTCAGGCTGGGGCGACCCACAGGCCGTATGCCGAATATGTGGAGTCCTCAGGCGCAACGAGGGCGTTGCTGTTCTCAAGTGGGGGTGTATGTAATACCCCTCATGATTACTTTAAAGGGATTTAGCAGGCTACTCATTCCAACAAGATGCATCTTTCTTTTAGGGAGCTCATTTCCTTAGTTACTCCACAGTTAAGCGTGCTTGGCTGGGAGTAGCCCAGGGATGGGTGACCTCCTGGGAAGTTTTTCAGGGTACGCGTGAGTGAGGACAAAATGTGCCGGAAGAACTTGTGTTGGTTATTGAGGACAGTTGTTGGCCCTGGATGCGCATTGGTGACAATATACTCGACTCCGTATGGGTCGGGGTGTTACACTAAGTTAGTGTGCACCAGGTCCATATTAGTTTTTTTATGCCATCTAATGTGCCATATTACCAACTACACATGGCATCTCTTCCTGGAGGGCCTATAAAGATCAACAGTTTGGATTGACATCTCATTCTTGGAGTCCATTAGGGTACTAAAGTAATTTCATAGGTTTGAGTATCAAAATAAATGTAGGTTAGTACCAAATTACTGTAAAGTTGGTACCAAAATAGTCATTGTGGCACCAATATTAAACCCTCATACTTTGGTATTAGTTTGATTGCGCTTTGGTACCAGCTTACATCTGACTTTGGTACCTCAAGCCAACAGATTTACTAAAAATACCCCTGTTACAATCCAAAATAAACTTCAGTAGTGAAAATGCCAAGAGTTTATCAAAGATCAGTTGCATTGTTATAACCCTCATACTTTTTTTTGGAAATAAAGGCCTTATTATGATTATTCGTGGAAAATATATTTTTATTATCTTAGGGACCAATTAATTTTATACTAAGCACACACTACATCACAATTTATTAGTATTTTTAATACACTTTCTAATCACAATGGCACCATCTCCATACATCGGTTCTTAAAATTCCCTTTTCTTACTGAACTTCATAATTTATAATAGCAACGGATATCACCGTGGCCTTCTTGATATTTTTAGGATAAATAAAATACCTATTACTTTATTGTAATCATGGTTATTGAATTAGAAAAACCAGAAACCTTTTTCTTAGTAGTATAACACTACTCATTAGTTAAACGATGATCATCTAAACAATGCATGTTTCTATTGACTATAATATTACTTTCAAATAACCAGAGATTCAAATAGATTTTCTCATTAGTATCCATTCAATTCACCTTAAAATAAAAAGATGTTCTCAAATATTGGTAAGTTTAGTAAAAAAGTAAGTTCAATACTACATAAATCACTCAATAAATAATCAGTGTCTCATATAAGATAATAAGACCTTCTTACCATGATTTATGATAAGACGTGGGTAACTTGCTGTCATAAAGGGGTCACTTATATTAAAAATGACCCCCTTTGAGACACTGAGTGACCCTATTTAAAAGTTACCCCTTTAAATCATAGAGTGACCCTTATAACTTATAAAGTGGTCCTTTTAGGTAGAGGTGGCAAACGGGTCGGGTCATTCCATGTCGGGTCATGTACGAGTCAACATTGTGCTTGGGTATGGTGCGGGTTTGATGAGCCAGTGCACCATCGGGTCAGGTTGGTTCGGGTAAGGCCGGCTTTCTTTTCTGGTAAATAATTAAAACACATAAATCCATGTTTGTTGAAAAATATTTTTTTCGGGTCGGTTCGGTTCGATCCATTATTTTCGGTACACTCAGGTTGGGTGGATCTGAGCCGGGTTCTGGAGATTCAGTTCTATTTCGATTGATCACTTTCGGGTGAAAACGGGTCTCGTATCGAGTATTTCAGGCCGGGTCACAGATACATGTCTATTTTGCCGGCTATACTTTTAGGGAAAAGAGTGATATACTGTTTGGCAATAGCGTTTGAGGTAGCGGGTAGAGGCTTGACAAGGTCAAAAAGCTACTTAAGAAATTTATGAGTGTTTGGCAATGTAGCGTTTGTAGTAGAGGGTAGAGGTTTAGGTAGAGTTTAAGTAGTGGTTGGGAAACGTTACCTTCATCAGCGTTTGAGAGAGATAATCAGCGTTTGAGGTGCAATTTATAATTTTCTGATTTTTTTTTTCTAGAATATAAATAAAAAAAATAAAAAATATTTGATAGACTAAGGGCCTGCTGGCCGCATCACATAACCAGCTGATTTCCAAGCTCATGTACCTATTAACAATAAATGGTAGACTTATCTTTTATTGTTGTATTATCTTTTATATTCATACTGATGTATTATATTCTTTAGATGCTTTGCTGTAGATGCTTTTCTATCTCTTTCGTTGTTATACTAAAGATGAGTATTCCTAAGGTTGTTAGACTAAAGATACGTGTTGTAAGCATTGATTTTTAGGGGGGTAAGCATTAAATTTATTTATGAAGCTGATTAATAAAAATGTTGTAATTAAGTTCGTAACTATATTTAATATATATGTCTAATATTGTATGTGTTCAATTCCAACCGCTAGTTTTGCCAAACACTTATTATTTAAACAGCTACTTTAAACGCTGACAGCTAACAACTAACTAGTTGACCGCTAACCGCTACTACAACAGCTACCAGCTAACAACTAACTAGTTGACCGCTAACCGCTACTACAACAGCTACTAGCTACCACGACCGCTAGTTTTGCCAAACAAGGCCATACACTTACATTAAATGTATGGCAAGGCAGTGTTATACAAGACTTATTTAAAAAAAAAAATAATATAGTCACATAAGTCCAATATGGTCAAAAAGTCCAGTTGTAACTTGTATGCAAGTAATTTGCAGTTGGGTAAAAATGAAAGTGAAAGTGTGAATCTAGTATACACGCAACACTTTTTAAACATTGTGATTGGTCTTCCATGAGAACACCGCCGAGACCGAGATATTCGCCGTTAAACAAAAAACATTGGTCTAATTTCCGTCCAACCCCTCAAACTTCAAACTATATAAACAAACAAATTTCCATCTTCCCCCAAATTAACAAAATTATCATTTCAACTCCAGACATTCTCTCTCTCACACATAGTCACACTCTTCATCATCTTCACTTTCTCTCTCCTCTAAAACCCTAATTCTTCGTCGATCGATCAATCAATCAATCAATCAACTCAAACTTCAAATTCATCCAAAAATGGGAGATCAACTGGAAAGATTAGGATCAGAGGGAATTTCAGCAGGATTAGAATCGTCAATGAAAGAAGAACTTTGCATGGAAATTGATCCTCCATTTAGCGAAAACAGCGCAACTGCTGAAGATTGGAGGAAAGCGTTGAATAAAGTTGTACCTGCTGTTGTTGTTCTTCGAACTACTGCTTGTCGTGCTTTCGATACTGAATCTGCTGGTGCTAGTTACGCTACTGGTTTCGTCGTTGATAAGCGTCGCGGAATTATTCTTACTAATCGTCATGTTGTTAAGCCTGGTAAAAATTAAACAAACTTTTTTTTTTTGATTTTTTTTGGATTTTTTTGGTTTTGATCAAGTTAATTGAGGATGTTTTAGTGTAATTAAGCTAATGTTTTTGTTTATTTTACAGGGCCAGTGGTTGCGGAAGCTATGTTCTTGAATCGGGAAGAGATTCCTGTTTATCCAATATATAGAGATCCTGTGAGTGAACTTTTTTGAGACTTTGCCTTTTATTTTAGATTCTTTGATTTCTACTTTAAAATTATTTAAAGTAAGATTCTTGTGTGGGTGTGGAAAGAAGGTAATGATGTTTAATTTTGCCTTTTCCTGTTTATGTAGCGCATTTTGAATGGAATGTGGGGTGATCTGCTTTGAATATTGTCTTGCTTTTGGCTAGAATGGAATATGGAGTGATCTACTTTGAATAATGTATCATGATTTGAATATTCTGTTGAAATTATTATGCTACGTTTTGGGGGCGAGAAAGTTCGAGAACTGCACCTTTTTAATACCAATAGTAAGTGAAAGGTTGAAGAAAATTATGACAAATAAGATATGAATTTTGTGCCGAAGTGATTAATTCTTGTATTTGGAATTGATTAGTTGGCGTTTTAAGACCTGAGTTTTTCTATGTAATTACCTTGAACGTGATTGTGTTGGACATGTTTGGTAATTGGTAGTCGTAGATTTGTATGATTGAGGGTTCTGTATTTTCTCTCTGTTTTTGTGGCATAGGAATTTACTTTAATTTTGAGCTTGGCTTTGACGCTCCTCAAATGCAGTCTAGAATATACCATGTGATTGATTATAGAGTAGTTGCTTCACTTCTGATATGTTATCTGTTGAGAGGTGACAGTCGTTTAACTCTAAGTTCCAAATAAAGCTCAGGTTCTATCATGCACCCTTGAGACTTCATATGAATTCAAAGACTGTATTACTGCTACTGTAATGCATTGCATTCTGTCATATCTCCAACTTCCATCTGGATCTCCCAGGTTGCCGACAATTACATGATATCATACACACAAAGATGTCAATTTAATACTACATTGCATATAAGATAATTGAAAAATGCTAAAACGTACCTTGTCTAAAGCACTTAATTCAAACAATTACTGCTAAATAAATTGTTCAAATAACTACCTTTGAAATATTAAAAATTAGGGCTTGTTTGGCGTTCAGTATCATTGGGTTTCAATGTTTGGTTTTAAGATTTTGAAAGTCATATTGTCATATGCTTTAGGTTACCTATGAACCTAAATTTATTCATACTTTACTATCATGTTTTTTTTTTCTTTTTTTTTTTTTTGAAAACTGACGACATGAAACTGGAAACTACTTGTGGGTTGTGGCTTCTGTTTTCTTGAAACTATATTCTTGATTACAGATACTGTTATTGAAGAGGCCCTTGAGTTTTTGCTACCATTTAACAGAATTCGTCAAAGGCTTTGTCAAATTTATAATGCCGTAGTTAATTGAATAAAGTGTTGTATGTCAGGTACTTTTTACCCCTTTATCTTGAAAGAGTGTTATTTTTTTGGCTGGTTTGAAGAACGAAAGAAATAAAAGAGGGAGGCATTTGTCCATGCATTTTTTATTCTTCTTTTAAGCTTATCCCCCCCTTCCCCCAAAAAAAAGAAAAGAAAAAATGAAGTCATCACTTGTTAAAGAAAGAAATAAAAGAGGGAGGCATTTGTCCATGCATTTTTTATTCTTCTTTTAAGCTTATCCCCCCCTTCCCCCAAAAAAAAGAAAAGAAAAAAAAGAAGTCATCACTTGTTAGAGAAAGATGCTCAAGAGACCATTGTTGCTAATGGTTCTTGCATGCATATTGCTGTCTATTATCTTTATTATACATAACTTGTTCTTTTTCCTTTTTTTTTAATGATTAATGATTATGGTAATGAGATGTGTGCTAGTCTATGCATTTGTCTGTGCCTATGGCCTGATTAGTGAACGTAACAATGAAATAATTTGTCTTGAATAGAGTGGTATCCATGAATTGTAATGTCAATCTAAGTTGCCCTCAATGTTTATTTTAGGTAAGGAGTCATACCTGAGTATCTGAACCATCCACTGCTAGGGTCTGGACTGCTTTGGTGCTACATGATGAGCGGAAAGTTAGGCCAAAGGTCCACAAATATGATAGTCTCCCAACCATGATCTGCTTTTTGGTGAGGAACTATCATTTGTGGATGTCTATTAGTTTACACATGTATCTTTGCGTATGGCCTGATGGGTTAACGTGATATAGAAATTATTCTGAGGTCTTTCACGTAACACCTTTTATTGATCCTTACTCCTTTGGTGAATTGCATTTTACCTCAATAGTTAAGGTATCAGATAGTCAAGTTGCAAGAGCACCTAACCTATATAGGCTGGGGATTCGACTATGTTAGTGCCATAAGGTGGGAGGGACAAACAAAAAAGAGGTGGGAGGGACAAACAAAAAAAGAGGCGGGAGGGATTCAGGTTTAGAATCTTACATACTTGGCGCAACCCCTGTTTGGATGTTCTTTTATAATTTAGGGAATTAGGGGAGTGTTAATTGTGCAATGAGGCTGGATGCTTATCTAATTTTAATTTGCACTGGGTGCCTGAGTATCTTCCCTTGGTTTTTATTCATACTATCAACCCACTTGATTGCAGAAGGGTCTCTAAGAATAAAGGGCGTTTAACACATTTGTTTTCAAACACCTCCTGCAATTGATGTTTGGTTGTCTATGACTGACCTTAAGCATCTTTGAAATGTATGCAATTATTCTGTTGCAATTCAGTTGGGTGTAGATGCTTTTCTTCATGATTTATTACTCATTTTTTAAGTTTGATTGTGGACAAACAGGTTGGGCAATGAACACTAATGTTTTTGGGATTGACTCCTATAGCTAGGGATTATGACAGAGAGCTTAAGTTTGTATGCTATTTTGTTGGTCATGGTCACTTTGTTCATAACACTCGTATGCTTCTCTGCTTTCAGGTGCATGATTTTGGATTTTTTCGGTATGACCCTCATCAGATCCGATTTTTGAGCTACGAAGAGATACCTCTTTCACCTGAGGCTGCTTGTGTGGGGCTTGAAATCAGGGTTGTTGGTAATGACAGTGGAGAAAAGGTAGCTGCATCTAATTCTGGATTTGTTCCTTTGCCTTTATTTCATCACTAACGAAGTACTAGGATTGTTGTCTGTGTTTGTCATGGTAGTTTTATGTAATTTTTGTTGGTTGCTATGACTGAAGTTAATATGGTAACAATTATTCCAATGATATCACTTTTTGTTTTTTTTTCCTCTTTTTCTGCGGCATTGAAATTCATTATGGATGCTGATTGAACTAGCGATATTAGAGGTTCAGCATTCACCTTCCCAATTTTGTAAACAGAAATGTTCAGAAACCTGATGGCCGCCTCATTCCATAGCTAGGGTGCTTTCGTAGGGCATATGTGCGCTCTTACCTTCTTGTGTTTAGCCCTTTAGCTACATGGCAGGAATAGTGCTTACAGACACATGGATTTATGATGTTGCGCTCACTTATATGTTCGTTATGTCATGTTTCTCACCTTGTAACATTTTTGCATGTGCCTATAAGTTAGCTTCCATAAGATGCTCTCTTGGCCTTCATATGAATGCAATTACTATAAGTGCATATACCATTATGTGTATCACCTTCATCCATCATGCGAATAATTGCCTTTTCACACTTCACAAGAAAAATAAAAGAATTTATGTCTCTAAGAATCTAAATCTTGAAAGCTCAAATTTATCCTCGTAAGATTTATATTAACAAAAAAGGTACCTTCATAGGCTCTCTAGCACAGACACTTCTTCCACGTCAGGTACCCGTACCCGATACGATACATTTCCTGTACGGATACGCAAACTCAAGTCCTAAAATGTCGACCTGTCTATGTGCAACTTATGAGATTCGGGGGGACAATTGTAGGAGATCATTTCCAAGATTGTCTATTATATTTGTAGCCTTATCCTTAGTTGTGCAGTTGAAGAGATTTGGGGTTTGGTCAAGGATGCTCCATGTAATTCCAACCTTTTGGTGAATGGTGGTGGTAACCTGCCAGGAGATTAGGTAGTTCTGTACTATAGCATCACTAGTTACTTGTTGCATATTGTATTTAGGGAGATACACATGCTGATGCCTTTTGACGATGTAGTGATTTTGTTAGTAAGGATGTTTAGATTCTAGGCCAAGCTGTGACTCATAGGACAATGTCAAAGTGGCTCATATGGAGAGCAACAATTGGGTGTGCGTAGCTTCCCTTTAAGGTCAAGGGATATATTCAACAGGACGATTATTAGACCAGCCTTATTATGTGCATGAGTAGGAATGTTGAACATTCAAGAAAGATCAGATTGGGCAGACTGCAGATGAATGTAGTAGTGATGCGTGATTTTAAATGTATGTGTGGAAATGTCTAACCAAATTCAGAATGAAGATATTCGGAGGAAGGTTAGACTTGCAGAAGCTTGGGATAAGATTTAGGAGAGGCGACTATGTTGGTTTGGGCACGTGCGATGTAGGCCGAAAGACGTACCAGTAAGGAAAGTAGAGAGTTGGGATATGGGGATTTTAGAAGAAGATGAGGAAAACCAAAGATGAGGGAGGAGTTAGAGTTAATATGAGGAAAATTATTATGGAGGAGTATATAACAGTTGATAGAAATGATTGGAGGAAGAGGATATTTGTGGACGCAGAAAAAATTTCTTGGTAAGTGTAGCTGACCACATCTTTTGGGATCTATGCTTTGGCATTGTTGTTGTTTTACTATGGATTTTTTTATCTGTGTCCTACACTTTTCAGATCTTGGTTGTATTATTATGATTTCTATAGAACACTCTTACAAGAATATTTTATAAAAATTGTTGATCCTATATTTCATTTTAATTCTCTTTTAGAAAGTGACAAGTTTGTGAGATAAAATGTCATGGGATAGTATGCCCAAATTGACTCCTGAACATGTAGCCTGCCCATGAAATCAGGTTGGATTAAATACTTTTTCTTGCTTATAGCCTTCCAAAATGGCGTGTTTTGGAGGGCAGCAAGTGGAAAAAAAAAGAAAAAGAGTTAGGGCATTGTTAGTAGTGGGTGGGAGAGAAAATAATAGTCATTGCAAATTACAATTGTTATCCGTTTTTTTCAATTGCTACATTGTGTATTGCACAAGAGTTTAGGCAATGTCACTTTCAAGCTTTTTAAATGGTACTTTTTTATCCATGCAATGTAAAATAATGGGAAAAGGTGAAAAAAGAGTACTTTTTGGTGGAAAAAGAGAAAAACAATTATAATAGCATTACTTTTTGGTGGGCCAAGTACCCCAAATAAGGAAAGTTTAAACAATATAGCAATTAAAAAGAAACAACCATTTAAGGATTATGTAGCAATAAAAAAAAGGAGTATATATTAATTATAAATTCTTCTTTAAAAAGCCAACAACTCTATTATTGTGAGCTTTATAATTGACACCCATTTTGGTTCATTTTGAATACACTCTTTTTACTTTCTTGATAATTTCATCTTAGTCCCTTCTTCTAGAACTCTAGTTGCATCCAATTTTCAAGAATTACTTCCTACAGTTCTAAATAAATACTCCCTCCGTTTCATTTTAATTTTCTCTCCTCCCCCCGGGGAGAATCAAGGAGGAAGTACAAAAGTATGAGAGGGAAACTAAAAAGGTGGAGAGAGAAACTGAAAAGTGAGAGAGAGAAAGTAAAAAAAAGTAGATGACATGGGTGGAAAAAGAGGAGAACGTAGATGTGACATGTTACCTAAAATAGAAAAAGCAACAGTGTGTAGATTAAAAAGAAACATACCAAAAAGGAAAGTGTGTAGATTAAAAAGAAACGGAGGGAGTACAAGGGTGTGACTTTTGCAATATGTATATACTAATTTTGACCACAATGTTACTAAGATATAAAAACATATGTTATACTATTATGTAAAATGTTTTTGGATCAGTCTCACTGTATGTTTTCAATATATGAAAGTTTTATAATTCCTGCTTATAGCTTAAGGTATTGATGGTAAAAGTCTAAAAGGTATATGTTGGCAAGTGTGAAAGTTAAAGTGCTGCATTTATTTTGAAATACAGGAAGAATTGCATAATCATGGATTCTTATAATCCTAATCTAGGAAATGAGAATGTAAAAGGGCCCCAAAAAACAAACTTTATTGTCGATAATCAATGATTGTTAGTTAATTTATTGGTAGAGATAAACAATTACAATCCATGATTTATACGACACCCTATTGAAATACGAGATTACTTAACATTACTATCTAATTCAATGTAATAATTATAATTGAACAATGTTAATAATTGATTATCGAATGACAATGCTTGTACCTATAAAATGAAATTAACTATTACTGCTAATTATGTATCTAATCAATATTGTATATTGGGTAGTTACAAATAGCAATTTTTAATGGGTTTTTATTATTACATTATCATTATTAAAAGGAAAATTTGTCTGAATTCTGAAAGCACCTTTAAATTTCAGTTTTTGTGAGAAACCACCTTATAAAAAAATTTGGCTGAAAACCACCTTTTATGAATTTCTTTTTGCGAGATAAAACTTGCTGTCGGCTTCCGGCCATTGACTTCCATTTTCAGGCGTTGACTTGTACTCTTACCTCATGTGACCCACTTAATCCCCCAATTTTCTTTCATTTTCCTCCAGATTATTCACACTGAAGAGGTTTAAAGATGCAGAAGAGAGGAAAGAGAATTAAAATAGGGAGAAATATGAGAGGTCAAGGAAAGAAATTGGGGAGTTTAAGTGTGTCACGTGATGTGTGCATGCGATTCAATGCTTGAAAAAAGAAAGTTAATGGTCGGTTTTTGATGAAAAGTTCATCTCGCAAAGAAAAAAAAATCTGGTTCGTGCCAAGTTTTCTTAAAAGGTGGTTTCTCAGAAGGAATGACTTTCAAACGGTGGTTAAGAAATTTCCCATTTTTTATAAAAATATTATAGAGTTTTAGTGGATGATGAGAGAAAATATTTGGTGAGGTAAGAAAAATAAGTAAGAGGGGGGGGGGATGATCTTTTCACTTTTGCTCATTGTTAAGGGGAAGTTTTGAAAATTAGGTTGTGAAGATGAGTTTGATATTAATTGCAACATAAGGGGAATGCAATTGCACGGCGTTTTAGGACAACCATGTGATAGAATTGAGATAGAGAGAGACGAAGAAGGTGTCTATCTGATGAGGCCCATATGCCAAAAAAAGGTATATTGCACCTAATTATAAAATCCTTGAATAGGAAACTTTTGCGACAAGAAAAGGGAGTATGCAGTAGAAGGTTGTTGACAAATATCGAAGAAGTATCTTTTATCCGAGTCTGAGATAGTAAATGCTCAAAATTAGAAGGATAATTAGTAAGACACTATTTCTGACTGGACATAACCTTTGTTAGAACTTCCAATCAGAGCATCAAAGTGAAATGCAGGAAGTATCCATTACCAAAAAGGGTTAAGATAGTAAGACTTGGCACTTTCCCTTGTGTAGCACTGTAGCATACTAGCACCTGGCCTTATTTGCTGTTGCTCGTGATACATATCTGATTAGTGGAATGATATGTTGCGTTTCTCGCCAAATTTCCATGGTTTATAAAAGGTGGGATTTGTCCGTATCATCTTGTCCTTCTACTCGCTTTGTTTCATCTATTTGCTTGATGTTGTTTATTACTCTTCCTGCAGGTATCTATTTTGGCCGGCACTCTTGCACGTCTTGATAGAGATGCTCCCCACTACAAAAAGTATGTGGTAAATTAATTTTATTATCAGCCCAAATTATTGCTTTTTCTGGATAAGAAAGTTTCCTTTTTTTCTAATGGTTGTCACTTGAGGATTATGATGGAGTGGAGTGGGGTGATGCTGAACTTTATTATGTCCTTGCATTACGTGTCCATTCCTTGCTAAGGAGGTAGATTGCTCAGATGGCGTCATGCCTCTTAGAAACCAACTTTCTCATTACTTGAGTGGTAAGGGTGATCTTATTGAGTGGATTAGCGTGTGGCAAGGATTGCAAGCAGTGGTGCATGATTGTATTGTCCTTACTCCAACTTTATTTTATAGACAGGTGAGACAATAAGGAGGATAATGGAGTTGAAGCGGAAGGGGATCCTTGGTGCAGTTCTTGAACAATGCGTCTGCATCTTGCACGAATGAAGTAGGATTATTTGTGCTCTAATGGGCTCTCCTTAATATGCAGGCGTGGTGTAGGATTATTTGTGTTATAAAATGTTCAAAATGGGCTCTTAGGAAAGTCATTATCTTTCTACATCAGAAGTTCAGTGTGTTTATCCTGTTGGATTGTCATGTAACTATTATTTCTTCATTTGCACTTTATCACGACTCTGCCGTAATAGAACCTCTTGTGCATCTTGAAGTTGAACTTTTTCAATGTACATGAGAAACTATTCTCTTGGACTCATTTGAAGATTATATTTATTAATGATTTTAGACTGCAGGCTACTAAATTGTTAGATTGAGATGCATTTATTACTATAACCCGTACCATCCTGGTTCAGTATATGTTCTATAGACTAAAAGTTAGGAGTTGTTCAGATATGAGAATTTAGAGGAAAGGGAGGGATTGATTTTCTCTTATTTGGATATAAGCATGAGGGATAGGAAGGAAAGAGAATTGCAATGAGTCAATTTCCTTCCCTTCTTAACAAACCATGTTCTGTTGGAAAGATTTGGAAGGAAAATGCAAGCTCACAGTCTGACGTTGCTATTATCTGGGTAGAGAAAGTAAGGGACAGACGCTTATAGAAACAGCTATAGAGAAAAATTTCATCTAGGCTTGTTTAATTAGCTGGAAGAGAAAGTGTCTTCTTACAGATAGGGAACACTTTCCTCGAATATTGGTTAAGGTAACTGGAAGGGACAGATGCCTTCCTTACATTATTAGGTTACGTGTATGTAATTTCCAGAAAAGACAGGAGTAACAGTTTACTTAGCTTTCTTGACTGAGAGGATGATGTTATTTATGCTCCTGAGAAATTTCCTTGCAACATCCTTTGAGAAGAGAACATGGGATAAAGTTTGATTAGCCTATAAATGCTGTAAGCTTTTATATTGTGTCAGCCTGTGCTTTGACCGTGTTATTTCTCGGAAGCAATATTTGATAATTATGCAGTCGCCCGTTGATATTTGTTGGACATAATGTGGACACTTTGCATTTCCCCCTTCTTTTTTGCTGATATAAAGTCATTATACTAGCAGATTCTGCAGAAATTCTATTTTTGCCCTCCTCTGTTCCTTCCAAAGTAAATTGTTTCTGTATGCACTGACTGGGTCCATCATGATTTTCTTTTTCTTTTTGTGGATGCAGGGATGGGTACAATGATTTTAACACATTTTACATGCAAGTAAGTGGGTGGTTCTATTATTGCTTAGGAAGTTGAACTCTTTTTTACTTCTTATATTTGATAAATACGAAATCAAATTGCTGGAAATTTTTGCTTTGAATTATAATGGAGTAAACTAATCAAATCAAATGCCGCTAAACTAACAAGTGTCTCAAACTTTCTTCTCATTTGTTGCGAAGTAGTATGACAGAAAGGATGCTCAATGCCTTTCTAACAAGGTTTATATGAACACTTAACAGCATTTCTGTATATATGGGGGTAAGATTGTGCCAATCTGATCCCTCCAGTACCCCACTGAACACCCATGACTGGTGGTACCCTCTTGAGGGTGCTGGCCTGCTGGGTAATTGTATAAGTTATAACACCCATTTTCTCTCTCTTGCTAATGAGTAATTAGAGACGTGTTCAGAAGTTTTAGTTCCCTGCACTAAGAGGAATACATATCATGATAATTTTGATTTATCTTGATGTTGCAGGCCGCTTCAGGGACTAAGGGTGGTTCTAGTGGTTCCCCTGTTATAGATTGGCAAGGAAGGGCAGTTGCGTTGAATGCTGGGAGCAAGTCATCCAGTGCTTCAGCTTTTTTCTTACCCTTAGAACGTGTGAGTTATGATTTCAGTCTCATGGCTCTTGCCAGCTTAAAAAAACTTCATTGCAAAAGGAATGGAGCATTTTATTCCTAGCACCCCCGAAAAAAAGCATGTCTGGTCTCAAGAATTGTGTTGGCTGGCCTATATGATTAGAAGTGAAATGGAGCTAGATGAATCAGCTAATATGAGGTTTGAATGTATCTGGAGCTAATGGTTTAGAGTTGGAGTGTATATATTGATAATTATTTTGCTGGTTGACTTGACATCTGTACGAATCACTTCACAAATATTCCTTTAATTATTGCTTCCAGCTGCTGCAATAACTTGTGTTCTACCATCTTGTTGCTAAGTGTTGGAATTACGATTTTTTTTGCAGGTTGTTTGGGCACTAAGATACCTCCAGAATGCTAGAGATTTGTCTTCAGATAATTGGCCTTCTGTTACCATCCCCCGTGGTACGCTTCAGGTTTGTTAATAATTTTCTTGCATATGATTAGTTTTGCTATGTGTGTCAGAAACTGTGCGTGTGCAAGTATGTTTGCTTTATAGTGCTATTGTGTGAAAAAAAGTCAACACCTACAGGCTACGGCACACCTAGAATGGATCAATTTGCTTGCTGGTCTGTAGATAGGTGCTGGCAGCCTTAGTGCTATCAATAGAGAGTCCCTCCTGAAGTTGCTTTACAGGAATATTTTTTGATCAATATTAGTAAAATGTTTTAATTGGAATTAGAACAATAGTAATAAAACCAATAATGCGAGTGATACTATGACAATAATAGAGTTACTAGAAAGTAAAAAAAGGGAATATTTGTAGTGGCAGTGGCCTGCAGATATCAGATATGGCGGTTTTCCTCGTGGGTCACAGGTCTCTTTTATATCCCTTTTTCCTCTTGAACATATTCAGTGTTTTCTCTCTCTCTCTCTCTCTCTCTCTCTCTTAGTACAAATTGCAAAATACTTTTTGCTGGATGCAAATTTATTCTAATGGCACAGCACTTCTTATAAACCAAACGTGAACTATGTATATGAAAAGGTTATTCCGCCTGCTTCCTCTGCCTAGCCAGGGAGCTATTGTTCTTACCAGTGGCATGAGGGAATGACGAGGTCTCTAGCTCACTGATCCCCTTGCCAACGGTGTTAGGATCAACGACTTTCTATGTTTCTATATAAATGACATACATGCTATTTTGGGCTGTTTCAGATAAATGAAACACACCTTTGTGGCACATTGGTCCTGTTTATATCTATCTCCTCATCCAAAAGGCAAATAAAATTCCCTTTTCCTTTTATCTCTCCTCTTCCTTTATAAGTGTGTCACAACCCAATGTTTCATTTATTTTGAATCACAGGATTGTAATTTGAGTCCTGCTTTTGTGCTCGATTAGAGGTACGTGGATTTTTTTAGATTTGGAGTACTGCAATCTGAATTATGGACATACATAGTTAGATTTCTGCACTTTAAAAGAATGATAGATTCCTCTAATCATGGGTTGGTCGAGAGCCATCATATACCTCAGATTACAAACGGGAACACCCAACAATTCATCTGCATTATATCTCAGATCATCTCTTCTTCCAGTTTCCCCTTATCAAGCAAGGGCTCTTGAATTTTGAACTTCTTATCCCAGGATGAGGAACTTCTGTACTGCATTATGTTCTGCCATGTTTATAGCTTATAGTGAGCTTATGCACAGAACATGGGACAACCTTCACAGGTTCATCCACACAATCAGGAGATATGGAGTGTTAATGCTTTTGAAGTACCATATTATGATCTTAATCACCAATTTTCCTGATAAAGTACTATGTCATACTACCTCCATTTTTTTTTAATGCAACAAATGCCTTTTGGCACAAATATTAAGGAAAGAGGAGAGAGTAAAATTTGACCCAATTACCCATGATTTTTGCATGTGAGGTAGGTAAAGCGAGGATAAAATGGTCAAATTGCCTCAAAACCTTTACCAAGAAAGGAAATGTTGCAACTAAATAAGTACACCTAAAAATGGAAATTGTTGCAACTAAAAAAAACAGAGGTAGTATTTGTTAATGGTGTTATGGTGTAGAGAACAACATTTGGAACATCCTAGTAACGTTCATTTATTTTGATATTGTGAGATTTTTATGTCGGGTGCTGAAAGCCTGAAACTTAATCTTCTCTTTATGTTCTGTACTTATCTATCATCCTGTTGATCTCCCTGCCAAGTATCAGGGTTCAGTTTGGAACAGTGTTTCCTAGTTCGCTTCCCACCCTTACGACCTTCGTCTGAGCTTGCAGCCTTGCAGATCCGACGTACCTTTGTCGAGTTCTGATAGACCAATACAGAATGGTGTGCGAGCTGCAATGACCGAATTGGGCAATATCTCTTTATTCTTTCCAGTCACCTTTTGTCCATGTTATCAATTGTGAATGGAGAATTCGCAATTTAAAATTCTTCTATATCTAGGGTTCAAATGTTATAACCTCATGGTTGCAAAATTGAAGGTGCAATTGACTAGATATCACAAACTAGATAACGTTTGGTGTGGTCTACTATCTCTTCTGGTTTTCTTGTATGTTTGGCAGTCCCATTAAGTGGTTGGTGTACATATGTTGTGTGGTGCCAACAGTTGCAAACTAGGTAACACTTGTATGGAGCTTCAAATGATTGTGGTACGCTTGTGCATTCCACATAAATTCTCGGTGTGGTCTGCTGTCTCTTCTGATTTTCTTGTATGTTTGGGAGTCCCACTAAGTGATTGGTTTACATGTGTTGTGACTTATGAGTGTTGTCAGTTGTTGGAATTCCCAGAAAGGTTTAGGCACTTGATCTCCTTTAAGGTAATTGAGTTGAAGAATTTTAAAAAAAAAATTTAAAATTTCAATTCCTGAGATCTGGCCTGAAGAACTCAGTTTAGTTATACGCTCAGAAACTGGATGAGAAGAGCTTGAGCAACCTAGTTCTAAGCTTATCTGGGTATCTTTTATCACTAGCTCAGAGACTCGTGTGCTTTAATTATCCAAGCTTGGCTGCTTTAGTATCTCTATAAATCATTTATTGATGTTGATGAGACTTTTTATGGTTTTGTAGGTGACATTTGTCCATAAAGGTTTTGATGAGACATTCCGACTTGGTCTTCAAAGAGATACTGAACTGGTATTTAGTGGGTCTTGGTGTCTCTTATTTATCTATATGAGGCATGCATGCATATCTATTGGGATTTTGAAGTTATTTATATGCTGACTTCTTGCTATTTCTAATTAAGTAGATGGTGCGACATGCATCCCCAGCAGGAGAAACTGGAATGCTCGTCGTTGATTCAGTGGTGAGAATTTATTTAGAAGCCAGTGAGGAATTCGTTAGAATTAACAGTCATGCCACTTGCTTCCTTTTCTTATTGCAGGTGCCAGGTGGGCCAGCTCATAAACATTTGGAAACTGGTGATGTGCTTGTCCGTGTTAATGGTGAAGTAAGTCAAAAGAATTCTCCAATTGGTTCTAGATAAAGTTTAAGCTAGAGACTTCTGTTTGTTGTTAATAGAATGTTGGTTGGTTACAATAAATGAAATGGTCATCCATTATGTACTATTCTAGAAAGGCCGTTTTGTATGATTTTGTTGGTAATATTTCCTGGAAAGTTGTCTTAATATAATTTGGAAGGGTGCATTCTACTGATATATTTTTCTGGTATAATCAATGATTATATGTGGAAGCATGCCTGATAGCATGTAACTCAAAATAGTGGAAAGGCCTTATGCTTAGTGTATACTGTATTGCTTTGTCAAGCTGCCTCTTTTCTGGTGATCAATGGTTTTCAGACTTTTTTGGTGACCAATTCGGCAAGCATGGCATAACTAGGCTTGCATCTCATAACTGATTTGGAAATGTTGAAATTCAATGCAGGTTATGACTCAGTTCCTCAAACTTGAGACTTTGTTAGATGTCAGTGTAAGCCAGAAAATTGAATTGGAAATAGAAAGAGGTGGCATTCCAATGACAGTCGGCCTGATGGTGAGCTCACAGTCTCTTCTGTCATATGAAGCTTAAATTACGTGCTTATTGTTTTTAATGAAAGAGAAAACTCAGTGAATGTTCAAAAAAATATGTCTTTGCAGGTATTTTAGCATATAATATTTTGTTAATGGCTTAGGGAATAACTGCATCACACTGGTGTCTTTTCTATCACTTTGTGAATATGTTAAGGAAATATGTCTCACAACTAAGTAACTAACTGCTAATGAGACTGAATTCAAGTAAGGGAATAATAGAGGTAATTGACCGCAAGAGAGCTTGACAGTTAATGTGATATTGCTGATTAGTCTGAAGAAGTACTTTCATTGTTGTTTTTGGCAAGTAAATATATCAAGACTTGTTTTAATTGGCCTTTTTCAGAAAAATTAGCAAGCTTAATATCATTCTTTCTTGTATCAATTCAGGTTCAAGATCTGCATTCAGTTACCCCTGATCACTTTCTTGAACTAAGTGGTGGTGTGATTCATCCTCTGTCCTATCAGCAGGTCCGTGTTACCCCCCCTCTTTCCGGCTGAGCCTTTGTATATTAATCTTTTTCTTAAGTTGCCTGATTGCTCATCTATGCTATTAAGTGCATCTGGAGATGTACTATGAGTTTAGTTTAATACAGCATGCTGCACATAATGTAGTTTATGACAAGTGGTTAGAAGACTACTCTGAAGTCTGAGAATTTCTTTGAGTCTCATCATTCATTTTCTGAGTCTCCTTTTTAATTAAATATTGATTTCATTCTGGTTGTTGCGTTATGTATGAATTGATTTTTTTGGGAAGAAGTTTAAGAAATAGAAATGGTGAATTTGATTTTAAAAAAGTGAAATTACATAGATACAATGATAAGACCAGCATGAGAGAAGTTTATTCTCTCTGAAAGTAAGCTAAAGAAATCCCTCACAATTTTCAGCATATCCTCTCTCATCTCCTCTATTCATATAGAATCAGATTCTCTTCTGTCTTCCTCTCCTCTAACTCTCTTACTTTTTTCACATGCTACTGCTAACTGCATTACATTACACTTTCCTATGCTACCCCTCCCTGTTAGGCTAATTCATTACACATTACTGTTCTAAATTTCCATGGAACGCTTCTTCGTACATCATGACGATTCTATCATGATTTTAATTTTTTAACTTATCGGTTTCTCTCTCTCACTATGTCTCCCTTCTCAAGTGTAAGATGATCTTGTAATTTCATGGGTGACAGTGTGTTCTGGCTTGGGCTGGCTTATTGTGCTGTGATCTTGTGCTATGGCCTTTCTGTTTTATTTAAAATTTGTTATTCACTTGAAATACGTTAAGTTTTGGTCTGGCTTTGTTGTTCCCTCCTGTTTTTTTATCGAGTCTTTGGTTTTAATGCCTTTTTAGAATAACTTAAACCATCTATGTAGCAATATCGAGATGATGGATTATCTCTATCTAATGATTTTGACACCCAAAAATGACATTCTGCACTCTTCCGTGAGATAAATTACTGTTAAATGCTTAATTGCAAATGTGACCACTTAGAATTGAATCGTAGGATTGAGTTGTGGAACCGTAAGATGCTACATATTTATAAAAAATTATGGTTGTAATATTGCAATGTGGTAAAAACGATATGTTAAATGTAAGAGGTTCAAATATTTTATTCTTTTACTTAATATATCAAGTTATCAGAAAGTACACATAATAATTCGTTTGCAATGTGGTTGAAACTGATTTTTTTTTTTTTTTGAACAATTTCAAACCATAAATCATAAGCTTGTATGGTTTGTTTATATTGTAATTTGTTGATTGTAATGAGTAATGACTAAATAATTTACACATACTTGTAACATCCAGAATTACTTGTAAAATTAGATCACTTGAACTTAGGATTATCGAATTGCATTAAGAGCCTAATATTCAATTTTTATATCCAGGTCGGGTGAAAAGACCTATAGGTATTAAGAACCTGCTTAAAATCGGAATCGGTCTTCTTTTGGGATTGTCGGATTGTAGGATTTTGTGATCCGGATCAGGATATAAACCATTCTTTCATGGAAACATAATATTTTTATTTTGGGGGTGATGAAATCATTCACCGTTATTGTTATATTCAGCAATTTGGAGCACTTGCATTAAATACATTTGAATGTATGGGAACTCTGTTTCCTGCCATTGTTTTACTTTCTAAATTGAGTGTTAGATATTTTCTTAATTTCTTCATCTTTAGTATCTGACTCTGAAGCTTGCTTTGTACTTAAAATTATTTACTGGTTAATTACTTAATTATCTTGCAGGCTCGAAATTTCCGGTTTACCTGTGGCCTTGTTTATGTAGCAGAGCCTGGGTAAGCTTTTTTCATCAAATGTTTTTTAGAATAAAAGATTGGTTAGTGTTACTCTAGTGGCATATGATCACAGTTGCAGACATAATTACTTGATTGACATGTGTGATAAAGCCTTTTCTCTTTCTTTATTGATGCCAGGTACATGCTGTTTAGAGCAGGAGTGCCTCGCCATGCCGTTATAAAAAAGTTTGCTGGACAGGAGATATCATGCCTTGAGGAGCTGATCTCAGTCCTCTCCAAGTTATCCAGGGGTAAACGTGTGCCACTGGAATATATAACTTACTCGGACCGGCACCGTAGAAAGGTGAATGCCTTATGTTAGCTATGATTGTTTTCAGACTAAAGGAAATTTTGGATGATTTTTGCCAAGGGCCAAATGCTGACCTCTTGCTAGGACAACCCGTCTCAGCTTTGAAGTGAGAGAGCTTTAAGTATCACTTTATATGGCTGCTACTTGATAATGAGCCAATTCAGCGAATTCAAGGCTTGTTAGTAATCTGTTACGTGAGGCTGCTATAAAGTATGCTTCTGCAATATGCAATAGTTTCCACAATAGTGACCTGGACCATGAATTAAAACTGTCGCTAGTCTAGCTAGAGAAGATTCTTTTCGCTAACCAAAGTCCCTTAGTACTGTGGCTGACATTATATTTCTCCATGTTTCAAATGATTGGTTGAAGCCGAAAGACATACTATTACGGCATTTTAACATCCGTAATCGAGTGTATCTGTGTATGCATCGTAATAACAATTACACTTGGTTCAAGCTAGCCACAATATCTTTTTGCAGGGCTACTTTACTCTTTATGTACTGCGTGCTCCCAGTTTCCTAATTTTCATCTTGTCATTTCTGTTCAAGTCTGAATTATTATTTTGAAGATTTTTATTGTGCCATGATTGATAGGAAGTAGAAGTACTGATTTTTTTTTTTATATATATGGAATAAGATTTGCTAATTTTTGTCAGACTTATGATTCCAAGTCCCCCACATGCAAAGGCAGTGCTTAAATTCTGCGTTGTGTTATATTTTCAGGAGTGAAACATCATAATTATTTTGATTCTTATGTACCATCTTATCGTTTAGTGTAAAAGTGTATTATTTGCTACTCTTTAGCAGACGCTTCCGCTTATTAATCATACAATTATTGTTGTTGAAACTACACATGGGTGCAATGCTTATATACTGTTCTCAACAAGTTTGAGGTAATACTTGTTATATTTGGACCTCTACAACTGTCAGCTGCAGGATCCATACTATTTTTTTTTTTATAATTGGTTTGTACACGTAATGTTCTCTCGCAGTTTAGCGAGTAGTTAATGGATGCAATTACAGAAATTACTGAAATACAGAATGTGGGATTCCATTGCTTTATACGGTGATTTTTTTTGTACACGTAACTTTCTCACACAGTTTAGTGATTAGTTGATGGATATCACAAAGAACACTGATATACATCATGGGTTTCCGTTGCTTTATACCCTCTTGCAAATATCCAGTTGGCTTTATATATAAGATGGAAAAATATGTTAGTGACTCTAATTGCTGGCTATTCTTCAAACTCTAGATTTGATGATGGTCTATAAGTTGACTGCCTGCATGCAGATTGCTTTCTTCTGGGGTGTCCTTTCACTTTCTTGATAATTGTGATGGTGAAATATTTGTTTACTAGTTGTAATTTATTTCGTGTTATGTTTTGCTTCTTGGCTGCATGTATGTCTTTCAATGCGATATCCCCTCTGCCTTTCTTTCTCTCTTGTGTTCAGTTGCTTACATCCATAAAATGTCTCCTTGTTCATGTCTTTCAAGTCCTGTTGTCATGAGAAAAGCATAACAATGCCAAAGCGTTAATCCCCAAAGCATTAATCCCAAAAGATGGGTGGGCTTCATGAACAAACAAACATTGCCAAAGATCCTCTTCCTGCGTTGACTTCTATGTAGTTCTATATGCTCCTGCAAACCCTTTGTTTTTTATACATCTTTTTAACTCCCTTCTATTATATAATATTTGGCCTCGGCTTCTAAAATTCCCAAAACGCCGAACATGCCCAGACCAACGTTTCAATATAGCTGATTCTCCCTTCATTATGTGCAACTCCAATCTTCTTGCAAATATCTTTATTAAGCTTTATTTCCTGAAGGTGTTCCACACATCCATCCCAACATATGCATTTGCGCTACACCCGTCATCTTAATATTATTGCCCTAATTTAATGTAATTTACTTCATGAGAAAATCACTCCTTTTCTTTTCATCTTTGTTTGGGTGCAGTCTGTCTTGGTTACTGTTGATCGCCATGAGTGGTATGCCTTTCCGCGAATATATACACGGGATGACAGTACTGGTTTATGGATAGTGAAGCCTGCCTTACCGTCAGAATCTCCACTGCTATCATTTGGTATCAATCATGTCAATGGTGGCGCTAGCAATGAGGCAGTGTCATCCAATATCAGGGGGGTTTGTTCGATGGACTGTACCCATCAAGAGAATCACCAAAAGCTGGTTGATGGTGCTGCTATCATGGAGACTAATAGTGATCACACCGCTGAATATGCCAACTCTCGGGATGAATCTGATGTGGGGAGCAAGAAGCGAAAGGTAGAAGAATGTTCCTCTGCTGATGGCATTGCTAATACCGATGGTTCGTTGTATGAACCTATAGGAGACTCGGGAATTTCTGAAAATACTATACCTACTAGGGATTGTCAAGGTGCAACAGATGTAGCCAATGCTTCAGTTGCTGAAAGTGTTATAGAGCCAACTCTTGTTATGTTTGAGGTAAATTTTTCCATAGGGTTGTTCATGTGGAGTATGTTTTATTTATCACATTGTTCTACCGTTCATCATCAACAACTAATTTGGCCCGGGTGATTCCCTTGGTTGTCTTTGTGATATGATGTAGATGTATCAAGTATTGCTATTTCTTAATCAGTAATAGTCTATCGCTAAAGAGCTCAAGTTTTCAGTTTGCGCATGATAGATTACTGAGTTCAAACCTGTGTTTTTTAATGTGTAAATGGCTAACGTGGAAAGGGCCTGATGCGTGAGAAGGCGACATGCCACAGCTGATGTGGCGTACTGGTGTGTCGGCAATTTGGGGGGGGTTTAATAATTATACACGTGGATGGTCCTTAACTATTTTTTCTTTACTCTTTTTTTACTTGCGTCACGTCTACCTTAGTTACTGGGGGGTTTCGGGGAAGACCCATGTGGGGCACCTTCTGGGTGTGGGATGCTCGTTTAACTTCTGTATTTATCTCGTTCCTTATTTACTTGGGTGCGCTGTGTTTTCAAAAGCTTTCTGTAGAACCAAGTCAATGACCATGAGGGAGGGATGATGTAATAATGTGATATTCGGATATAGACTCGTGCGATGTTGACTTGCATGTTGGATGATCTTTTTCGCCATGTGATATGGCCCAGAGACGTTCTTCTAGTTGGATGATCTTTTTCGTACTTGTTTGTTTGCTTTGTTATTGATTGTTCCGAGAACTTGTGTCACCTTCTTTTATTTCACTTGGGTGCACCTTTAATATCTTGCATTCATGTTCTTTCTTGTTCTTCACTATAAAGTTTTATTGGTTTAGTTTTTCCATGTCTTGATTGCCATTCCTCTTACTTTATACAGATACTCTTGGAGATATTTTTGCTTTGTTATCTAGTATATGATGTATTTTCTCGACACACGATATTACTTTCTTAGTTTCTTCCATCTTGTGACTTTCAGGTTCATGTGCCACCGTCCTGTATGCTTGATGGTGTACATTCTCAACATTTCTTTGGAACAGGCGTCATTATTCATCATTCACAGAGCATGGGATTGGTTGTGGTTGACAAGAACACAGTTGCCATATCTGCATCTGATATCATGTTATCCTTTGCCGCGTTCCCTATTGAGATTCCAGGGGAGGTAATTAAGTTTGTTTTTCCTAATATACGGAGTCCCTGTAACTTCTCTCCCTAAATATTCAGTTGTTGTAGGTAGTTTTTCTGCATCCTGTACACAATTATGCGCTCATTGCATATGACCCTTCTGCTCTTGGTGCTGCTGGTGCGGCAGTAGTTCGTGCGGCTGAGCTACTTCCAGGTTAGTTTGCTGCATGACTGTATGAGATTGCTCTACTTCCACTTCTATGTAGTATGTATAATCGTATATTCCTTTTACACTTATTATATTTAGTTCTAATATTGTGGAAAAAGTAGCTGAGTTGCGATCTGATTGACTGGGTGCCAAATATTTAGTATTTTGTGGATTTCTTGATATCATCCAGATGTTTGTCATAAGCCAAGTATTACTATTTGTGGCCATAAATTTATGCATACTGCCATACTGGCTATTTACTATTGACTGCTAAATCAGCATGCAAACTAAGCTTTTAGAAAGGGTCCCTGTGCATTATAGTCCCTACTGATCCTGTACATGACTTTTTTTCCTTATTGTGGTCAGAGCCTGCTGTGCGTCGAGGCGATGCTGTATATCTTGTTGGCTTGAGCAGAAGTCTTCAGGCTACTTCACGGAAATCTATTGTCACCAACCCATGTGCTGCATTAAATATTGGATCAGCTGATTGTCCTCGATATAGAGCCATTAATATGGAAGTAATTGAGCTTGACACAGGTAAATTGGTCGCCAGCAGGTTCAGAATTATCTGGTATCATACTAATTGTTGTTATCTTCCCCTTCTTTCATCCCCTACATCTCCTAAAAAGAACTAAGGATAGAAAGATTCAAATTTCCTTTGCCATGTTTGACTTGATGAATTTTTGCAATATTGAGTTTTCTTTTTCCCCAGACTTTGGCAGTACATTCTCTGGTGTCTTGACTGATGATCATGGTAGGGTACGAGCAATATGGGGGAGCTTTTCAACTCAGGTTGTCCGCTTTCTTTTTGGCTTTTTAATACTGCTTAGCATGCTGCTGCTGACATTTCATATCATCATATGTTGATTTGCAGCTGAAATATGGCTGCAGTTCATCAGAAGACCATCAGTTTGTCAGAGGTATACCAATTTATACCATCAGTCAAGTCCTTGACAAAATCTTGTCTGGTGCGAATGGTCCACCACTTCTTATAAATGGTATTAAAAGGCCCATGCCACTTGTCAGAATATTGGAGGTGGAATTCTATCCTACCTTGCTATCGAAGGCAAGAAGTTTTGGCCTGAGCGATGATTGGATCCAAGTATGGTTCTCTTTTATGTTGTATTCTTTCTCTTCTTTTTATCAAGTTAAAAAAGTTATGCCATGTGATCGGAATATGTTATACGCAAGATTAGGGATACACCATGGAATTAAAAGTCTCCCGTTTCGTTACAGAATAGCCGTTCTATAACGGATTTTGGATTTGCCTTTCCGCGAAATCCTGTTACGGGTTGTTCATTCCGTAACGCGTACTCGCAGTATGTTTTTATCCCCGTTACATCTGTTCTTTTCAAACATTGGCCAAAAATATATTATGAATTAATTATATAGCTGATGAAACATGATAGATTTGATTATATTATGTTGTAATAGTGCTTCATAAACTAAAACAATGCAAATAAGGTTAGAACATATTAATGTGAATTTTTTGACAAAATTCAAGCGCATCGGCCGCGATCCGTTCCATTCATCCGTTGCTTCCGTGACAGCGCAACCGTTACCGCGATCACAACCGTATCCGCGATTCTTTTCCTAGGATACAAGTATACAACAACAACAGTGCGAAAGCCTATCTTGATCCCAAAAGATGGGCTTGGCTGCATGCATGAAAAAATGATCTCTTGTGGTGAAATGATCATGCTAATTTTGTTTAATTTATATCATTTTCAACTTCTTCCATCCAAGATATCTTTGGCCTCCCTCGTCTTGTTCTGAAATCCCTATAATCCCAACTCTTCACTTACTGGCGCATCTTATAATTGATGTCACACATGCGTAAACCAACATTGCCATTTCTCTTTTATCTTATCCTCAATTTCCGCAACTCCAAGCCTATTTAAGATACGTTCATTCCAAATAATGATATAGGAGAACTCTTCTTACTAGCTTGGGAATTTTGGCTCGACTTGCAGCCTAGTCATTGTTTTCCTAAAGGTTTTCTTGTCCGGTTGCTTTGCTCCTTGCATGCAGTCAATCTCTTTGTCAAAGGAAGCATGCTGCTTCTTATAAGCATAAATTAGCAAGTCTATGGAATTTGTGTTCATTGGGGTGGAGAGCATTTCCTGTTGATTGCACTTTAGTTGTGATGGAGCACAACTGGATTTGAGTACTAATGCACTGCTTCTTACACTAGAGTGAAAGACATCATGACTCTTAAAGGGGATCTTCTGGAGTGTTTAAGGGTACTCTTGATAGTTCAACTTACAGAACTGCAGTGGTGGTGGTTGTCTTGCCGAAATTCTGTGTCCTGGTTGTCAAAGTTTCTTCTCTTCATGCTCTGGATTGATTACATGATTTCGTTCTCTATTATTATTTTGGTTCCTTTTTTTGAATGATCTATTACCCGAATTGAAAACGTCCCATGAATTAACATTGTACCTTTTTTTTTTTTTTATTTTCCTTTCTACTTGCTTCAGGCTCTTGTTAAGAAAGACCCTCAAAGGCGTCAAGTGTTGCGTGTTAAGGGTTGTTTGGCTGGATCAAGAGCTGAAAACATTTTGGAACAAGGTGACATGATTTTGGCAATTAATAAAGAGCCTGTGACTTGCTTTCGTGACATAGAAAATGCTTGTCAAGATCTAGACAAGTATGATAAAAGTGACGGGATGCTTAAAATGACTATCTTTCGCCAGGTTAGTAATTGGAACTCATAACTCCTTGTAAGTACTCGATACAAGAATGTGAGTTGCCTTGGTTTGTGCGGCATCTCTTTGTTACGACTGTAAAATATATTACTCTTCCTTATCTGTTTTGGGAATCTGAATCCTGCAGGGACGTGAAATGGAAGTAGAATTAGGAACTGATGTTAGAGATGGTATTGGTACAGTTCGTGTTGTAAATTGGTGTGGGTGCATAGTCCAGGATCCTCATCCAGCAGTAAGAGCTCTTGGATTTCTTCCAGAAGAAGGCCATGGTGTTTATGTTGCGAGGTAGTTATTTTTAATCACTAATAATGTGTGCTGGGGCTCCAGTTTTTGTCTTTGGAAGTAGAAATCAGCTTTTCTAAAACAAAATAATAAATATTAGCTTCCGAGAGAAGAGCTGGCTGGCCTAGCCGCCTAGCTATGCAGGCCTGGCGAGTTCTTATATGTTCTCTACAAACTAAAGCTTATTAACCATGATAGCCTGGTATACTCTGGCTGTCTCTTCTCTTGTGAGAGAAGTGAGCATGTAATTTTTCAGTTATGTCTTTATTTTTAACTTTAGAAGCTATTGTAATCCAGAATTTAAGTTTATCTGGCCAATTTGCAGGTGGTGTCATGGAAGTCCAGCACACAGATATGGTCTGTATGCTCTGCAATGGATAGTTGAAGTGAATGGAAAACCTACTCCTGATCTGGATACTTTTGTTAGTTTGACGAAGGTATATGATTCTTTTATCTTTCAATTTATATTTCTGTCTAATTGCTTCTGCGAGTTACATTGTGAACATGATTTGTGAACATGATTTGTTTATTTTTCAATATATATTTTTAATTTGTCTAATTGCTTCTGTGAGTTACACTGCGAACATGTAGCTCAGTATATTCTTTGAAGTATTATTAGGCAGAGAAACTAGAAAAATCAAATCATTCAACAGGCTAACTGTAGGAATTGTGTTTTAGTGCAAGTGTGTATGTGTATGCATTTTGAAAACGTTGTGGACATTATTCACTCTAATCTTGGACATAGGTATACTTTTGACATCAAAGATATATGCTGCTACCTGATAATAGCTTTACACAACATGTCAGGAATTTGTTATAATGTCCATTAAGCTGCTGAGTTCTTGGAAAATCTTATGTGGAGGTTAAGTAATTGATAAATCTTAGAAATTAAAAGCTTTTTTATTCTTCTTCAATTTCAGCCAGGTCTATACGAAATTGTAGCTTGGTTTATGGTACAGTTATTTTAAATTCCCTCCTCCCCCTTAACTTCGAGTCTAGACACTGTACGGTAGCATATGTGACTTGGTCTTTTATAATGTATTTCTTTCACTAATAACTAAGGTATTGTATATGATTGCTTGATGTTGCATATTAAACTTTGAAACTCAAAAGGTTTATTGCTTTCGCCTTTATGACTAATGCTGGGTTGTTTGGCCCAAATTCTTAATTGGCCCATATTGGTAATTTGCCGCCTAAAACATGGTTCAATATGTCTTGATTTGTCTAGAGGATTCCCATTATTTGTATGAAAGGAAAATATGGGAATGTCATGAAGTTTCCACAATATGGCGGCAAAGCAAGATAAATCTAGATTCAAGTAGATATCTCTTGGCCGACTTCAATTAACTGCCATTGCCATGTATAAATATGGGAGTTGGGCATCACCAAAATCATCAACCAATACCCTACCCAACACAAGAAGCCATACATACACTACCCTTCCTAAATTTGCTCCTTGTATTATTAATCCACTATTACCTTTTGCATTACTCCTTTGTGAGTTTATATTATAGTGAGAGTTGTATTTGTACTACTCACCCTTATAAGTTTCGGGTGATTCTTGTACTCTCCTATTTTTATATATTGGATTTTCGGGTACTTATCGTTATCGTTCGTGGGTTTTTTGCCTCTATTTGAGGATTTTTCCACGTTAAATATTGTGTGTCCGCTTTTACTACTTTTCTTGCCACATATTTCCATCTCTATTATTTTTCTCAATTTCTACATCTTTAATTTGCTTCTGCTACGCACTCACAACCCTAACAACTAATTATATTAGTGATCTCAAGACTAGAAAAGGAAAAAGAAGTTAAGAAATTGTCTACTGTTTACAACATTGGAAAAGTTTGGAACTCGCAGTGCTACAGCTTAGCTTGTTCTCCCTCCCCCTCCCCTTTTCCTTTCATATAGCACAATAACCTGGGCTTTGCTTTGTCAATGAACAGGAACTAGAGCATGGAGATTATGCACGTGTGAGGACAGTCCACTTGAATGGGAAGCCTCGAGTATTAACTTTGAAGCAGGATTTGCATTACTGGCCAACTTGGGAGGTAAGGTTTGATCCGAATACCTCACTGTGGCGTAGAAACACAATTAAGGCGTTGGATACCATTGTTGCATGAATGGTTCCATCTACTGGCAAGCTCCATTGATAAGTAAATTCCAGAGAATGACAAGTGAACTCGAGAACTTTGTGAAATTACCTGGCTCTGCCCTCAGATGGTACATGCCTCATTGAACATTATTTTGGAGCTGCTTCAAGATGATTGGGTTGAACAGTTCTGAGATTTACTATGCAGTTCAATTGGTTCTCATGGTCGAGGCCCGAGGGGATGTTTATTTAGAGGGGGGTAAAGGTTGCGCTTAAAATATTAATCTTGATCTCTGTGTTGGGATAGAGATTAGAGGCAGTGTCCATCCATTTAAAAAGAAGGGAAATAATTTTGTAGATGTTGTAATTGTAATCTCATTCCAGGATTACGTTGATATCGTGATTTATCTAGGGATTTATTCTATATCTAATAGTTAAACTTCATGTATGGCATCACGAAGTCTTCTTATTTGGTCAACTTGGGGGCATTTTTCTCTTTTGCTTTGAAGTAATAGTTCACTTTATCCATCATTTATGTTTTTTGCCAACTTTAATTCTGATATTGTCAACTCTACATTTCCTCCTCTCGACTGTGTTAAGGGAAACTTATGTATAACATGTTGGAGATATAAAACATAAATAGCTACAACTTACTAGTTTTCTGTCCAACCCCTTGTGTATTGTATTGTATTGCCCTTGTGCATTTATCCATAATTAGGTATAGTAAGGGAATTGATCAACGACACATGATCTTAGATAGAGAACTAGTTGTTTAAGACGCAAAAAAAGTAGTATGGTCCCAATTTTTATGAGATTTCCGCCATCTCTATCATGAGACCTAAACTTGGCTTCCAAAACTGCAAAACCTCCATTAGGGAATCTAGGGAACAAAATAATAGTGTCATGGGGATTTTGTTCGAAATATCTAGATACATCTTACCACAAAATTTTTTACTCCACAAAGATTGGTGGGAAGAGAAAAGCTATGAAATGTATCAATCTAAGCATTAAAAATGAAACTTATCTTAAGAAAGTTATAATTTGTTATGAACTTATGATAGCCAATGTAATCTCATCAACCTATGAAATGGGAGGTTGCTTAAAAGCCCAAGAATAATGTGATCTGGGATTTAGGAATAAATTTACATGGGCACTTTTGCTGTCGGCTGAACACCTACTCTATGTAACTTCCCACTTCTTGTCTTCATTCCTATAAACATTTACGTGGTTCAATCAATAGATTTATCATTATTTAGAATGTTACCAATTAAATTAGTTGTCATTTATCAGACTAATCCACTGTATTAGTAGTGGAAAAAGCATGTCAAGTGGTGAGGTTGACTATGACAAGAAATAGACTTCCATAACTGATGACTCCATAAGTGAAATAAAGGAGTTTAGGAAAGCGAAAAGAGCTTTTATTTGTGAGCCCTCCTTTCACATCTTAGATTGCTAGGAATATGCCGATCCAACGGAGTAATTTTTTATGCAACTTTCTATATAATATAGTAATATTGGTGACAACTTTATGAATGTGAAAAATATATAGCTTCAACATGACACTTGAGCTAACGAGGCTACTTTTCTTCTACAAACTTCCCTTGGCCCCATGATGTAGATATGCTGTACAAAGATTTTTAACACACATGGAAAAAACATCATTTCGACTAGGTTGACAATCCAACACTAGGATTTTGCATATTTTTGGACCTTCGAAACTTGTCTAGAATAGCGGCATTAATTAGGTCATGAAGTGAAGTTCGCTTTCCTTACCCGTGAACAGAACAAGTTGGCTGATAATTTGGCGAAGATAGAACGTCTTCCTAATAGGGTCAATGTGACTAGGACGTTTCTCACACGGCTTAGTCATTGTATGCATTTTTATACTTCAATTCGTTTAGTCTGTCTTAAGTTGTAGTAGCTTGTAAGACCTTTGAATCATGTTATGGCTTATTCCAAAAAAAAAAAAAAGTAGCAGATTAATGTTGTAGAGCTATTTAGATTGACGCTAATCATCAAACTCGTGAATTTTGATTTTCTTTTGTGAAGGAAAAATGTGTTGGTTTTGTGGGCGCTACATACACCAAGTTCTATCCTAGGGACAAGGATAGCATAATATCATATCCTCGTGTGGGAAAAAGTCAGAAGGTTTAATTTACAAGCAATTTTTGCACCGTAAATCAAAGGTAAACAACTTCGTTAGGTAGCCTTTTTTTTATCAAATACTTCCTCTGTTTTTTTAGTTGCAACACTTTTCATGTTTAGGTGTTTTAATTTAGTTACAACATTTCCTTTTTTGGTAAAGGTTTTTGGGCAATTTGACTATTTTATCCTCATTTTACCTACCCCACATGCAAAAAGCATGGGCAATTAGTCAAATTATACTTTATCTCCTATTTCCTTAAAGTTTGTGTAAAAAGACAATTGTTGCAACTAAAAAAAACTGAGGTAGTATGTCTATAATTTTATGCATTTTCACATAAATAATCATCATAACTGAGAGATGTACACATACCTCATGTAAGGTAAAGGTACTACCAACATTATACGATCACAAGCATAAAACATATATACGCATATAATATCATTGTTTGGTGCCAATATACGCATATGACTTTGAAAAGTACGATATTTATTTGAAGGAGACAAGTGGGATACTTATTACTTAACCATACACTTCATATGTTACTCCATTAGCTTCTCCTTGTTGAATATAATATAAAGTAATAATAAACATTATCTTGTTTTGATTAACTTCAAGTACAAAAAATTAAAAAGCTACAAAAGAAATAATTAGATCAATGACATAAAACTTACTTTCCCCCCACTTTTTCCTATTTCACTCAAAGTGTGATCAAGTGATCATCTCCAACCAAGAAAAGCAACTAAGGAAAATAATATCACCACCCAAAAACTACCCAACAATTGAAACTTATTCATCATATTCACTCTTGTTGCTGATGATATATCTTGAGGTGAAGGTGGTGGATTCTTAAAGTAGTAAGGGAAGTAAGGTACAATAGGGTTAGGAGGTGGAGGAGCATTGCCATAGGGTAACATTGATCCTCCTGGAGGAGGGTAATAATCATAACTTGGATTATATCCTGATGATGATGGTGGTGGTGGGGAATAGTACTTATATTGATCCGGCGACGACGGCGGTGGTGGCGATGAGTAGTAGTAGGCGGGGCTCGATGGCTGTAGCGGTGGTGGTGGGCAGTTTGAGCTCGTGGTGGGAGTTTTTGAAGGCGGCGGAAGGACCGGCGTTGGTGGTGGGTATGTGGAACCTCCTATGGGTGGTGGTAGACAAGGGTATGGGCACACATAAGGTGTATCTTGTAATGACTTTTGTGGTAATATTGTTATTGTTAGTAAGATGAACAAAATGTGTGGAGAATTTTGTAGGGAGAATTTTGACATCTTAGTCATATTTTGTGAAGAAATAAGGGAAAAGAGAGTGAAAATTAGATTGAATGGTAAGGAGAAAAGCTAATATAGGTAGTAGATAGGAGTAGGAAATGTGGAAGGAGAAGTGAAAGCCGCCTATAAGGAAATGTTTGTGGACCATTTGGGTAGAGTACCCTTGAAAAGATAGGCCATTATATGGGTGGAAGAAATGAATTATTGTTAGAAACTTTGAAAGCAACGTTGGAAATGATGGCAAATTGTTTAAGTGACAAAACTTTGTTGTAAATAAGGATAACTATACTTTATCACTTTCTTTTTGATCTTTTAAAAAGTGAAGATAAATACACTATGATAATATATGATAATAGTGACATTGCAAGGAGGACTACTCTTAGGATATATCATATTAGTATTAATTATTAAGGTAGTTATTTATATTCTCTCCTTTCTGTTAAAAAAAAGATTATAATATCTACTTATATATGTTTGCATTAACCATATTAGTCTATAAATGATTGGTGTACTCAAGGAAGTAAAAACTGGTGTATTGACCAATAAACTTATCTTTAAAGATATTCATAAATGTTGTGGTGCAATATAATTTATCGTACGTTTTCATAAGATCTAATGGTTTTTCTAGAAATAGATCAAAATGAGTAGGAAATCCCTTTCTATTATTATACCCATACAAATTGGATTCACTATCATAATATGTAGGTGATCGATTAGTCGCTTTTAATCTCTTCGGTCATGAGATGCTATATTTGTTCACAAATTTATTTTATTTTGTGGAGATATGTGAAAAATCTCCATGTCCAATTATGTCACCACTGTGAACAATGTAAATTATTAGTAATAATGTTACCGTATATACTTAATATTATGTTTTCTCCCCCATATGAGAGATTGAGAGAGTAGTATTATTTGATTGAACAAGTTGGTAAGTATTCCCTTTGATGCATGTTCAAGGACATGTATATCCTTACCTAAGCATTTGAAGACAAGAGTAAGCATTAAAAAATGATAGTAACAACAAGAAAGTAGAGAGAAAGACAGAAGAGAAATGAAAGGGACATCTTTGGAGGTATCTAATTATGGCCTATAGAAAGTGATAAAGCAACTCTATGATTAATATCAAGACTATTATTGGGTTATTATCTTATAATTGGTGTGTTGAGTTAAAATACTTGTATATAGGGGTGTTCATGGGTGGTTAACCGTCCCGAAATAAAATTTCGGGACGGTAACCGGAAGTATCGGTTCGCCATATTTGCGAACCGTAACCGTAACCGTTCAAACCGGTTACCGCATAACCGGTTAACCGTTTTTTCGGTACGGTTTTCCGGTTAACCGTTACTCAAATTATTTTACTACTTTTATATATTAGATTTCAAATTTTTCTCAACATAAATAATATACCATTATTACCAAGATTCTCTATAAAAGACAATCATCTCTAAAAAAAATGTTCCACAACATACAATATTACAATACAACGAAATGACGAATACATATTTCAAAGTTCTAAGAAAAACACGCACAAAAATATAAAGTATTTCAAGTTGGTAGTTCACAACTTCACATTGAGACAGTTGCACAGTGAGTACTGAGTAGCAAGTGCACCTAAAAAAACAGTAGCAAATGCACCTAAAAAACAGTAGCAAGTGCACATAAAAACTGCAGCAAGTAACTAATTAGTAAAAACTAAGTAAGTAACTAACGCAGTATCACTCCAAGTCCAACAATACAAACACTCAAACAGCCACAGGACAGAGGTACTAACTAAGTAACTAATAAGTAAAAACTATTGACTTGCGTTTTGACGTTTTCTACTTTTCTCACACAAAAATCATTAATTAATTAATATAATTATTATAAGAAAATAAATAATAATAATAATAATAAATTCTCCGGTTTTTCGGTTAACCGTTTTATAAAAAATCATAACCGTAACCGTACCGTTTAACCGTGAATTTTACCGGTTCGGTAACCGTACCGTTTAATCCCAAATTTTCCGGTTCGGTAACCGCCCATTTTGACCGGTTTTCCGGTTTTTCGGTACGGTATTTCGGTTTCGGTTTTTTGTGAACACCCCTACTTGTATATATATTGCATAAGCATAGTACAAATATTCGAATCTTATTCCACTTTTAACCTTACCCATGGAGGCCTTATACTGTCGTGCCACGTAGTTTGGCGGTAGACACTGGGCCGTAATTCTGGCCCAATAGCAAGACCCACTAGTTCCTGAATTGCAAAATTTATTAGAATAAGCGGTCTAATTTTAACATAAAATTAGACGAACCCAAACCTACATTCTCCTAACAAGTTCATTCCATTTCACTCTAACCCAGCATTATTCCTAGACATTTCGCACCAACCTAATCCTTTTTTTTTTCTTTTCCTTCCTTTGTTTCTCTTTGAACGAACTATAGTATACAATTTTGAAAAATAACTCCTCAATTTTACATAATGGATTAAACTAGTCATTAAATGGATTAAAGAATATTATTGATGTATGGATTGAATTGTTTACTAAATAGATTAAACTAGTCACTATATTTAGTAAGGTGGTATGATCTCTTTTTAATTTTGAAAAAAAAAAATCATGGGCTCCCTTGGTATTTTTTTTTTTACCATTGTTTTTTACAATATTTAATGCACCTCTTTGAACATTTACATACTTTAAATACATATATGTAAATCCTTTCAACTTTCATATACTAGTATTTTTTGCACGCTATGCGTGCGTGTTATGTTAACATTCTTTTTCTCAATTAGTTATTCATAAAAAAAAGGCAAAATTGGCCTCAACACCCTGAAGTATAGCGCGGGTGCACCAAACAACCCCAACAATGACTTATAGCCAGAACACCCCAAAGTACGGACCTGTGTGCAGTCCGTACCATAAATGAGGTCGTTGATCGGAATTATCATTGGCTATAAGTCGAGTGCTAGATATTGGGCAGCCATAGAAGCGTTTTCCTTGATTGTGGTTGAACTTCCAAGTAGTTTAGACTATTGCAGGCAATCAATGTCGACAGTTCACCCTATCATTACCTAAACTGGTATTTGAAATCTTCTTGAAACTTGCAGATGAAGCTGAGCTCATTGTTGTTATATGATGTGTCGTATTTTTATATAGATTTTAGGTGCATTTAAGTTGCATTATAAGAGCATTTAGATGCATTGTAGTTCATAATTGCATACTATTACTTAATTTGCGAAATATTACTCCATTTGTGTGTTTTTGGTACTATTTGATAAATTTCAGGTATTGAAAACATAATTGGAGTATTATTGGACAAGCTTGAGTACTTGGGAGCAAGCTACATCGATAAGGATCACTTTAGAAGTATTTGAGTGCAAATTGGAGCTTAATTGGAGTTGGAATTCATTGAAAGAATTATGGAAATCGAGTCATGTTCACTATTTTGTCCATAACTTTTGACTCAATGCTGATATTGGGTTGATTCCAACGGCATTGGAAAGTAGGCTTGAGGAGCTTTCCAACGATATGTTGCACGGCCCGAGGCGAGTTGTATTTTGAGAGATATGGGCTTCGCAAGTTGGCCCAGTCTGCCATGAAATTCTTACGCGCACGCGGTTTTGATAATTTCGGCCATTTAATGATTTATTTGGTTTCCTTATCTGGTAATTTTGGTTCCCTACTAGTATTAGAACTTAGATCTATTATCCAGGACTCACTTTTCAATATCACGTTATTTTGTTTCTCTAGTTTTCTCTCTAGTTTATGCCCTAGTTTATTTCTATGGTTACTTTGGAGATTCAAGACTCAAGCTTTCTTATTCATCTTCAATATTAATCAAGTTTTATTCTCTTCCCTTCTCTCTATTATATTTTAATTATGTTTTCTATTATGTTTATTGCTCTTTTTGCCATGATTAGTGAGTAGTCTTTTTATCTAGGATTGAGTTGAGCCCTAGTATGAATTGATCATGTAAATTATTCTCTAATTCCCATGTAATTCAATTGTATGTTTAGGGTTTGATAAGATTGTTGTTATTGTCAATTGTGCATCTTGATTTAGCCCTAATTTATATTATCAACGAAAGTTGGAATTGAGATTAGGAATATTTGTTTGATGTTAAATTGTTATTTTATTAATTGAGTTCATCAACGAGTTGGGTCTTAATTTAGATAATCTTGTCATTGATTTGAATTCTCCCATGAAAATAGGTGAGAACTAGAATTGAGAATTATTTGGCATTGGTTCTTAATGCTTCTAATTATGTGTGTAAGCCATGAAGATAGGAGACATACATGTTAGTTAGGCCTTTTGCTATCACGAAAATGAGCTCTAGGTATTGAGGAATGATCGAGTATTTAGTTTCGGTTCGCAGCTGTGCTTTATCACTGAGTCATAAGGGAATGTCAATCTCGCCTAAGCTATAATTGAATAACTGGGATGTGAGTTATATTTTGATCAATTCATATTAGTGGTGATACTTAATCTTAGTGTTTTAATTATCATATTTTGATATTAGTTTATAGATTCTTCTGGATATTTGGAATGTGTAGCTATTTCATAGTCTAGAGTCAACTAGTGTTTAATCTTGCACCTCCCTGAGTTCGACCCGTATGTGCTACGACACCGTTCACTTGCGGTATTAAAATAAAAACCTAACATTATACAAATTTCACTCTTTCATAATTTAGGACTCATTTGGGAAGAAAGAGGGAATTTGGGGAAGTAAGAGGGAATTTGGGGAAGAACGTCGTTTTGTTCAGTTAAGGAAGGAGGAAATGAAGGCACGCGCCTTTTTTTAGTTTAAGTAAATAAATTAGGGTTAAAAAAGAAGAAAATAAGAAAGGGGTGAGAATCCGGTGAGAATTCTGGGCACCGACCTCATTTATGGTACGAAGTGCACCCAGGTCCGTACTTTGGGGTGTTCTGGCTATAAGCCGTAGTTGGGGCTGTTTGGTGCACCCGCGCTATAGTTCAGGGTGTTGAGGCCAATTTTGCCTAAAAAAAATTGATTCAAACAAACATTTATAATGATTTTTAATTTTTTAAATATATTTTTCTTAAATCAATGTTACGTTGGCTTTTTTAGTTATTTGTTCATCATTATTCAAATCTCTATTATATAAGTGAAGGAAATACAAAGCAGAAGAAAGCATGTATTCAAATAAAGTGGAAGAATTTGTGTATTAGATTCAATAGTTGAATATTTTAATAAAGTGGAAGAGTTTGATTTATATAATAGAGATTACCAAATAATAATCAACATTAGGTTTTAAAATATTATCGTTATAATTATTAATATGAAATTAAAGTTTTTATTTTTTGTACAGATTGTTTCAATCAAGTTATATTGTCAATTTAATTTTTGATGAGAGTTTTTCACAGATGTTTAAGAAGAGGAAATCATTCTCCTTAATTTAATATTTAATTGAAATTTAAAAAATTCAATTCCATTAATAACTTGTTCAATATATATGGCAAGTAGGAAGAAGAAAATACTATTAAATATATATGGCAATTTAAATTATTAAGGATATATTAGACTTTTCAGAGGAGGACACCATCTTCCTCCCCCTTCCCTTATATAATTGAGATAGAAAATATATATCTAATAAAATCATAGATGACTATAATTTTTCTTATATATGCTATTTTAAAGACAGACAAAATTTTAAATCTTTGACGACGAGACCTAATGTGTAAAAAGCAAAAAAATACAAAGACAATATATAATTGATTTCGTATCATCTGCCCACTAATTAATTTCCTAATTAATAACCTTAACATAATTCGAAACTTACCCCCTAGTAAACTAGCTAAGAAGCAAAAGTCAACGGGCAACAGCCAGAAATTCACACTTAAAATACACAGCTGGGAAATGTGAAAACAAAAAAGAAGAGGAAGGAAACATTTTTTCTCTCTCTTTTTGGCTAAGGTAGGAGGAAAGAAGATGGGGTAGGTATCAAATTCATACCCCCCTTAAAATGAAGGACTAATCCTTAAAATAATTTGTCTGGCACAAACTTATAATTTATAAATGTAACAAGACAGAAAACTAGTGGTTGTGGCAGATAAATGGGGCCTTGAAGAAAAAAAAACATGAAACGAGGTAGATCTACCTGGATTTACGCGCTTAATTCTTCCTTCGGCCTAACTAGGAATTTTATCTCTGACAAATGCTTTGAGTTTGAGCTCTCCAACTTTGACTACTGTGTCTATATGGCCTCTGGGAAGTACATTGTGCAATTGAGCCCTATACCTAGCACATATTCACATGTTTCATACATTCGATGTTACACCAATTTATAACTAACACCGACCCTATTATTGAAAAAAAAAGTCTTAACATATATAACCGATATCATGTGTTGTTCCTTAAATCTAATCTTTATAGATTTCACTTTGTACCACTTTAGCTGTTCAGTAATAGCTGGTATTATTTTTTGCAACTCCAATGAAAATCTTTTCAAGGTGTGTGTATATACAGTTTCATAAAATCCAATATGTATATATCTGAAGCAACATCAACTCTTAATTGTGGAATCTATTTAGCTATCCACAAGAAATTAAGAAGAAATTACCATTGAGGGCACTTGATTTTGATTCGTGACAATAAGTAACAAAAATAATTTGTCAATAGTACTAATCAAATCAAAGTCAAGGGAAATTATATGAAGACCTCTTAGTGAAAACTAAGTACTAGTGTGGCATTATATGTGACTAATCAGCTATTTGGCTATATCGAGGGAAAATAGTTTTGGGCGCGTTTTCATCGTTAGAACATCCATACACTTAGGGTATGTTCTCTTCGGCATAAAATAACTGAACTTAACTGAACTGAAAATAAGCTGGGGAGAACAGGCCTTTAATGTACGTATTGCTCCACAATCCTGCAATGATGGACCTATTTTTCTTATGTAACCGTGGGCCTGGCTCTGATACCATGTTAAATATGGGCATGGGCCGCACCCATCATAAGGAGAGAGAGTCCACTTCACAATACAAAGGAAACTCCATCTTAAAACCATATGGTGATAAGGGGAGTAGCCCCTTTGTCTTATAAAGTGAACTCATTTCTCTTTCTTTATCAACGTGGGATACTCACATGTGTTGTGCACTATACAACATAGCTTCAATAGCTACTTAAAAACCCATCCATAAATTAAAGTCAATGCTAAAGTAAAGTATTGGTTAAATTATTAAATTCAAGATAAGGTTTTCCTACCTTTATGTGTATCTTCATTATTAGAGAAAAAAATGAATTTGTTACCTCTGACTTTAGTGGTTAAAATATGCTTTCTCTATTTCTTTATACATGCAATATGTTAACTTTCACACATGACAATGCACTACTTTTGTTGTTAATTAATATCTTTAATTATTGATTATTAAAACTTATTAGAAAATTACTATTTTAAAATTACATATTGATACTAATCCAACAACATATTACATAAGAACATTTATATCTTATATATTATCATTATAATGCAGTCAAAGTTAGTATTAGAATTGTGTAAAATTTTCCGTTGTTGCATGTATTGTAAAACGAGGGTTGAACTAACTTTGCCTGAAAATGTGTTAAGAATTTACAGAGTTACGTTGTAAAGTTCAAGGTTTCATTTTAGATTCATTTTATAGATTTTTGAGCTTTTCTTTTGTATTACATAATGGTAAAAAATTATTAGTAAAAGTTGATAATGGTAGAGCATATAGCTTAGGTCATACTCCCTTCGTTTCATTTTAATTTACTCGCTTCACTTTGGGGGAGAACCAAGGAGAAAGTGCAAAAGTATGAGAGAGAAACTAATAAGGTGGAGAGAGAAATTGAAAAGTAAGAGAGAAAAATTAAAGAGTGGATTAAAATATTAAAAAGTGGATGACATGGATGTAAAAAGAGGAGAAAGTAGATGTGACATATTACCAAAAATAGAAAAAGCAATAGTGTGTAGATTAAAAAGAAACGGACCAAAAAGGAAAGTGTGTAGATTAAAAAGAAACGGGGGGAGTATATAACCCATTTATGAGAGACAGATGAAATGCTTTAGTTTATATACAAGTCCTAGTGAGTCAATAATGTTTACTTCAATGAAAAGGAACTGAAGATAATGAGGGCCAAACAAGGCTATGGCCTATGTGCATATGTTTGATACCTATTCCAACGATCTTAAATAATACTCCCTCCGTCCCATAATATAGTGCTTACTTCTTCTATTTTCACGGGAATTACGGAGAATGAATGGAGTAGTAGGATTCAAAAAAAAAAAAGATATTTAATGAAGTACTTTTGTCTTGGAACTACTTCTTTAGTTTCTTTTTCCTTAAAAAGAACTCAAAAAAACAATAAAATTTCCTTGGAATGGTGCAAAGCAATAAATAGGAGCACACATTTTGAAAGAAAGGTATGAATATTTTGGAAAGTTTGTGTAAAAGTTGAGGATAATTTAATCCAAATAAATTGATAAAAAATAAAGCAGGAACAATATTTTGGGACACCCAATATGAAATGTAAGCACTATATATGGGACGGAGGGAGTAAGAATATGTACCTTAAATTGGAACTCATAACGACTTAAATTGATATAAGCTAGTTTGAATAGCTTCTCAAAAGTAATAAGGAGTTGAAAATTTCGTTTTCAACCCTCTTTTTTGAATCCAATTCAAAAAGATATTTATAAGAATTTTATCTCAAATAATCAATTCAACTAAATACCTCATGCAATTAGATATGTTGGCTCTGTTTGGCAATAATAGCTGAAAATAAACTTAAAGTAATAAGTTAACTAAAACTGATAAGATAAAGATGAAACTGATAAGGTAAGTGATTAGCTTAACTGCTTGGCTTAGTTCCTTAAGTTGATAGATTATTTTGGCAAAATTAGTTCAGTCACCTGATTTTGAAAAGGTAAAATTTCTAACATATCTTTTAAGTCATTTTAACCACCTGAAATTTTATTTTAGATACTCCCCCAAACAATACTAATCAATTTTAGCACCTAAAATATGTTAGCACCTTATAATTTAAGGTAACTAAAATACTTCCCCAAACAGAGCCGCTATCAGTTCCAGCAACTTATTAGTTTGTTTCACTTGACTTATCAACTTCAGTTCTTTTTCAGCAAATGTTTGTCAAACATAGCCAAGTCCATAATAAGAAAAAGTCACTTTCAGTAATGGGAGTGAGAATTATGAACTCAATTTTTAGATTACAATATATGTATATATTCTAATCCCGAAGTCACATTCCCATACCAAACGCCCATATATATACAAGAGTACAAGACTTCATGATACATGTTTCTCTGTATATGGAGTAGCATTGTTGAACAAGCAACCTAATTTTTTTTTCTTATTACAACAGATAAGTTTTTCTTTCCCATGTCAACATGTTATTACATGTATCGTTTTTAACTTATTATTATCGATATTAAAATTCCTTTATTTTCTAAAACAGATAAACTGTTATTACAAATATAGAGCTTAGCTACATTGAGAGTATGAGGGCACGCATCTCTAAGATAAAAAGAAAAAGTGAACGTCGACTTAATTATAATTCATCATAATAGAGAAATCCAAAGTAAATTACACCCTACTCAAACGCCAAACTGATCAAATGATTAAATTCTATCATGTAAGTATAATTGCCTCCAACAGTGCCACTATAACAGACATTACAAGACCACTCATAACAACGTAAACTTTTGTACCACTTGATGGGTACGTAGTATATCCTGTCACATATAAATTATTGCCCGGAGAGTAGTAGGACTTTGGCGGCGGCGGCTGCTGAATCATACAAGGGATGCACGGTGGCTCCTTTGGTGGTGGTGGTGGCAACGGCGGAGGGTCACACGGTGGAGGCGGTGGTGGGGGACATTCGGGAAGCGGTGGAGGTGGTGAAGGTGGAGGTGGAGGAAGTAATTCAGGGCAAGTGTCACACTTTATGCTTGGGTTTGGCAATGGAATTGTTGAATTAATTTCCTCGATTGCTTTGCATGGAATATGGATTAGAAAGAGAAGTAAAAGAAACCGAATGTGGAAATTTTGGACGTTTACAAACATATTTGTTTCACACATGTAGTTGAGACTTAAGAAAAATAAAGTAAAGAGGAGAAATGGGAGTTGTTTTGGGTGCTTGTGAATTGTGTTTGTTAGGTTGTTGTAATGTCCTACTCCTGCAATATATAGTGTGTTCAAGAATCAAGGGTTGGACTTAGGTCAAGTCATATTGGTAAATTAATAGCCATTAAGGTATTAGGTAACCTTTTAGCTTTTTGTTTGCGGGAGGGGTGGAGAGAAATTTACATAGAAAATGGAAAGAAATTAACATAGTGGGATGAAGTATGTATTCATAAACACTTTATATATTTTCAAATAATTGCAACATTTTATATATTATTTAAGTCAAATTTCACAAGGCTTAACCATAAATTTTCACTAATTATTTCATTGTGTATTTCAAAAAATAAATCGATGTTTCACAAGGCCTCAACACCACAAACTATGGCGCGGGTGCACCCATCGCAACCAACTTTGACTAGTAGCCAAAACACCGTACCACAAACTATTGGTCTGGGTGCAGTGAGTGTCATAAAAGACGCTGAAATTAACTTTTCTCGACACATGTTCATGTGATTTAGGCTCCTAATCAATGAAAAATAGGATAAATGAAACAAAAAGGGGAAAATGGGAAAAATAAATTAACACAGATTCACCGTAGTCAGCAAGAAAAGTTAGCTCTAGCGTCATTTATGACACTCGTTGCACCAAGGTGTAGATCCTATTGAATAGCAATCTAGCAAGTAATAGCAAACAAAACTAGAACAACGAAAGAACGAAAGCAATAAAAGACACAAGAGAACTTCTAACGTGGAAACCCAAGAACTGGGAGAAAAACCACGAATATGCACTAGGAATCGATGAATGTTCAAAAGAAGGTTACAAAATCTCCCCAAGATCTCTCTCTAGCTTTTCCTCGCTTGAATCCGAGAATAATGATGAATAATAGACTTATATACGCATTAGGTTAAACCTAATTACAACTTAACTCGGAAAATCGCACCTCTGCGTCAAATTTAACCTACGCCCGATCGGGCGGCCAATATTGCCAAACAAGATCTGCTCTCGGGCCCGATCGGGCGACCTTTGCCCGGTCGCTCGCCCGGTTGTTCGGTACTTCGCTCGATCGGGAGAGACTGCCCGATTCCATCCGGCGCCCTGCTTCCAAGCCCCTGCTAAGACGTTCGACCCCGCCCGGTCGGGCAGCACTGCCCGACTCGATCGAGCGGGCCTGCAAATCAGCTATTTGACGAACTACAACTTCACGCAACCTCATCTTCACACCATACACACACATTGAGCCCCATATGACACCATATGCCCAACACAAGGCCAATAGTTTGGGGTGTTTTGGCTACTTGTCAAAGTTGGTGGTGCTAGGTGCACCCGCGTCATAGTTTGTGGCATTAAGGCCAATTTTGCTTAATAAATATTGTTATCGTATAAGATTTGTTTATAATTATTTCATTGTGTATTTCAAAAAATAAATCGACGTTTCATAATTGTATAAAACTATAAATACACATATTAGAAAAGTATTAATCAAAAGTGTTTATTAAAGCCGTGAAAAAGCTAATATTTAATTAGAAGTATAAGATAATGCCTTACTGATCAATTGAATTGAATTTATCCATTTTTCGGAAAGGGTTATCCATTTGTTTTTAAAGATATTTTCCGGCCACCTTTATATTCTAGTTTTCTCCTACCATATCGCTCTTTTTATTACTTAATAAACGTATTTGGCCGATACTCACTCTTTAAATATAATCATCAAAATTTGCAAAAACTTGACACCAATTTTATTTTATTTTTTGGCAATTGGAGTGATTTCTGAAGTATAGTGGACTTAAATTGAAAATCAGTTATATAAATTTCTCCACAGATTCATATTTCAAATGTTTAAATATGTGAAATTTTGTTATTTAGTCATAATATATTTGACGGAAGGATTCGCAACGAAGTATCCTACCAAATAAGATTGAGTAGACGAAATATAGAAGTTGTTTAGCGTTGTTGAAAGTCAATGGAAGGGTTACTTGGGTCAAGTTATATTAATAATATAATGGTAATATAGGTGCATGATTATGTAACTCATTTGCTAAACGACGCCATTTTTTTACTTACTAACGCCCTAAATACGTGTATAAAAATACGGCTTTGGTATATTTCCATCTCTTTTCTCATTTCACCCCTTCCTTCTTCACTTCCCCTCCCTATCATCTTCAACATCACCACTGCCTCCGACACACCACCACCGGCGCCGGCATACCACCACCACAGCCGCCGGCATACCGCCACAGCCGCCGGCACACCGCCACAGCCGCCAGGCACACCACCACCACAGGCGCCGGCACACCACCATCACACCCACCCTTCTTCTCTTTTTTTTTTTTTTTTTTAAAAGAAGGCAAAGCCGGGCGGGCGCCTAATTTAGGTGCCTCGCACCATTGGTGGGCGCCTAAATTAGGCGCCGCACCATTGGTGGGGCGCCTAAATTAGGCGCCGCACCATTGGTGGGGCGCCTAAATTAGGCGCCCCACCAATGGTGCAGCGCGCCTAATTTAGGCGCCCACCAATGGTGCAGCACCTAAATTAGGCGCCCGCCCAGCTTTGCCTTCTTTTTAAAAAAAAAAAAAAACAGAGGAGAGAAGGGGTGGTGATGATTTGTCGGTGTACGGTGGTGGTGGTGTGTCGGTGTACGGTGGTGGTGGTGGTGGTGGTGTCGTCGACAAGAAGATGGTGATGGTGGTGGTGGTGGTTGTGGAGGAGGAGGGGTTAGGGAAGTGAGTCAAGGGGAGGAGAGAGAAAAGAATTGGATGTATATAAATACAGTATAAAAATACTGTATTTATGGCGTTAATAGGAAATTTTAGGGCGTTGTTTAGCAAAACCCTTAAATAATCATCTGGGATTTGAGCTAGAGAATTTTCTAAAGGGTGCGCGAGGATTTCAAAGGTTCTTCGGCTTACTTATCGTCGTGATTATAACTCTGTGATAGTCTTGTAGAAGTTAATGTGACGTGCAAGTTAAGGAATTTTTTTTGTCTATACAGTGGCTAATCCATCCACTAGACACAGACATTAATAATTAATAAGATATAATTTTACATCATTAGCATCGTTAATTATTTTTTAATTGTCTATTTCTAATGGATAGTAATCGTGCTAATTGCGACTCTGCGTACTGAAAAAACACCTTATGTACTTTTAGATTTATCGTCTTTCATAAATAAGAAAATTGCTCAATAACTTTAATTATTGTAAATATAAATATTCCTATATTGTAATGTTTGTTCACGTGAGTAATTTATGTACTTATATGATATAATTTTATAACAAGTGTTCAGTCATGGAGTAATTAAGAAAGACATAGTGAATGAGTCATGAGGTACGTTTAATAGTCAACAAGGTCAATTCAATTCATCCCGCTCAAGCAATAATAGAGATATAACAAAATAACAAAGGTATTCACCCATGTAGACTAAGATTATTTTTCCCTATTAAAAAAAAAAAAAAAAGACTAAGATTGTTTTAATTAGCTTTACTTGAATTGGATATGGTCCATATGATAGATAGTACTACTCTAATACTCACTGTTAAATATTATAGTTGTGTTCTTTTTAGTTTTTCAAAAATGATGTTCTTATCTTCTTCTTTTTTTAAGTGAAAATCCGTTCATTAATTTCTACAATAGAAGTCAGAAATTAAAAAAAATATCAAATTGAAAGAAACTTAATTCTTGGCAAAACCACGATCTTTGAGCAGAAATAACCCGTCTAAATACCCCCTATCACATTGCTGTCTGATGCAACCTTCTACTAGGGGGTCTAACGATCTGATGTATTTTTGATGTAGAAATATAGTTAATTCAACCGATTATATGCGAAGTACTGACCGCTGTTGCAATCCCCCACAAAATCCTCAACCTTCAACTAGAGTCAGGGTCCAAACCCTGCTAACACACAAAGAAACCAAACTAATACATCCACCGTAAAGGGATTGACTACAAAACCATAAAGAGGACTTAAGCCATCACGCATATGGGACTTATTGAAAGCAACGAAAAAGCAAAAAAAGTAAGAGAATAAACTAGAAACTGCAAAAAAGAGAGAAAGAGAGGCTTACCATGGACGAAAACATCCATGGCAGCTGAAACAAATTACTAAATGAAATTAGAGGGTTTCCGTGAAAAGAGAAGAGAGACGAGAGGAGAGGATAGAGGCTAGGGTTAGAGCTACAAGTTACTAAATGAAATTTCTACTTTTCAAAATGATGTTCTTATCTTAAATCTTTGTATTTTTAATTACTTACTTTGTTGTAACCTATTTGTTAGTTCTTTCTAAGTTATTTTATTAGCTGAAACAAATAGCACAATTGCACCGCCTCCTCTCTCCTTTTTCTCTCTTCTCTTTTCTCTCCCACAAAACCCTAATTTTCAATTTATGGGCTACCACCACCCAAAAGGGTGGTGGTAAGCTCCGTTTCTCGTTTTATTACTAGTTTTTTATGTTTATGTTTCCAATAAATTTCAGTCTCTCTCTAATGGAGAGTTTTTCTACCCATATATTGGGTTATGTCTACCCATATATTGGGTTTTATCTCTCTCCATGTGAGAGTTTAGAGAATTTGTTTTTGGGTTTTTGTGTAATTCAAGATGTTGATTTATTGATCGAAATTTATGCGGAGTTGCAACAGATGTCAAGACTTCGTTTACAATCATTTGAATTGAATTCGGTTCTACTTCAAAACTACAAAAGATCGACAGACCCCCTTGCAGAAGGCTGCATCAGACAGCGATGTGAAAGACAAGGGTTTTTAGAAGTGTTAGATCTACTCAACGATCGTGGTTTTATCATATTAGAATTGTATTTATTTCATTTTGATATGTATTTGTTTAGTTTTGACTTCTATTGTAGATGTCGTATGACTTTGAATCAATGAATTAATGTTAATTTCAAAAAAAAAAAAATAGCACAATTCAGTAAAAACTTCTATTAATGATGTTTTTGAGTTAAAAAAGAAAAGAAAAGAAGAGACCGTTTACTTTCCCATACAAATAAAGCATTATTTCGTTAAACATAAATCAAAGTATGCTCCACTTTTTTTAAGTCCCGTGGAAAATATTATGGAAGGAAAGAAGTACGTAATAAATATATTTATCAAGAGACATTAAGAAAGGATAGGAGTTAGCTCAAGTGGATAGAGCACTCCCCCTTGGCCCCTGAGGTCAGGGGTTCGATCCTTATCAGCCAATGTGTTGGTGTTTCTTTCGCATGCTATGCATGCCTTACCAGCCAATGTGTTGGTGTTTCTTTCGTAGCGCTAAGAGATTAGCGCAGCAAATTTCTACGACTTAATCTCCTAATAAAAAAAAAAAAAAAAAAATCAAGAGACATTAAGAAACTAGAATAATATTGAATGAGAAATCAAATAAACATTTGAACGAGTGATCGGTTTACGCAACTTTGACTAATATGGAAATATTATAGTCATAGTATACGTGTTGTAGGTCATAGGTATGTGGGTATATTTTGAACTAGAAGGTTAGATAATACATGTGCAAACATGTTATGGTGATGTATACCTGTGAATGTGTGATATACATTGTACACTAATTACAACCTCCATTTCTTTGTATTCTATACATTTGACCTTTAATCCTGTCAATACAAAATTTTAATCATTAATATCCTTAATCATGTACAAGTGATAATTACGAAAAATTAATATTTGGGAAATATATATGTCGAGACAAATCTAACAAGATTACATGATTATATTTTTCCTGATGTATTAATCACAAACTATGGTATAATTAAAACATGTGAATAGTGCCAAAGTAAAATGTGTGTAGATCAAAAGAAAACGGAAAAAGTACTAAAGTTATATGCACTTCATAAAGCTAATTTACTATAGTTTTGGGTCGATTTTTATGAGTAGTTTAGGGGCTTTAATTGGTTGGAGTTATAGATGGATGGTGACTGTGCTCAATACCTAGTAATATAGATGATACACGGAATCAACCACAGTCCATAGTCCATACAATACATGATACATGTATAATGCCCACAAGTTGCATGCTCTGCCCCTTGCTCAATAGTAATGTAACACTTACTATAAATAGATAATCAACTCCCCCTCCTTCCAAGTGCCTGGGCCTCTGGGTTGAACCCTGTGCGAGGGCAGCCCAAAGGTTATTCATCTTACCAAATAAAATAAAATAAAAAAAATTAGTAAGGTAACACTTACTATAAATAGAAAAATTAACTAATACTTAAAATTTGTAACCATATGTATACGAATATATGATTGACATATATACTACCTCCGTTTCATATTAATCTACACACTTACACTTTTGACACTATTCACAGATTTTCCTTTGACTATCATTTGTGAATTATGGTTAAGAGAAAATATAGTCATGTGGGGTCTTGTTTGATTCGTCTCGATATGTAGTTTTAGAATATCGACTTTTTATATTTCTTACAAATACAAAATTAGAGATATAAAGGCTCAAAGTAGTGCATCGGCATGCGTGAAAAGTGTAAGTGTGTAGATTAATATGAAACGGAGGTAGTAGTACACTATGCATATAAACCATGATCTCAATTACAAATTAGGCAGAGAAATGATGGCGAAACTTGCTTTCACGGCAATCTAACCTATATTTCTTCTCACCTAAGAATTCTTGCCACCCAATTTCTTATATGCACCTTAACAACTTTCTTTGCTCCATTATTGATAGAATTTGAATAGAATCTACCTTTTCTTCCTCCACCACTTCTTTTCTTCTTCATCAAGCACAATATGAAATTATTCCCCACTTTAAGAAATGTATATAATTTTCCCTTGTCTTATTAAGCATGATTTTTCTTTTAGTATTTTTTCCTTCCCCTCTTGACAGGGCCAAGAATTTCAGAAAATCAAATATATAGTACACATAATGCAAGCAACATTAATGCCTTGAGAATGTTGTTATGATGAATGACAGTTAGATTATTTGGTAAAGTTTACGATGAAATATGGTTTTATCAAGAAAGAACTAACTCGGGATTCGATCTCAAGACTCAGAATTTGATCTCGTCTATATTGCTATAATTTGTGCTCTCAACATGCCAAAAAAGTTTCTCAAGAAAAAGAAATAAGAATTAAATTTCATTATAGAAGAGAACTACATAATCAAATAATATGAAAAATCAAAAAGTCACACGATCCAATGATCACCAAATGATTAAATTGATTAAGTTCAACTAATTAACAAAGTGGCATTAAGATCGGAATTCAGAATAATGCTAGAAATGAGAAGTTACAATCCCAACATCAATTCCCTAAAATAATCTACACTTACCCATCATACATTTTATTTATCATAAAAATATGTTCCCCTCAAACAATGAAACTACAACTAAAAAAACCATCACAAGACTCATAACAACCTTAGCTCTTGTACCGGCTGAGTAATTATACTCAGTCACATATAAATTGTTATTGTTATTCGGAGTGTAGTAAAACCTCGGCGGCGGTGGCCGGGCGCTCATGCAGGGAATACACGGTGGTTCCTTTGGCGGTGGAGGCGATGGCGGTGGTGGGGATGGTGGGGGTGGCGGAGGAGGACATATTGGAATTTCCGGAGGCGGTGGTGGCGGCAGTGGAGGTGGGGAGAGTGGCTCACATGTATCACAAGGGCAAGTGTCACACTTTACGCTAGGGTCAGGAATTGGTGAGTCAATTTCTTGTGCTTTTTGACAAGAAATTGAGATTAAAAAGATAATGAGAAGTAGAACATGGTTGTGGAGTTTTTGATGGATTGAATACATTTTTGTTGCATTCAAATGAAGGAGAATGAGGAAAAAATTACGGTGTTTTAGGTTGTTGTACGTTAATGAAGGTGCATGGAAGGAAGTGTGTGTTGAGGTGAAGTTATATGAGTAATATAATGGTCATATTGGTAGGTAGACTTTTTGCTTTATAAGAAGAGAGAATTTCCTAAAGTGATAGTGGGGTGGAAGGTTCTTCTTCTTTCTTTTGTGGTTTTGGTTGTACGCGTAGTATAGGACTAATTAGTGACTCTTATGTGTGTGGATGATGATTTTCAATTTTTCATATGTGGTTGACAAATTATTATAATGTTTAAGAGATCATTATGCATGTGAAGTTGTTTCAATCAGCTGTAAGAAGCTGGATTAGGATGTTTTGTTGTGACTTTTACTACACGATGAAACAAGAGGTCGACTAATGTCAAAACAGAAAGAAGAGGTCAAGCTAGATTTGTCAAGATTAATCAGTATTTGTATTACTCCAATTGGAAAATTAGTCCAGAAAAGTATTATGACAATGAGTGATTGATTTTTCGTGAAATATAATCCATATATATAATCCATACATTGGGATATTATTCGACTCAAAGTTACTTTAACCTAAACTGAACTGAAATATTTATCACCTTATTATGATCTCAACCGAGTGAATTCAAATTGTACATGCTCGAAACGACAGAGCAACTCAATCGCCACTTCTAGAATTAAAGAACTCAAAAGACCTGTATATATAACCCTTTGTAATAATACTATATAGGTCATACATCTTTCGATATAGATGATTTCTTGTTTTTAGAAGAAGAAAATTAGTAAGAAAAATTACGACAATATCTTCGTAAAAGGCATCTAGTACAACCTACCCAACCTCCGCTGTAAATAGAAAGACTTAATTACCACCATTTTACTTTCTAATTCTCATGTAGAGATGAAAATAATTGAGACGAAGGATGTGAATAATTGACAAAACATACAAAAAGTGAAATGGATGTGGAGGTGATCATTTAGGAAAGCCATGTGAAGTGATTCCTTCCTATGAATGAACCGGCATTATTATTGACTTCAAATTTCACTAGTGTATATGGTCGGCCAGAATGTTGCACTTCATGATTAAATGATTAATGGGACGGTTATAATTGGAGAAATCAATCTCTTGACTGAAATTGCAAACTTTACTTTCAAACAAAATTGATCCGTTTTAGGCTTATTTAATGGCAATGGACTTGCATTTGGTTTGTGATTTTGAAAGGTAGGCATTGTATAAGTAAGTACTCCTAAATTGTTGATGGGAACTTAATTAATGATTGATTTTCATGTGACTGATTGAGATAATATAATAATACAATATGGGAACTTCAAACATGACACGTTAATGACTTAATTAATGATGTATACAAGGAAGAGAAAATTTAATTTAATGAGTGGACTCTAATTTTGTCCATGTGACTGAGATCACAGAAAGTTTGAGGCTGGCATTATTCTACATTCTTAAACTTGATAGGAAATAAATATTACTAGTACTAGCTCTAAGCTTACATACATAATTATACTTTGTTTATCTTTAATAAAAACAAGAATAATTTCTATGTTTTCGAAAGATTGCAACTTTTTCACTTTTGTACTATTCATGTATCAATTTTTACCGGAGTTTTAAACTATATACACAACAAAATTGAATATATAAGATATTGTTGGACTTGGATTCATGTATATTTACAAAATATCAATTTTTATAATAAAAACTAATAAATAACTAACATATTGATAGTCAAAGTTACCTGTTGGCAAAAAGAGTAAGTCAAAACGTAGCATCCTTTAAAAAACGGACGGAGTATATATAATTTATTTAGTTATAGCATACCTAGTATATATAGGCCCTGTTTGGCAATTAGAGGTTTGTTGTTAGCAGTTAGTTGTTTGCATTAGCTGTTAGAGGTTAGCTTATTGTAGTAGCTGGTTTAACTAGCAGTTTGTAATTAGTTGTTTGTGAAAGTGCTTGGTAGATAGTTGCTAGCTGATCGGTACTTTATTAGGTGAAATGACTAATAAGGATATTGTAATAATTTATTGGAGGTTTTTTGGTAAAAGGTAGTAAATTTGACCAACTTTATGATATATTGGTCAATACACAACTAAATTCACAAACCTCTCTTCCAAAAAGCTCATATTAGTAACTTTTTCGAAGTTAGTAGCTTTTTTGGGCTCAAACCTCTCTTTCAATCCTCTCTCAACCAAACACTCCCATTAGATGTTTGGACTAGTCAAACTCTATATTGATCTCAAACCTCTCTTTTTACTTCAAAACTCTCTCAACCAAACACCCCATAAATAATACAAATTTTGTATTAGAGGATTTCATCACCCGGTCCGAGTATTAGATAGATACAAAAGTTGCAAAAAATTAATAAAAAATAATCTATAAAAAGTTTATACTACAAAAACCTTACTAGGCTATAAAGTTGTACAGAGGTACATAATTAGGCATTACATATAAAATTGGTATTGTAAGTTTGTAACTAGATTAGAAGATCTGACAAGAGACCTCCTGAATAGAAAAATTGTGATTCTAGTATTACCTTGTGCAAGTTAAGCAGCTGAAGTAGGAACTAGGAAGCCTTGGGTGACACAAAAGGTTTGCATTACTACAGAATCAAATGCTTCTTTTTTGTAGAACATAGAAAAAGAATTTCAATTCTTAGCCATAACTTCTTTCCTTTTGGCACTTATATAAGAACTTTATGATCTTACTGCCAGCTTGGGCATATATTCCTTTGTGAAGCAAAACTTTTCTCTCTCCCTCTTCTCTGTTGCAAAGCCTCATCCATACTTCCCTATCTTCTTTCTTCCCCTTTTCTTATCTTATGGTTGATGAATAAGTTTTATAGTTAAGAGTTTTTTTTTCATTAGCAACACTTCAAGGATATAATATTTACAACCCAAAATTAGCTAATAGAGTAACTAGTACATATAGTTCTAAAGTAAATTTGCTAAAAAAAACCTTTTAAAAGTTCAATTTTAAAAAAAAAAAAAACCTTTTAAAGCAATCTTTGTGAAAAAACAACCACAAACTTAAATTTTGTTGCAAGATGAAACCTATTCCCATTTTCCGGTGTGGTATTTCTCAATTTCGGCATTGACCCTTGTATTTTCCTTTAACCCCCTATTTCCAGTAATTGCAGCACCATCCTTATGCATCTCAAAAACCACACCGGAAAATGGGAATAGGTTTCAACTTGCAAGAAAAATTAAGTTTGTGGTTTCTTTTTGCAAAGAATGTTTTAAAAAGTTTTTTGTCGCAAAATTGAACTTTCAAAAGGTTTCGTTTGGCAAATTTTCCAATGATGAACATTGCTCCTCGTGATGAAAAACTAATTAATCTTAATTAGCTCATAAATGATAAATGTTGCTTTTAGAAATTCACTATAAATGTCATTAAAGCCAGGATACAAAATATAGTATGGATATGCATTGAACCATCAATATCATTTCCGTAAAAATTAATAGCAATTGAAACCGATCAACTTGTATTTTCATGAAGGAGTGCATTTAAGGAGTAAGGGAGCTGTAAAAGAACCTACAAATATCTTTATATATGTCAGATCTTGTGAGATTCGCCTTAATATATATTTTCATCCTATAGTCACCTATAATTTTCGTTTATACGTGATTAAAGATACTCGTGGTTATACTAATCTACGAGGGAAATAGTAAAAATGTATATTAACGATGCAATTAAAAGAAACATGAGCTAAGAAGACAGTTGTACACAATGTGGTAGTTCACCAAATACTATTCTATGCTGTTGAAGCATGACCACGTAACAGCTAGGCAGAAGTCATCATGGGGCACTAGGCACTAGCTTAGCCGAATCCGAAGATTCTACAAGATCATCAACTCTTTAAAAATGCAACGTCCTACATATTACCTGCTTTATTGTATCGTAATGGCGTAATCTACTTACAACTAGTAGTATATGTATTGATGCATTCCTTTTATTAAATTCCTCTGGAAATAGCATGCGTTTGTTGAGTTTCTATCAATACTACAGTGTTAGTCATAAGTTTAATAATATCGATGTGTTACGCTCCAATTCAAAACTCTACTCAGATGAAAAGTAGTGATAATTTGGTGAAAATATATTTTTAAAGTAGCTTTTAGTGATGGTAGTGTTTTATAAAGGCTAATATGGCTTTTGGGGAGAAATATTTACTTTTGGGGTAATTTTCAAAGTAGAATATAGTTCAATTTTATTTATGCTCATCCAATAACAAATTAAAGTACAAAATCTTCTTTTACCAAACAGTGACTGTCTTATAGTTATTTAACACATAACTTTTAGCAACTAAGGGTGAGTTTATCCCTCAGACCCAAACCCAACCTTCGCATCGCGCCACATCGCCTTTCCACTAATTTTTACCTACTTTTTATTCTTCAGACTCACTCCAGACTCATTCCAGTTTTACACTTTATCCCTCAGACTCACTCCAGACTCTCTACCAAAAGTTGAACATATTATTTTATATAACATTTATTTTATGTTTTTTTTTTCTATAATGTTAATTACTTAATATGACGATAATATATAGTTCGAATATTTATCGACTATTATATCATTAAAATTACAATTTATGTAATTATGAATTTAAGATTTTAGGATTACTTTAATGTTATATAAATTACGGGACATAAACTGAGTACACTTGAAGTAATGACATAATTTAAGACATGCATAAACATAATTAGTTGCATACATAATTGCTAAACTATAAAAGAAGTACAACCACACGAAATGGAAAATTTACACACGAAATTGAAAATTACACACGAAATTGTAAAATTACACACGAAATTTAATTAGCGTATCCTCCAAAAACGTGACCATATGTGTTCCACCAAATCGTGCTGCATTTGGTGACATTGGGCTCGGTTGCGACTCGCGTATGATTTTCAAAGTACCTCGCTCCGGTTTACATAATAATTTCTAAGTAGACCGGTATGAAGTTGTGGACTTTCACTTTGGTTCCTTGCTACTGTATAGTTAACGCTAGTGGTCAATTCGGTATCATCTCTTTCATCCTCAATAATCATATTATGTAATATGATGCATGCTTTCATGATATCACCAACTTCATTTTTTTTCCATAAACGTACGGGGTTGCAAACAATCGCAAATCTCTTTTGGAGCACCCCAAAAGCTCGTTCTATATCCTTCCTTGCACCTTCTTGATGTTGAGCAAATAGTTTTCTTTTTTCAGATAACATGTTTGCTCGAGGAATAGTTTTGACGAAAAACAGACCATTCGGGATAGATACCATCTCGCAAGATAATATCCTATATTGTACGTGCTTTCCATTTATCGTGTATTGGATTTCGGGACCTTGACCTTCAAGCAACTCATCAAATATCGGGGATCGATCCAAGACATTGATATCATTGTTAGATCCTCGCGACACCAAAATATGCGTGCCAAATCCATAAATCATAAGAAGCAACGACTTATAATATCATTGTTGGTACACCTTGATGACCTCCGGTGTATTGACCTTGCCATGCCGTGGGACATTTATCCCATTGCCAATGCATACAATCGATACTACCAAGCATACCAGGGAATCCACGGGATTCCCCGATTTGAAGAAGACGTCGGGTGTCATCGATTGTTGGCCTTCTCAAGTAATGAGGTTCAAAAACCTCAATCATACACTTACAAAAGTTCTTCAAGCATTGTAGTGACGTACATCCACCAATTCGCACATATTCATCTACGGCATCACCTGCCACTCCATAAGCCAATAACCGAATGGCGACAACGCATTTTTGAAGTGGGGAGAGAGATTTCCTACCAACAAAGATCAACTCTTTCTTGGAAATATTCGAGAATGATTTTCAAGAGCATTGACGATGCGAAGGAATAACTCCTTTCTCATTCGGAACCTTCGGCGAAATTGTTGTGCACTATACACCGGGTTGCTTGAGAAATAATCATTCCATATGCGCTCATGCCCTTCTTCACGCTTTCTTTCTCTCGTTTTTTCTTTTCTTTCTTGTTTTAGTAGGGTTTGAAGGTGATGTATCTTCAATCACATGATTTAGGATATCATCTACTAAACTCGTGGAAATGTCACCCCCCCATATATGAATCATATGTTTGATTATACAATTCATCAAAGTTGTTAGGAGGGTTAAAGTATGACATTATTAATATGCCTTGAGGTTTATAATTGTTCGGAAGATTTGTGGAAAGGTTGCTATGAGAATTTGAGCTCGAATTGGGTAAATATATAGAAGTTGAAGAGGTTAATAATTCAATGCACAATATTCAAATAACTCAATAAGTACTACAACAATAATGCACTTGATCTTTGGTACAATAATTCAATAATATCCGATAAAGTTACTGCAAAAATGGATGTGAGGTAACAAGTCATGCATTGATATAGACTTGGAGGTGACAACTCACTTGAAGTTGGAATCAGTTCACCATTATTGTTTTAATTATTATTATTATTAATATTACTAATAATTATTATACTTAACGTTAATAGAGAAAATAATTAATTATTATTAATATTAAGAAGTAACATAAGTTCATGAAAAAAACATGCTTAACTGAAACATAGCTACAACATATTAAAACAACATAAATAAACATAATCAAATTTAGCAAGTTGAAAGCAACCTAATCATCAAAAGTCCATCCATATTTTTCCGCAAGTGCTTGCAACTTCTTCTCATGAATCTTTCTTTGCAAAGGAGCCATCTTGGTGACATCGGCACAAAGTAGTTGATTTTCAAGCTCCTCGCTCTTTCAAATCGCCATACGATTCATTGATTGTGCACGTGACTCTTCAATATTCTTTGCAACTGATATGGCTTCACTATGATCACTCTCGATGCTTTTTCCCTTCCTCTGGGCAGCTAGTTGTTTCTTTGCAGTTTGTTGACCTATTGGTCGGGGATCATCAACTTCATGGAAAGCCTCAACATCCTCCCCACTTGCTGTGTAGTCTCCTGATTCAGAAATCTTATTCCTTTTTGACGAATCAGTTTCGCTGCCTTTCTTACGTTTGCTCTTAAGTTCAGCTCTGAACTTATCTGTTTCACACACAATACTCCATACATGATCGTACTGGAACTTGGAATTGTAGAGACTTTGGTAAAGTGCACGAGCCTCTGAGAGTTTCAAGGCTTCATTGAACCCACTCCTCTTTGCATACTTGGCATAACACCCTGCAAACTTTCCAAGTGCATTATTAATTGTCCACCAATGTTGTTTGCAAGGATTTACCACTCGTTCAGCTTGATTAGTTTGCCTATTTTCATTGAAAAATGCACAAATTTTCCCCCAGTAGGCATCTGCTCTTTGTGAATTGCCATTTACTTCATCTTTGGTAGTATTACTCCACGCCATACCAAGAAGTGTTTCATCTTCTATCGTCCAATTTAGCCCTTTTTTCTCTCTGGGCTGACTTACTTTGCGACGTGTAGCAGGACGAGCAGCAGTACGTGTAGTTGTAGTAACATCAATATCTTCCCCCTCTTCAATGCCTACATTGTCTCTTTGGGTTACCTAATTGGATCCAATACCGATGGGTGTAATAGGAGGTTGGTCCATATTATCATTAGTAGGAGTATATTGGTTATTTGGAGTCTGGAGAAATTGGGTAAAAGTTTGCATTTGTGCATTTCCGATATTATTAGGATTGGGGGTTGAGAAATTTGAAAATTGAGAATTTTGGGGTTGGTTTTGTTGAGCAACAAAAGTTTGAAATTGGGCATTGTTTTGCAGTAAGCTCATTAGAGAATTCAAATCAAAATTTTGATTTGGATCCATTATAAAATACAATAGGTTGAATTTGGAAGAATTTGGAGAGAAAGAGAAAATTGATGTAGGAGAATTTGGAAGAATGATAAAAATTATACAAACAAATGGGTATTTATAAACATTTTTACAAAATATTACCGTTGCTTGCATTGAAGGAAGACAAAAAAGGGAAGGAAATTTTTTTTTTTATCGAATAGCAGTTTCACAAAATATTACTGTTGGGAATTTTTTTTTTAAAAAAAAAAACACTTGTCACATTTTAAGTGGGCAAAAGAAATAATATGACCGTTGGCTGTGAGGAAGGAAAGCAAAAAGTTTAGTGGAATGGCTTGTGGGGCCCGCTCCTACTTGTTGTATTTAATGCAATTGGAGTCTGAGAATGAGTCTGGGAAACCAAAACCCATTCCCAGACTCCCTCTTCATTTTGGAACAAATACCGGTAGTCTGGAAGCAGACTCACCAAAGTCTGGGCTCAGACTCCTTGCTCCAGACTACCGTTATTCTTACTCTAACATATAAGAGATTACCAACTAGTACAACAATTAGAGATTGTTTGGTTCAACAATTTTGGACTTAAAGAAACAAAATTAGATACCTATTCTGAGCATGTTTGGTTCAAAAATATCGAGCTCTAAGAGATGGAATTAAATACCTATTCCTTTTCTTGTTGTTTGGTTCAACCTCTCCTCAATCCATTACCATTACTTGGTGGAAATGGATTCCCCTAATTTGTTACCTTCTCTTCTCCATCTATTATCTAATAAATCCATTATTTTATTGGTGGTTATGGTTTCATTTCACTTTTCATTCCAAAGTTTGAACCAAACACTCAATAATGGTTAAAAAAGAAATTGTTATCATTTCACTCGTCAATTTAATTCCATTTTATGATTTAAACCAACAAAATATTTGTCATACACCCGGGTGTACAGTGAGTATAATACACTCAATGCTATTTTTTTTTTTTGCTCATTTAAAATCATTCAAATCAGCAAAATGTACTAAAAAATGATAGTTCTAAATAAGCAAATGAATAAAATTTAGTCTTGAATATACCATGCACATGGTACACCCCCCGATGTATTATGAATGAACTCGTTGAACCAAACATGCTCTTAATAGCAAAGACGACAACAATTACTTTACCCTTCGGACTTGGACTTTTGGACATCAATCCAATCTCAACGTAGACAGTGCTACAAGCCAATTTCAACCCCACTGAAATCTTGGGCTTAAAGCAAAAACTATCATTGATATTGGGCCTTAGGATAACCTATAACACCACCCACACGGCCTCACCCATGTATTGAAATTCCCACCATTTTGTACAAACTTTGTTTAAACGTCATATTATTATTATTTTTATTTATTCAATGGCAAAAAGAGAGTTCCAGAAAGAAGGAAACTCAAAACGAGGAGAAAGTGACACGTTTACAAGATAAAGCTCTAATTATCCGACACCTGGCACCGCCTCTTTTAATTCCCTTAAAAAAATAAAATCCAAAACCCAGAAAAAAACTATTAAAACCTCAAATCTCCCAATAAAAAATAAACTTCTTTCTTCTTCATCATCATTCATCAATCTATAAAATCATGTTACGTTTAGCTTATAATTTCATCATATTCAGAAAAATCACTCTCATAATCTGTCTTTTTTACGATTTCCTTGTACCTTCTGTTGCTAGATACTTTTAAAATCTCCATTTTTTTTCACACACACACACATCAAAGTGTTCGATCATTTACTCCAAAAAAAAAACAAAAAAAAAAAAAAAAAGATGCCAATTTTGGGAGTTCCAATATGTGTGGAGTGTGGGACCAGAAGTAACCCTTGTAGGTGCAAAATAGTGGGTCCCACAGTAGGGTTCTTAGCGTTTGCTGTGGCGGCAGTGGTAGAGTGGCCAGTGGGGTTGTTGGTGTACCCTTTTAAGCATATGAAAGGTCGTAAGATTATGGGTCATCCTGCTTCTGTGGTTTATCCTTCTGTTTCCAATGCTATTCCCATTTGATGGGAAACTGTGCTCAAAAAAGTGTTTTGTTTAAATGAGCGAAGCCTGCTCGTGAACTACTCGAGTTCAACTTGATGGGATTATGTTTGGTCTTGGTTTGGCTCGTTAACACCTTGTAATTACTAATTGGTTTTGACCAATTATAAATGTGTTGCTTTATATATTTTAGTTGGTAATAAGATAGTACGTGTTAACTTTTTAGCTATTTTGCTTGGATTACTCCTTTGTGTTCTATGTAAGGGGTGGAAATGTGGATGTTTTGAAACTTTATGATCAACTATGCTTGTAACATGATCTACCAATCCTTGCTAATGAAAAAAAATATACTAGCTTAAATATTTTAGCATATGTTTTCAAAATTGACTTTCGGTTTATAAAGGGCTACTATCTAGATGTAGAGGGAGTAATATATTAGAAATAGTTAATTCAAAAAAATCTTGAGGTTAGTGAAAATATCATCGAATTAAATATTTAGAATTATCTTGAGTATCTAGTTATCTTGTTAAAGTCAAAGTTTAGCTATTAATTAGAAAAGTCTAGATTACAAGTCTGCTATGAACATAAAAATATCTAGCTACATATTTGATGTGGTAGAATGATTTAGATTAAAGTAACCATCCAAGGCTTATGTCGGTTTAGGCATGATCACCGACATTACAAAGTAAATATAAGTCAACCAATTTTCCCCATTTCCACGTCAATTACAACAACAAAACATAACACTACTACCTCTAATTAAAAGCCCACTAATTTCTGCCTAATAATTCTAACATTAAAGCTCCCACAAATTCAATGAATATACAATTTTGTTATATTATTAAGGGTCCATTAAAACTTTTGCGTGCGCCCCAAATTTCTATCATAATAGAAGTTTTGTGGGATTTTGAGCATTATGTCCGGTGGTAAGTGTTACGTGTTTATAGATAACAACAATAAACATATAATAACTATTCCTATGTGTTAGTACTTACTCCTTATCGACAACAATAATACTCCTAATCGATAAGGCTCTTGACATGAAAGAGATGATCAATTGATTATTTTAAGCCGAGATCTGTCCGACTTGATTTAGCGTATTTTAGACACAGATAAAGTAATTTTATACGCTCAAATATATATTCAAATAACACAAATTCAAGTGGATAAGAAAACACATGAAACAAATGTACTAGCTGCAGGTAATAGCCAAATTTTGAGCAACTGTCGTGAAGACTCAAGAACTCGATGTAGGAGAGAACCTTTAGCCTCAAGTTTGGACGGATTGACATATAAGGGGTTTTGGGCCTTTTGGCCCGATGAAATCTTTCATCATACCTACTGGCTACTTTACAAAAAAAGTCAACAACTCAATGCAAATGAGAATAAGCCCAAATCATTTGATCATGTTTGCCATATATTACTTTGTGCCTGAACCAATTATGTTGGGTCAAAGTCCATGTTGAAATGGTTCAGGCCCAGTTATGCAACAATTAATGAACTTGGATTAGTAGACTAGTTAGTAATACCCCTTTGATTATAAAACTAGTTTTAGACCCGGGCTACTCTTCGAGTAATTATATCTTTCATTTATTGATATTTTACTTTGAAGTGATAACATCATATTAGTCAAGGGGTATTAGTAGAGATGGTAATGGGTAGGATCTGGACAGGGTCCTCTAGGATCCAGATCCATATTCGTTTTTTAGGCAAGGATCCAGATCCTACCCGGATCCGCTGGGTAATAAATCTGAGGATCCAGATCCAATGGATCCTACGGATCCGAGTTCTAAACGGATCCTAACCTATTTTCTTCAAACGACCCTAATTTCCACAATAATTAGAGATTTTAAAGAACAAAACAACGCCATTTAACATCTTCATTTGTCGATGTTGAAATAAGCAATCATTCAACCTTAATATAACAAATCCAAGCATAAATAACATTAAGAGTTTAACATTAACTTTTACCCTTTTAATTATATATTTTAAAATAACTTTCAAAAACGGGTAATGGATCCGGATCTGGGTAATAATGTAGGACCCGGTCCAGACCTGTTTTCAAAAACTAGGATCCATATCCTACCCGGATTCGTAGGGTTCAAAATTTGAGGATCCAGATCCGCTAAAAACGGATCTGGATCCATGGATCCGGGTAGGGTCCATTACCCATTGACATTCCTAGGTATTAGTCATAGTCCATTCTTATAACTTATAATCTGCAAGAATTTCAACTGTAACAAATTTTGAGCTTCAATGGCTGAAGAGGTAGAGCCGTGGAGATACACCGATACCTAGTGTCACTAACACAAACTTCTTTTAGGGTCTGTTTGATTTGACGGAAAACAGTTTTCGGCGGAAAGTGCAAATAAATATTATTTTTTCTTTGTTTGGTTTGATGGAAAACTACTAAGCTAAGAAGTGGAAAATGGAGATGTTGGAGATGAGAGATTGGATGAAAATAATTTTCCTTCAAATGTTGGAGGAAAATGATTACAAAGGAATGAAAAACTATTTTCCACCTTACTTTTCCTTTTTAAATCCCTTGTCCAACCAAACAAGGGAAAATGGAAAAAATCGTTTTTCTAAACTATGTTTTCCTGTAAAACAAAACAGAGCCCTAATGTCTCCAACTCATTTTTTCTTTCCTTTTCAACTTAGCTTTACGCCCAACTAAACTGTTATGAGTACCTTGTGTTAGCAAAATAGATACCTCATGAGTCGTACTTAAAATATGAGAAACGACTTTTGCAAGCCATTAAGAAGGCTTTTGATCATATCACTGAAATCACTTATCTGCCTTTTATTAGTTTGGTGATGATAATTTTTTGTTTTGCTGTGTTTGGTTGCCATATAACAGAAAGTGGAGTTGCATAAATGAAAGATAATTAAAATACAGATTAACTAGGCCAATTAAGGGGGACACTTGAAGTTGGTGGGTATTGCACTGTTTGTGGTTGGTAGAAGAATGCACTTTGCTTAATAGTGTATATTATCTCCTTCAAGCAATCAACAGTTTACAATTCCAACGGTTTTAAATTGATCATGAAGCCTTGATAGAGCAAATGCAACCTTGAAATAAAATTATGAATGTGACTCGAATTCATCCCAATTCTAGACTAGAAATATATATGATATGAAACTAAGAAATATACTTGAATCTTACACTAAATAAAAAAATGCGGATTCAACCTGTTGTCATTCATAAATTTCATAAGTAGCCCAAAAAATTCCACCTTCTTTCACAAGTCTAACAAGTAACTTAATTTCACATAAGCACAATTTAAGAAAACATGTACATTTGTGGTCATTTGGTTGATCAAGAAATTTGAAATTATATTGACTTAGGTTGACCTAGGTAAGCATATTTCTTCATTTTAATTTTAGGAAATAGTTGTTTTTAGGGAGTGTAACTTCCTATATTTTATTCAACCAAATAATAATTAAAAATAATAATTAACTTTACATCAATTTTTTTATATAAACCAAATAATCACTTAATATATGCTGTAGGTTTTTTTTTCTCCTTAATCAATCATTGCATAGAATTAGCATATTTTATTTTTTAAGAGTAGCAACCTTCTTGTTTAAGTAGCCTCAGTCGTCCTTCACTCAAAGTCATTCGTATAACTACCTTAATTATAACTTATAAGCCATTAAAAGATTTTTGTTTAACTATATGAGTATATTCATCAAACACTCGCATGTATTATATGTGAATTGCATGATACATCTAAGTCTATTATTTGCTTATTTGGAACTTTCCCTTTTGAGTATATATTTTGTTCGTGTGGAGGATTTCAAATGAACAATGAGTAATTGTTAAAATATGTCTTGAATTGTCTGGCGCTAGGTTTAACCAATTAAATCTATGTGTTGTACTTGTACTTCAATTCTTTAATTCTTAGTTCTTTAATTGCATATGTCATAAAAAACGAAAGAACGGAATTTTCCAAACCCTAAACCTAGTTTTTCTCTCTAGCCGCCTCCCTTTTTCCCCTTTTCCCTTCATTAGTAAGGGGCTGCCATGGATGATCTCATCCATGGTAAGCCCCTTTTCCTCTCTTGTTTTCACTTTCTAATTTGTCCTTATATTTTGTTGAATAAGTTAGTCTCTCTTTATGAGAGTTTCTTGTGCTTCTAATATGGGAAGGCTACTGTCTCTGTCGTGGAGGTCTCCTTCTCCCTTATGGGAGTTGTGAGTCTAGTTTTTTTATTTGTAGGTATGAGAAATTGTTCTCATTGGTTAAGTCCAAAACTATCAACATGAAGGTATTGGAAGCTCGGATGCGGTCAATATGGATAGATCGAAGGTTCTTCTCCAAACTACGTCAAAATGATAGACGGTTGCCATTAATAATGCTTGCGACAACAAATACAAGGGACTTCATGCCACAATATTCGATCCCGGTTCATTGTAGTTTCAATCGAAGACGAAGTTGATCCGATCTTGTTTGATTGTATCCTGTTTTTCTTTATTACTTATTGTAGATGCCGTTTGACTTTTAATTAATGAAATTTCTCTTTAAAAAAAAAATTGCATATGTCATAACAATAACATTAAATGTACATGCTCACCGTACATCTAAATATATGGTATATGTTGCGTTTGGATTAAGGCAACACAATAAGGTCGACTAAAACCCGGACCACTGGATAGCTACAAAGACTTCACTTATTAATTTTTCTCGGGTCCACCCTTAAGTCAACTGGGTCAACGTCACTAAGAAACCACTTCCAATCTCGAAAGTCAAAAGTGACTCCATATGCAATTTTATGGCCATTATCTAAAGTCAGACAACTAAGTCATCAAGGAATATACTCCATCTAATTTTTAATAGTGGCTTCAATTTAAATTTTCATTGTTGACATACTTTACTTTGATTATAATTTTATAAAAATAAATATGAATTTGTAAAATGTTATTATATTTGTTTTAATGTAGTATATAGAACAAAATATCGATAATTATATATATATCTTGCACTTATATATAGTTAAAAATTCAATTGACAAAATTGTACATTTGCAACCGTGTAAAATCAAACTCGAACAACTATTAAAAAAATGGAATAATACACATTAGGTCTCATCATTGGAGACAAAATATTAGTTATTATAAACAGATTATAAGGGTGCATGGTGCACTTAAGGTATGTTCTCTTCACTTAAAAAAATTTTCGGGCGATCGATGTAATAAGGGATGATCAAGTCTAATTAGGTATAAACATAAGGTTAAATTCGGACGAATTAGGTGCAATCAGGTCTAATAATTTCACTTCAGGTAAAAATAACACATCCTTGATATCATCTTTCTGCTTATTTAGTAAACTCCAAACAGTAAAAATTAGCTTTTGATATACCATACATCTAATAATACATACACCTACATACGGTAAATGAGTTGAGTTGAATTGTGCTTCACCAATAGTTATGATCTTGTACTAGAAAACATCTAAATTATAGCACAAACAATGCATGTGACATTATCGTGGTGAATAATAAAGGAAAATTTTCGGAACACACGCTAGAGAATTTATGTTAGGATTTTTAACCTGAATAATACAAACTTTGCATTCTCTCGCAATAATACAAACTTCGATTATTTTTTAATAATACAAACTTTAGCCAAAATTCCTCCAAGAGGCCAAGTTGAACACGTGTCGCTTTTTTATTGGGCGATTTTGGCCTACTCTTGGAGGAATTTTGACCTACTTGGAGGAATTTTGGCCAAAGTTTGTATTATTAAAAAATAATCAAGTTTGTATTATCATGGCAGAACGCCAAAAGCAGATATTGCAGTTAAAAAATCCTTTATGTTATGGTCTTGAAAAAAGTAAGAATGAAACGAGTTTCTAGTTTGTAGACTAGAACTCAGTCAAACATCAACTAGTATTAACCCCTCCTATTCGTACGCTACTGTTAGTCCAATTCTATACCTCTCACTTCTCCTTTTTCCACCCTTATATATACACTCATAATCTCATATAACACATACCAATCTAAACCTTATAAATTCTAAACTTTCCTTCAAAAAGAAATCTACATAAAATTTAGCCATGGCAAGGCCTTTTCCAATCTTATCAACCTCATCAATTCATATAATCCCCTCTATTAACATAATTTTCGCGGTATTATCAACTTTGAGCATATTTTCCCTTGTGACATTTTTATGTGCATCACATGGGAGGCAAAAAGAGGGGGCTTTTATTAGGAAAAAACTTACTATTAGTAGGAAGAATTTGCTTGAAAGCTTGTCAAAAGCTAATAGTATTAGTAGTAAGGCTCTATTGAAGATGGTTTCGTGGCGAAAGCAAGTTCAACATGAAGATGATGAACATGATTATTATGATAATAATCATAATAAGAATCATGATTATTTTGCTGTTAATGATGATGGTTTTGTAGAGGAAGGTGCTGTATGGAAGAAGACTATTATTAAAGGGGAGAAATGTAAACCACTTGATTTTTCTGGCAAGATAGAGTATGATTCTGAGGGAAATCTCTTGCCTGATAAATCTGTTATATGTGAAAAGAACAAGACAATTAGCTCTTAATTAATTTACTTAGCGGTAGTGGTGTTGTTAATATGATGGTGTGCAGAAGTGCAGTTATCTCCTACGCTTTTTAATAATATATATATATATTGATTACACATGGCCCGTGATAGGCTCGCCTATCTAAGATAAATCGTCAATCCGGAACTTCCTCTCTACAGTGGGTAGCTACTAGTTGAGTTACCAATCTTACCATTGCACTTTTGTTATTGTGTTAGTTTGTTTTGATTTATAATTTCTTCACTTACACAAGTTATGATGATGTACAAAAAGTTATGTTTTTATTTTCTTGTATATTTAGAATGGTGCTGCTTTAAAGTGTGGAATTTTTGTACAGTGAGAAGTTTTAGTTAGAATAAAAAAAATATAATTATATGTCAATTGTAAGTTGTTGACAATTCAAAGCCTTGTATGTTTAGAAAAGAAACTTCGGTCTGTTCATTTTCATTCTTTTGTCCAATGTTTGGGAAATTTTGTTTGAAATGACTAGCATTTTGCCGTTTTGTGTAAAATCTAGTAGAATAGTCGAACTTCCTTGCACAAGTTCTTTGCAGTGTGATATACGATGAAGATGGGGAGAATTCTCTTGCCAAACTACTTACAATGAATTATATTGGAGTACTAATTCTAGCTTTGATATTTCAGTTTGTAATAATTCTTCCCTTTCTACTATCTTTGTATCCGACGCATTAGGTATTCCCCTCGAGAGGAGGGTAGCCTAATGTTTTTTCTTACTCCCTCCGTTCAATTAACTATACTCCCTCCGTTCCTTTTCAATTTACACACTTTCCTTTTTTATTGTTTCCTTTTAATATACACCACGTTGATTTTTCTATTATTGGTAATATGCCCTGCAGTACTTTCTCATCTGTTTTCACCCATGTGATCCAATTTTTAATATTATAACTCACTTTTTAGTTTCTCTATCATATTTTTGTACTTCCTTCTTGGTTTCCCTCCACAGTGAACTGTATAAACTAAAAATATAAATGGAAAGAGTAATATTTAATATTAATGCATATTATTGTGCATTTAAATTTGAAAATTTGAAAATTTGAAAACTATAACAAGAATATCAAAATCTTAATCTCGAAAGAAAAGGTCAGTAGATTCAAAATTCAAGCTTCTCTGATAGCAGGTGAGAGAACTAATTTAACTAAAGAATTTAAAACGAAAGATGGATATTATATATATGATTAATTCTTAGCAAAATTATTGAACTATCATGTTAGAAAATATACCCCCTTCAAAATTGATATGTTAGAAAATATACAATGTGTGTGTATATAAACTCTTGTCAAGAGTTGGTAAAGTCTTGTGGGGATATGAGACGCTAAAGTCTTGCGAGCACATGGTCCACACTAAAAATACTATGAACCAAAAGGTCACGAGTGCCAAAAACTTTACGCAAAACACAAAGTGACCCCTATTTTGACATAGCGACTTTTTTCTATAACATATTTTTCTAGTGGTTGACGCATGTGCCTGCTTCAGTGCCTCGAAACATATGGTTGCTATGATTTTCTTATAGGAAATGGTCACTATGTTTTTAAAAAGGGTCAGTATGAGAAAAATAAGGATTATTACTTAAGAGTAAATGTATGAAATGACTTTATTTTGTGAAAAGTATATATAACAAGGAATAATTATATGTTAGCAAAGCCACAAAGATCACTATGTCAAAACGAATACTTTGATTATGAGTTAGAATATATGTTATAAAAAGGTCATTATGTCAAAAAATGATCACTATATTTTAAAAAGGGTCATTATGTGTTCCATGTACAATTTCTGGCACGCGTGACCTTTTGGTCCACACAAGTTATACTCATTCGAGACTTGGGATCAAATCCTATCTACATCATTGCGCTTAATCCCTCATTTACACCCAAAAAATATATACACTTGTCAAGCTTGCAAAAATGAGTCATAGAAAAGTCCTGCCTTTGCCATTTATAAACATTGATTCTTGATGAGGAATATATATCCACTTAAAGCCAATAGAAACATGACAAGATTTGTCTCTATTACGAAGTGATACATGAGTAGAAGTCCACTAAGATGTCTACAAATGAGTGGTAATTGACATAATCTGGGCCCAGACTACGAGGCTTTGGCCCAAAACAAGAAGCCTATCATACATCATGTATGGTTTGTATTCCAAAGAAAAGAGCCCAAGAAGGAAATTAGGAGATTGAGGTGGACAAGAGAATAAAGATAAATATGACCACTAATCAAGAAAATGAAATGAGCCTTCTTTATTAGGTTGGTCCTGGACTATTATGTCATATATCGTCTAAGCAAGTGAATTTTTTGGTGCTATAATAGTCCCAACAAATTATAGAACTACATAAATTAGTGCTCCCATTTTGGAGTTGTTACTTGTTACATATAAAAATGCAATATTTCGGTCCAAGATATCAGCTTCAAATAGTGATTTATCATTTGCATTTGATTGCTATTACATGATTTACATCGAATATGGAAAAATAGAGAGGAAGATTGAGGTAATTATGTTAATATCTTATTCCTAGTCATATATATAGATAATGAGTGCGTCTTGGATGTAACATATTACACCATAACTTATTGTGCAACATGCATAATGACATAGATTACAAGAATGACATGGACTACACAAATAATGGCATAGAATCTCATGTCATTTTGTCAATTTATATTATGTCATTTGAGTTTTTTTTACAAAAGAAGCGGTGGTTTAATTTGTGGGTTGTTACACCAAATATTATTACAGATTCTGTTCACCCAAGAATTTGTGATAGGGTAATTATTGGTTTGTTGTGTTATAAAAGATGTACATTATATATGATATAAACATTGTTTGGAGGAGGGTTGAGAGTAATCTAATATAGATGGTATGGTCTATATTAACCATCGACATTGTGTATATGATTATGCGTGCCTTGTTTAAATTTATTGTGTCAGTATCTAACAATAGATCTCTGTATTTAAGAATTATAAAAAATAAATGCTAAGAAAATATCCAAAGTCTTTCATGCCCTTAAATTTCTAAAGCTTCTTCGATTTTTTTGTTTACATAATTCATTTGAGAAATTTACATGGTGGTTGTGGAACAACTAGTTAAATAAATATTGGGGCTTCGATCCTCCATCTCCGAAACACAAGGTGATTAGCTTAGCTAGATTCAGCTAAATGTATGAAAAATTGTACCAAACTACAAAGCCTTACTCCAATAACCCAGTCATAATTTGATGAGAAATATTGCGAATAGAGTGTTTAAGATGAATTGACTTATATATGGTGAAGAGTGTATTATACATATTTTTTTTTTGAAACGGGGTAACACGGCCATATTATTATAGCAAATCAATATCCGCCAAAGCAACAATGCTTTGACGGAACGAACCCATACAAACTAGTTCAACATTACCTCTTGTGTCCAATCTAGCCACCATATAAGCTACCGTATGTCCGTAATGCAAGCCCTTTTAACATGAGAAAAACCACAATGTATTATACATATCTTAATTTGAGAAGACTTTGAATATCATTAAAAAAAGTAAATGAAACGTAATTTTGAAATAAAAAAAAAGTACAAATCTCGGAGTATAAGAATAGTCCTACTTTTAAAATAAAGTCAACCCTAGCATAAAAAATAATAATATTATTAATTTATAAAAAATCATGCCTAGTCCTTAGAAGTTTCCTTCAATTAATTAATTAAGCCAAGCATACACCGCTCGGATCTCTTACTAAAGAACTACTAACATAATGTGATTTTGAATACATTTATGTGACATATCTAAGCAGCATGTGATAGCCTAATGGTGTTGGCATCACCTTCGATCACCGAGATTTCTGGATCGAGTCTCACCCCTTACAAAGAGAAATCCCCAATTTTCCCCCTACGTGTAAGAGACTTAATCTTAACTTATTAAAAAAACGTATGTGCCATTTCTTATACTATACCCTTTTTTTTTTAATTATTACACTTTGACATTTTAAACTATTCATAAATTTCACTTTGGTATCGTTTGTGATTTATACATGAATAAAAATACAGTCACGTGGGATCTTGTTATATTTGTCTTAATATGTATTTTATTAGTATATACTTTTTATAATTTTTACAAATACAAAACTAAAGATATTAGTCCTCAAATTTTTTAATTGGCATGAGTGAAAAGTGTAAGTGTAATAATTATTTGTGAATGGAGGGAAATATATTATTTGGCAATACTGTATATTTTTTTTATACCACCTTGATCTCTTTGTTGTTAGTAACATGCCTTTGAATCTGATTTACTAATCTGGTGTGAGTAGAGCGAGAAACAAGGTAATCTAACTACTTGTATAACTTGAGTTGCGTCTGGAAGATGGTCAAAATTTGTATGTATCTTCTTGTTCATTGCTTTAACAAGATTAGATTTACCATGACGATCCTTACGAATTCTCACCCTTAGAAAGAAGGTGAATGTTGAGATTTGCAACAATCAGTTGTGGGCCTGGTGGCTAATGGCTATGTGAATGGCCAAGATCAAATCAAGAAGATGAGCTCTACTGATAATAACCAAGTTATTAACCATATATTCGATAACTAAAAATAATTATTGACCATTAATGTACTTCCTCAGTTGCAAAATAGATGACACGTTTTGAGTTTTGCACTATTTACGCACTCTCCTTTGACAGTGTTTTGTGATTTTTACGTGTCGAAAAATAGTCATGTGGGATCTTGTTAGATTCGTCTCGATATATATTTTCAAAATATCAATTTTTTAAAATTTTTACATATAGGGAATTAGAGATATTAATTATTAAAGTTTATAAATTGGCAAGCGTATCTAGAAAAGTGTGTTAAAGTATTTTGAAACAGAGGAATTACGTCGTAATCACATGAAGTGTCATTAGTATGATGTAAAAACCTTCATCGACTATCCTTGTAATTCATGACTGGCAAATCGTAGTTTTTGCTGCACTTCCACTAAGTCGTATTAACTATACTTAAGCTTAGACTTAGTGGGAAACATCAATTTAGTAAATCAAACTCCTACTCATTGACCACATTTTTGTTGCTATTTTTAATTTTCTTTTCTCTATCCGTAGCAACTTTTGGTCAAGAATCGAGAAAGCAAACTCTTTTTGACCGAATTTTGAAGATTGTGGTTGGTGAATTTATTTTGCTAGTCAAAAAACTCGACCCAAATCATTATCCATTCAGCCTACTTTCAATTGTATTAGCCGTAATATATAGTAAGAGTCTCATATATCTTACTTTGTTGTTTTCATATGGGAGACGGGAGTCATTGGTGGATGATCAAGTGGAGAATCATTTTGACCAAAAAAAGAAGTGGACAATCAATTACAGATGGAGGAAGATTTTTGAAAAGGAACATAATTAGCTTAAATGATTTGCACTGCATTCTAATTTTTTTAAAAGAAAAAAATTACACTCCGTTCTAAATTCTATTTTAATTTACCCCTAAATACACCAAGTTTAGATTATTTGATCCTTATTTATTTTTACACTAATGCGGCAATGTAATCAGATTAATATTGCACATAATATAAATGAGCATCTCTTTACTCCTACCAAACTAATATACTAATTTTCTAGGATCGTAAGATCCTTCAAACATTCGAATTATATTGAGGATCGAGACAGTGAATTTTTGTAGATTTTAAGATCCAAATGAGATTTTTAACAACCATGATATAGTGGCACATTCATGATTCAGGCCCTTCTTTCAATTGGACCGTTTTAATTTAACTATAGAATAGAAGACCTATATAGACTTGTAAGTTTAACATATTATTATGTTGTTGACTTCATATTATATCAAAGTAAAGCAACTCTTAGCACCAAAAAAAAAGTTAAGCAAGTTAGCAACTCATCAATAACAATCTCATGCTAACAATACAAAACTTTCACGCAAATATACAGCAATTCCTTCAACAATAAACTTTGACCAAACTATGTACAATAGTTTTACTTCATACAAATCACACTTATTTAGCTTATACACCACACAATCTTATCATACATGCATCTAAATTAATTATCTAATATGCGGCTGACTAATAATAGCATTCCCATGCTAATCACCAAGATTTCATATAAACTCGTGATTTATCGCATCTTACATTAACCATATTATTTACATTCACACCTAGATTAACACCCCCATTTGTACACTTTTTTTTAACCTCATCTAGTTCTAATAAGAACAACATCAAAAAAACAAAATACAAGAAGTTCACTCCTACAAATTTATGCTACTTAATCTTTCAATTTTAACAAGGACACTTCTAAGAGATGGCGTGTACTTGAACACTAATACGTCTTAAGCACATCCATATACAATTTACCATATACCCGTGTCCGAGTAACATAGCGTACCACTACAAGGTTAATTTCTTATACTTACTGCGGTAATTAGTGCAAGGACTACACATCCCACACATATTCAAACAATAATGTCTTCTTACCACTTGATCCTTCACTCCACTTTCTCTCTCCTCCTCCTCCTCCGCCACGTGTCCACCCGACACGGTGGCGGCGGCACTCTGTTCCAAACAAAGCCGTACAATCCTCTTAGCAACCTCCACGTCATCACCACTTTCCTCCATGATTCTCTCCACTTGCGTCTTACGCAACCTCATCTTAACTCTCGTGGGACCCACAACAGGAGAACCACCACATGAATGGGACCCACCATTTTCTTCATCATCATCATCAAAACTTCTCATATCAACCGTTGATCTCGTCTTGATCGTAAGATCATCAGAAACAGATCTTCGAGACACTCTTGTTGTTGCGGTGTAAGCGTGCACACCAGATTGCACCCTCCTAAGATTGTGGTTTGGAAACTTTGGAAGATCAACAAGAAGGTAGATTTTCCTGGGTTTGAGTTGATATTCTGGGTTAAGAGGTTTAGCTCTGAGATTAAATCTTAGGAATTCCTCAGAATCTAATAAAATATGATCTGGGTAATCTTTGGTTACGTCGATAACTTTTGCGGGTGTGTTGAGTTTGAAGAATTCGCCATTGATTTTCATTATTTTTGCTGCTTTATTGCTTCCACTACCCATGTTGTTGCCCATTTTTTCTCTCTCCTCGAAGTAAGAAGAAAGGGTCAGATAAGATAGAAGAAGAAAGAGGAGAATGAGGAAATGATTAGTTTTTGTTTGGTGGGTTGTTTAATACTTTTATTTTGGGGTGGTGGCCTGGTTGGAGATTTGGGTTTTTAGGAAGGTGATGTGATGGAAGTGTGAATGCAAACAAGATTCTTTTGGAATGGCTGAATTTGTACTTCCTCCGTTCCATAATAAGTGAAACACTTATTATTTCAAAACGTTTCAAAATAAGTGAAACATACTTTAAATGAAAAAAAAAGTGACAAAATGGCAAGAGTACCCATACAAACTTGTGTGGTTTGCTTTTCTCTCTCTCCTTTTATAATGAAAAGAGTATTTTATAACTTTTTGGCTTTTGAAAGTGAAGTTTATTAAATCTTGTGCTCAATCCCTATTTTTACACTTATTATGGAATGGATGAAGTATATAGTAACTTCGATTCTTAATAAATGAAATACTCCCTCCGTCCCAAAATATAGTTCTCATTTCCCTTTTTTCACGGTAATTTATGCAAGTAGAATCTAAGAGGGATAGTAAAAAAAATTTGTTTATCTAAATAAATGTTGTATGAGAAAAGATGATTTTAGGAGAGAGAATGAAGAATAATTAGTGAAAGAGCATTAATTGTAACACTTGGGTTGAATAAACAAAGCAAAAAACAAAATTCAAGAAGCAAATAAATGATAGGACACGGTTTTTCTAGACAAATTACGAAAAAATGTGGAACTAAATATGAAAATGGGAACTATATTTTTATATTTTGGGACACCCAAAATGAAAATGGGAACTATATTTTAGGACGGAGGGAGTATTTTTTTATTCACAAGAATTAAGGAGGAGGAAAGCGAGTTTACAATAATTTATGATGCATCTAAATAACTTTATAAAAAAATGATTATTTTACACAAAAACAGACTATATTTGATGAAAACTTAGGGGGCGTTTGGTTGGACGGTTTCAAGAAAGGGAAAGGGAATTGAGTTCCTTGTTTCTCTTTGTAAGTGTTTGGTTAGTGCTTTTTTTTTTCAAACCCTTTACCCTTTTTTCTTATTAGGATTACCCTCCTTCCCCTTGGATTCATTCCCCACCACCCCAAGGTTTGGGATTACCCCATATTCTACCATACAACTACTACTACTACTACTACTACTACTACTACTACTACTACTACTACTACTATTATTATTATTATTATTATTATTATTATTGTAGCCTAACATCTACGGTTCCTTTGAAGACACTTGGGCTCATCAGAGCCGTACACATGCCCCCCCCTAGTGAATAGAGAAGGAAGATTTAGTCTTTGGGTTATGCTCAGTTATGCTCAGTTGGGTTAAAAGGCTACTTTTACGGCCCAAAAAAAGTCGTCGAGCCCTTGACCTTGTGAGGTGGCTGCAGGAGAGTGGTTGATAAACCCTCACAAATCATGGCCTGCCATGTGTCATGATCTGATTCCTCGGCCAATTAGAGGCCACTATTGTAGGGCAGATTTTAAGGATAGCTGTCATCTTGATATCACTATAAATACCCCAGAAATCAGGAGAAAGTTCATTCAATGCAAACAGTGCAAAGTTACTCTGAAAAAATACCCTCTCATTTTCTCTCTCTATCTCTACTTTCTCTTACAACTCCTAATATCTGACTTAAGTTTCGGAGGGGGAACCATCATCCAAACCTCCAGGGTGGGTCCCTTTTTGCAGGTTCGGGAACGAAGCCCAGGCTAAGGACTAAGCCGATTCAGGCATTGTTGCACAAGTCTCCAACTGAAGAACATCTAAGGGAAACTCGTTTACTTGCGAGACAAGAAAGCTCAGCCTACCGCTTACTTGTTGGACAAGTATTGGACGAAACAATTATTATTATTATTATGATTATTATTATTAATCATAATAGTAATCATAATATTAATCATAATAATAATAATAATTTTTCATTCTTTTTGATGTTCATAACCAAACAACATTTTTAATCCAAGGGAAACCCTTTCCATTCTCCTTGTAACCCTTTCTCATACCCTTTTCCTTTTCTCTTAACGAACCAAACACCCCCTTGTTATATTAGAAAATTGATTATGACCTTGTTTGACAATTAACGGATAGTTGTTAGTTGTTTGTATAAAGGTATTTGGTAAGTAGCTGAGTTGATTGACACATAATTATGTAAAATGACTAATAAGAACATGTACATAATATATTGTTGTACTTTTTATTGTTTATTAGTGTAAATTTTATAAACTTTAAGACATAAATGTAATGACCCACTCATTCCCAAACCTCTAATGTCAAAAAGCTCTTCCCCCCAACTTTTTCAAAAAGAGTTTTTTGAGCCCAATCAGCTAAATGAAACCTCTCTTTACCAAAGATTCAAATTAGAAGATTGACTAGTCAAATCCTCTAATATAAGTTCAAACCTCTAGTTTTGACCCAAACCTCTCTTTACCAAACAAGGCCTATATCATACAAAAATTGACTATAAAAGGTGATTATATCATACAAAAACTGACTATATCAAACGAAAATTAATTATCTCAAATGAAAATTGACTATATCATATGGTTTTCAGTGCAAAATAAGTTATTGTAAACCCGATCCATTCAAGTTTTTTTTTTTTTTGTGTGGTCACTCTATTGCATAAGTCATTAGTTGTGTTGGATTATCACAAGTAAGGATATATAAGTCATTTAATGCTTAAAGCTTATCAAATAAGGAAATGTTGCATGTACATTGAACCCCCCTGAAAAAGAAAAAAAATATTACATATATTGACAAACGGATGTAGTATTAATATCATCACAACACATGAAAATTTATGTGCAATCTTTGTACGGGTGAAAGATATTAAGATACAATTACAAGGTAAAATCATAGCGCATTAAATTTAATAAGTTTAGCTTAGGTAACTTCAAATTTGAGTGTAAATAATGTAGTACCTTATAGCGCAGGAGCAACTCATTGCTTATTAACCAATCAATTAATTATATGATCGTTACCTCTTTGCACTCGAATAGGAATTGTTATATCTAGTAACCCTAGCTTGAGGTGGAAGCATGATGATAGCTAGCAACAATTTCAATATGCAGCTATCATTGATAGTTTTTGGGATGTAGACTATATGTTTATTGTTTGGCACATCATAACTTGACCACAAGTTAGTTGAGAATAAAGTAAACATCAACTACATATGTCTCTATTTTTTTTTAAGTATTTTCTAGAAAAATTGTCTATGATGCTTATACCACAAGAGTGACGTAGTGTGAAAAGAATTATCTTTTCTAAAAAAACTAGAAAATTAAAATATTATACGTAATGTGCCACATCATTAGTTGATAGTGTACGATGTGCCCTTGTTACCGATTAACAAATAAAGTTATCGATCGATAATATAAGATTATTATTATTTATTGGGTTACTAGCTCTTCATATACATGGCTATTAATGATACTTATATAATTATATGGAGCTATTAATGCATATATTAGTAATCATGCCGCGCTTTATATGGGATAAAGCTGAAATCAAACTAAATAATTGTAGTGAACATATATAGGAAATAAATAATTGTAGTGAACATATAGGGTTGCTCATGAGCTAGACTAGCCTATTGTTTGCCTTGGGTCTTAGGTAGAAAAGTTTGGTTAGTTGATTTTCCTTCTTGTATTGACTCTTTGTTGGCTTTGGATATTTCTTTAAATGATATAGTTACCCTTGTCAGCTTTCTTTAAAAAAAAAAAAAAAATCGCAAGCGAAAATAAACATAGATTATTAAACCAGTGAGTCACTTTTGCTCCACTAGCAAGAAAAGGGAGTAATTGTCTAATGTCTATTACAATTTACAAATATCTCTTTTGTTGCAAAAGCTAAATGAAGCTCATAGTGGATGGAGAGAGAAATCAATTTAATAATCCATGTTTTATTTTTTTGAGTTTCTAGAAGAGAAATAAAATTCTCTTTCTTGTCAAAACAAGTAAACTGGTTGGATTTGATAAAAAGAAAAGAAATGCCAAAATGTCATGCCTTTATAACTGACTAAGGGCCTGTTCTCCCCAACTTATTTTCAGTTCAGTTCAGTTCAGTTCAGTTCAATTCGATTCGATTCAATTCAATTGATTCGATTCGGTTCGGTTCTAAATGATAATCATTACTATTAATTAGTTATAATTTAATTCGTTCGATTGATTCGATTCAATTCAATTCAATTCGGTTCAATTCGGTTCGGTTCGATTCGGTTCGGTTCCGTTCGATTCGATTCGGTTCAATTCAGTTCAGTTCAGTTCAGTAGTTTTATGCCGAAGAGAACAGACCCTAACTTAGTAAGGCTATGTTCAGTTCACCTTATTGTTGCTTATTTCAGATCAGATCAGACCAGATCAGATCAGATCAGAAAAAATAAGTTCAGATTAGATCAGATCAGTTCAGATTAGATCAGATCAGTTCAGATCAGATCAGATCAGATAAGTTCAGATCATATCAGATCAGATAAGTTCAGATTATGCTTATATTTAAAAACTTATTATTATCATCATCATCATGATTATTATGATTATTAGTATTACTAATGCTATTATTGTTATTGTAATAATTATTATTATTATTGTTGTTTATTATTATTATTATTATTATTATTATTATTATTATTATTATTATTATTATTATTATTATTACTATTACTATTACTACTACTACTGTATACAATTACTTTTACTATTAATATTACTATTTACTAGTACATTTGTTCAAAAAGATTATTATTATTGTCGTTGTTGTACTTATTAATTATTAATATTGGTAATTATTATTAATGTCGTTGCTATTATTATAAATGTCATTGATATCACTATTTGAAGCTATTTGTGTTCAAGAAGAAGAATGTACTTTTGGCATTTGTAAGTGTTCTTTTTTATATTTATTCTAATTAATAATTTTGATATGTGATGTTCTTTTTGATGTTGTTCATGTAACGAACATGACAATAGTATATGATGTTTATTTTTTAAAACAATTTTGGTAGAATAATATAAATTATATATTACTAGTTTATATAAAACATGAGTAGTATGGGATAACCTAATGGTGTTGTCATCACATTCAAAATTTTCCCTACAAAGGATTTCAACTTATCTTTAAAAACAAAGTTTATATAGAACAAGACAACGATATAAGAAGAATATTTAACCATTTTGTTCAAAATCATATGATTATATATATTTATAGGTTTATTTATAATAAAAAAGAACAATTTATTGATATAACAAACAACATGTTGTTAGTTAAATCCAAACATGTCATCAATATAAAAATAACATCTATCTTTTATTTTTAAAATGTGTTCTCTATATAGATCTTGTATGCTCTTTCAGTATATGTTCTTTTTTTAATATCATTATATGTTCTTTTCATTATTACTACCTAAATTCTTATTATTAACGGACCTTGAACATGAGTATCCTTTTATTTTTAATTTTCTTGGGCCCCTTTCGGAAATGCCGTGGTAAGATGAATTTTCTCTAGGCTGCCCTCGCCCAACAAGCCTCAACCCCCACCCACAACAATATTGAAATATATGCTTCCACCAAGATTTGAACCTTGGTCTCCCATGTGAGAGGTAAGAAGCCATACCATTGGACCCAAGAGTCCTTAGTCTTTTATTTTTAATTGTATGTTCATATACTAATGTGCTCTTTTTCAAAAAAAAAAAAAATTATGCTATAATAATAATAATAATAATAATAATAATTATTATTATTATTATTATGTTATCTATATTATTATTATTATTGTTATTATTGTTATAATATTATTTATATTATTATTGAAAATTGTGCATAGTAATAAAATGATAGTAATAGTAATACTAGTAATGAAATACAAAGTAATAATAATATTAGTAATAATATGTTTTTTAAAAGATCAGTTCAGATCAGATCAGATTAAATCAGATTAGATTAGAAAAAAGTTCAGATCAGATCAGATCAGAAAAAATAAGTTCAGATCAGATCAGATCAGATAAGTTCAGATCAGAAAATTTTAGGTGAAATAAACATAGCCTAACTGACTATTGGAATCATATAAAAACTTTCATAACCTCATCCCACACATATGATAGTTAAAATGTAATAATCCAAGGAATTAATATTTGAGGGATTGAATCATATTTATATCCCTCAAATAATCCAAGGTGGTTGTTTGGTATACAAAAAAATTTAAATTTCATCGGAAGTTCAATTTCCTAGGAAATTATTTCTCTTTTGTAATTCTTAGGAAATTGACTAATGTGTTTGGTTGACATTAAGGAATTTGTAATTCTCATGAATTGATAAGGGAATTTTGAATGACCAAGGGGCGGTTAGGTGAAAAATTCCCACGTTTTGTGTGAATTTCAATTTCCCAAGAATTTTCATTGCCCCATTTTTCCTGCTTCCTGTCAACCAAACAACTACCCAATTTAGAAAATCATGGGAATTTCTATAGCCTACATAATAAACTGTATACCAAACAATCACCAAGTATTTGAGGGATTGACTAGTAACTTCATCCCTCAAGTACTTGGATTATTTTTACTAGTCATTTCGATTATTTTTACTAGTCATTTCCTCAAATACTTGGATTATTTTTACTAGTCATTTCCTCAAATACTTTAATATTTCCTCCGTTCTTTTTTAATTGCAAAAATTTACATTTTCACACTTATCGAGGCACAATTTTGACCATAAATAACTTTAGTTATGTATTTGTAAAAATTATGCAAATGAGATATTAAAAAACTACACATTGACATGAATTAAATAAAATCTCATATGACTATGTTTATATTTGTGTATTGATCATCATATAGCAGTCAAAGTGTGAAATATGAATATATAGTAGAAAAGTCAAAATGTTACAATTAATAAAGAATGGAGGAAGTATGATATAAATATTTATGTCCCTCACATATTTTGGAATATTTTTTTAAAAAATCATAACCTCATCCCTCAAATACTAGTCAATCAATCTTTTTGAATATATGATAGTGATAAAAAAATCAATAAAGAAAATCAATTGTAGAAGAGTGTTTTTTCTAAAGATAAAATGAAGAGGGCTCACTTGAGGGGAATAAGGAGAATTCCTCAAATGAGTCTCAATGTCCCATGACGTTTGATCCATAAACCTCATGGATATGAGGTGAGAAGCGATGTACTACTCCACCACCTCAACCTCATTATAGAAGTCCAGAAGAATGTATGTGAGTCGTCATATATACATATTATATGAATAGTAAGAAATATGTAACACAAAAATGGTTGCGGTTTTCATTGGCAAATAAAACTTATTGGAGACGAGGAAACTCCATGTCCCATTTTCTTGGATCCATCTTTTTTTAACACAAAATAAGATAGATATTATATACTCCATAATACATCAAGTTCAAACCCACAATTGTAATCAAAATAAACCAAACACAAGGCATTAACGAGCTTTCTTTAAGAAATAGGATAGTATATGTTAGGGCATATGAATAGTGAGTTTAAGGTTCAAATCCAAAGATGATGTTTCTTCCTCAATGCAAGTCATCGTGCCATTCTCATACTTGCCATCAATATCATGAGCATTATTTCCATGAGCTTTTGATGGTGGCTTACTACAACATGCATCGTTCTTCTTTGATTCGGATGAATTTGTGTTGGGAGATATTTGTGGATGAGAAAGATGATGATGACAGACTTTATGGTTATTAGGATCAATTCCCTTGCACATTAGCTTCTTCCTTATGTGAGAATTCCAATAGTTTTTCACTTCATTGTCTGTCCTTCCTGGCAATCTTCCTGCTATCAATGACCACCTAATTAGCAATATATTGCAATATCAATTGTAAATTTGAAATAACAACAAAATTTTTAAGGAACTTCAGAATGCAAATGCTCATCATCAACACACACATACAATGACGCCATTACACTTTTATTTTGGGGTGGTGGCCTGGTGGGAGATTTGGGTTTTTACTTTTTAGGAAGGTGATGTGATGGAAGTATGAATGCAAACAAGATTCTTTTGGAATTGCTCAACTGAACTTCTATTCATCGTCCTGAAATTACTTAAAATCGCCCCAACTATCATGTAAATATACCATTATACCCTTGGCTGCTTTTACAACTCTCTCTCCACCACCACCTAAAATCACTAACTACCAATCGCTACCTCTCCAACCCATCGACGAGCACAAAATTCCGACGAGGATTTTTTTTTTTACGAATTCCATGGGGCTAACGTGTGGCTTGCACGTTGACCCCATGAGACACAACGTCTTGCCTGGACGTTGTGGCCTGTGGCCTGCACGTTAGTCCCATGAGACACAACGTCCAGGCCAGACGTTGTGTCTTTGGCCCAACGTACAGGACACAGGTTAGGCCCATGAAATTCGTTAAAAAAAAATATAACTCGTCGGAATTTTGTGCTCGTCGGTGGTGGTGATCGTGGGTGGCGATGGCGAAGATGAGAGAAAATATGAATTAGAGGAGGAGTTAAGTTGGAGTAAAAATCAAAAAAAAATATCGTAAGGGTATAATGGTATTTTTAGAGGGGAGTTGGGGCGATTTTAAGTAATTTGGGGGCGACGTTTAACAATCCCCTTGCTCAATTGGTATATAAATAATTAAATACTACATCCGTTCTTTACCTATTGCAACAATTACCACTAGGTAGTTTTACATTTATTAGAACAATTCCACTTTTGGACTTTAGTTGATAATATTGTCCTTACTTTATCTTACTAAAACAACATTAATTACTCACTTTTGCTCATAAAGTTGCTTTTACTTTATTAAAAATTGATTTCTCTCTTATTATAGTTAATTAAAAGGGGTCCCTTTATGCTAAACTACCTACTTTTTCCATTTCCTTAAAAACTGTGCTCAAACCCATTGCTGCAATAGAAAGAAAACGGAGGTAGTATATACTAACTTCGTTGCTTAATACTACATATTACTTCCTCCGTTCTTTTTCTATTGCAACAATGGGTTTGAACACGGTTTTTAAGAAAATGAAAAATGTGAGTAGTTTAGTATAAATATACCCTTTTTAATTAACTAGTGTAGAAGATAAATAAATCCATAATAAAGTAAAAGCAAATTTATGAGGCAGTTTGAGTAATTAATGATGGTTTTAGTAAGATAGAGAAATGGCAATATTGTCAACTATTGCTTTTTTACCAAAAGTGTAATTGTTGCAATAGATATGAAAGTAACCAAAGTAGTAATTGTTGCAATAGAAAGAAAACATATGAAGTATAACATTTCTTTTTTGGCACAAGAATTAAGGAGGAAAGCGAGTTCAAAATAATGTATTATGTATATAAACTGGCTTTATAAAAAAAACTGACTATATTGAACAAAAATACAATATATCAGTTGAAAACTGACTATATTAGAAAATTTACTATATAATACAAAAACTGACTATTTAAAAGGTGATTATATCATACAAAAACTGATTATATCAAATGAAAACTAACTATATCAATTGAAAACTGACTATATCATATAATTTACAGTACACAATAAGTTATTGTAAACCCGTTCTATTTAAGTTTTTTTGTTGGTCATTCTATTGCACAAGTCATTAGTTGTCTTGGACATCACAAATAAGGATATACATTAAAAACTTGTCAAATAGGGATGTTGCATGTATATTGAAACATTCCAAAGAGAATAAAAGTATTACATGTATTGAGAAATGAAGGTACTATCAATATCATTACAGCTAGAGATGGCAATGGGTCATGGACCCGACCCAGACCCGTTAGGACCTAACCCATTTATATGGGTTTGGGTCCAGACTTTTTAGACCCAATGGGTCTGGGTCGGGTCTGGGTCTGGGTTCGGGACCACATATGTCAGACCTGGCCCACAGACCCATTTATATATATACAAAAATAAAAATTTACCTAACTCTAAGGTTTTATGAGTTGTGATTTCGTGAACTCGTTAGTGGTGTGACTCCATTTAAGACTTGTAAGTTATGACATTTTAAGATTTTATGAGTTATTTTTTAAAATGTTGTTTAGATAATGCTTTACCCATGGATGCAGAACCTATATATATTAGGGCGAAACAATTTACATAGATTTAAAAATCTGAAGTAAACTAAAAACTAAGAGGGACCCAGTAGGACACGTGGACCCGCTACTCCACTAGGCCCATCGGATCTGGGTCTGAAAATTCTAGACCCAACAGGTCTGAGGCGGGTATGGGTATGTAAAAAACAAACGGGACTGGGTCAGGGTCTGGGTCTAGGTGGACCCGACCCATTGCCATATCTTCACATCACATAAAATTTATGCGCAACCTTTATATGAATGAAGATATAAGTACAAGATAAAATCAAAGTGCATTAGATTTAATAAGTTCAGCTTAGTTAACTTCAATTTTGAGTGCAAATGATATACCTTATACGACAGGTGGAGCTACTCATTGCCTTATTAACTAGGGATGGTAGTGGGGTGGGTCAAGTAGGAGACCCGCCCCATCCCCACCCAAGTGGGGCGGAGATGGGTCTAGGTTTGGTGGGGATGGGGAAGAGATGGGAATTAAATTCATACCCGCAATGGGTGGTGGAGCGGGTGTGGATTTTATGCTATACCCGCCCCATCCCTGCTCGCTCCGCCCACTCCCACCCGCCCCACATATTTATTATTAAAATTCTATTTATATACTTATATTATTGATAATTTTATCTTGCAAAATATAAATATGTGGGTATGACGCGGGTACGATGCGGGTGTGGATACACATGCAGGTGGTGGGGTGGGAATGAAATGGGTACGCCTGATGAGAGACATTTATGTCGCTCATAGGGTAGTAATTTGTGCTTAATTAGAGTCATTTTAGTTTAATTTTTATAATTATTTTTCTAATTTTATTTCATTTTTAGTTATTATTGTTTTCTTTATTTATTATTTTATATGTACAGTTTCTCCCCTCGTGTTTGGTTTCCATGTAGGTAAGCATTTTGGAGCTATGATGTTTGAGTTTGAAAGCTAGAATGAATTGTGTGGCTCGAATTAGAGTTTCCATAAAAAAGACAATAGAATGTCTATCCTACACTACAACATTCCTTAACCTACACCACATCATCACCACCCTCATCTCACTAGCAAGCAGCCCACAAGGCCATAACTCCACAAGCTCGCCTGCGCTGAACCAAACACAGCAGCGTCCAGAGCTCGGCCCGCCCGGGCTTTGAAGCCCTCCCGGGCCACTTACCAAACTGCCCGGGCGCTAACTTGCTGGAAGTTCCTGCCAACATCGTCAACAACGGCCACGCCCGGTAGCTGTACCCGAGCCCGTTTAGCCTGCCCCGCCCGGGCCTAACCCAGCCCGCCCGAGCTTATGGAGAGCTGAAGTTCTGCCTCGAAGAAGAAAAACGTGCTATAAACTCATTAAACAAATCAAGGGTTATGATTAATCCATGGCCAAGCTTGAATTGCAAAAGAAATTGGATTGAAAAAGAAATATCAATGGTGAAGATTGATTTCCGCCGAAGATGGATGATGATGATGGCGCCGATGATGGACAGTGATGATGATGATGGCGTTGGTTTTGAGTGGTCATGATGCAGCGAAGAAGACGAAAGGAAAGAAGGAAATGAAAGGGGGTCTGATGGTTTGAGGATTTTAGTTTTTTTTTTTGAAAGAGAAATTTCATTGAAAGCCAAACGGCATCTACAATAAGTAATATAGAAAAACAGGATACAATCAAACAAGATCAGATCAACTTCGTCTTCGATGAAACTACAATGAACCAGATCGAATATTGTGGCGCAAGTCCCTTGTATTTGTTGTCCCAAGCAACTATTAATGGAACCGTCTATCATTTTGACATAGTTTGGAGAAGAACCTTCTTCATCTATCCATATTGACCGCATCCGAGCTTCTAATACCTTCATGTTGATAGTTTTGGACTTCAACCAATGAGAACAATTTCTCATACCTACAAATAAAAAAACTAGACTCACAACTCCCATAAGGGAGAAGGAGACCTCCACAACAGAGAAGACTAGTCTTCCCATATTAGGGCACAAGAAACTCTCATAAAGAGAGACTAACTTATTCAACAAAACAAAAGGACAAATTAGAAAGTGAAAACAAGAGAGGAAAAGGGGCTTACCATGGATGAGATCATCCATGGCAGCCCCTTACTGATGAAGGGAAAAGGGAAAAAGAGAGGCGGCTAGAGAGAAAAACTAGGTTTAGGGTTTTCTTGAGGATTTTAGTTTTCCTCCTTTTTCTTTTCCCTTTTCTTTTTACTCTCTTTAATGCCTTTTTTAATTTCTTTTTTTTCTTTTTCCTTTTATTTCTTCTTTCTTTTCTCCCTTGTTACTGCTGCACGTTTTCTACTCTTCTTATTTTCATTTTATTTTATTTCTCCTTTTTCTTTTATCTCCCTTTATTTACTTTTTTTTCTATTTTCTTTTCCTTATTCTTTATTCTCTTTTTATTGTTAGGAGTAGTATAAATACCCTTAACTCATACCTTTTTTTGGAGAGAAAGTTTTTAGTTATGTTTTAGCCAAGTTTTATTTTATTCCCTACTTTTAGTTTTAGAATATTTTTAGGGTTTTAGGGAGGATTAGCCTCCATAGCTTAGTTTTGGGAAAAGTGAAAAAACTCAAAGAGAGATTGAAGTTTGGAGATTCAAGGGTGACAACTTGGATTTAAAGATTCAACAATTTATCAATGAGCATTTCTTACTCTCTCTCCTCTTTTATTGCTTTATTTTAATGTTTAATAGTTAATCTAGATTAAAGTTTTCATCTTTTCCTAGTTTGTTCTTGTTTGTTCTTTAGATTTTGTTTTGCTTTTACTTTAAAGTATTGATTTTTGGTTTTGCTATTTTTTAGATTAGTGATTAAATGCTAGTTTTTCCATGTTTAGAATGTTTGGTAGTATAATGGGTAGTGAGTAGTTCATTAACTAGGATTGGGAGTAACTCAATCATTGTTTGCATCCTATTTTCATGAGTAGAGTTTATTGGGTTGATTATGCTTGGAATTTGTGCAATTTCAATCTTTAATATTGATTGGTGACTTAGTTGATGTGAGCTCCATCATCTTTGATCCTTTTGTTGCCCATTTAATGGTTTACTTTTGTGTGGTTGACCTTCATGCATGATCGATTGATTAGTGCTACACATCACTTGTTGATTGGTATTAACTTGGGTTTGATTTCAATTCCTAACTTGGCCTAGTTAGGTGATAACACCTCGAAATATAGGTTTTGTTGCCATAATTAGGACTCTAAACTCCCTAACAACGATTTTAGAGGTGTTTAGGTTTGTTTATTTCCCTTTGCATATCCCTAATACATGTCAACCCCCTTTACCTCTACTTGGTTGTTGGATGTGAACTATGATTGTGGTGATTCCCCATTCCTAGTGTTTTTCCTAATTTGATTTCAATAGTTTATACCCTTAGTTTAACCAAAACTTGATGATTTCTTCGGCCTAGCTTATTGTTAAATTAATACATTTCGATGTTCCTTAGTCCTTGTGGAAGAATGACCCTTGCTTACCACTCTACTTAGTTTAGTGGTCTAGTTCTGTAACGCCCCGACTTTCATACATCCTTATTAAGTTAATTAATCAGGATTATCAGCGGAAGACTTAGCTTAGTCGGCGCGTTACCGCCGTACTTTCCACTAGGGGAAAATACAAGGCGACATTTAACATTAACTTACAGGGACATTACTTACATTTGCCCCTCTTTAAAGAAACACTTTAATAATAGATCACTATTTTCTAGAAATTTCGGCAGAGTTTCCTTTGTAAATTGGTCAACCCACAATGGGAGAATGTTTGAAAAACCTGTTACAATAAAATATACCAAAACCAGAACTCAACGCTTTCGCGGAGTAGCAGCTAAAGAGAAGCGGGAGCACTATTGCTCAACCAGAACTAGTATCTATTACAAAGTGTAACGTTCTCGCCTCAAAAGGAACATTAAAACAATCATAGCATAACTCTTAGCACGTAACTGCTTTTATCTTGGAAATGATGCTCCAGAACTTCAACCTGAAACTATTGTAACACTGCCACCCACCAAGTGACAGGCCACAGTAGTGACAAAACAAAACATTGACAGACACATCAGCACAACGCTGAGTACTAACCCATAAATCATTCTTAAAACATGCTTTGGTGTCTACGACTCTCACGTAATCAACATGTTCACATCGTTCATAACCATATCACAACAACATAGCAATATCCACATAATCCACTATAATTCATCATGTTTCGTGACCTTTAAGTAATTTCAGAAATCATAACAGAGTCGTAACATCATCGTAGTTCTTTCATATCAAAGCGGAAGACGTACTTTCATATCATTAGACAGTAAACATTCATAAACATATACTTCAAGTCATACAGAATATCATAAGTCATCATCATCTTTCATTTACTTAACTAGTAATGGTCGTACCATCTTAATAACATAGTTATTTCATAACATTCGTTCATAAACATCACTAACCATCATATTCATAAAACATTCTATATTTCTTAATCCAACATCGATAACATAATGTGTGAAATCATAAAACATAATCTCAATCATAATCATACTTCCATAACACCAATGTCATCATATTTCATAACATTAAATCATTTACTACATCATCTATATAGCATATACTTCATATCATATCATATGCTTCATCACATCTTTCCATTTTACTTAAGTCATATTGGTAACTAGAAAGAGCATGCATTTAATAGAGGGAAATACAACATAAATCATTTCATAACATATCATATCGGTTCGTATCATATCATAAGCTTCATCATTATCTTTTCATTTTACTTATTCATTTTGGTTACTTGGCAAGTATAACGTACATTCATTAACCAATAGGGTGGCCACAACAAAGGTGACACTTGCGGTACCCAATTCATTAACCAGTAGGGTGGCCACAACAAAGGTGACACTTGCGGTACCCAATTTAATTCATTAACAAGTAGGGTGGCCACAACAAAGGTGACACTTGCGGTACCCAATTAAGTTCATTAACAAGTAGGGTGGCCACAACAAAGGTGACACTTGCGGTACCCAATTTAATTCATTAACAAGTAGGGTGGCCACAACAAAGGTGACACTTGCGGTACCCAATTTAATTCATTAACAAGTAGGGTGGCCACAACAAAGGTGACACTTGCGGTACCCAATTAAGTTCATTAACAAGTAGGGTGGCCACAACAAAGGTGACACTTGCGGTACCCAAATATACTGCCAAGAACCATCTTTCACTTAGCTTTATCATGTTTCATTGCTTTTACATATCATAATTACATTACATCATTGTAATCATAATCATGGAGAGTAATCATATGCATGACATATTCATAATCATGTTCATAACGTATACTTTTGCATAATCAGGTATTCAGAAGCATATCTCATAACTTAAAATACATTTCAAACTACATAGCAGAAGTATATCTGAAACATAACAGATACATAGCAGAAGCATAGTAGTCCTTTCGTATTTTACATCATTTATGAACCATTCATGCTTTCAGATTATTTCGGAATTTAAAGGTATACTTTGGCATATTCGGAATACATAAACATATATCATAGTAAACATCTCATAACTCATCTATCATGAGAACAAAGGAAATCTTTTCACACCTTTCAATCACATGAGAAATGGAAGACATACTTATTTCATACTTATTAATCATTCGAGGTGTATAGCCTTAAGCTAATCTAAATTTAATGAGGGATCAACCCGAATAATCATAGGTTTCTTATTATAAATTAAATAAGAAGGATTGACTTAGACTTGATAGTTCATGGTTCAATGGATGTACAATAGTTTAATGTAAATAAATAATATTCGTGCTATACCATAGGATTACCAAGTTAACTCATTATAGACTTTGAATTCAAAATCGCATATTTTATGAATCTCGACAAACATAGATATGTTTATATAACCCATATAATAGCTTAAGGTTATTCAATTAACATTAAAACTATTCTAACAACAACTTGATAACATAAAATCTGTTTTAATCTTCAACTAAAGACTAAAATTCAGATTATCTTTCAACTATAAACATTGTCTCCACAAACTGATTTCCACAAAATTACTCCACCAAAAGTGATATGCAACCCATATAACAGTTTATAAATCAAATCCCACAACACACAAGGTTCTAAACCACAATAATCAGAATTTCGTTCACAAATTAATTCTCTGTGACCTTTGATATGGGGAGAATAAGAGAGAAGAAGAGGAGGGTATAGTACCTCTGCTCAATTGGAGCAGGGACGAAACAGAGGCGCGAGAGGAGAGCTGAGCTCCGGCGATCGACATCAGGCGGCGGTACGGGAGGTCGGCGGCGAGCAGGGCCACCACAACAACAGCAGCGTCCAACAACGAGCAGCAGCAGCAACAACAACGACGCACAGCAGCAGTAGGGCAGCAGCGTCGCACGGGGAAAAGAAACTCCGGCGAGCTCAGGGACGGCGGAGAGGAGGAGGCAGGCAGCGAGGGGAGAGAAAGCTTAGGGGTTTGGGGTGTTGGGATTTTTCCACGGGAGAGAGAAAGAAACATGGGTTGGGGTTTTAGGTGAGAGAAAATAACAAAGTGAGAGAAGATTTGGGGGTTTTGGTTTCTATTTTGGCAAAATACCGCTCAACTAATTTGGATATTTAAAACCTAAAATAATTTTAAATAATAATATCTTTATAAAATTAAATTAACAAACACATTGCAACATCTCAATTACAAATTCATAATTTTCGGAACATAATTAATATAATAAATATTATTAACGCTAATTAAAACGCTCTTAAAAATTGGGGTATTACATAGTTAGGTTTTGTTTGACTTTAGGAGACTAGTAACGACCTAGCTTCCCCCTTTGTCAACGCCACGGGTACGAAGCGGGTGCGGGTACCTATGTGGATGGTGGGGCGGGGATGTGATTAAATACGTGCCTGGTGGGGCGGGGATGGGTCTGGAATTTTCCCTAGCAATGGTTGGTGGGGGAGGGGAGGGGATGAGAATCTTATGCAGGTGCGGGTGTGGAGGTACCATCTTCCGCACCCTTCCCGTCCAATTGCCATCACTATTATTAACCAATCAATTAATTATATGATCCTTTATCTCTTTACACTCTAACAGGAATAGTTATATCTAGTAATCCTAGCTTCAGGTGGAAGCATGATGATAGCTAGCAACAATTTCAATATGCAGCTATCACTGATAATTTTTATGATATAGACTATATGTTTATTGTTTGGCACATCATAACTTGACCACAAGTTAGTTGAGAATAAAGTAAACATCAACTACATATGTCTCTCTATATATTTTAAATATTTTTTAGAAAAATTGTCTATGATGCTTATACCACAAGAGTGACGTAGTGTGAAAAGAATTATCTTTTTTAAAAAACTAGAAAATCAAAATATTATGTGTAATGTGCCACATCATTAGTTGATGGTATGATGTGCCCTTGTTACCGATCAACAAACAAAGTTATCGATCGATAATATGCGATTATTATTTATTGGGTTACTAGTTATTCATATATATGGCTATTAATGATACTTATATAATTATATGAAGCTATCAATGCATATATTAGTAATTAGATTACTTATAAGGAACATGTTGCACCATTATATAATCATGCCGCGCTTTATATGGGATAAAGCTGAAAATCAAACTAAACTAGTTATTAGGTCTGTACTATGCCCCGGGTAAGGAAAATTTCATTTATTAATATTATACTTTGAAATAACACTAAATATCACTAGTCTAGTGGTTAAGATTTTAGTATATAAACTTGAAGTCAAAGGATCGAACCCTACACTAGGGATGATAATGAGCCTGACAAGCTCACGAACAGTTCGGGCTCGCTCGGTCAAAGCTTGGCTCGTTGTGGCTCGGCTCGAGTTCGGGCTCGGCTCGAGACTTAAACGAGCCGAGCTGAGCTAAGCAAAGCTCGACTCGAAAAGCTCGTGAATAGCTCGATTATTATTTTATACTAAAAAAATATTTTATATTAAACAAATATATTAAGTATTTATTTTAAAATATTAACTAAGGTATATATGAGAAGAAAGATAAAAAAAAAAGTAAATTTCCCAAACGAGCTCGAGCCCATAATCGAACCCGAGTTCTAGTCGAGCCTGAAAACGAGCTCGAGCCTAGTCGAGCTCACGGGCCGAGCTCGAGCCGCAAAAACTAATCACGAGCTCGAGCCGAGCTCGGCTCCCCCAAGCTCGTTGAGCTCACGAGCCGAGCCGAGCCCATGAAAAGTTAAACGAGCTCGAGCCGAGCCGAGCCCATGAAAAGTTAAACGAGCTCGAGCCGAGCCCATCGCTATTCGGGCTCGGCTCGTTCGATAAGCACCCCTACCTTACACTATACAATTTCTAATTTTTTTATTGTATGTGGATTACATGGAGTAAAATGCCCCTCGGAAAAGTGTCACGTGGCACCGTTCCTTGTTGGGGAACGCCTTTTAATATATTAGTATAGATAGATAATTGTAGTGAACATAGGAAATAAATAAGTTGCAAGCGAAAATAAACATAGATTATTAAACCAGTCGAGTCACTTTTGCTCCACTAGTAAGAAAAAGGAGTAATTGTCTAATGTCTATTACAATTTACAAATATCTCTTTTCTTGCAAAAGCTCATAGTGGATGGAGAGAGAAATCGACATCACTCTCTTTTCCTGTCTATACAATGGCCTATGGGCAATTGAGGGACTTCTCTTGTACAGAACGAATGAAGAACTAACTATGAGAATTATGAAAATGATCTAATCACACTCAACTTATCCAAGAAATCAATTTATTGGAATCATATAAAAACTCAATTCGTCTTGCATGGACCCGGTTTACATTAAAAATAGTGTGGACTAGGCCTAGACACGTGCCCCACTACAAACTAGTCACTCCCGCCTTCCAAAATCCGCGCGATTTTCTCTCTCTTCAATAAGATTCTCTCGCCCTAAAAAACAGTTGTTCAGAACAAACATACACTATATCATTTTAAAATACACTATCATGTCAAAATACACTATTATTTCAAACACTATAACGATCGATTATGATAATGTTGTGTAATATACAAATAAACTACACTATAACATTTCAAAATACACTATATCATGTCAAAACACACTATATCGATCATGCAACTCTATCATGTCAAAAAACACAGCAAATTAAAACACTATCATGTCAAAATACAATATATCATTTCAAAATACACTATATCATGTCAATATACACTATAACATGCAACACTATCATGCCAAAAAACTTAGCAAAACACTATCATTTTAAAATACACTATATCATTTTAAAATACACTATATTATTTCAAAATACACTATATTATTTCAAAAATACACTATCAGGATAGTGAAGTTATAAGAGGAGAGAGAAGTTATCAAGAGAGAGAAAAGAGCGGAAGACTGAACGCGGCAAAAACGGAAAGTTGTAAGCATTAAAACTCACGTAAGATGGATAAGGTGCACACTAAGTTAGTGTGCACCGGATTCATATTAGTTTTTGTAATAAAAACTTTCATAACCTCATCCCACACATATGATAGTTAAAATGTAATAATCCAAGGAATTAATATTTGAGGGACTGAATCATGTTTTTATCCCTCAAATAATCCAAGTATTTGAGGGATTGACTAGTAACTTTATCCCCCTCAAATACTTGGATTATTTTTACTAGTCATTTCCTCAAATACTTTAATATGATGTACTACATATTTATGTCCCTCACATATTTTGGAATTTTTTTAAAAAATTTCATAACCTCATCCCTCAAATACTAGTCAATTAATCTTTTTTCAATATATGATAGTGATGAAAAAATCAATAAAGAAAATCGATTGTAGAAGAGTGTTTTTTCTTAAAGATATATAATGAGTCACATGAGGTTTGATCCCTAAACCTCAAGGATATGAGGTGGAAAGCAATGTCACTATTCCACCATCTCAACCTCATTGTAGAAGTCTAGAAGAGTGTATGTGAGTCATCATATATACATATTAGTATCTTTTGCATATGCGTGCGTGACATCTTGTGTTAAGTGATTTTGTGGAAGTTTTTGATTTAATCGTCATTCAAGTAATATTATTCTATTTTTTTTTGCTGGGGCAAATGTAAGATGTAACTGCTTTGCAATTGCAGGGATCCTTTTTTTCCCTTTTTATTAAGAAAAAAATGAGAGAATGCAATTAGTAATTTTGTTTGGTTATCAGGGGTATTTTGGGTAAAAAGGGTGGACACCAAAAGATTAGGAGTTCCCATATATAATAGAGATTATATGAATAGTAAGAAATTATGTAGCACAAAAATGGTTGCGGTTTTCATTGGCAAATAAAACTTATTGGATACGAGGAAACGCCATGTCCCATTTTCTTCGAGCCGTCTTTTTTTTAACACAAAATAGGATAGATATTATATACTCCCTCCGTCCCAAAATATAGTTTCCATTTCCATTTTGGGTGTTCCAAAATATAGTTCCCATTTCCATATTTAGTTCCACATTTTTCCGTAATTTGTCTGAAAAAACCGTGTCCCATCATTTATTTGCTTCTTGAATTTTGTTTTTTGCTTTGTTTATTCAACCCAAGTGTTACATTTAATGCTCTTTCACCAAGTATTCTCCATTATCTCTTCTAAAATCATCTTTTCCCATACAACATTTATTTAAATAAATAAAAAATCTTTAATATCTCTCTTAGATTCTGCTTGCATAAATTACCGTGAAAAAAGGGAAATGGGAACTATATTTTGGGACGGATGGAGTATAATACATCAAGTTCAAACCCACAATTGTAATCAAAATAAACCTAACACAAGGAATTAACAAGCAAGCTTTCTTTAAGAAATATAGTATATGTTAGATTGTTAGGGCGTATGAATAGTGAGTTTAAGGTTCAAATCCAACATAGACGATGTTTCTTCTTCAATGCAAGTAATCGCGCCATTCTCATACTTGCCATCAATATCATGAGCATTATTTCCATGAGCTTTTGATGGTGGCTTACTACTACATGCATCGTTCTTCTTTGATTCAGATGAATTTGTGATGGGAGACATTTGTGGATGAGAAAGATGATGATGACAGACTTTATGGTTATTAGGATCAATTCCCTTGCACATTAGCTTCTTCCTTATGTGAGAATTCCAATAGTTTTTCACTTCATTGTCTGTCCTTCCTGGCAATCTTCCTGCTATCAATGACCACCTAATAGCAATATATTGCAATATCAATTGTAAATTTGAAATAACAACAAAAAATTTAAGGAACTTCAGAATGCAAATGCTCATCATCAACACACACATATACAATGACGTTGATGGTTTTGTTGTTCATCTATAGAAGAGTAGCATACATGGCCTTATATGTTCTACAATTTGAACAACCACGCCATTACACTTTGTTCCATATTTCTTGCAACAGTATAGCAGATTTGAGGTCTCCAATGCCCTACTTTAACTATTGATATCTCCAACTATGAATGAATATATATATTATGGATCTAACAAGATCCCATCTGCCTATATTTTTCCCTGTATAATGATAAGAATTTGTGGTCCAAGTTTATTAAGTTTGACCTTGAAATTGCAAGTGCTACATGAATTATGAAACGGATGAATTTTTTTCATGTTCATATTATTAATTATGTCAAAGATTAAGGTTTAACCTTTTTAGTATAAGTTTTATTTTATCATAACCTAAACTTTCTAAATAGTTACTAGCATGGCACGTGAACAGATATACTCCCATCCCTTGAAATTCATTCTTTTGGTAGAGAAAGAAAGATATAGACTAAAAAAGTAATGATTTATAAGTGAGATGAATAATGTACCTATTGCCAAGAAGAGCATGAAGCTTGATGATTAGGTCCTCCTCATCTTGAGCAAAGTTTCCTCGTTTAACATCTGGTCTTAGATAATTTATCCATCTCAACCTACAACTCTTGCCACAACGGTCTAATCCTAAAAAATTAGTTGATACACCCCAAATTAAAAAAAGCAAACATATTCAATTTAATTCATGATATATATAATACAAATAAATATAGATATAGATATAGATATAGATATAGATATAGCTACGGATAGTTTACAGAGACAAGGTACACGTAAAATATGTGAAAGGAGCAGGGATAGATCGATAACGAACAAACCTGCAGCTTTGGGGAGAGAATGCCAACAACCTTCACCATGGAGTTTAATGTAATCAACGAGTTTTTGATCTTCTTGCTTTGACCAAGCACCCTTGTTTCTTCCATCCTGATTACAACATGGCTTCCTCATCTTCTTTAGTTCTAGTTTTCTGAAATCCAAGTTATAATAGTATATATACCGCGAAAATCAACACAAGTAAGAGGTATTAGCTAGATGTTTGTACATAAGAGAGAAAAGTAGAGAATTAACGAAGGAATTCAGCATCACATTATATTCTTATGAAGTATAATATAACAAAGAGAAGTAGAGAAAACAAAGGCATATATAAAGCCATATATATGACTTATTAGGTTGACTTGGACTGGCGGTTTTATCATGCATGATAATTAGGTGGGTCACAGCATGTATTCACTTGTTACCCTTTGCGTAAGGTAGGACGAATGAAGGAAAACAAGGTAAGTAGCTGCAATAAATTAGAGGTTGAGTGGATAAACTGCATGCAATTTGTAGAAAGATTTGATTTGTTAAGCTATATGCATTATGCAATATGGATGATGTATCAGAGGACTAGAGGGTGAATGTGAGTTAGTACTTAATAGAGCCTGTTCTTCCCAGCTTATTTTCAGTTCAGTTCAGTTTAATTCAGTTAAGTTCCTAAATTATTATCATTACTATTAATTAGTTATAATTTAATTCAGTTCAGTTCAGTTCAATTCAATTAAGTTCAATTCAGTTCAGTTATTTTATGCCGAAAAGAATAGGCTCATAGTGGGTAACTGCACGCATATTGATCAATATATATATGATGCACTACTCTTCCAAGTCCTTAAAGTATGACAAAGGATTAGAAAACATTGGTTGAATTTTCTTTTTCTTGTGATATAGTAATATACTTATAATACTTATTGTTATTGTTTTGCTATTTCTGTCGTCAGAATATGAAATTTTTTGATGGTTTTAGGTGATTAATATTTAAGGAAATCTTAAAATTTTAACTTCAACATAACATTAATATTTTATATAAATATAATAGAAGAAATTAATAGTTAAAGATATATGTGAACTAAAGATTGAAAAGTAAACAAAAACCCCCTTTCATAGGACAAATTAGGCGCTTAAAGGTCCCTAAAACCACCGGCTATTACACAGCTACACAAGCACTCGAACTTAATTAACAACGTGAACGTAGAATGTGTGTACCTTAATTACCACTACCCTGCTACCTCCGTTTCTTAACACATGCAACATAGTATTTCTTTTTCGAAATGTTTCATAATACTTACAACGTTTCTCTTATTGGCAAATTCTTATACAAAGAAAGCTTTATTTTACTTATATAAGCACATGGGTCATGTTTCATTCTTTCATCTCCTCCTTGATTTATGTGTCATTTGCCAATGTCGAGTGTATTAAGAAACGAGAGGAAGTTTTATACATTTGAAGGTCCCATAAAAAAAGTTAAATAAAAGTTGAGTCTTTAATAAAATAATGCACTCGACTAAGTGACCCTCTATTCTTCAACGTAACATTCTCTAATACCTTTTGAAATGCTCCTGCCCCAGAAGAATAAAGAAGATTAATTGGACACTATGTGGCAACCTAACTTATCCCAAGCCCCTCAATGTGTACAAAAATTATTGAAATGTACTTTTTCAGCTGAATAAGAAAGTTGAGCGTATATTAGTATAAAAATGAAAGTAATGAATTAACATTACTCACATTTTATATAATCAAGTAGTTAAAGAAAATAAGTGAAATGCCACAATGTTACACTTTTAAACTAGCCTTAAGGTATAAAGTATATTATACACACTAATTTGCCAAAAAACCACAAACTTAATTTTTTTGTGTAAGATGAAACCTATTCTCATTTTCCGGTGTGGTTTTTGGGCGCATAGGGTAGGTCATTGCGGTTAATGGAAATAGGGGATTAAAGAAATATAAAAGGTTCAACGTCGGAATTGAGCAAAAACACACTCTGGAAAAAGGGAATAGGTTTCTTGCTTTGCAAGAAAAATTAAGTTTGTGGTTTCTTTTTGCAAAGAATGTTTTATAAGGTTTTTTTTTCGCAAAATTGAACCTTTCAAAGGTTTTTTTTGACAAATTTTCCCATTTTTTTTACTCTAATGTACCATATATAAAAGACAATTTGTTTTGCTCTCCGCTAATAGCATTAGGTATAAAGTATAGATTTCGACTTTTGTTCTAGCTATACAAAGAAGAAATGGAGAAAAAACCATCAAAATATTGCATTTTCTACAAGTATGAGTGTATGACTGGTGGAGAAGGCATTTGTGGTTGACTAGTTGTTTAGGAATCGTTGGATTACCATCCAGTATTCTCATAGCACTATAGAGTATATACCACCAGTCTCTTTCTGAAAAATTTGGCAATAGCATGAGTTTCCACTTTCTTTGGATAAAGTAAGTTTAGAATTAGTTAGCGTATCTATTAACCTTTTAAGTTTCTCCTATCATTATTCAGGAAGTTTTTCCTGTGGCTACAACAAAATGATAGCCACTACAATTACTTAATCTCAACCCTTCACTTTTAGTGACTCATCTTGTCCATTGATTTCGTTAACCTTTAAAACATTCTAAAGAAATTGCCGAAAAATAAGTGAACTATTAATTATTTATTTCTTAAAGCATAACTGTTAGTTTTTTTTTTTTTTTTGAAAGGAACCCATTATGGGAAACTATATTAGCTCATCACTAGCAATCGAAACAATCAAGTCCGCAACGCGAACCTCCCACTCCACCGCATGTTGAATCACGGCACAGCAGGGGCATAACTGTTAGTTTTAGTTTAATTATAAAAGTTAATTAAATGAATGTTAGAGATTTTAAATTAAAAATGAATGGTGTAAACTGTAAATTAATCAAATTATCATGGCTACAATTGTAGCCACTATAAAATAATCCCATTATTCATTAACCGACATAGATTGACCAATAATGGCAGATGGACATAGATGCGTAAACCAATAATGATGAGTAGAGCACTATAATGATCAAGGTATCGAGCTCGACTCCTGATATAAGAAGCTTCTAACTTACTTCGTGTTTGTTTATAATTAATAAACATACCTTAACCCAGTTATGAACAAACTTGTCGTCTTCACAAGCATACTGGAAGGAAATGAATATAATAGTGTCAAGTTATCAACCTGGATTACATGAACCAACTCATTGTCTTTCGTAATTGGATGAAAAACTCAAGAAATGTTGGAAGGAAGTTTATGTCAACTTGTAGAGTGTAAGACACTAAAAACCAAAAAAAAAAAAAGCTTTTGCCACTCAACTTGCCAAGGCGGAGAAATATTTTTGTTTTTGGTGATAACCATCGGTCAAGAGTCCAACTAATTCGGATTTGAACCGGAAAAGGTGGATCGAGGGGCCAAAGCTCTTCCGACATGTTGTTGGCATTTTTCCAAAACCCGAACCTGAAATCTCTAGTTTAGCTAGAACAAACCCTTTACTAGTTTATCTAAGGGAAAGACAATTCATATACAGAAATCTCAACTCTAACCAATCTCAATTGCAACTATTGATTATTAGAATAGAACACAAAAGGAATTTTAGTCTAGTTCAATATAGTATCTTTCACTCATAGAAGCTAAATACACATTACTGCACAACACCCACCAAATTATGCAAAACACCTGCTTTACTTCCTTTTTCTTCTCGTCCTGTATAACTTCATTGAAAATTTTTGGGAGCATACAATACAATATGTATAAGTTAAGCACTGATGCATGGCTCTTTACAGAGGTTTTATGAAATTAGTCCTAACAATCAACATCCATGAATTACTTTTCACGAACTAAAGTTGACACAGATCTTCAGCTTCAGACTGAAGTCCAACACCGCATATAGAACAAACAATAAACCTGAAAGTATATTCCACTTAAAGTTACCATAATAACACTTCCAACCACAAATAGACACCTTTTATAATGAAGCATTTTGATTCGTTCGCAAATGAACGCCATTGTACCTTGAATGTAAATTTTACCCCACCTCCACAGCTCTACTTACCTATCTCTCAAACAACTTTTTTCTATTTATACTTCTACTGTTCTATATGCCAGCCCAAGCTTAACGGGTTTTTATTTGTGGATGGAGAAAGTATCAAGTTAGCAGGAGTAAGAGAAGGAATACAAAAGGATTCAGCAGAAGAAATGAAATGCATTAATGCAATCACAAAATACCAAAGGGGGATCACCTAACTCAACTTTGACAAGGCAGTTGTAACTTGCCGGATGTCTTCTTGCTAAATATAATCATTTGGCTCCCACCATTTAAGGGGTTTCCTCACCAAAAGGCAGATCCAGCTTCATCGTGCTCCTGATTGCAGCAAAGATTCCCCTGTTCCAAAATGTTTGAGGTTACTTGGATTTGAAACTCAACATCGTGTCTTCAAAAATCCCAATGAATGCAGAATTTTAGATAAAGAGTGTAGTCAGCAAGTAAAAAAAAAAAAAAAAAAACTTTATCTCCAAGTTCTTCTAAATTATAGGATTAAAAGCTCCGACTTGACCTGAAGGAGAAGTAGAACAGTAAATTCCTGTTACATTTTTCCATTATAAGATGATGTCAGCTTATCATCACATAAATCATAAGCAAGTATATCATGGTAGACGCTAAGTCCTAAGCCCTAACTACCACACCACACGCCACCTCTCTCCACCCTTCATCTTGAAAAAAGAAGATAAGTTTATTTTTCCTGCAACCGGTTCAAATTTCAGATCAGATGCTCAATGTTATATTCAGGTTAATATTCACAGTATCTGCAATTCTAATTTTTTTGGGTACTAGTTCACCAGCATAAGCAGCACATCAAGAGACAAGTTCAATGCAAATTGGTCAAGCAACGGGAACACATATTGAGTGCCCACAACTATTGGAAAGCTGCTAAGCTCTTCGATCATGTAAGAGAGATGAAGACAGCAACGAACTTCATGAAAATTTTCTTGGTTTAGGTGGATATGGTGAAGTCTTCAAGTTTCTCACTTTGACCTAGTCAGGCTTGTTGACACTTAGGTGACTCGTATTTCCACTTCTGCTCAAAGAATGCAACGTTACTGTTACCTTGATCCAGAATACTATCAGATTATTAGTTAACTAATAGAAGTGATATTAGCAGCTTTGGCGTTGTTGATATAGAGCCTCTTACTTCCAAGAAAGCTACAAAATTTAACAGGGAAGCTGATGGAACCTTGCTGTTTATGTAAGAATGCTGGCAGATCGACAGAGATTATTGGATGCTGTTGACTCAGGACTTGCAACGCAGGCCAGCATATAGAATTGGATGGTGAAAGCATTTGGGCTAGACACAGGGGAGGGATCATAGGTAAACTGTTGCAAAGATATCACAACTTACAGTATGCTCAGCATGTAGAGCTTCAGCAACAGCATCATTATGCTGATGAAGTGCCTTCTTGCAAATTTTGATCTTCTGATCAGCCGCTTTTGATGTCCTCAATAAACTATGATAAAATAGCGAGGCATCAGCAAAGTGCATGTGACGAGGTACTGCAAAGGGAGAGTGATGCAGGGTTGTGAGAAAAAAAAACATGGACATTGTATCATCAAAAATGGCAAATACGTGGACATCGTATCATCGAAAAATGGCTATGTTTGATCAAATTCAAAGAGTAACAGAGAGATTATTTCCAACATCATCAAAGACATCATAAAGTTCTTATCGGACTTTTGACTTAAAAAATCAATTGCAGAAACTTTTAAATCGACTCTAAAATCAATTGATAGACCGATACAATATCAAATCCTTAAATTTCTTGAGAAAATAATTAATGAATTAATTAAACATGTTAGCATGATGCTCACCCCACTGTTCTACACAAATTGTATCATTATTTGGATGAGATGTCCTCTAAGGAAATAAACACAACAGTGCATGGTAATCCCAATTTCAGATGCAGTTTATCACTTGCTAGGGCTGTACCAGCAAGGAGAAGATACCTAAAACTTTGAAAAGAGCAGATAATAGCCCACCACTCCAGGCAATAAAAGATACTTTTCAGCATTACCTGTCCATATCAATACAATTTATCAGACCATAATCTCGCAGGCAATGGTTGTAAAAAAATAAGTAATGATCCACTTACACCCTGCAATCATGTACTACTTTAAGTTGTTAGCAACAAATGACTCCAATTACTAAGTGAAAAATCCACAAGTCAAAAACGAGTATACTACTTATTGTTTAAGCCCTTTTAGTCTTGTTCCTAGTTGCTTGTTGCCATTGGTTATGTTCTCATATCACTTCGTCTGCAAGCCTACTCTTCTTTACCAGATATATAGATAATCCAAAGCTAAAAATTGTCTACGTCATTCACATAATGTATGATAGCTTCTTTTAACAACCCCTCACAAGCATAGATAACAGCAAAACAGTAGTTCCAGCATCCATACCTTCGCTTAACAAAATAGTAATATATACATATTAGAACAAGGAAAAACTTAGTTCCTTGGCAAATTTGTTCACTTTGGGAGGTAAATCGCCATATTGGCTAAGATTGAAGTTGCAAATTGGTCATACTGCTAAGATTGCAGCTGCAAAAAATTTCAATGAGGGAATGTCCAAATGCAGCCATTAAGTTTATTGAATGTACTTAGCAGAAATCCATTACTAGGGCTACCCAAGCTGTCGAAATGAAAGACCATAACTTCCAAATTTTAAATAAAAGCATTTCAATACTATACAATACAACATATATCAACAAGATAACATATCAATTGTGCTTATCAACAAAGATAAAAAGGATAAGCAATAGTATTATTACAATTTATATAAACTCTGGAGGCGAATTGGAGTCAGGCTTGCTGTTATCCCCCAAATCTCCTGGACCTGGGTGCTGCAGATTCTGCAGAATCTGAGGAGGAAGACCACCTAGCCCACCACCCAAACCATCAGCAGCTGATCCGAAAAATTGACACATAAAGCGCGCCATGATCCCAAGAATCTGCAATTGGTTTTGACAAGCATCAGCATGCATTTGCATCATTTGCTTCTCATGCTCAATTTGCAAACCCAACATTCTCTCCCTCCACTCAAGCTCCTCTTCCTCCCTCTTCTCTTCCATCTTCATTCTCCACCGCCTTTCCTCGTCTAACTCTCTCTCCAACCTCAACTGCCTATCATATTCCTTTCTTGCCCACCTAATTTGCATCTCTTCCAACTCCAACTCTCTCTCCTCCACCCTCTCCTCTGCCTCCCTCACCCTCTTCTCCTTATAATTCTCCATTTCTCTCTTACCTCCCTCATTCGCCGCGACACAATCTTCTCTTGCAAATTCTCTCTCCTTTCTCCTCTCTGCCCTCTTCACTAAAACATCTCTCAACTCCACAACCCTAGCACCCAACATTGCAATCCTCCTCTTCTTCAATTTCTTCCCTAAACTCTCACTCTTTCCCTCTCCCCCACCATCAATTTCATCTATCTCTCCACAAACAAAATCCCCACAATCTCCCACCTCCTCTTCTTCCTCACCCACTTCCCCATTCTCCTCAAATTCATCACAATCAATCTCAAACCCTAACCCTAACCCATCATCCCCATTTCCCCCAAAATACCCAATTTCATTAAATTTCTTGTTTTCCTTCAATTCAAGCTCAACATCCCCAAAAACCTCCTTATATTTCATGAAATTCTCCCAATGATTCTCCCCATCTTCCCAATTAAAATCCCCATTTGAAATTCTGATCTTCTGCTTCACCCCCAAATACTGGTGCCTCATATTTTGGACCTTGATTGATACATCTCTCCATGTCCACTTAAATGGGTAGTTAATTGGATCTTGAAGATGATGAATTGCGTTTACATGATCAGCTATTGGCTTGAATTTCTTCTCTCTGGTTTTTAATTTTGCTAAAGTCCCTGAATTTTGGAGCTCTAAATATCTGCTCAACAGGGTTTTCTCTTCCAGTTCTGACCATTTCTTGCGCTTCATCGTTTTGTTGAATGAATATGAATGTTTTTGTGTTTGAAAATGGAGGTTTTGAGGTTTCATTTGGCGCTTTTTGGTTTATCAAATTTTTGCAAAGTGTAACGACATGAAGATCGTCCGTCGTGTCTAGTTAGTCAACATTCTACACTCTCGTAAAAAACTTTGTTCCAAAAAAATTGTACTCCTGATTCCTCAATAGTACTCTTTTCTTGTCTAGGTTCGTGCCGATGTGTTTTTTTTTTTTTACTAGTGTAGTGGACTGGGCAGTGGCGGATCCAGGATTTAAAGTGAGAGGTAGCATAATACCAACTTTTTTTTAGGGGGAATTGAATACCAACTTTAAACTACAAAAAAATCGAAGAGTAATATATATGACCTTATATTACTTTAATCGATTAAACTACAATTGGCATCGAGTTCTCATATTCTAATACTGATTTAAAATTGAATGCCTAATCTTTCACAAGTTATTATTTTGAGATGAATGAATATACATCGAGACAAAATTGAACAATTAACACCCAATTATACTTTTTTTTTTTGAAGTAACACATGACTATATGACTATGTGTTTATTAATTTATAAATCACCTAATATGATTAGGGTTTGTCTTCTTCTTCTTATTTTTGCTTATAAACTATTCTATAATTCAATTTGACTTTGTAAATTAAATTAAATTGTTAGTCTGCTAATAGCCTATATAAGATTCTCCTTATGTAAGCAAAATGCTTAAAATATATTTGTTCTTAAACTAGCAAGGTAATTGAATTTTTGTATTATTTAGTGGGAAAAGTCATTGCTTTCAAGTAATGGGTGGTGGAGTGAGTCAAGTTAGAGAAAAACAACTATACATACAAGCAGCAGTAGTTGATAGTTGATAGAAATTAGAGGAAATAGAAAATACAATCAAGCATTAAAAATGAGGCTGTAGAGAGTCTCGAACACGGGCCGCTCAACATTTGTTATTAACTTTTTCAAATTTCAAAACAACCAACTGCACTATAATACTTATATGTCAAGCACTGCAAATGAAAAGATAATAATAGTTTCTTTGAAAAAAATCAGGGATAGCACATGCTACCAATTGTTACTTAGTGGCTCCGCCACTGGGACTGGGTATTATTGATTGAGGTCGTATTCTTTTGGAAATAGTTTTCTTTCAACTCAACTACTTTTTCCTCATATTTTTATTTCAGTTCAGTTTAGCCCAATATAAGAGGACATAAATAGATATTCTTCCTATAGGTGCAATGTATATTATAAATCTGAGTATATCGTACACCTTTATTGTTCATTTCTCATCCGAGCATAGTGTCACTTTTGTGCGTAGAATGACTTATCACGGCAATATACTTCACATGTTTATAATAGTGAGATCAACTTACATATGTCAAGTCAAGTAAGGACCAAGTCTTGCTTGGCCTAGTGGTAAATGTTTGGATTAAATCTCACTAGGGGCTCTTTGGGGTGAGGTTTCCCTTACCATCCCCCTCCTTCCAAGGAGTCTGACCTGCAAACCTGGCTGGTTATACTTGTGCAAGGTGCCAGTTCAGTAGGGTTTTTGATCTTACCAACTTTAAAAAAAAAATGTCCAGTTAAGTAAGGTTTGATCTAGTGGTAAAAGTTTCGCCTTATGACTTACAAAGCTGGCTCGATATACCTTGCGAGAAAATGAAGTTGCTCTAATGCTCTCATTGTCCAATCATATTTATAGGGAACCTTTATGTGTATCTAAAACCTCATAATTAAAGGATACATTAACACAATCAGTTACTTCTTATAAAAAAACGATTAGCTACCCCATTGACTCCTTTGTAAAGTCTTATGGGCTACTTATTATCACAAATGTTAAATGAAACCTAATTCGCTTTAATGTAGTCTTTTTTTCTCCACTACTACCAAGAAATGAATGAGGCGGCTAATCATAAACCATCTCACGCACCTCTATTGATTCCTCTTTATTCCAACCTATTCTCTCAATCTTTCTAAAAAAAAGTGAGTTAAGTTGTTTTTTTCTCAAGCACATGACAATTTGTTTTTGTTCCAAACATATAAAAGAAAAACACCTCACATCAAATCAAATCAAATCCAATCTTAAATCTTGGATGGTATAACTAACCTTATAATTATAAGGGTATAGAGACTGGCAATTTCCCTAATTACAAATAGTTGGTAATCTGGTATCAATTGTATCATAAATGACGAATGAGTTCATCTCCTTGACATTGGCAGCCTCCTCCTCACTAGTCAACAATAACTTATTTAGTCAAACTCTCCTAAATTTTCTCTCTTTCTCACCCAAAGAAACTTTAAAGACTGAAGAACAAGATAAAAATGGACTCTTTTTGAGAATTGAATGTGTAACTCTCACTCTTCTACCATTTTGCTGATTAATTCTCACCCTTTTTTATCCTCAAAAATCCCAAAATCCTGCAATTTTAGGTGACCCTTAAAAATTTGTTCTTTATATTGCTTTCATTGTAATCTGTACTTTTTTTTTTCTTTTGCATTGAACTGTTTAAAATTGATTAAAATGGGTTTTCTTTTGTGCTGATTGATCAGGTCAAATAATTGGAAAATAAGCTCGATGAATTCGTCAATGGCGCAGCCTCCTATTTTATCGGTTGCTTTGCCTTCTGAGACTGGTCGTGTTCTCAGCATTCAGTCTCATACTGTTCAGGTAATGAAGATTTTGCCAAATAGTATAATCTGGATTATGCTAAATTAGTTGAAGATTCAATTATTTTGGTGGGTAATTGAATAAGTGATTATATTAACCAATTAGTGAAATTCCAATTATTTTGGTGGGTAAGGGTAATCTATGACATAATGATAGTTATATGTATGGTGATTGCTTTAGTAATTGGATTTTATAATGCATGATTTTGATGTTGATTGCTGTTATGGATTTCGGCTAGCTTAGTTGGTAAAGTCTTAGGAGGCGGGAAGTGAATCCCTTTGGCAGTACTGCCTTTTGTAGCTATTGATGAACCATAAAGAAGAAGATAATTGTTGGTTATGTTGATGTGAATCATGTGATTTTGTGCTCCCTTGGATTCAGGGTTACGTAGGCAATAAATCGGCTGTGTTTCCACTTCAACTTCTTGGATATGATGTAGACCCGATTAATTCTGTACAGTTTTCAAATCACACAGGCAAGCTGGTTCAATGCCAATGTATTTTATTCCTCCATCGGAAATTTTGACACTTTATGAGCTTCTTCTGCTAATAACTTTTTGAGCTGAAAACCATGCAGGATATCCAACATTTAAAGGTCAGGTATTAAATGGGAAAGAACTATGGGACTTGGTAGAAGGTCTAGAAGCAAATGGTCTGTTGTTCTACACTCATCTATTGACAGGTAAATCATGGGCTATGCTTCATGCAAATAGTTTTCCCGAATCCTGACACTAATAGAAGATGGGAAATGTCATGCAAATGCTACTGTATAATATCCAAAAAGATAAAACTACCCAAGTGATACAAAATGAAGAAGCTTGTGTATTGTCTTTTGTTCATTAAAAGGCCGAATATATTATCTATAGGATAAATTTGGAAATTATCTAAAACTTAAAGTTCAGCTAGCCAATCTTGGTAAGGTTCATTTTGTAAGGTGAACCTCATGTTTTTGTTAGACATGGGGGATATACATCTCCAGCGTTAGTTTTCTCATGTTGGTATGAGAGACATTTATGTGCATTGGCTATCACTCCCGGCTTGTTTATCACTTCCCCCATCTTTGGATAACTAATCTGTAACTTTCCAACAATTAAGTTTTTTATGAGGTCCAGTTTTTTCAAGAGCATCATAATATGCAAATTGCTTAGTTTTGTTATGGGGACAATAGCCATCTCAAATTGCTACAGTTGATCCGCAGGAATTCCATGACATGTTTGTGGTCGATAAGAATAGGATTTTATCCCATTTGAAATTTAGAACCATACAGATCAACTCAGATGCAACCTGTCAACTAATATCAGTTAAATCCTGTTAGCCAACGTTATGAGGTTAATCTTCACCATTCTACTTTCTATGCTCTAGCCTATGAGTGGTGCTGTATGCAAATGAGTCACCATACTTCCTTGAGTTACAATGTAGTATATGTTTATTGTATGCTTGTGGCACTTTCTAGAGGTAGGTCTCTCTTTGTGGAGTGTCCTGAAAATCTAAGTTGCTTTCTTTGGTTTTTGCAGGTTACATTGGTTCAGTCTCCTTTTTGAATAATGTCTTGGAAGTTGTTACTAAACTACGATCCGTGAATCCTGGGCTTCTCTATGGTAACAATCTCACTTTCTCTCTTTTTATAATGATATAGGTGGTTCTTTTTCTTCGATAGTGGTATGGTTTTCTGAAGCTCTTCTTTAAAGACTTTTATTCATTTGGAACTTATTTCTTGTTGACCTTACTAGGTGTATTAGTAAGTTCACTCTAGAAGTATGTTTGTCTTTTGATGTCCTGAGGTACCCTTGAGGTTTGGCTTAATTCTCAAAATACCCTTATTGAATTTTGAAGTTCAAAATCTAAGTTTCAAGGGTACCTTAGGAAATTAATGCACTTGAATTTCGGTGTATGATAAGGGTATTTTGATCCCAAATACAAAGTTCAAGGGTATATGAGGAATTCCCCAAATGTGAGGGGTAATTTGAGAATTACGTCAAACCTCAGGGGGTACCTGAGGAAATTTCCCTAATTCAAATCATCTAGCTACAAGGAATATCAATGAGACTGCAGAACAGTGTAGATTGAAATGCAGAAAGTTAGGGCCATGGAGTCTAATATGTTGTATATGCTCTCATATTGACTGTATTATCCCATCGTAGATGTGTAAATTGGGGAGTGCAGACTAGACTTGAGATGAAAATTATGAATTGCATTAGTCGGCACAGGGGGTTACATATCCTCATGGTTTAAACATTAAGGAGCCAGTGCCACTGAATATATATCACAATACGATAATCTTTGGTATGCTAGCAAGTAGCAAATTTCAACTAATGCTTTGCTTACTGCTTCAAATTGCATTATTGGATGTCCTGATTATATAAGATTAGTTTTTAAAAGCAATTTCAAGGGGGATAACTTTTCTTGTTTATTTGTTTAAAGAGCTGCATCTACTCCCCCTTTTACTGGATTTCTCTTTCCAGATTAAAAAAAAAATATAAAAGAAAAAAAATTCTCACTAGAGCTAAGGTTCTTCTGTTTGCTTTTATTGTTGCGAATTTCCTCCACAAATTATCCAGTCAAAAAAGTATCACATATGGAATTAAACAACTTTCCATCAGCTTTTCTTTTTTCTTTTTCCCCATGGACATTATTAGTGCTTTAACATTAATATCGTATTATACAATTACACAATTCCTAGTAGAGTAGTAATTTTGTAGTTTCTTTTATGTTTGCAGAACTTCTTTATTTCTGATGGATGGGACTTTATTTGCTCTTTTTCTTATCTTTACTTAATTGAGAAGGTTATGTCTGTTTTAGACTTTTAGCTAGGCTCTCCCTGACATCCGCTTCCTTTTCAGTTTGTGATCCAGTCATGGGTGATGAAGGAAAGCTCTATGTTCCCGAAGACCTGGTGTCAGTATATAGGGAAAAGGTGTGTGGTTTATCTGTAGATTTATCCACTATGTTAGATTAAGCCAATATCAACATTTAGGATTTTTATTTTAAAGATGTCAAGCATGCAAGTGTGCCTCACCTGTCAGGCTCTTAGATCCCTGGATCCATGACTTCACCTGTTTCCTATGTTAGAGCCGCATGATTGCTGATGTATTGATAAGATTCGCCTATTGCACCTCAGGCTCATACTTGATGACTTTTTTTTCTGTAAGCTTAGTGGAAAGTAATGAAAATATATCTTGGAAACAAAAAAAATATGATGTGGCTCCAGGCTGCCAGCTATTGAAGATAGACAGATAATGAGATGGAGTTTGTTTTGTAATTCATTGATAATAGGAGCTCCAACGGAAGTCAGCGTCATTAATAAATGGTTTGGTTGTTTGATCCTGTTAGGATCTGATCTCTTTCCTGGAAGTTGGAAAACAAGTTGATGTATTTGGCAGCAAGTACTTTAATGAAATTTGAATCACCTCTGAGCTTGCCACTTCCAAAGGCTGGCAGTAGAGGTAGTCATGTTGCGTTCTCTTGGAAATTTGTCTTGTGCAATGAAGCCAAGTTAACTATAAAACCATAGCTTGGTAAACTTGAGCCTAACTAATAAAACAAACAAAGCTGAATTTGTTAGTATACAAAAATACCTTGGCCGATGGTGATTCCACGATTGTTATCCGTGATGTATGATGATATTAGGCATATTCCATCTACCATGATCCATCCCTTACTAGTTTTTAGTGGGAGCACCAAAAAGACACAAGTATTGTATAAGGCAAATGCTTGTCTGATAATATTAGCTTGCTGTTGAGCGGTAATATCTCCTTGAACTGGTTAATTTCATTTACATCTTTCTCTCTAAGCAGCATGATATTTCCTAAATTATCTGCTACCTTTTCATGTCTTGTTTATAGCTTCATTAATATCTGCTATCAATTTATTGATTAGGTTGTTCCTGTTGCATCAATGTTGACACCTAACCAGTTTGAAGCTGAACTGCTGACTGGTTTGAGGTATCATCCCTTCTCTGGTTCTGCATCCTAAGATTTGTCATGCGTTATTTTTCTTGAACTTGAGGATTCTATATGGTGAACTCTTCTCTTTGAAGCACCAATTTTGTTACTTAATTAGACAATAATAAGAGGGATATTTTCAGTGCAAAGATGAGTTTTTTTTTTTTTTTTTTTTTTTTTTGCAGTTTTCTCCCACATTTTCGTTGTCTTTCTTTCTAATGTTCTTTTGTGATTCTTTACTGGGCTAGGTAAAGCTGAAAACATGGCATTTTTAGAGGTAGATGATACACATTGACATATTTTGCAATTCAATATAAAATGTGAAATAAGGACCTTCTAGTGCAAGGTTTTTAGTTATTTGAAAATGTGTTACAAGTGATAGTACAATCTTATGCTATCTCTTGGCATGCAAGAAAAGATTGTTGACATACATGGGTGACTCTTTGTTAATGAGTTCTTTTTTCCTTCTTAATGTTGGTCAAAGTGACACTTCCTGCAATGTGATTCCTTATTGAGTTTTGTTTGGGAATGAACCTACCCTTCATATATTTGCATGCTGCAAATAAGTTAGTCTTTCAATATATGTCTTCGACGCCTTTAGAACCTGTATTTGTGACAGGATTGTATCAGAACAAGACGGCAGGGAAGCTTGTAGCAAACTTCATGCTGCTGGACCGGCAAAGGTTTTTCTTCTTGTGCTTCTATCATGATCTTAAGTTTTAAAAAAGATGATATGCTTTGTATTTAAGGTATTTCAAGTGTTCTTGGGTAATGTAACTCCTATGTAATAAGTATATGTGTAATTCATGTCAATATGTTCTTATGGCTAAAGGCCTAAAGCAACACCATGCAGTTCATCTGGTATTAGGATATTTAAGCTGGTTGATATTATTGGCTTAAAGACTGGTTGTAGTCAACTAATCTGAAAAAAATCTAGCATGTCTACTGATGTACAACACAGGGTTATAGGGTATTTGTTGCTTCTTCCAAAGTGAGGAAATGTTAGCTGGGGGTGTCACCCATAATTAACGATTAACTTTGCTGGTTGCACAGAAAGTAGCGGATTGCTTAATTGGCGAATACCAATTCTAATAAGAAGATGAGCGTATACAATAGGATGGAAAAATCATCTTATTAGAAATTACCTTATATCCCTTTAAAAGTTACCCTTGCTCTTAAAGGTTTGGAATAGAAGTATCCCTTATCTTATGTAGAGTAAGCCTTGATCACTGATCTTCTTTGCAACTACTCATTGGAAGATCGCATATTAAATCTTGGGAAAGTATAGACTTTTGAGAGAGCATATGAGGAAACACCCATGTAATCTAGGCTTTCGACAATGTCAAACTTGTGCAAGACACTCAAAAGAAAGGTTTGAAGCTGAAATCAGGCAAAGCTCATGTTATGGAAGTGGGAAAAAAGTCTTTTATGAAATAATTATTAGAGTACTTGAGGAAATACTCGGGACAAAAAGATGACAACACCATCATCTTTCTGAAGGTTGGACTTATATTACTGAGTGTCTGATAGTATGAGTCTCTTTTTTACAGTCTGGAATGGATGGATACGGGTCATTATTTGATGACAGTATATACAAGTATATTTTGCTTGGCAACTGAGTTGATCATTCTTGATTTTTTTTCCTTCTCCTTTTGATATTTATCTTGATGCAGCTTTAGTTACTATATCCAATTGTGATGAGTGTGGATGATGGCTTTCCAGGTTGTCATCACGAGTATAAATATTGATGGTAATCTCTACCTCATTGGCAGCAGTAAGAAAGAAAAGGTTTGTATAAATTTGTTCCTGTGAATTCTTCCTGCATTGCTTTCTTCATTTCACCATGTAAGCTGCTATGTCAGAATTTGTGTTCTGACATCGTAGTTCCTTTGTGATGAGTGTGGATAATGTTCTTTTGTTGTGTTTTTCTTTTTAGTCATGCGATCTGTATGAGATTTTGGTTTCTGGACATGGTTTTCATATAGTAGTTGATTTAATGATCTCATTGTGCATAAATTAACCTCTATTGACGGAATTTTGCTACCATTGTATATAGAATGTGGCTCCTGAGCAATTCAAAATTATGATACCGAGAATCCCAGCATATTTTACGGTATGTAGTTTCTCATCTTATCTATCTGTCATTCTGTTGTATAGGAGAGAAACCTAAAGTTTGCTAATCTGAATAATTTTTGCTCAAACTTAAGAGTTATGTACCTTGCTGTAACCATCACCTGTTCATCTGTCTGTATATAGTATGACACTCATAAGAACTGACAGACACACTGTAGATTTTGTATAAACCTTATCAGTTCTGTATGTTACTGCAACTGTTGGAAGCTTCTTCTAGTGTTTGGCCAATCGTGCTTCATTGCACTGTTTGAAGTTCTACATCTCATAATGCCGTTGCTACTGCCTGAGACTGATTTTTTCTTATGCAGGGAACAGGAGATCTAATGACTGCACTATTACTCGGATGGAGCAATGTAATTTCTCTTTCCTTAATCTGCTTAAGTTGACTTGGTTACTCATTTAGCTGATCTTGGCATCTATGTTGTACAGAAGTATCCTGATAATCTTGCTAAAGCAGCAGAGCTTGCAGTTTCAAGCTTGCAGGTATTTTCCCATTTATTTTTCTTGCTTTTACTAGAGTCATACGATGATATGACGCTATGACAGCCATATGACAGACCTTTATACTGCATCACTTAATGACTTATTAATTTCTGACAGTAACCCAAGGAATTTGAGTTGTGGGTTAGTTGGTGCTCTACTTTTGGTATTCATCATGATATATCAAGTCCATGTTACTCGGACTCTTCATTTTATCTCAAGTAACCGTGTCATATTCTTGACACTCTAACATGGCTAGGACACTGACACTTCATTTTAGGCCAAAATCATTGAAATTTTTCATAAAACTGCCCAGTTGATACTTGGACAGACCGCTATCTGACACGATTAAGCTGAGTTAAGTAAAATAGATTGAACTATGGGCTGGTTTATTCTCTGAATTATTACTTCATTACAAAAGACTGCTTATGCCATGTGCTCTTGTTTTCTGTGAGTTTGTCATTGAAATGTGCCGTTGATTTTGACCTGAACCCATGTCTCTTATGCTTGGATGCAACTTAAATATATATTAAAAAAAACATAATTCAATATGTTGGCCTTTAATATCGTCAGTGCCATGTTTGTTGTGCATTGCATATATCTTCTCTTACAGAACATCGAATTCCACAGGCACTTCTGCATAAGACAATAAACGACTACAGACTTGCGGGATTTGATCCCAAGACAAGCAGTCTAGAGATTCGATTGATTCAGAGCCAGGATGATATCCGCAACCCCCATGTCAAATTCAATGCTGAGATATATAGTTAGAGTTTTTGTTACCTTGTCTGGTTCACTTTTGGAAGTTGCAGTTCTGAAGAAGTCTTAAAATTTAAACTTCTCAGGATATGCTCCAATTTTTTGGTTGACATTCGGAAGTAGATTTCCTATATGAAGTCGCGTTTACCTTTGGAGCTTAGGAAGCTATTTCTTTTCGTTTGGACTTCTCGGGAAGTTGTACTTTCGGTTTTGGTCAACCAAACAACCTTCCAGATTCATAGTTCCCTCTTATTATAACTTCAATTGAACAACCTTCCAGGTTCATAGTTCCCTCTTATTATAACTTCAATTGATTTTCCTGTCAATCAGACACCTTGTGTATTTGTACCCATTTGTAAAAACATTTTTATTATTTCTGCACAGAAGCTCAATATGGACCACATTGTCCGACTCTAACTCCCCAAAAGGCTAATGCTCTTTTGGAGAAAGTAAACTCAGTTCGGTGCTCTCTGTTTTACTAGTCTTGATTGAGATTGAGATTGAAATATTGCATTTTGCATGTGTACACTACAGTATGGTCATTATGACTGAACTGTTAACAACCTGTAGTTCTCTACTGTGGTAAGAGTTAACTATGTAGCAGTTTTTTGTGACAATATGAATAAAGAATTTCGGACCTGTTTGCTTCCATTTTAAGTGCAGTCCCTTGGATTTTTCTTTGAACATCTACACTAGTTATGTATATGCGGCTTAATTTTTGTCATTTGGGTGAAAAGCCTATATAATTAGGAAAAATTGATAGCAGTGGTCCCAACTATCGCCCAACATTTTTAATAGTGCCTCAACGATCAATTAACCCCGCAAGGCCCTAACTTTCAAAAAGATTGTTTTTTATAGGATTCCCCAGGTTAAAAACTTGCTAGAGCAGGTTAAGGGTCACATGTCTCATGTAGAATCACGTGACTCCCTCCTTATCTTCTTCTTTACCTCCTTTTTTACTTCATCCTACTATAGTGCGGATTAGTGCCCTATAATTCATGGAATTGTCAATTTTATGTTCTGAAAACTTAAAATCATTATAATGGCAACATGTTTGAGTTTCTTTTTTTTTTGAAATTAAAAATTAATTCATTGATTTAAAGTTATACGACATCTACAATAGAAGTCAAAACTAAACAAATACATATCAAAATGAAATAAATAGAATTCTAATATGACAAAACCACGATCGCTGAGGAGATCTAACACTTCGAAAACCCTCGTCTTTCACATCGCCGTCTCGATGCAGCCTTTCCGCAAGGGATCTATCGATCTTTCGTAGTTTTGAAGTAGAACTGGATCCAATTCAAGTGATTGTAAACAAACAAAGATCGACATCCGTTGCAACCCCGCACAAATTTCAATCAACAAATCAACCTCTTGAATTACACAAAAACCCAAAAACAAAGTCTCCAAACTCTCACATGAGAGAGATAAAACCCAATATATAGGTAGATATAACCCAATAAATGGGTAGAAAAAACTCTCCATTAAAAAAGAGATCAAGCTTTATTAAAACATTAACATAAAAAAACTAAGAATAAAGAGAAAAGGCTTACCACCGCCTGGCCAAATGCGCTGAAAAATTGGGTTTTGTGAGAAGAGAGATAAGAGAGAAAAAGGGAGAGGAGACGTATATAGAATATATTCAACATGTTTGAGTTCCTAAAATACCTCAGTTGTGCAAACTCATCTTCCACCACCATTGATTACCAACATTACAATACCATTATAATATATAGAGGGGGTAGTATTACTAATTATAGCAACCAAAGAGACCACCAAATTGCAGAAGAGGTGTTGTAATGGCGGCGCCGTCGACAACGAAGTGTTCAACGACACTAATTGTTGTCGGGTTTCAAGTAACAAAGTTGCCCTTTTCCTTAATTTTCTGGGTTGATTTGCAACAATTGGAAATTTTCCTTCTTATCCATCTCAATTTTGTTCGGAAATTTTCTTGTTTAGCGATTTTGAACTACTTTTATCCCTGATTGGCACTATAATTCTATGGATAAAAGTTAGTTTTGTCATAATTAAGACCTCTGATATCAATTTTTCCTACTAGATATAGGCTATAACCATCCATTTTACATGCACTAACACAACACCAGCGTGGAGGACATGAGAGCCTTTTGTGAGGGTGGTGTTCTTTATTTTAGGTTGTGTCTCAAAAATAATAGCAGCTAACTCTAGACCATGGGTAGGGTAATTAGCCTCATATAGTTTCAACTAACGTGATGCGTACGCGATTACCTTCATATTCTACTACATAACACATCCTAAACCATTCTTTGAAGCACCACAAATATTTTTTGAGTCCAATCCAGTCCAGTCCGATAATTTTTTCTTGAGTTCGAATCCAGTCCAGTTCGATTATTATATTATTCTTTTCCACGATTTAGATTCAATGATTCACAACGTTTTCTCATAATGAAATTTGAAAATCTAAGCTCATTATATCTCTATCATATTTTCCTGTCCAATTTCTTTTTGCGCATGTCACTCGCCGGCGCATGGGGGAGACATGCTGACAAGAGAATGAAAAATTCCAACCCCATCCATCTCCTCTTTGTTCCTTTTCCTACCAAAAGAACTGTCCAGAGGTGACATGTTGAGTTATCTTAGAAGTTGGGGTGCCATATTTGAAGGAATATGTCCTTAGACATCCCGACAATTACTAAATATAAAAGGAATTATTATAGAGATAATTAATTACGTTAGTTTAGTAATCACATTTACTTGCTAAAGAATAAATGTTGGTTAGTAGAACAATATTGATTGTACCTACAACTAAGTTAACCTAATCCTATGAGGTCACACATTGTAGTAACTAATTGATGTAAGGAAACCGGCCAATAGGAGAAATTAGGGTTAGGTTAGGTCTCTCTCTTATTTTATTCTCCTACTATTATAAAAGGTTATAATAGTAGAGAGTAGGGGTGTTCACAAAAAACCGAAATCGAAATACCGTACCAAAACCGGAAAACCGGACAAAATGGGTGGTTACCGAACCGTAAAATTTGGGATTAAACGGTACGGTTACCGAACCGGTAAAATTCACGTTAAACGGTACGGTTACGGTTATGATTTTTTATAAAACGGTTAACCGAAAACCGGATAAATTTATTTTTTTATTATTAATTGTTTTTTATAATAATTATATTAATTAATTAATGATTTTTGTGTGAGAAAAGTAGAAAACGCAAGTCTATCCTCTTTGTTGGAGTGATACCGGACCCGAATTAATACAAGAGAGTAAGAGACCACGTACTAAGCCCCAAGGGGGAGTAGCAATATGAGAAAGCCCAAAAGTCCAAACTATGAGAAAGCCCAAAAGTCCATGATAGAGTAATTGACTCTCGCCTCTCATCACTTCATCGTTGATCGATTCACTCTAAGCCCTAACTTTCCTCTTCGAGTTTCCCCGAGAAAAGATGAAGCGTAACTAGGGTTCCCATTTTCGACTCTCATCACTTCAAAGACTCTCTCTCTTCGACTTCGACTTCGAGCAACAACCAACAACCATCTTCGACTTCGAGAAACAACAGCACTTTGAGTCTCCCTCTTCGAGCAACAAAGTAATAGCACCTCGAGAGTTCGAGTCTCCCTCTTCGAACCACACAGCCTTAGCGAGAGAAAAGCAAGGATGGAGTCGACGGGGCAAGAAGCGGGAGAAAGCGTTGAATGAATTGTGCAAGAAGGTCGCAACCGCTTTAGACTTCGATTCCGATATGATTTCCGGCCTCGTTTCTTCCGTGAATTCGCTCCTCCTCTTGATGCCAAAGAATACCTTGATGTAACATTTTCTCTCTTTTGCTCCTTGCTTTTTTTACTCTTTCGCTTTTGCCACTACTAATCTTTATTTTTGTTTTTCGCATTCTAAACTTTTCCGTAATTGGGTAACTAACAATTTGTTCATTTGCAATTGAATTTTCCCGAAATTAATATTGGGTATTCCATGATCGGGCAATCGGATTATTGCTACTTGTTTGATTCATTGTCGTCTTTATGTTGTTTGTTTAATCTCAAATGTGAAATCTTTGGGTAAATGTTGCCGTGTCTATCAAAAAACCGAATATGGGGTTTTATCAATGATTTGCAATGGAGATCGAATATGGGTTTATTAAGGAATAGGTTAGAATGATAGAAACCGATTTACGAAATTCATCAAGAAGTTGGACATTTGATAAAACTTGCGTAACGGTTAACGGTTAACCGGAAACCGTAATCAGAAAAACCGGTTAACCGCTATGCGGTTACCGGTTTGAACGGTTACTATTACGGTTCGCAAATATGGTGAACCGATATTTCCGGCTACCATCCCGAAATTTTATTTCGGGACGGTTAGCCACCCATGAACACCCCTAGTAGAGAGGAATAGAACGTTCTTTTGACAAGAACTTTCAAACCGAAAAGAGAGAGAAAAAACCCTATTGTTTCCCTTTGGAAAATCCGGCCACCCTCCCTAAAAAAAGTAAGAGAGTGAAATATGTTCATCCTCTTCCGTTCTAGCAAACGTGGGAATTCAATTGGTGCTCGTGGGACTAAGTAGAGGGACATCAATTGTTGCTCTTTGATCTCTAGCACTTGCAATATGGTGGAAAACACGCTACAAAGGTTGTACATTCTTTTCCTTATAATATGATTCATATTTATGTTATGCATGCGATCTTGTGATAGATGTTAGGAAATTTGTTTCCAAAAATTCCGATATATGCATCTATATGTTCCTACAAAGGGTATCGCTTTGCCTCTTGCATAATATTTTATGATCATGTTCATGTGCTATTTTGCTTATTTTCATTCAATTGAGGGAGGATTTTATTATGGATTAATTTGCATAATAAATATGGTGATATTAATTGATTGAAATTTGTTAAAAACTGTTTTAACAAATAATCATGCTCGTCGTTTTTCGTCCTCTCAAAGACCCGATTTTTTTTTTTTTAATGGTGTTTTGAAGTTCAAAAATCTGATTCATTGGCTTCATCACCGTTCGGCAAGTGCATAATTTGGATTGATTCAAATTGAATCTGTTAGTTGTTCATGCTTAATTTGATTATGCAAAATAACTAAATAACAACTCAACAAATCTGATTTTAGTTGTGTAATGAATTCACACTTTAATTTGCCCCAAAAATTTCGAAACCATAATTTTTCCGACAAAAATGCACAATTTCGTTTGAAACAAGTGTAATTGTTACATAAATTGAAATGAAATTTGGAGCCCCAACCATAGCTGGGTGGCACGGTGAGGCCACGGTGGTTGTCGCGGCGTTACGTGCGGCGGAAAACAGATGCGAAATTGCAGAACCTCGCGCGGAGGTGCGGTGGCTCGCTTCGGCTGCTGCTGCGGCGATTCGAAGGTCGTCGTTACATACCTGGCTTCGTGTTGGGCGTGTGGTGGCGGCGGTTGATGCGGAGGTGCGCTGCGCTGGGCGACTGGATGGCTCTGCACTGTCCGGCGTATGGTGCGGTTGGATCGCCGTGGCGCATCTTCAAATGTTTGAGGATCTTGCGGTTGAACATTCCGTGATTCATGGCAAAGTAATGGGTTAGTTGGTTGGCTTCAAGGAAGCCATGAATTTCGGTCCTCTTGTGGCTGAAGTTCGTGAGTATTGTTAGCACAATTTTGGGAGAAAATTGTTAGTGCAGTTTGAAACTGCACTTTGAATTTTTTTTTTTTTTTTTTGTTTTGAATTTGAGCATTATTATTAATTTCCAATTATGCAAGTTAAAGGTTAATTTTATTAATTCCATAATATGTCCTAATTGAATTAAAATAAGGGAGTTTCCTAGATTTAGTTTACTACCTAAACGGTTAAGTACTATAACTAATATGGAGCGTTTTTTGCTTTAGTTATTTCTTAAAATTGCTAAGTTTAACTAAATTGACATGTTTACTATTAATTGTTAATGACATGTTTTATTTGCTTATTAATTGTTAATAAGTGATTTTTAATGTTTATTTCATTATGATATTACAAATGCATGGATGCTTAATATAATATGTTTGATATTATGTTTTGCATGTTGTGACTAGTATGGCCCATAACTAGGATAGAAATTATGATCTGCGCATCGTTAAATTTTATGTAAATTAAATACGATCTGCGTATCGTTTGTATTTTTGTAATTTAAATTTCAGTAATTTAAATTATAAATGATATGTAATCAAAAATGAAGTTCCATGGAGAATCAAGGATGGAGATCCATAAAGATTCAAGGAGGAATTCATGAAGATTAGTTTTCCTAGGTTTAGGGACCATACTAGGATCAATTTTAATTATGCTTATATTAATTTATGCGTTTAACATGTTTAAATGCTTGTTCAAGTTTATATGTGTGGTTATTTATGTTATGTGTTCACTTTTAATTAACCAACATAGTAAACTTAGGTCCCCAACATGTAATATTGAGTTTAATTGCTTTTCCAAACAACAACTATAACGCCTTATATAGTGAGTAATAGGTTCTGCCAAAGCAGGGTGTTATTCATTTTATCCGGGGATAGTAGAGTAGGTTTTTGAAACTTACATCATGTTAATGTTTGGTTTAACTCAACAAAATCATCAAAAGACAAAGTTTTGGGTTTTGAAGCTAAGAGATAGGAGTAAACAAGGAGTTGTTAACCTGTCTACCAAGAATTGTAATTAGTTATAATTAGTAAAGTGTTTACTTACCTCAACTACTATAAATTAAAGGCAGGGCCAAAGTCCGTTTGATTGTAGTGGGCGGGGATCTTGGTGTTTCTTTATTCAATAGGGGACTCTTATTTTGAATAAAGGGTAGTAAGTAATTAAAATTTGTTTAATTGCTACTTTCTTAATAAACATTGATTGAATCTTGCTTTATTATTCTTTTGTTGTAGTTATCATGTCTAGGGATGGCAACGGGTAGGATCCCCTAGGATCCAGACTCGTTTTAGGCAAGGATCCATATCCTACCCGGATCCGTCGGGTAATGAAATTGAGGATCCAGATCCATATCCTCCGGATCCGGTCCAAAACGGATCCTAACTTATGAAATTCAACAAACCTAATGCAAGATAATAGAGCAATTCAAGGAAACCTAATGAAATTAGAGCAAACCTAATGTTTCCATTGATTTACATACGTTTAACATTTACATTTGGCAAACCTAATTCAAAGAAACCTACCGATTCCATTGATTTACATGCTTCAAGCACACAAACCTAACCAATGCGAGCAAACAAACCAAAAGAAAAGGAAAAAAACGAAAATGAAAATGAAAAAGAGAGACAGAGAGATAAGAGATGGGAGTGATCTGGGCGACGACGACCTTCGACTGATCTGGGCGACGGCGGCTTCGACTGATCAGGGCAATCTCCTTCGACAGTGCGGTGGTTCAGCGCGGTGGTTGACTTCTTAGTGGTTTTGCTCGGTGCCGGCAGTTCTACTTTACCGGAGGAAGTGAAGAGACAGAGAGACAAGAGAGGAAAGTGAAGAGAGAGAAACGAGGGAGTCTGTAAGTGTAACGGCTAGACAGTTTGTAAGTGTAATGGCTAGGGAGTCTTGATTTTAGGGTTTTAAATTTACTCTTCTACTTATGTATTTTGATATAACTTAAAAAAAAAAGGGTAAACGGATCCGGGTAATAATATAGGACCCGGTCCAGTTCCCTTTTTAAAAGTTAGGATCTAGATCCTACCCGGATCCGTCGGGTCCAAAATTTGAGGATCCAGATCTGCTAAAAACGGATATGGATCCACGAATCCGGGTAGGGTCCATTACCCATTGCCATCCCTAATCATGTCTGGTTCAAACAACAACAACCACCCCGGTTTTAATTTGCGCTATTTACTCGAAAAGGACAAACTAACTGCACATAACTTCCTAGAATGGGAAATGGCTGTGAGAATCATTCTTAGAGCCGAAGGAAGGGAAAGTGTTCTTGATAATCCTCTCCTTGAACCCCTGCTAGACACTGCTACTCCAGCTGAAAGGAGAGCAAGACAAACCATTGAGGCAAATTCTGTGCAAGTAACATGTTTGATGCTTGCTTGCATGGAACCAGAATTTCAAAAACGTTTTGATGGTCTGGACGCCTATTCCATCCTCCAACAAACTAAAACTATGTTTTAGAAGAACGTGAGGCTGGAGAGGTTTGAAGCTCATTGTAAGTTGCTGGAGTGCAAGTTGGGAAAAGGAAAACCCGTTGGTCCGCATGTGTTCAATATGATTGGACATTTTCAGATCATGGAAAAATTGGGCTTCCCTTATCCCCCAGAACTAGCAACTGATATTGTGATCAAATCCTTGCCTGAAAATTTTCAAAACTTTCAGTTGAATTTTTACATGCAAGGAGGGGAGGCTACCTTGCAAGAGTTGCATGGTATGCTTACTCAGGCTGAAAGAGCTTGCCGGCTGAACCTGAACATAGGGGTGTTCTAATGGTTAGGAAAGGCAAGCAATTCAAGAAAAAGGGGGCACCTCAGAAGAAGAACAAGGGCAAGGTTGTTGCCACTGATGATACTTCTAAGCCAAAGGCCACTCCTAAGGCAAAAGTAGCAGCACTACATGAGTGCTTCCACTGCCATAAGATTGGCCACTGGAAGAGGAACTGCCCCAAGTATCTGGAGGATAAGAAGAGTGGTGCTTCAACTTCAGGTATTTATGTTATAGAGATTAACTTATATACTTCTACTTCATGCACTAGTGGAAAAAAACACAAGGGCTGCGATGCAAGGGCTGCGGTTAATTATAAAACGCAGCCCTTAATAGTGAAGGGCTGCGGTTAGCCCAAAACTGCAGCCCTTTATTGATAAAAGGGCTGCGGTTAATTCAAAAACCGCAGCCCTTAAATTAAGGGCTGCGGTTTTTGGGCTAACCGTAGCCCTTAAACAACCCAAAAATGAAATAACCCGCTAAATCGAGTTACTCCCTTCGTTGAACCCATTTCTCTCTCTCCTAATTCCCATTAACCCATCTCTCCTCCTCTCACCTCATATTCTCTCCCCTCTCACCGCATATTCTCCCCCCTCTCACCCTTCTTCGCCGGCGGTTTACGGTTCACAAGAGTTTAGGGCTCGTCGGCGAGGGCTCGCAAGGGTTTAGGGTTCGCAAGGGTTTAGGGTTCGCCAGCGAGGGGTCGCAAAGGTTTAGGGTTCGCCGGCGAATCCACACCGGGCTTCGCCGCCGCCACCACCGGCCCTCCCGCAAAGACCTGCCGAATCGTGTCTCCCTCGTCGAGCTCGCTTTCCCAAATGTCGAATCGCCGCCCCTCGCCTTTTCGCTCTCCCTCTCGATTCATTCTCGTCGCTACACTCGAATAACCTCACCGCACCCGCATCGGAGCCGCGCAGCCTTGCCGGAGCTTTCCTCCCTTGCCGGATGTCGTCACCAAGTTGGTTTCTAACTCTCCCGCCTTTTGCCGCTGTTGTTTTGTTGTTTGACTTATCGACGAAGACTTCTAGCCGTGAGATGTGTTGTCCTGGGATGTGAATCATGAGGTGTATGATTTGTTCTCTTCGCATTATGTTCAAAATCAGTTATGGGAGACTTTCTTATATACACTTTGTAATCAAAGCCCCGATTTTTGCATGGTAGATACAAAATTCTTGACTTTGATTTTTCAATCTCAAGGCTATTAGCTATCTCAGATTCTTTTGGTCCTGATGTATTGGGATGGCTGGTTACTGGATCATTTAGACTTGTAGCTCTTGTGTTTGCGCTTCTTAAGTGGCAGAGAAGAACATCTCTAAATTGGGTTAAAGCTGCTCCTAGAGCAAAGAAAAAAAGCATGGAAAAAGCTAAAAGTTCCATTTTCAAATCATACATGGGTCAAGATTATGGTTCTGCCGAACAACTATCTACATGTTGTGTTTGCCCCGACTTCTTTTGTCATTTTTACAGAATTTAGTCACAAAGACAAGTGTTTCACGGAATTTTGGATTCTTGTATTAGCAATGAGCTTCAAAGATGAATTGGTGTAGCAAAGATTTGGATAGAAGATGTTATAGATGTTAGGTTTTTTTTTAGAGGAGTGTGTTTTTGTTTCATTTTGGATGGTTCCCCTGCGTTAATCTTTGTTCTTTTCGCGTACACTCCCACTAGCAGATAGACACGCACAGAAAGAAAGAAAGAGAGCTTTTAATGGCAGAGAAGCCGAGGCAAGTGAAGGTGTTATGCTGTGGAGAATGTGGTTTACCAACTGAATATTGTGAATTTGCTCCTGAATTTGAAAAATGCAAACCCTGGTTAATCCAAAATGCTCCTGATATTTACCCCCGAGCTTTTCTTGATTTTTCTTCTTGTTTCGGAACTTTGTGGGTTTTATTATTATATCTTAATGTTAACTACTAAATTTTATTTTTTTGTTGGTTTGTTGCTGTTGTTTTTTATAATAGTTCTCAGAGTCTAGTGCTAAAGAAGCTGATAAGGTGTCTGAAATACGAAGACATTCTGATTATTTTGCATTCTTCTTGATTCTTTCGCTTTTGAACATCCCGATTTTGAAGGTATATGATTATGTGAAATTCATGGCGATAATAAGTTGGTGTTTGAGTTTTCTTTAGCTTTGAATGTGAAATGCTGCTAATTTTGGACATTGAAATTCGGGTTGGATTATATTGGTGCAGGGTTGTGATGCGTCTCTGCTTCTAGATGATAGTAATGGGAATCAAAATCGTTCAATAGAGAGAAATGCCTTCCCAAATCAAACTCTCAAGGGGTTTGATATTATTGATCGGATCAAACAAGCTTTAGAAACCGAGTGCCCCGGTGTCGTTTCGTGTGCCGACATTATTACTCCGGCCACAAGAGATGCCGTCATTCCCGTAATTACTCCTTTTTCGCCATTCCCCGTCTCGCTCATCTTTGTAGTGTGTAGATGAAGCCAATTATTGTAATGTTATTACCGCATCTCGAAAGTGCTATATAATGTGTTATATTTGGATTTCTCGCGCCGCTTATCGTTTAGGTGCTTATGATGGTATATGATAGATGATGAAGAGTTGCATATTTTACGAGTATTCGTGATCTTTATCTACAATTTTTATGTCAACTTGGCCACTGGTTACTGGATTCATCTCATTGTTTTGTCTTTGAGGACATTTGATAGCACTAGTGGAAAAAAAAGCAAGGGCTGCGGTGCAAGGGCTGCGGTCTATTGAAAATCGCAGCCTCTTAATGTGGAAGGGTCACGTTAACCCTAAAACCGCAGCCCTTTAAGATTAAGGGCCGCGGTTTTTGGTCTAACCGCAGCCCTTTGAGATAAAGGGTCGCGGGTTCGGGCTAACCGCAGCCCTTGAGGGCCCAAATATGAAATAAACTCATTCAACTGCTCCCACGCACAAATCGACTAACCTATATTTCTACTAAATCTCTCACCGTCTCACCCCCTCCCCTCTCTCTAACCTTTCCCTTCCTCTCTCCTCTTCCGGTGCCGTGACGCTCAACCGGCGACGCTTCAGCTTTTCCATCTCCCGGCGACGCCTCGCGAACAAGCACCGAGCGGTTCCCCCCCCCGCCTCCCCAAGCACCCACAAATTTTCGACCGCGCGCCCACCTCTTCTCCATCCTTGCGACGCACAGCTCACCTCCGGCATACCATCGCGTCACCATAAACCAGCCCAAAGACCGGCGGTAGACCACCACCATCAACCAACCTCGCCCTCCCCTCTGTTCTTTTTCCTTTCTACCCGCATCATCGTTGCCGAAATCCGCCACGTTCTTCGCCCCGCCAATGAAGTCGCCATCCTCGCACCACTCCACCGCCCGCCGCCTCCACAATAATAGTTCCACTTGGCCGATTCCCCGCCTCCGCACCCCCGCCACACTTTTCCCCTCTCGTTATGTTCTTTCATCTTTCTTTCACCTTTTTTCTTTTATTTATTCTTTTTCTTTTCTCTTTCTTTTGTATTAAATCTCGATTCTCGTTCCTTTTCCCTTTTTAATTTTCTCGATATTATTATTTTTCCCAACTTCTAATTTTGTTTTTTTTTCCTATAAATGGTTGTACTAGATTCATTCAAGGTGGCACAATTTGGTTCAAGTTGGCCAATTTTCGCAAATTGGGTTTGCGAAAATTTCTCCCAAGCAACGAAGATAAGATGACGACAACATTTCTCCGGCGAGGGTTCCTAACCGTTGGTGTTTTACCGGCGAGGGCTCTTCTACATTCTCTCTCTTCGTGGCCGTTCAAGAAGTTTTCTCTCCCGTTCCGCCGGTGGTGCGCCGGTCTTGTTGCTACGCCTCAACCTCTCGCTTGGTGGTGCGCCTGGCCTTGCCGCTTGGTGGTTCAAGAAGTTGACAAAGCAGCAACGTCTCTCTTCTCCTCTCGCCTCCGCTCTTCTCCACCATCTTTTTCGCTGTCGCCTTCTACTCCCTTCCTTGCTCGAGTTTGTCCTTCATTTCCTCTTTTTCTTTTTTATATTAATTAACCATGATTTATGATTATACAATTCAAAGTGTTTAATTTTAGCTTTATTTTTTACCGATTCTATTGATTGAATTCGATTTTGTATGATTGAGTTTGAGTTATGTCTATTTTTTTGTGTCGATTTGGATGCGTTGAGACAGAGGGAGAGATAAGCCTAGCATTGTTGATTATGGACATGATGATGTTGCTATGTCTCCCGAGGCCGAGGTATGGTAGAATTTTAATATATTTGGTTGTTGAATTTGGTGTTGAATTTTGTTTGATGTGTTCCTCAATGTAATTGCTAAGATACCTCTCGCAAAATCCTCACTTTGGCAGTTGATTCCTAATGTTGAAGGAGTAGCTATTGCACCTTCAAACCTCTTGTAGTCCCGATGGTTAGGTTAGCGACTCGGGAGTTTCTAACGACCCTTCTTTCCCCGCATCACCCTTGCTTTCTCTTTTTTTTAATGATCTTTTTTTATAATATGGAATCACTAATAGCATTGCCATGTCAAACTTCATGTAGTCAATATGTCCGTTTGTTTGATATGCCGTTCTTTTGGTGCGAATGGTGAAGTAACAATAGGATTTAGGTTTCGTATATGCCGGTGTTCCTATATGTAAGACTTCACGTCGCTTTTGAGAAGTTATATGGAGTTAGGTATTAGTTAGTTGGCTCACAATTTCTTGTATGCATAATGTTGATCTGTTGGATCTAGTTGTGTAGCAAGAAACAAGCGTTTATTTCATGCACAATGTGAGTTTCTCTTTCTCTTTCAAGTTTGCACTAGCCTTGGTTTGGTTCTCTCGTATTAATGTATATATTGTAGTCCTTTTTGTGGTTATGTGTATATTGTTGTTATTTGTTTGGCATATTAATGTATTTATGTTGAGAGATTTTGGCAATTGATAAAGATTGATGAATCGTACGGAGTAGCCGCCCTTTGAATAGTTTAAGAGTGTTTGGAACTTTGATTAGTCTTTTATGGAATGAATAAGGTTTCGAACTTGGCTATAGCTTTGACCGTTTGAGTACTCCTTTGAATAGTTTAAGAGTGTCGAGAGGGTGGTTGGTGTACTCTTCTTATTCAAGAAAACAGAGGCGTTGTTCTTCCTCTTTACACCATTGAAGAAAATGTCAAATTCTCAAAACAACCCTTCGTGATCACCGTCGTTGCTTTGGTAATTTATGGTTTTTTTTTTTGTGGATTAATTTTGTTGTTTTTGTGGGATTTATGATATGGGTATTTGTTGTTTTTCACTAATTCTGGTTTCTTGGATTGTTTAACAATGCCGGGTAAGTGTTTGCCGAAATGTTTGTGTGATAATTAATGGTTGTTTTGGTTCCATTCTTACTCTATTTTAACTAGTTATGGTTCTCGAAGTTGGTTAGATGTTCTTTACTTTATTTTTTTTTACCGTTGGATATTTGGTGAAGTCGTATTATGCATTCAAAATCTTATTAAGTTGGGTTGGAAATTGGAATCATAATAATTTGATTCTCGCACAAGCCGCCGTCTAATAATCACACTATTTGATCCCGTAGGATGATGAACCGCATGCATGTTTTGAGTCGCCGATCTAAATGTTTACTGTTCCAGCTTATATATCTTAGTTCAATGTTTCTCCCGAGTTCTTTTTCTCCTTTTTTGTATTTTACTTTTGACATGGTAAGGATTGGCATAGTTTGGTTTCATACACCGAGTCCATAGCTTGGTTTCATACACCGAGTCCACTCCCTTCCCACCCTTGCATTTTTGACATGGTAAGGATTGGCATAGTTGGGTGCCAGTTGGTGCTGCCCCATTGGGTTTGGAGGTTATGTGGGTAGGGCTCTGGTTGATTCCCGGGTCTTCGGGGGATGAATCCACCTCTTTCGCGGTACGATTTTCGGGTTCTTTATGTAATTAATGGAATATAGAAGTGTCGTTTGAGAATTTCTGTGGGTTAATAAAGTTGTGATGTTGAAGATTTTGAGTTGATTAAATGCAGGGTATTGATGGCGAAATAGCGCAATATTTGAAAAGGCTTGCTAGAAAGGATCCTATAACTAAGGTAATCATCATCAATTTTCTCGGGATCACTCGAAATAGTTAAAGAAAAGATGTTTCTGTTTTAGTCTTGGGAAAGATGAAGAAATTTGATGTTGGATTACTAACATTGACAAACTATGACTATAAAGCACTAAGAAACTCTAAATGTTGCAAATTAAAGCCTGGCTAAGCAACTGATCATGCCGATTTACCAAGTAATTGCTCATTGTGATGATTAGTAGAGTTTGATTGGATGTTTGGATTTTGTGCTAAATAAGAGAATTGCTTATCGTGCCAACTATTTGTCGTGGAATCGTTATGCATAATAAATGTGACTACAAAATAATCGAGCAAACTTTCTCCAAAGGATCTCACTGTTCGAAGTTTGTGACATGAACTGGAGCACATTGCCATATATTAATGCTTGCTTTGTCTTTTAAGCTTTCAATGCTCCTACAAATTTAGTGAAGTTTACCTAGCACTCGGAACTTGGATTCATGTTCCATTCCAAGAACAAGTTCACATATATTAGGGAGTGAGTGTAGACTCGTAAAAGCTTGCGAGTATGCTAGTACCCATGCCCCCCCCACACCCCCGCACACTCCCCACCTCCCACAGCCCCTGCACACACCCCCTCCTCCCACAGCTAGCCCCCGCACACACCCCCTCCCACAGCCTAGCCCCCCGCACACACCCCACCTCCCACGCCCCGCACACACACCCCCTCCAACGGCCCTCGCACACACAAGATGCTAGTACCCATGCTTCATGTCCCACAGCCCCGCACACACCCTCCCACGCCCCCCCACGCACACACCCCCCCCACACCCCCCTCCCATAGCCCCCGCACACACACACCCTCCCACGCCCCCGCACACACACCCCCTCCCATGCCCCCGCACACACACCCCCTCCCACGCCCCGCACACACACACCCTCCCACAGCCCCCTTGCACACACACCCTCCAATCGCCCTCGCACACACACCTCCCCTCCCACGCCCCCGCAGAACACCCCCGCACCCTCGCACCCCCTCCCACAACCCCTACACACCCCCCATTCTTATTTTCTTCATTCTTATTTTTTAATGTTGTAATTTGATTTCATTTTGATTTGGAAAATGTGAATACATGTTGATGAATTGGATGATGTTAATGTCTTTTGGATTATTTCGTGATAATGTTTGCATGTAATAATTTGTAAAATGAGTTATAGTATGATATTATGTTGGGAGTGTGGTGAATCTTGGTGTTTTCTTGATGGTAAGTTTTAGTGTAATCTCGCTCCGATGTGTAATATTGGGAGTTGTAAAGCCGTAATTGGACTTGAGATACTAGGAGAAGTGCTTATGTGATTCTCGTTGTTCTAAGTTATTAGATCCGTGCAAGTTCTTTTTCGGTTTGTTTGGTTAATTATTAGATCCGTGCAAGTTCTTCACACCATCTCCAAGCTATTGTTTTTTTTCCCTCCATGTTGATGTTTTTAGTTCCCGTTCTTCTTGATTTAGGTACAAAGCATGGGGTTTTCTTCTTGGATTTCGCCAAGTAAGAGAGACATCATAGTGGCCTCGCCTTGACTATAGGTAAGGAGTTTATACATAACCATAAGACATTGATTTATATTGCGCGCCGATATGTTTAAAGATCACACTTTTAGTTTATACATTGATTTATATTGCCGATATGTTGATAATGGATATATCTTTCTTACGTGGAAAGTTCATTTGTTAATAGCATGATACATGGTTATAATGCTTTTCAAAAGCGTTGCGATGCGAGTATACCATGGCTAATATTATTATTGGAGATGGTGTGAAGAAACCAAAGGGAGACAAAGTTAGAATTCTTTTTCCGATTATGTTTTAGAAATTAGAACCCTTTTATCCGAAGTCGATTGTTCGAGGATGAACCTTATTTATCCCCCCTTTTCCCCTTAGTTGAAGATGATTATTCGAGGAATTAGTATGGGCATTGTAGCCCCTTTGGGATCATGGTGCCGGTTTTATTGAATTGTTTTAACCTTGATTGTTTGCTTCATGCATAAAGTTGGTGAATATTAGTTAGTTATTGATTTTTGTGGGATTTCTTGGCCTAATATGCATCAAAGTGGTTATTTTAGGACTTTAATTACTTGATCCATGGATAATGAAGTGGTTATAGCTTGATATTTGTGTGATTTATTGGCCTAATAAGCAATTAAGTGAATGTTTTCATGGGTTTTTTGTCCATTGATTCATGCAAAAACATGGTGGTATAATGTAATTGTATGCATTTAGTGTCATCAAATATAATTTGACAAACTATTATAATCATCTAAGTTTGTTGATTCATTATTTTTAACTACATTTGGGATAAGAAGAGAACATTTTAGGCTATTTTCGACCATTATGAACCTTTTAACACATTTAGGATCATATAATGTAATTTGGCCATATATTTGGCAATAATAATTAGTTTACAAACAATTAGGCTTATATAACATCATTTATTTGTTTCTAAGTACATTTTGAGTAATTAAAAGGCCGTTTTAGGACATTTTCGATTATATAGGAAAAATTTTACGCATTTAGGATCATGTAATATAATTTGATTATACATTTGATAATAATAGTTAGTTTACAAACTATTATAGTCATTTAACTTTATTTTTTATTATTTATTATTTATGAGTAGGTTTACTTGCTTTGGATGTATGTTAGGATCATATAATGTATGTATGGTAGTTGAACTTAGATGTAATTATTTTATACCAAAAAATCAATATAAGAATCACTAAAAGAAAATCTTGACTAGTAATAATTTGGTGGTTGTTGTCAGTCAATGGTGAGAATCATGTTATAGCCTTAAAGGTCCTAATAGCTACTTTGGTGGTGGAGAAAGAGGATAATCTAAGGATGCCAGCCTCTCGCTCCATATCCTACACCTCCAAGACCTTTCACTCCACCACCCCCGCGTAACCCCACCCCACCCCGCCCCCCGCTACCCCCCGCCGCCCTCCCCCGCTACACCCCTAGCACACCAAGACCCCTCGCTTCCCTCCCCGCCTCCACCGCCAAAGACTCCCCGCCAAGACTTCCCACGCCCCCAGCCCCGCAACCCCCGCTAACCCCCCACCCCACCCCTGGCTCGCTACCCCCTATCGCCCCCGCTACACCCCTAGGATAGCCCCAAAGACTCCCCAGCTCCCCTCCCCGCCCCACCCCCCCGCCAAGACTTCGTCGCCCTCGCCTTCGCAACCCCCCGCTAGCCATTTGTTTAGCCATTTGTTGTTGTATTGTAAGTTGCCATGTACTTACAACATCAACAAATTGAAAGTTGTTCTTGTGGAGTGGGTCTGTCCAACTTTTCGCTTTGTAGTACTTGCATAGATATAGTTTCAACTCCAAATTATAGCGGTTTTGGTTTTATTTGCCAGGTTCTATCATATCTAGAAAAGTTGCTTTTGAGGGATTTGGATGCCGATCTTGGTGGAGTTGTTGTAATGTCTTCATGGCCGTTCTTTGGTTGGTTATTTTTTGATGGTTGTGATCCCGCTCATATATTGCACTTCGAACATTCGAGGGCAGCCTCGAACTAATGTAATTTAGTTATTATTTTCTCTATATTCGTGTAAAAAACATAATTTATAATGAAAAATGATACTTATATATATATATAACCGTTTGGGAACATTTAGGACAAAAAATTCAAAAAAAAAAAAAAATTTTTTTTTATTTTTTTGGGTCACAAGGGTCGCGGTTTTTGAAAAATCGCAGCTTCTTAGTGGGTTAAGGGTCAGCGGCAGAAGCCAAAACCGCAGCCCTTAACTCACCAAGGGTCATGTTTTTGCCTTAACCGCAGCCCCTTAACCCACTAAGGGCTGCATTTTCTTGACCAGCAGCTCTTAACGCGCTAAGGGTCATGCAGAAAACCGCAGCCCTTCCTAAATGTCAAGGGTCGCTAGTCTAATGGCCGCGGTCAAAAAACGCAGCCCTGGGCCCTTTTTGACCGCAGCCCTTGGGCTTTTTTCCTCTAGTGTAGTCTTTAGAGTTGATCTATTAATCTCCAAGTCAGTTGTGTTGACAAGTTAATAACTACATGTTATCAATTTGTCGTCTATTAAGCATTAGAATGCTAGATGCACTTTAACACCGATACAGAGGCCGTGGTTGGATATTTTAGGAATTAGGATTATCGTAATTTCTTTTTTTTATCTTATATCTTATCCACATAGTTTAGGAATTAGGATTGTCTTAATTTCATCTTTTCACCAAAAAATACAAAGAAGATATATAATTACAAAGGCATTTAGTAAATACAGGGGGCATGTAGTCGCACCTAAACGAGGCTATTTCTTTGTGAACTCATTGCACTCCCCCCACCGGCACTCCCCCCCGCACCCCCACCCCAGCCCCTCCCCCGCACCCCCACCCTCCTCCTCCACCGCTCCCCGCCGCACTCCCCGCCCCCGCACCCCGCCTCCCCCACCTCCCCCGCCGCACTCCCCCGCACCCCCACCCCCACCCCTCCCCCACCGCTCCCCCCGCCGTACTCCCCCGCACCCCTCCCTCCCCCACCGCACCCCCACCCCTCCTCCACCGCTCCCCGCTGTACTCCCCGCCCCCGCACCCCCCTCCCCCACTCCCCCGCCGCACTCCCCCGCACCCCCACCCCCACCCTCCCCCCACCGCCTCCCCGCCGTACTTCCTCCCGCACCCCCACCCCCTCCCCCCACCGCTTCCCCGCTGCACTCCCCCGCACCCCCACCCCCATCCTTCCCCCACCGCTCCCCCCGCTGCACTCCCTCGCCCCTACACATCTTGCCAGCCCTCCCCGCACACCCCATGTATGCACACCCCATATATGTACTATTGTGTGCTCCATTATGCTTGAACAAATTTACCATTTGGACTTCTTAGTAAAAGCAAAGTGCAAAGATGTAGGCATCGGGATTTCTTAGCATAAAGTCGGTGGTGTGGAATTCTTAGTAAAAGCAACATAAGTTTGCTTTACTATTAATCTTCAATATCATTCCATTAATATGATTTGGTTATAATGGACACAAAGGTCGCTAGTTGCACTATTACACATTATCCTCTATAATCAATGTCTCTCTCCCTTAATGATAGCTTTAACAATACCAATCAATTCGTAGTTCAAACTTGTTGAATGGTTTTTATCTTTACAAACTTATGATGCTATTTCATGAATTATAAACAAACAATTATATTTTGGTTCTTAAATGTCTCTAACAACGTTGCAAAGTAAAAATTACAACTTAGTGCATAGGGGATACTATTTTTGACACAAAGCAAAACCAAGGGGCAAAAAACTAATGGAACACAAAGGCAATAGTGGACTAGTGGTTTCATCCACAAAATTGTGTCTCCCCTCACCCCACCGAAATATATATATATATATATATATATATATATATATATATATATATATATATATATATATATATATATATATATATATATATATATATATATATATCATTAGAAAGATTATAGGGCCCTAACTCATAACCCCGTAACCCCTTGCTACCCCTCTCGCTACACCCCTAGCCACCCCCCGCTTCCCTTCCCCCCCTGCCCCCCACCGCCCAAAGTAGACCTCGCCAAAGACCCCCGCTACACCCTAGCCCCCAGTAACCCCCCGCTACACCCCCCGCCACCATTTGTTAAACCATTTGTTGTTGTGTTGTAAGTCGCCATGTACTTACAACGTCAAATAATTGAAAGTTGTTCTTGTGGAATGGGTCCGTTCAACTTCCGCTTTGTAGTACTTGCATGGATATAGTTTCACCTCCAAATTATAGCGATTTTGGTTTTATTTGCCAGGTTCTATCATCTCCAAAAAAGTTGCTTTTGAGGGATTCGGATGCCGATCTTGGTGGAGTTGTAATGTCTTCATGGCCGTTCTTTGGTTGGTTATTTTTTGATGGTTGTGATCCCGCTCATATATGGTACTCGAACATTCGAGGGCAAACCTCGAACTAATGTAATTTAGTTATTATTTTCTCTATATTTGTGTAAAACACATAATTTGTAATGAAAAATGATACTATATATATATATAAACTATTTGGGAACATTTAGGATAACAAAATGCAAAAAAAAAAAAAAAATTTTTTTTTATTTTTTTGGAGTCACAAGGGCCGCGGTCGGGGAAATAACCGCCGACCCTTGAGGGTGGTTAAAGGCCAAAACCGCAGCCCTTAACTCACCAAGGGCCGCGGTTTTGGCCCTTAACCGCAGCCCTTAACCCACCAAGGGCTGCGGCAATTTCTCCGACCGCAGCCCTTCCTAAATGCTAAGGGCTGCTAGTCCAATGGCTGCGGTCAAAAAACGCAGCCCTTGGGCCCCTTTTGACCGCAGCCCTTGGGTTTTTTTCCTCTAGTGATGGGTATTTGATACTGCGTGTGGATCTCACATTATTTGTAATGTGCAGGCACTAAAAAGAAGTAGATCATTGAGCAAAGGAGAAGTGGACCTCCGCGTGGGTAATGGAGCACGAGTTGCTTTGGCTATGGGAGATTGTAGTCTACTTTTACCTTTTGGTTTAGTATTAGAATTTTATAATTGTTATTATGTTCCAACTATTACCAAGAATATTGTTTCGATTCTGGTTTTGGATTCGGAAGGTTTTTCATTTCAAATTAAGAATAATTGTTGTTCGCGCTTATTTGAATGATTTATTCTATGTCTCAGCCTAAGTTATCAAATGGTTTATATGTGCTAGACTTAGAAACCCACATCTATAACATAGACAAAGAAGAAACCTAAAACAAATGATTCGAACCCGACATACCTATGGCATTGTCGATTAGGCCACATAAGTTCAAAGCGTATTGAGAAGCTTCATAAAGATGGAATTCTCAAATCATTTGATTTCGAATCATTTGATACTTGTGAGTTTTGCTTAATGGGGAAAATGACAAAATCACCTTTCACAGGTTCAAGTGAAAGGGCCAATGACCTTTTAGCCCTCATACATACAGATGTGTGCGGACCCATGAGTACGTTGGCTAGGGGAGGGTACAGTTACTTCATTAGTTTTACCGATGATGTGAGCATATTTGGATTTGTTTACCTCATGCGGCATAAGTCGGAATCCTTTGAAAAATTTAAGGAATTGCAGAATGAAGTACAAAACCAACTTGGGAAGAAAATTAAGGCATTACGATCCGATCGTGGTGGTGAATATCTATCTCAAGAATTTGGTGATCATTTAAATGATTGTGGAATACTTTCACAATGGACTCCACCAGGAACACCACAGTTAAATGACGTTTCTGAATGAAGGAATCGAACTCTACTTGATATGGTTCGATCCATGATGAGTCTTGCTGATCTTCCTATTTCATTCTGGGGATTTGCGCTTAAAACAGCGGCATTCACACTTAACAGAGCATCATCCAAAGCAGTGGAAAAGACACCATATGAAATATGGCAGATGAATGTCAAAACCGCCTTCTTGAATGGATTCTTGAAAGAGGATGTGTACATGACACAACCTCAAGGTTTTGAAGATCTAGAAAAGGGAGGGTATGCAAGCTTAAGAAGTCCATTTATGGACTAAAGCAAGCATCAAGGAGTTGGAACCTCAGATTTGATGAGGCTGTCAAAAAATTTGGCTTTCTCAGAAATGAAGAGGAATCTTGTGTATACAAGAAGTTAAGTGGGAGTAGTATTACTTTTCTGGTCTTGTATGTGGATGACATACTTCTCATAGGAAATGATAAGACCATGCTTGAGTCAGTCAAGGAATGGCTTAAAAGTTGTTTCTCTATGAAAGACCTAGGAAAGGCAGAGTACATATTGGGAATAAAGATCTATAGAGAGATAGATCGAAAAGGCTAATTGGGCTCAGTCAGGAAACTTATATTGATAAGGTTCTTGCAAGGTTCAAGCTGGAAAACTCCAAAAGAGGTTTCATTCCCATGCAACATGACATTGCACTTGGCAAGACTCAGTGTCCTTTGAGTCCTGATGAGGTCAAGCGTATGAGTAATGTTCTCTATGCTTCTGCTGTAGGATCCATTATGTATGCCATGATATGCACTCGACCGAATGTTGCATATGCTTTGAGTATATGCAGCAGATACCAGTCAAATCCAGGAGATGCGCACTAGATTGCAGCGAAAAGCATCCTTAAGTACTTGCGAAGGACTAAGGATAATTTTTTGGTTTATGGTGGAGATAATGAGTTGGTTGTTACTGGATACACCGATGCAAGCTTCCAGAGTGACAAAGATGATTTTCGATCTTAGTATGGTTTCATATTTTGTCTCAATGGAGGAGTCGGAGCCGGGAAGAGCTCTAAGCGTAGTACCATCGCGGATTCTACAACGTAGGCCGAGTATATTACAGCAGCTTGATGCAAAAAAGGAAGCCGTTTGGATCAAAAAGTTCATTGGTGAGCTTGGTGTAGTTCCTAGCATTGAGAATGGCATTGAGTTGTATTGTGACAACATGTGGTGCCATTGCTCGCCTAAGGAACCCGATCGCATCAAAGGTCCTAAACATGTGCTCAGAAATTCCATCTCATTCGAGAAATCGTTGGTAGAGAGGATGTGAAAGTAAGCAAGGTTCATACCGAGGATAACGTAGCGCATCCTCCGACTAAACCGCTTGCTCAACCTAAGCATGAGTGTCATACTAGGTCTATGGGGCTTAAGCATATGGGAGAATGGCTTTAGGTTGTTTACTTCATGTTTACAATTGTAAAGACATCTATTATGCTTTGAAATGTTTATCAATAAAATTCCGTTCTTATTTAATTATTTGGTTTAGTATTAAATAAAATGTCCAAATAAATTGTGTTTTTCAAATAGTATTATCGAAAACGTTTTGATATTGGAACCCTATAAAGTGAACCGAAAATCACAAATTTATTTAAAGTCCCTAGTCTAAATCACTAAATTGGACATAAGTGATTTATTTAAAAGACTAGTATATAATTAATTGATAGCGCAGCTTCCATGGGCTATGGAAACATAGAGATGTCTAATTGATTATATGGATGTATAGTTGATACATTGAGACTTGACCTAATTAGATTCCAAAAGTAGAATCGAACTACTATATTTAGTGGATTCCTTAGACGTGAGTATGTCTTAATAACCACAACATAATTAGTTTAACTTTGACACTTGTTAAATGCAAATACCGTAAAAGGAGGTTATAAAGGCAAAGTGATCGTGTGGGCTAAGAATTGAGTGGGAGTTATGGTCATACAAGAGTGGATAAGTCCTCCTATAGAATAGGAATGGCGTCTGGGGCCTCTTGATGAGCGAGAACTGGAAAATTGCATGGCCATGCGGAATAGGATTAAAGAGTTAATCCTTAGTTGAGCGATTCGAACTCGCCGATCAAGGAACATAAATTTGAGAATAACATGGTGTTATCAAATTTGGCATTAAGTGACTTAAGGAATTTAGCATTGCGCTCTTGTCTTCGGACAAGTGGGAGATTGAAGGAATATGTCCTTAGACATCCCGACAATTACTAAATATAAAAGGAATTATTATAGAGATAATTAATTATGTTAGTTTAGTAATCACATTTACTTGCTAGAGAATAAATGTTGGTTAGTAGAACAATATTGATTGTACCTACAACTAAGTTAACCTAATCCTATGAGGTCACACATTGTAGTAACTAATTGATGTAAGGAAACCGGCCAATAGGAGAAATTAGGGTTAGGTTAGGTCTCTCTCTTATTTTATTCTCCTACTATTATAAAAGGTTATAATAGTAGAGAGGAATAGAACGTTCTTTTTGACAGTAACTTTCAAACTGAAAAGAGAGAGAAAAACCCAATTGTTTCCCTTTGGAAAATCCGGCCACCCTCCCTAAAAAGTAAGAGAGTGAAATATGTTCATCCTCTTCCGTTCTAGCAAACGTGGGAATTCAATTGGTGCTCGTGGACTAAGTAGATGGACATCAATTGCTGTTCTTTGATCTCTAGCACTTGCAATCCGGTGGAAAACACGCTACAAAGGTTGTACATTCTTTTCCTTATAATATGATTCATATTTATGTTATGCATGCGATCTTGTGATAGATGTTAGGAAATTTGTTTCCTAAAATTCCGCTATATGCATCTATATGTTCCTACAATATTTAACTCGTTCTCGGAGTTGGGCTAAGTTTATACAAGTGAATGGAGTTTCTACTATTGTACTTCGAAATTATTGTGTATGACAAGATCATTATATTGTAATGATGTCTTATTATTCTCTGTTTTATAATGATGTCTTATTATTCTCTGTTTTATAAAATTCAGGTGTAATCATTAAATATGAAGTCATAAAGAGAAATTGTGGAAACTTCTATATGGAGGGAGTTTATTCTTTGACTCTATTAATAGTTGAAATAATTTGTGATTCCTTTATCACAAGTTTATATACTTGAAGAATTTGACGTTTAAAACAGTCATCGTATTTATACATTTACATAAAAAGACGATTTAATGTCAACATGCCCTAATAAGATAAATAAAAGTTTGCTATTGATGAGAGCCCCAACCTTTTGGTCATTCATACTTGAACATGTACCACCAAATCAACTTAGAAAATTTTAATATTATTAGCACGCTAAATAAAAAAATTTTACTTCGTGAATGAGAATGAAGGGGGAAGGGAAGAGCAATAAAAATATCTACAGTCTTCTCTCGCACACAATCTCAATCCACAATTACCCTTCCCCTCCTCTTCTTCAAACTTATATTTGGAACCATCATTCTTAATTTTTCATCTATATTGACTACTGATGTTTACACAATAACCATTATAATTCGTGAAAATGGAATCAAATAGCTAGTTAAATTAGTAACTTTGAAGTGAGTTCATAAAAATGTGAAACACCTATGCTTTTTCACTTACTCCCTCATGTATATATTTGACACCTTAATTCTTATTCAAGATACACCGTATTTGCCTCTAAAATACACAAGACAAAATATATACTTCCTTTGTTCTTTTTCTACTACAACATATGAATTTTTGCACTACTCACAAACTACGCTTTCATCATCAATTATGATTTTTACATAAGATAAAGTATAGTCATAGTCTTGTTAATTTGTCTAGTTATATACTTTCAAAATATTTTACTTTTTGTAACTTTCATAAAAAGGTAATCAAAGATATTACTAATAATTAATTTTGTATTAGTATCGCTGAAAAGTGAAAACCCCAGTCCCATATTATAGTCTTGATTCTATCTTTTCTCACGGTTATTAAGGTAAATATAATCCAAGAGAAATGTAAAGAGTGTTTGTATATTGAAAATTAATGTTATGGGGAAAAAAACTAATTTTAGGAGAGACAATAATGATAAGTGGTGAAATAAAGATTAAATGCGTACGACTCATTCAACCCTTGAGTTGAATAAACAAAGAAAAAACAATTTCCAAGAAGAAATAAATAATGGTGGCACAATTTTTCTAGGAAAATCATGGAAAGGTGTGGAATAAAAAAATGAAAATAAGAATTATATTTTAAACACCTTAAAAAAGAGATAAAGACTATAATATGGGACTTGAGATAGTATAAGGTTTTGCAAGAAAAAATTGTAACCCTCGTCTCTCTCTACAGTCTACAACTCCAAAGAGACTTCTGGACTTAGGAAAATCGAAGTTAAGCTACCATTTTTTATTTTTTTATACTGCAAACATTCGAGCAGAAAAATAAAATTCACTGGGAAATAAGAGAAATGGATCCAGAAAAAGCTACAGAATTGGTAAAGCATGGCTTAACTCTCCTTCTTCTCGACGTTCCTCAGTACACCCTCGTTGGCATTGACACCCAGGTGTTTAATCTCTCTATTTCCCACCTTCTGTCTTTTGTGTTCGTGAAAAAAATGAAGAAAAACAAGTTTTTCTGTTTTTTGTTTACATTTTTGGATTCTTGTTGTTATGGTTTCTCTAAAAGAGTATGCTTTTGTTTGTTTTTAGCTTATTTAGGATTGTTGATCACTTCATATGTGCAAGATACTTAAGTAGCTAATGATTATGATGGTTGGGTTATTTATATCTCCTGCTGAATTGGTATAATTTTTGTACTTCATTTTGTTTCACTATAATGATAAAATGATACTAGTACTGAAATAATGGCTACGTTCCTATAATCTAAAGAAGGCTATATGTCACCTTAGAATTTGGGTGAAAACTTACAACAAGTCCATCATGTTCCCGGGTACTCAAGATTAATTTTTTTTCCCATCTGCTTAATCGGGGCTCATTTTTGCTCATTCGAAGGTATCCGGATTTCAGATGGGCAAATGAGTAAAAAAATAGTAACCTTGTAGGTGTGCCTAAGAACACCTAAGAATTTGTATAAAACTTAGGTAAAAGCCGAATTCTGTGGAAGTATACTCGGCTTGTTGCTGATCAACTGATCTAGAGACTGAGATATACTTGCTAGTTCACTATGGAATGCCTCTAACAGTTATAGTTACTTTCTGTAGTTGGATTAGCAGTCAACTATAGTTGCCAACTCAGTTAAAACTAGTGATATGGGTTGTTTGGCCGATGCTTATGAAAGTTGATTCTAAAGCCGGAAGTGTGTTTTTATAGCTGAATACGGCTAGTTAAATTTCGTACTCCGTGTATGTTTAAGTCTCTCCTTCAGGTTGAATTATGCTATCTAGTATTAGCTCCTTTGTTTGGTAATCATGCAGACCACTTTGATTGGAGTGTTTCTATAATTCTATGTAACCTTTCTTTTTGTTATTAGGGGTTGTTCCCTGGTTCATTGATGTGTATGATGGTTATGCAACTTGCTGAATATGTTTATTTATTCTTTCAGGTTTTCTCTGTGGGACCTGAATTCAAGGGTATCAAGATGATTCCTCCAGGCATTCACTTTGTATTTTACAGTTCGTCAAATAAGTATGCTCCCTGCTTATTCTTTTTGTTCGTGTCTGAGATTTTGGTCAATTGTTTGTCTGTATTCTCTGGATGAAATGTGTCCATTTGAACTAAGTTGTATTTTGTTCATTACCTTATTCTGGGTCGGCATTTAATCTGTCAGATGAGTGGTTTAATTGTATGGAGTTTTTCATTTTCCGTGCAGAGGTGGGAAGGAGTTTTCACCCATTATTGGCTTCTTTATTGAGACTTCCCCATCCGAGGTTTGGCTGCTTACTAAATCCCGTGTCTTTATTAATCGGATTCCGTTTACTGGTGGCAGCTCATTTGCTTTGGTTACAACAGGTTATTGTTCGTAAGTGGAATCTACAAGAAGAAAGATTGATCCGAGTTCCAGAAGAAGAGGTTAGAACTTGTTGCATTGATGTGCTAATGGGCGTTACTCTCTTATTGATTTGATGATGTTGCAGCTATGCTAGCTTCCGATCATAGAGCATAACACATCTGACATAAGTTACTTATTATTACATGAGGAACTTGTGCCCAAAATAGTTTTTCTTGTAGATATTTACACTAGGGTTACTGGCCTGGTTGAATTCACATGCGTATCTGACGTAATTTTCCTAGTCATGATTATGGACTAGTCGTTTTAGAACTATAACATTCATTTTGGCAAGGACAGACTCATATTCAGCAAATGCATGTTGGTTGTTGTTTCACTTCTGAAAATTATTGGTTTGACAGCTCACTATTTTGAGCTTGTGTGAGGAATTATTACCCTTGTTGTGTGATCTGTCTTCCAACTTTGACATTTTATTGACATTTCTCCACTTCAGGAAGAGAGATATGCTCAGGCTGTGAAACTTTTTGAATTTGATAGGCATCTCGGTCCCTACTCGTTAAATGATTATGGAGATTGGAAACGTTTGTCGAATTACATCTCTAAGGATGTCATTGAGCGTATAGGTATGAGCATTTCATCTATTTTGTACGCGACCTTTTACATCTTTGTTTTGTAAAGCCAACTTATTTGTGTATGTTCTTGGCTTGTGAACTTCACAATTATTATTGAGTTGACCATCAGCATTGCCTTCTGCTTTGGTTGGTTTTATGGATTGAAGTAACTTGTTATTTTTATAATGGCTTACAATATTAATTGACTTTTATGTGTATGGAGCAAGGGTTAAAGTAATTAGCTTGGGGAATGTGAAACTTATGATATGGAACCGGAGTAGTTGATGCAATTGAATGCCTTAACTCAAGTAAGAGAATGAATATGACAGATAGGTTTTTACCTCATAAGCATATTCCATCCTCGTATAGGCGGATTCAGCAGTTTTGATTGCTAACCTAGCATCTTTTGCATTGATTGCTGAACTTGTGATCATATTAGCTTGTTTTTTAAGTTGAACTTGTTGGAGGTTATTCAACATCCAATTGCTATCTCAGTCCTATGTGTCACTAGTTGCATGACCACAATTACAAATGTTCCCTGCCTAAATCAGAATTATCACTTTTGAAACAATAATATGTAGTAGATGGGATGTGAACTTGTATCCTTTCTATTCTCTCCTTATCATGATTATCTGTGAAAATTTTCAAAAGAATTACCTGTATCTTTTACAGGATTTGATCTCATTTATGTCCTATCTCACAGAACCAATAGGTGGGGAAATTACTGTGGCATGTGAATCAAGCCTAGTTGGCAGCATTCCCAAGACCACCATGGAGAAAGCTTTAGCTGAACAATTGAAAGATAGTAAATTACATAGAGAGGTTGATAGTTCAGAAAAGAAAGGATGCTACTATACACCAATTCCTCGGGTTATCAAGCAGAAAGGAATTTCTGTAGCAGAGCTTACCTCTGTGAATCTTGATAAGGTAAGGTAACTAGAATATTGCCTGTCTGTGCTTGTGCTAAACAGGGTTTGGTGACTTTTGCCATTAATTCTGTTTCCCTTGCTTTACTACTTTTGTCACCTATTTATTCAGACTTATATTCTGGAAAGCATTCTTATGAAAGAGTATGATGGTGTTGAAGAAAGACTTCTCGGTGAGCTGCAGTTTGCATTTATTGCATTTCTGGTATGATATAACTACTATAACAAATCAAGTCACCTTGTAAAAGTAGCATCTTAATATTCCTCTGTCCAGTGTCTTGACTATTGGAATCTTTCACAGATGGGGCAATCACTTGATGGATTTCTACAATGGAAATCTTTGGTTAGTCTTTTATTGGGATGTACCGAAGCTGTAAGTTCGCTTACTCACGATTCTCCCCTGCCTTACAGTTTAGAATCATCTCATCAGAATTCCGTGTGTTTGAGATATAAATTCCGTGATGAATACTTTCAGCTGTTGATGTTCCTGTAACAATTTGTGAGCTGTTTTAAGCGGTTGTACATCTTCGACATTTTGGGAAGTTAATGAGTCCACAGCTGTTATCGACCCATTGTTTTTCTCAAGGTGTGTGCCTTTGTGGGATTTGGGCGTTCACATCTCTGTGGTTTTTTGTCCTTATTTCTGCTAGACCGTTGGTGGGAGATTCATTGTTGGCTTGCTACTTCACAATATAAGCAGAGGAAAAATTAGTAATTTGATTTATTCCGTGGTCCAACTATCCAAGCTGAATTATTGCTGTCAACACTCAACAAGAGATTGAGATGTTATGCAGAAAAAGATGGTTAGATGCAGTATGTCATCATAGTTTCAGAGTTTTAGACAGAAACTTGCCAAGAGCCCAAAAATGCTTGTTACTGAAAAGATGGTTTTTGGAAGTCCTAAATTCAGTTTTCTTCTTACTTTGTAAGTGTGGCCACAGCCACAACCACAGACCCTTTTAGAGTAGCTGGACTGCTTTCTCAAACTGGCAGGGTCAAGTGATGATTTGACATGACCTTCTAGCAGCCATTAATAGCCTTGTTATTTTGAGATTTTCAATATTTTGATCGAAATTCTAAACCTTGAGGTGTCAGTTTCACAGCTCTCTAGAACACAAGGTTTTATTAGAAATAAGTGCAAAGTTCCCTCTTCTTTTTATGTGTTGATGTGGTGCTTTGGGATTGTATATGAAGTTCTCTGGTTCTTTTTATAGAAAATACTAAGTGTAATTAATATGAAATTATGCTCATTTGAATGAATTTTCTAATTTTTTACTTTTTTGCTTATCTCTTGCAGCCATTTCAGACAAGGAGCCAGTTATTTGTAAAGGTAATATCTAATCATTTGTAAGTTCCCTGTATTTTTTCAGTTTCAAATTTGGATCATGGCCTTAATGGGATAAGTGGTAATTGGTTTCATGCGGGCAGTGTTTCTGGTACTTTTCTCTGTTTCTTTCCTTCCTAATTTCCAGAAAACTGCTTGCAGTTCATCAAGTGCATATACCATCAGCTAAAGTATGGTATTCAAAGGGACCAAGCAAGGAACAGCGACATAGAGAAGGAATCGTCATTATTTCTGGATGATTCATGGTTTTCTTCTGATAGCTTTCTGCATCACCTTTGCAAGGTAATCTTGCCACCAAACTAATATTCATGTATATGTACAGAATCAGAAATATTAGAACTTGAGTCAGCTGAAGGACACTGCCTCCTTTCTTATGGCTTATGAGCATTGTATCTCCTGAAATTACCGAGCTCAAAACTTTTCTCCATCAATGTTTGGTGCTCTTAGCATGTCTTAGTTCATCTAGTAGCCTATACTTCTCTCCTCTCACTCTGTTAACCTCTTCCTTTGGCTGTGAAAGTGGATAGCAGCGATTGGAGGAGAGCTATGCTACTCAGACTCTTCGTTTTACCTTAAGTATCAGCGTTGGATCCCCAACACTTTTATATGGGGGGTATGAATCGTGTTGGATCCTTGACACTCTAACATGGATATGGATACTTTGATACTTCATTATGGTCCAAAATCTTAAATATTTGATAAATAGACGAGTTGGGCAATACTAAGTCCGAGTAACATGGAAAGGGTACATTAATTGAATAAAAACCTCCTTAAATTGTCATCCACCAAGCACCAAGTAAAGTCTATGACCTTGAACATAATGCCAGAGTGATGAAAAGGAAAGCAATTTAAGCAGAGGATGGTGTGAATCACTTTTGCTTCATAAGATCATACATTGTGAGTTGTGAGAGATGAATACAGTTAATCTGGAACTTGATAGGTCATCCTATTTGGCTGGTGCTGAACTCCTTATTCTAGACATTCTCTTTGCCTATATGCAGGAATTCTTTTTGCTGGTTAGTGATGCCTCAGTTATTGATGGTGATCTTTTGACATGGGTAAGTGCTGAATATACTATATAACTAAGTGTTTTATAACTGTGTTTCTTTCTGCTATGCTTCCTTCATATGTATTCTTAAGCAGTGTTACTGTGTTATGGTACCTGATTTTGGTATTAAAATGGGTATAGAAAGCAATTTGGCTATCTAGGTTTTTTATAACAATTGCGTGTAAGAATTCTCCTTTTCCGGATCGCAGTTGGTTGTGGTTTTGATGTAGTAGGTTACTCTAATCTTATGACACTTTTACACTTAAAGCTTAGAGTTGGGCACATGCCGCCATGACCAGGCTAGTGGCCTCGTGTCGCTTCGGCTACGCCTTGAACGGGACAAGGAAAAGTCATTTCGTGATGGGCTCATGCCAAATTTTCGAAAGAGACGCCCGCCCACCGCCCAGCCCGTGTGTGGGGCCGGGGCACTTTAAGAATTTTACATTTTTATGTTTTGGTGTTGTGCTCTTGCCAAAATTCGAAAATGATCTTCATGAATGACCCACGACCTAGCTTCGTGCCTCTCATCTCGCGCCGGGCTGCACAAGCCCGGCTCTATGAAAGAGACAGTTGAATTGCTATTGTACGCTTTTACACACATTTTTACAATCTCGTTTCTGATCATACTTATCTCTATGGATGTGAAAGAACATATTGGAAACCAAACAATGAAGATATGCTCATGCTTGATTCTCATACCCTTTTTTGCTAAAATTTATGCATGCACTTATGGTGAGGAGATTGATGATAACCTCAACACGTTTTTCTCTCCATAATCTCAACAGACTAGAAAACTCAGAGAATTGCTTGAGAAGACGCTCGGCTGGGAGTTCCCAAAAAAAAGTGATGTGTACGGGTTATACTTTGAAGAAGATGATGAGGTCAGTCTGATACTCTGATTTTCTCCAATGTATAAAAATTCTCTTCTGATTGTTACAGAACAAAGTTCATCTGCACAATTGCATTTTCACCATTTTCCCTCCACTTCCTCTCTCCTTGGATGAACTTTTGCAGTATGCCCCAGTGGTTGAGATGCTGGATGAATCCAACTAGACGAAGCAATTGCTTGACAGCTTGAGAGTTGTGATGACTAATACGATGATCATACTGCTTTATGAAACCAGAACTATATCCTCGTCGGAGCCCCCCTCAAAATCTGCCTCTTCTTCAGTAGAAGCCAATATTCACCCTTGGATTAAACCCTCGAAAAGCCGAAAAAATGGCCTCTCTGCAGTGTAGAGGAGCGGGTTAACACAGTGGGCTGTTTGCAGATAAAGGATTGTACATAGCTCCAGGATACAATAGTTATTGACGCACTTCAGGAACTTTCCTGCTTATCGAAGCAGCTTCACCTTTTGTTGATTAATTTTTTTGAAAGGCTTTTGTTGATTAATTTTGCTTATCTTTGATAGTGTTTCTTCTTTTCGTTCTCTTATTCTAGTTTAAAACTAATGTGTAGGAAAAATTGCCTTGGCATGAAATTATTCATGCATTTCCAAACTGTAAACTAACAAACTTCTGAAATAAGCTTGCAGAACACCTTTGGCCTCACTAAGACCCTAACAGAAGGATAATAATGCTACTCCCTCCGTCCTATAATATAGTGCTCACATTCCTTTTTTGGTGCCTCAAAATGTTGTGCCTATTTTCTTTTTTGTCAATTTATTTGGACTAAATTATCCTTAATTTGTGCACAAACTTTCCAATATACTCTTACTTTTCTCTCAAAACATGTGATCCCATTTAATTTACACCATTTCAAGGAACATTTATTGCCTTTTGATTTTGTTTAAAGGAAAAAGAAATAAATAACTAATTTCAATACAAAAGTATTAAAAAAGCACTTCATTAAATTCTTTTTTTTTGGAAATCCTATCATTCATTCCATTTTCCTTAATTTCCGTGAAAAATGAGAAGTAAGCACTATATTATGGGACGGAGAGAGTATTATTTATATCAAAAACAATAAAAGAGGATTTGCATCAAAAGGTCCTGAGTCCTGTACTGCAAACTGACAACAAAACTTCTTGAAATAAAGCATGTAGCATGTACCCGAATGAGCTTGGCGCTCCAATGCTGCTTCAGGCTTATGTTTGCGAGTTTTACCTTTTGCCAAAACAAAAACTTGTAATTTCAACTTTCGTAAACGTGTGTAGCTGCTGCTGGATGATCAATGGAGAAGTGATTTTATTCTTGTGCATCGAGTTATTTTATTCTTCTGTCATGAATTCCTTATTTCTATGTCAAGTTGTCAACATAAGGAGACATAGTATTAGCATTATTGTAATTCTGTGGCTTGCTTTTCATGCATTTCTTCCTAGTAAATACCTCGTTCATGTGTTTGCATGCCAATAGTTTCAGTTTGGTAGCCGGTAGGGGTAAGATTGTTGTAGAGTTTTTTTGAAAATTTATATTAACATAAGATAAGAAAAAATCATGGTCAAAATCCATTCTTGAAAAACCATGAGAAGAATTAGGAAGAAGAATCCCAATGGAAAGAAGCCATCGCTAAGGCGGGATGGATTGCAGCTCGGTTGATCAACCGGGATTGGGGGCAGGGAAGGAATAGACCAAATTCTAGAGCTTTAAGCTAGCTTTGAAACAAACGAGGCAGATACACTAAGTTAGATCAAAAGCAAGCAAGCAAGGTAGGTGGGAATAGATTGTAAGTCGTATAACTGCAGAATATTAAACATGTATTATATCTACTGTAGAGTTGAAAGGAAATTCGTATAATTACATACCCAAAAAAAAAATGCATGACTGAAAATAAGCTGCGCAATATAGTCTGATCGATAAACTTAGCTGTACGTTGATATTAAAGGTGGCAGTTTACCACAGAAAAATACAGATGCAAAATTGAGGGAAACTTTTTTCTTTTTCTTTCTTTTTTGGGGAAAGGAAGAAGGGGGGGGTTCTAGCTAAGGTCTAAACTCTAAAGTCTTGGTTTAGGAGCAGGACTTCGTGATTCCAAAGCCCATTTTGGTGGAAGTATACTGTAATTAGCAGAAGACTCTTCCTCCTTGACTTGATCATCTCCTGTGATGTCCTTCGGAAATGCATCTGGATTGGATTTTATACAACTTTGCAATGCCAAAAATGGATTCACACAGTCTGAGCCCTGAAAATGGACATACAAACAATGTACTAGTATTATTCAAAGACATGTCCTCCATTAGTCACAAGAATGGAGTAAAGTCCAGCCACTCCAGTGAATGTCTCTGATTCGAACTAATAAAAGCAAGTCTGTCAATTGAGTGTGTGCAATTATCATTGTTTTCTTACACCAAAAGTTAAAGGCACATGAGAGACCTGTTGATCGAAGACCTCTTTTGACCAAGTTTCTGATGAAGATTTTTTGCGTTCTTTCATAAATAATACATCTCCGGAACTATTAACATACATTTCGGATATGCGAAATTTATGCAAACGAGCATCTCAACAGACAAAATGTTGATGACTACTCTGTTATCCTTACTCTAATTTCACTTACTTTAGGAAAAATGAGTTCAAAATATAGCAGATAAGGGCTTGCTAGGGTCAAATAATGGCTAGCTAATTATTGTGGTCTGTGGAGGAATAAAGATCCAACTTCTACATATAAATGTTGAAGTTGTCACTGAATTTGATCATGGTTTCATGTTGTTTACAAAGAAAATGAAGAGCATGTGTGGTTTGTGCACTCACCTTTTCTTCAGCAGTGCTCTTGAGAAAACAGAGGAATGCCTCGGAGAACTGACTCCCACATGAACCTTTTCGCAGGTCAGCTATACAAGGGCATTCCAAAGCCTTTTTAGCCTTTGCATCAATAGACTGAAAAGAAAAAATATTATTCATTTAGAAAGAAATTATAGTACACAGGAAATTATTTTTTGAGAATATAACAAAGAAGATACTTCAATTCTGAAGCTTTATGACCTCATTCTCGTCATCACCATATGCTGCTGCCTCTGCAAAGGCAAAAGAAACATATTAAGGTCCAAAAACAAATCACATTCTCATTGGAAAGAGAGATACAATCATCAAGACTAATCAATTTGACATTACAAGAAATAAGAAGAATCTTGACATATCTCTATTATATAAGGGAAGGGGAGGCTATGGTGTCCCCCTATTAAATTACTCAAAAGCCCTCATGATTTTTTAAAACTCAAAATATACCCCTTAATATTCACAACACACATTAAATAACTTAACAAAAAATAAAACTATCCTTAAATTTTTTCTACAAACCAATTCAAAAAGTCAAAACTAATAGGAATTAGCCCACAAATATAGAAGGTATCTTAGAAACATATATTGATTAAAATATTTGTAATAAACTAGAATTAGCAATAAAAATGAAAAAATAAAAAATTAATCAACTCGAAAAAGAAATAAATAAAATAAAATTCAAACATAACAAATTAAAATACGCGGTTTTCTTATGTCCATTTTTTAATGATATATTAATTGTAAGTTCATACTTTGTTTATCACATTGAAAAACAATTGTCAACTTACACTATTATAAAAAGTTTTCGCCGCACATGTATTGGACGCGCATAAAGTTAGTTATTTGAGAATATGGAAGTTCGACCAGAAAAAATGTTGTCGCATACATCGCACGCATCTCATGGATGGACAAAAGGAGCATTCTAGCAAATTCCTTTCAAATCCTTGTAAGGTTGGAAAATTTTGGTTTTTCCTAAGAGGAAAATAGAATAAATACATCACTTCTCCCTGCCCCCCAAATTCCCTCCTTCAGGCACACTGTACAAGAAACAAGAATACTCTTGAAATATCATTGCAACTTTCTTTTTTCTTACCAGAGATACTTTGTGATACCCACAACTTGACGCATATTGGGCTATACCACTTTGTACAATCAGTTTCCCAGAACCCATACATTCAAGCACATGTCTATCAAGGAATGATAACCTTAATTAATTTTTTAATCAGAAACTGTTTAACACAGGAATACAGGATGGCTACCTCAATGACCCTCCCTAAACGTGGTTCCTGGTTCGCATATGCATCTACATAACTAAATTGACATTAGTTCTAAAATTTCCTTAATTGTTGACCATGGTACAATAAACATATCATACCAAGTCTGCTAGCTGGGAAAAAAAAGGAAAAACACTGATAGAATGTGGGAAGAACTAAGAAGGCCTAAGGAAGCCCTCATTGGCTGCTGTTAGAAGAGAGAATTAGAGATCTTGGACCAACAGCTACAACAGATATCTGATCGTTTCTATCTAAACCCTGTAATTCAGTCAATGGTCCTTCTTTTGAACCAAAGTGTTTGGCAAACTTGTTCAGCACAGAGGCATTCAACATACATGATGAATTGAGAAAGTTTACAAGATATTCTCAAGTAAGAATATTATTCCTCCATGACCAGCATTACCTAATTTGCGGTACAACAATGGAGTGCGGGAACACAACTTGATACCTAGTTATGTGAAATCAGCCCAAACGTATACCATTTGTATGCACCAAATCACCTATTCCATATTGCAATTCACAAGGGTTCAGGTAGTCAATGATAGTGGGAAAAGAGATATAAATCCCTTCCCATCATCCTATCCGAGGGAATAGGGCATATGGCAAGATATTCCAAGAGATTCAAGGTCCACAACCAATCAGTGACCACGTCTCCAAGAACTGAAAACACAGAAAAAAATCAACAATGTTGCTCACAATTTCAATCATTCAGAGAGATAGAAACCCAAACAGAAAAAACAGTGTGCCGATTCTCCCCAATAAGTACTGCATATAGTTCTATATAGTAAAACTAGTTAGACACTTAACTACTAGTCTCAAAATTGTATCCAATGTTCTCCAAAATTCAAAAGTTTTTATGCTGGTATGAAGCATCCCAAATAAGTACCACTCTAATTTATTTGCTAGTTGCTGGTGTTTAAATTCCATGAGAAAATTGTAAATTTAGTAGATATAAGAACTAAAGAAGCTTAAAGATTAAGAATTTCTGGAAAAAAAAATGAGCACAATTATTCTCAATATCACAACTCTCATCGAACTTAAAATTCAATCTCGAAACTATTCCTAGATCATTATTTTCAACGACTATTAAACGAAAATAATTTGGTAAAATTAAAGTAGCAATTAAAGAGCAGATAACAAAAATTAAACGAAACCCAGAAAAGATTATAGGGAGATAGACCTGCAATCAGAGATTCCATGGAAGAAGGCGGAGCATTGGTGTTCTCCTTTGAGGTCTCATCAA